>JARIHO010000057.1:0-699649 GCA_029282495.1 Mycena albidolilacea | reverse complement strand
CCATTAAATAGACTTAGAACCAGAGTCCGCCACCACCGGGGCCAACTATCATACGCCCTGTTAGAGCGCCAAGGTTGAGCCAGAGTTATGACTTGGGCAAGGATAAAATACCTAAGTCGATGCGGCTGGGTGCGCTGGTGTTGCGCATCAGGATCCGCGATAGGTCCTTGAGGAGGTACTCGCGATGTTCGAGGAGGTACCGGAGTTGGGCATTGCTGAAACCGATCCTGCTCCGTATTTCGGATTTTGGAGCCGGAGTGAACCGATGGAATGGTGTCAGGCTGGTCGGCACTGAGAATCTGGTGTACCTCTGATGGTCTTTTGGACTGCAGGTCCATTAGTAGCAAGCTCTGCGGCTAGAAGCGATGGTTGAGTCAGAATTGAGCAGTCGCGATTGCTCAAAGACGAACCAGCGTATTGATCTGCGGAGTCCTCGTGGGCATAGGAATGTGTACGGACACGCTTTTTCGGGGAGGGACTGGGAAGTCAGCTGTGACTGGTCCGGACGCTGATTCAGGGTCAGTGCGTGATAAAATAGCCATGGCCTTGATATAAGATGGCGCCGATCGGTCAAAGCCCTTCATACGAAGAAAGGACAGGCGTACTGAAGAGGGACGCGTACTGGGAGTGGGAGTAACGGGAAATGCCTACTCACGTTGTTGAGTAATTGGGCAAACTTCTTGAAAAACCCCTCATAGTCGGGCTGGGCTTACGGAGGCGTGAGCGTCGAGCGACTGCGTAGTACGATGGCTAGTCGAGGGGGTTCCTTCCTCGACCTGCATATTGGAGAAGGAGGCGCGGAGTTCGTCAATCGCGAGGATACACTGGGCCAGTGCCTCTAAAATAAGAGACATACCCGTTCAGCGTCGATTTGCATAGGGTCGTCGACCTCACCAGAACCAGTCATGGGGAACTCGGAATCGTCAAAGACAGAGACGTCGTCGTCAATATCTTCAACGATGGCCTTGGACTTCTTGGATTTCTAGAGAAAGACGAAATAAGTTAAATTTTGAGCAATCGCGATTGCAGAAAAATTTCAACTTACCTTCCCTTTGGACTTCTTGGGCTTAACGGTGGCAGCAGCCTCAGCGGCCGCTTGCTCCTCCGCAGCGACACGAGCATCCTCGAGCTCAGTACGATGAGCCTGCTGGGCAGCAATAGTTGAGGCGGACAGACCAACGCGATTCAACTCGCGTTCAGTCTTGATACGGGAACAAAGGTCGAGAATAACGGGGGTAACGACCACCGATAATTCCACCGGGACCCGTCGCCGTCTGGTGATACGAGTTCTTCATGTTGAAAAATACATCATAAAGGGATTTGTCGCGGGCAATAGCAGGAATCATCGTGCTAAAGCCCTCCTATGGAAAGGCAGTCTCAGTATGGTTATTAGAACTTGAAAAACTGTTGTCGTACCAGCGCAACAGTCTTTTCATCGAGAAAAGCACGCTGTTTAACACGGTCAGGGTACCGAGTGGCGGCGACGGATTCACTGATAGCAAGGAGGCTGTCGACCATGGCCTTGGGCATAGTAGGGAACGGAGGTGGAGACCATGTTTAATAAACGAGGGTATTCGGTGAAGATGCTGGTATAAGGAGTGAAAGCGCAAGGCAGCTTTATACAAATCGCGGATGCGGTCCATTCGGATATCGTTTGCACCCTAAGTAATGATGTAACTGGGGACAGTTACAATTTATGAAAAGGGGAGATGGGACTTAGACGATGACAAAATTTCAAAATTTTGGACTCTGACGATGACTACTTGAATCGTTAGCCGAAATAGGCGACGCGAAGCGGTAGATCAAAGTAAGCTCAGTTGGTCATCGGCTAAAGGAACACATCATTAGCAAAATAGCCGGCTCGGCTAGCATCCATCTAAGCGATAAAAAGCGCGCTAAGCGGTTCAGACCACGAAGGCATACGGGCCGGACCTTAGGAACATGATTATCCGATGGGAATCATGATGACTAGAGCAATCGCGATTACTAAGATCGGTGATCATAACTTCGAAAGATGTTATAATTTCGGGTCGATACATCAGTATTCTGAACTCTACACATGATAGCGACAGAAGGAGTAGGATTACTAGATAATCTACTCTAGCAGCGCGCTTGTAAACCAGATAATGGAGCTTTTCGATCAAAAGAGGCGGAATGCTAAAGATCTCCTTCAGCAAGTCGATGCTGGTTAAAGCACGAGTCAAGGAGAGAGGTCGGATGAACTCCGCGACCCCTTTTGTGAAGAAAGATCCAACTGGAATAGGAGCGTGGTCCCAAAGATAGAAAGCGGCGGCGCAATCAGAATAGAACTGATTAACCCAAGCATCGCGATCTGTCACGGAAGATGAGAAATAAGCGAAGAAGGAAATAAGGGGCTGAGCACCTTCATCAGGAAGAAGCGCAGTTCTAATATCGCGATAACAAGCCAGACGCAAGCAGAATGCCTCACGACTGCAAAGAGTGCAGCGCTCGTGGTTCAAATGAACGATGCAGGCGAAACAAGGGATGTTCCAGCGAACGAAGGTGCAGGAAGTTGAACCATCGAGACAAGAACTGCAAGGACTGTCCTAAAATACATAGGATCAGGACCTTTCGCGATTACTAGTCTGATAGGCAACGCACTGGGTATAGCTGGAATAAGATATCCACATTGGGTGCCAAAGCATCATAAAAAGTTGAACGGGATGGCAAAGTAGGCCAACAGTCCTGGCTGAGAACATGGCGAAGAGGGTCGTAGTCAGGAACAAAGTGGGACATCTCCATGTTTTTTGGGAAAGAAAGCAGTCGCGACTGCTCTCCTTTTATGCATATTCGAACACTAGGACGATCAGGGACCAGAGGAACGGAGTAATGGCGTGGGATGATGAGATATATCCGAGGAGAGATGGATACAGATAGTCAAGGGCGCACCATTGGGTAGATCGGAGGGTTCATCAAGAACTTAGGAAATCGCTCAACAAGGGAGGCAAGAAAATTACTCGAATTCTTCGGCAGGTTACAGAAACTTGTATACGAAAATTTGTACAGTATATTACTTGCCATGCTTTGGCAATCGCGGATGCTTGTCCACTTGTATATCCCAAGAAGAATCCAGCGCGCTACTTCGATCCAGATGGTCCCGCTTCACCCTCGTCCGGCCAATTCAATTCCTCAGGTGGAGGAGTTGGTCGATGAGCGTGTGCGGCGCGGCATGTGAGGAACTCGATGAGGATGGGGAGATCCTCATCGGAGGGGAGGTCAGCCCAGCGGGTATCGCTGATGAACGGGTAACGCTGGATCGCAGCCCGGTAATTGACGGACAAATCCACCTCGGCATCGGCGAGGAGTTGTCCCCAGAGAGGACGAAGAGCCTCTGGGATCTCCGTGATACGGGGGAGACCGTATACGCCCAGGTTCGAGATGACCCCGCGGATCCAAGTACTGACGTGATTACTCACAACGGCGATACGCGCGCTAGCGCGGAAGAGCTGCTCTCGGGCGAGCTCGTAGTCGGCACGGGCAGCGGAGAGGTCGGTGATGAGCTCATTACCACCTGTAAAAAGGTCTATAATAAGCAATCGCGACTGAGTAGAGACAGGAGAAAGAGGGACTTACGCTCATTCGAAAGCCGAGCATACGGCTCAAGATGGTTGGCGGCACGGGCGTGGTCAGCAACCGAGAAGTTGTGGCTGCAGTGGGACAAGCACCCCTTATCGCAGTGCTCGCAAAGGGTGCGCGGGGCACCGTGGTCGCACTTGCGGTCGCGGAAGATGCAATTTGAGCATCCCGTGTCGAACTAGAAAGAAGAAAAAGACTGAGTTTGAGTGATTGCGATTGCTCAAAACTCACCACCAGGGGTTCGCAACGTTGGCTAGCGAGGGTTTCCGCAGCCAAAGAGACCGTATCCATCAACAGGACCGGTTGGGGGGGGACGTAGGCGGGCATCTCGGCCTTCTTGCTCTTCCCATGGGTCTTGTGCACGGGAATGGGGAAGGTAGACGAGGTATCCACGAGCGCGGGCGTCTCGACTTGCACCTTACCCTTGCCCATACTCTTTCCCGGAGTCTTGCTCTTGGGAAGAGTGGGAGCGGTCCGTCTGCGTTTAGCAGGGCGCGGTGGTACCTCCTCTTCCTCCTCCTCCTCCTTCTCCTCCTTGCCCTCCTCGTTGTACGCTTCGGAGGCGGGCGGCGTGATCGATCTTTGTGACAACTTGATTACGATCATAGGTCGTCCCTGTTTATCATGGACCTATGGGGAACGAGAACGAGAAGGGAATAGGTATAAAGGAAACGTACACCAGTAGGGGCAGGGTGCACGGAGGGTGCGCTCCGGCGAGAAGTTTGCTTGCCTCGAGCGGCAGTACGAGGAGGTCCGCGCTATGAAAGAAGGAAGTGAGAGGAAGAATAAATAAAATATTAAAGAGACGTACGCGGGGTGGGAGGTCGTTCAACGCTTCCGCGATTGCTATCGCATCAGCAGAGGACATCTCGGGCGGATCCACCTGCATCTCGGTGGGGCTCTCAGGCGACGCAGCAATCGCGGATACCTTCCGCGGAGTGGGCAGATCCTTCTTTGCGCTGCCGAGCAGCTGGCGGATGTCGAAGCTCGCAGATCCAACGGCGGAAGGGCCCAACTGTGCTGGCGGAGACGCTGGGCGAAGGATGGGCGTGGTGGAGCGCTCGGGCGTAGTAGAGGGCTCGTAATGCGGCGAATAGGTTCCCGCAGGAGAACCTGCGGAACCGGAACGACGAGGGGGAGAAATTGCGGTTGGCTGCGAGTACCCCGCCTGAACCCTCCTCCACCAGTGCCACACAGAGTCAAAGGCGGACATACCCTGCACAGGGTATGGTTCCTCCAGCGAATCTTCGTGCAGGCCGCGGAGAATGGCGAACCACACTGGGATCAACAGAGAAGCCTGCGTGGGAGACCAGTTCTGTTAGAGGAAGTCGAAGGGAATAGAGAAAGAAAAAACGCACCGAGGCTGGGTCCATGGGGATCAAGTCAATGGTCCAAGCAGGGTTACGTCGGTCGGCGGGCAGATAGTCGACGAGGTCGCGGATGGAGTTGAAAAACGCGTGCATAATATGGGCAGACAGTCTCCCGGCACGGTACTCGTTGGCAATCGCTCGCTATAAGAAGATCTGTAAACCGAAAATAACAATCGCGATTGCGAGAGCAACTCACGAAAACCCCATTTTCCGGGGCGATGGCATCGTCAAAAAGTTGGACGACTCGGTCGACGTCGGTGTCGTCATAAACCTTGCCCTTGGCAAGGAAAGCGGCGAGTGCGTGAAGCGTGGGCCGGGCGATGCGTAACGTGGTCGGCGAGGAGGAAAGAGTCACGAAGGGGTTGTTCCTCAGGAAACTCTTGAGTACACGGGAATACCCACCCGAAAGAGAGAGGAGGATACTGGAAAAGTTAGAAGATTAAGAGGAAGGAAAAACAACCACATACCATATCCCAATGTGCAGAATGGGTGGACTCGCCTTCTGGGAGGAAGGCGAACCATTTATCTTGCGCGCGGGCGGGGACCAGCTCCCTCACCACGAGGACCATGTGGACGAGGGCCGCGAGGAGAGTCATGAACGTCTGCGTGTGCGGGACAAGCGGATAGGCCCGATGGAGGGTTTCCTGAGCAATCGCGATTAGTTAAGGATACCTGTTCGAGCGAGTTTCAGTATGAAACTCACGAAAACAGGCACGGCGCGGTCAAGGATGGTCGCCAAATAGCCAGGGTCCATACGACGAATACGTTCTGGGACCCGGGCGAAGGGTAATAGCCGGTAGATGGCTGGGTGCGCGAGGAAGTCCAGCGCCTTCCAACAGTCCTCGGACACTTGGATCGTCGAGAAGCCGATCTCGTCGGGGTGAACAGTCAGGAACGGACACCCAGGTGTTGGAAAAACATCGGCGTCGGTGAGGCAGTAAGGGGGCGGCAGGAAGTTAAAGAGGTCCGGGGCGCTGAAGAACTGGTCTACTCCAGACCTAGTGTCGCCAGGGGTGTTGAAAGTGGCGAAAGGGGCGCCATCGAGGAACGAGCGGGACGCGTCGGTGTTGGACATGATGGATTAAACGAAGTCTGTGAAACATCAACATCGAGCACGTGCTGTGTTACGACATCGCATGCGAGGCGTGGATAGTACAGCAGAACTTAGGATCCACTGATACAAGCGGGGGCAGAATACGTTGAAAGATGTTTTGTCTTAGGGCAAAACCCAATCGCGATTGCTGAAAAAGAAGGATTTAAGATCCATCCTATGAGGCAGATCATGGCGGGGACTTGGGAATAGGGGCAAAACATCAAATACAATCATATTAACTGAAAATTGGGCCGTTCTGTATCAAATAACGAGGATTTTGGGTTCGTAACCTAAAAAGGGATACGACCCACGATCCTCGGAAGTTTGAGGGATCGAATGATGGGTGTTGACATGAACGGATCACTCGATGACAAAATAAGATTTGTCATGTTCAGATAAAGGTCACACAGCGACCGGTTGAGTGGGGACACTCAATATTTATGAAAAGGGGAGATGACAGACCTGATATTGGGGCACCCGGGTATTTATTCATATCTGCTCGAGTTGCAACATACTATAATGTACTTCAATACATTACGACGTCATCTCACGAGGGCTATTGCTGGCCTGAGCAGTTAGCTAAAAGGGATATAATGTGTCACGAAACATTAGAAAGGCACTGGATGACAATCCTGGTAAAGGGTTGAAGTGGGAAGTTGCTAATGGAGCAATCGCAGAAAGTGCCTAACCATCCTGGAAACGGATTGGGGCTACTGCACATCCCTGACTAAGGGCATATTACGAGGGAACATCCTTCTGAACCAGGGGGATCATTGTTAGGCATCATCTGACATCTCCAGAACTGCCAAGAGGGAGCTGGGCTTGGTCGATCTACCAGTTGACTAAGAAACCATACTCGGGTACTGGGAAGCGGCGGCTATCACGATTTTCAGACAAATCATTTCAGTAGTTCAAGGCGGAACTATTTGAGCGGATGGTTACCAAGGAGGGTAACGGAGTGCTGACGAGGAGGTCGGCTAAAAGTTGACACATCAACAATATCCCATCACGATCGTTCTAAGCGATGTAGATCTTGACTCATCGCTAAGCTCAGCTCGTTGATGTTCCTTATAAATCTCTCTCAATTTTACTAATCGCTTGATATCTGACAGGAGTTCATTGGCTAGCTGCCATACCACTAGCCATATACCCTGAACCCTATTGCTTGTTTGTATCAGTCTCGTTTATATTTAGAATATTGTAACATATTTAAGTGGATGGTTATGGGAGGAACAGCAGTGAATCTCACCCCACCTGTTGGACGCGAAGTTACTAGACTTCACGCTTAACCGGTAGAGTAGTCATTCATTCGGAGACACCCAGAAGCTATACCAAGTTTCGTTTGTTTTCCCTGTTTTGAATATTATCTGTGTTGGATTTGGATCTTTATAAACGACGCGTGGACATATTGGATTAACGGAACGGACGCATGGAATATAGGGAAACGGATCTGGCTTGACAATTGGTTGTAATCTCGCAAGGATTAGCAATCGCGGATACTATTTGGAATCGGAATTCATAAGAATCACTTGCTTTACGCATCGGAGTATTATCTCCAAACCTAGACCCACATCATACAAAATCGTTGAACATGAAATCTCGTCTGTCTATCGTGATTGCACCTAGAACGGATTCGAGCAAGTTTTATCTATACGACTTGTAGACCTGTAAAGTCTTGCTTCTCAAAGAGAACTAAAGTTCAAATTGCCACAATCTATACTGGATTGGAACCCCAAACTTGCACGAGGACTATAGTGTTTGAGTTGTTGTAGTTGCATTATCGAACCGCGTATTCATTTACAAGGTTTGTGTTGTGGTTATTTCACCGCCAGCCCCATAGTCAGTGTTTCATCGGACTTGACAATTGGTTGTAATCTCACAAGGATTAGCAATCACGGATACTATTTGGAATCGGAATTCATCAGAATCACTTGCTTTATGCATCGGAGTACTATCTCCAAACCTAGACCCACATCAGACAAAACCATTGAACATAAAATCTTGTCTGTCTATCGCAATTGCACCTAGAACGGATTCGAGCAAGTTTTATCTATACGACTTGTAGACTTGTAAAGTCTTGCTTCTCAAAGAGAACTAAAGTTCAAATTGCCACAATCTATACTGGATTGGAACCCCAAACTTGCACGAGGACTATAGTGTTTGAGTTGTTGTAGTTGCATTATCGAACCGCGTATTCATTTACAAGGTTTGGTTTGTGGTTATTTCACTGCCAGCCCCATAGTCAGTGTTTCAACGTACATGCTGAATCTAGAGCTAGTTCTCTCACACGCCCGCCCCACTTCCGCAACGGCTCCGGGAGGACAAACACGATGGTGCTGAACCCATCAATCTCCGGCAGTGGCACAGGCTCGACGCGGTATATAGGAGGCCCATTGTTCTGCAGACGAGGCTCTTTGGCGGCATCTTCGATGATCTTCCTCGCGGACTTTAGCTCATTGTCGCCGTGATGCCATTTGTTGCGGCTGTTCTTGAGCCAGAGATAGTAAACAGCTCACCGAGAGAACGGTATACTGGTGCGGTCTTGATATTCCGGAAGTTCCAGAACCCCATTCCAGATCTGATCACAAATAGTATAAGTATCCGGTCGACGGTTACACTGTCGCCACTTGTGCGTCTCACCTGGCTTGCCCGAAGACGAGGATTCTGGGCAATGTAGTCCTTCAGTTTCACCGGTACGTCTTTACTATAGTATGGCACATGGTCGTCTTCATGCCTCAGCTTGACCATCGCGTCGCTAGTCATTGGATCGACGGTGATGTGAAGCCATCCACCGCACTCGAAGGTCGCCATCTGGCGCTTGTCTCGGTGCTTGTCCGCGTCCTCGACTTTCCTCGGTTTGTGCTGACGAGACTGGATCTGCGAGCAGTGATACATGTAACGAACAAGGTCGGTGTTCTTATGCTCACATGTACTATGATAGCTGTCGAACGCCATTGAGTAAGTGGAATATTTCGAGTTACAAGAACTACGCTCACATAAATCTATAGCCAATGCACTGCTGTATTTCGAGCGCGATCGTATCTGCCAGCCCCTTTCCCGTCTGGCCTGCCGCACTTGCATCAATGAGAGCACCGAGAGACCGCGCATTCTCGTCCATCGCAATGGCGGCGAGAAAATCCTCCAAGGTGACGATGGACAAGTACGAATCATCTTCAGGATCGTCCTCGACGGGTCTCGCATTCTCGTGAGTCGGATTGTTTCCTTTCTGTGTTACATGCCGCTTCGGATTTTTCTTGAGCAGACATGCGCGACAGGTTTTTCGGCGGACACCGTGTTGAAGGTCGAAAAATTCCAAAGGTCTCTGGCACTTGCAAGAAGAACACTTCTGGGTCGGCGGAGTGGACATGGGGCAAGCGTCGGGATGGTGGCAAGTGGATGGTAGAGTGCACGGTAGAATGCAAGATCTATTTTTATCTATCTATTACTCTTTTGGATTCACAATGGGAGAGCGCTTTGCATCGCTTCCTCGGGCGAGCCACATTAAGACTTCACGTGTGCGTGTCCGTGTCAGATGACATCTGTATATGCTGGGTTGTCAGCGTCTTCTATTGTATCGTGCCACCCCTGCACGGCGGCGGTTGTCGTTGGGGGCAGGGACTGTGCGCTATGGGGGATGCGCAAGGTGAGGGCGGATGCATGCACCCTCCCTGCAGCTTGCTTTTCTGTGGAACACGGAGTGCGAGACGGGGGACACGCGGAGCACGGGTGAGTGTATACAGTCCCCGTTGCACCTTTTCTCCGGCGCTGGCTGAGAAGCACGGGGAGATGTGGGACCGATCCAATCTATCCCACCAGCTCCCATCCGTCCACAAGCAGCGGCGTGCGCCTCGCACCCCTCTCAGCGGTTGTCTCCGCTTCGGCCTTTCACCCCTCTTCTCGCCATGGCCTCCCCCCCGCCGACACCAGCAGGAACATACACCCTTCAAACTCATCCTTTCGCTCCGGGTCCACTGAGCACGAGACGAACGGCTTCGCTTGAGCAGTGCTGCCGAGCGTGGGCCTAAGTGATTCCCCGCGGGATTGAGGTCGGGCGGCAATGAAGGCAACGCACACAGGCTTGATGCGGCGGCACTAGGAGGTAGTGTATCTTTTACACCACATCCCCGCCCTCAGGTCTAGGATTAATGAAGGTTGAATTGTAGAATTAATCCTGGGCTTGAATCCTTTACATTGTAGGATTGAAATCCCTGTTTAAACACAATTTATTTAGGCTACGCATATATGTACCATGCAGTATATTACAGCCAACGTCGGAACCGAAGGCGCGGTCAAAATTTTCCTGTTTTGGGATGTTTTCAAAGAATTGTTAATAACTCAACCAGTTCTGCACCGATTTGGATGAAACCTAGGTAGATCTGTCGGGCTAATTCATGCGCAATTAGTGATAGAAAGTGATTTATGAAAATATTATATATTAAGTAATCTCTACTGTTGGACCATTTTCGTGCCAAATAGTGTTTTGCATGTCCAGGACATGTCCCAGTGACCTAATATTTTGGGAGGGACAACATATATACCTGAGAATACATGTGATAGAGCCATAATCATATAAAATCTCGATATAAATGCAATTCTTACAATATTTCTGAATGCCAAAACTGCTAAATGTATCCAATGGAGCTACAAGGACTGCAACCAAAATATCTGTAATTCTGGCTCTATCATGTGGTTATTCAGGTATATATGTTGTCCCTCCCAAAATATTAGGTCACTGGGGCATGTCCTGGACATGCAAAACACTATTTGGCACGAAAATGGACCAACAGTAGAGATTACTTAATATATAATATTTTCATAAATCGCTTCCTATCACTAATTGCGCATGAATTAGCCCGACAGATCTACCTAGGTTTCATCCAAATCGGTGCAGAACTGGTTGAGTTAGTAACAATTCTTTGAAAACATCCCAAAACAGGAAAATTTTGACCGCGCCTTCGGTTCCGACATTGGCTGTAAAGATTAATCGCGAACACGTACTGATAATCAGCAGCCAGATAATTGGACATGCCTGCGATTAATTGCATCTAGGATTAATCTACCATGTGGGTAAAATATATTGTATTGCGCATATGTGACAGGATTAAAGTAGGATTAATCGAGAAAATAGCGGCCCCAAGAATTGGGGCCCAGATTTAATCAAGCCCTCACGAAAAATTGGGGCCACGATTAATCGTAGCTGCTTCATATGTTGACTTATATGCATTTGAGTTTGTGTTGAATACATCATTATTTTAGGTAACCTCATGTTTGCTTTAAATCGTTACACTTGCTTCAGACTTTGTAGATGCACCCGTGTCAGTAGGCAGTGGTCTCATGCCACGACACTAGCCAGCGGAATTGTACCGTAAAGCCACGACACTAGCCATCCAACGGCTAACATTGTGACCGAGAGACTCTTGTCCGTCCCCATTTGAAATTTAAGCCGTGTCCACTAGCACTGCTGCCAATAGGCTTCTCCTCTTCCCCTTTTGGAGAGCAGGCGGTGGATGTCACCGCAAGAAGGCATGCCGTGGGTCTGTTCAATGAATGCGACGGTTAGCGATCCAAGCATCTTGACGCTGCCATCAAAAACCATCACATCAGGAAAACCCGAATTTCATAATTGCGAACAATTGGTGACAATTGTTGATAATGTCGGGATTATCAACGATTTTTTTCTACGCCAATTACCCGCTAATTATCTGACAATATCTGCCATTGTGAAGCTTTTTGAGTGGATTGGGACGGCTTTGGAAGGGTTTTCGGGCATTCAAATGAAAATTTGCAACATATATTCAGTTTGATGTGCTACAACAGAAAGTGTCACATGTGAACGATCAAGCTACATCTACGAGTTGAGGATTTCCCAGTTGATTCCCTGGAACACGAAGGAAGAACTAAATAATAGAGAGGTTGCGGCGAGCCACCAGGAGCCACCCGGTGGCTCTGATGGCATGCGGTGCGGAGTGACTACTGCCGGGCCGGTGGCTCCGTCGCACATGTTTTCAGTGTGTTCTGTACACTACTCTCACCTTGTCTCTCATGCAGCAAGCTCTCTTGGAGTCTCAAACATACTCACAACTCTGCTCAAAGCTCAGAAGGGTGTGGACGGTCTGTACTCGTCTCTTTCCCTCGCCTAGACCAGGTATGTACTGGCATAGTTGTTAGGTGGATGAAGACAAAGAAAAACAAGCTGTTTGACATCATACCCCTAGCCACCAGCGGAGCCACCAAATGCGGTAGCCACTTCGCACCACATGCTGTTAGAGCCACTGGGTGGCTCCCGGTGGCTCTGGTGGCTCACTGCAACCTCTCTAATATAGGGCTGTAGGGGAATACACCCACCATTCACAACATTGCCATGATACTCCATGTGTGTGGAGTCGAGTGGGTACTATTACCACCAACAATAAGTCATCTGGAAGATCAGAATCAAACGGTGTACCCTGTCAGGCTGGTTAACAGCAATTCACCAGGGCGGTAAGAATCATGAAAACTACAAGGAAACATCAGGAATCTAAAGGATGTAAAGGACGGGCAAGAAATGACATACAATCAAGGACCTGGCCCACCTTGGAGCCGATTTCAGGATGTGTTGCGGCGGCGAGCGAAATGGTGGTGAAATGCGAGGAAGATCAGTCAAACGGAGATAAGCGAAGGCAAATAAAATTGACCTGATGTGCCGCAGCATCGGTTGAGTAGCCGAATAGGTGTGTGGCGTTGCACACACATGTCCTGCTTTGTGTCGAGGTCCTGCTGCATGAATATGAAGAGAGACAGTGAAGAAGAGCTGAGTGGTCGATTTGTGGACCGAGAGGAGCCAAGGCCGTGCAGGTGACACCGTCGAGTCGTACATCAGCAAACACCTCAGATGGTGCAACAGGATTGAACTAGGCCCGAAGTAGTGAGCAAAATGAATATAGCTGAAAACTTAGCTTGATTGAAAGTTGGTTCAACTTAGAATGGCTTGCAGATACTCAGGAAAGCGTGTATAGGTGGTAGTGGGATGGTAGCGAGAAGGCGGAGGTAGAGAACAAAGAGAAAGGTGCGGTAAGATGTTGACAAATAGTACGCTGAGTCAAAACTATGTATATGAGAGTGGCCATAGTAGCAAAGCAAAGCCGCAAAGAAAATTGAACCTCACCCAGCAATCCAGGTACAACGCAAAGACATATAGGGAGATATTCGCTGCCCCGCTCAGCGCCGAATGTGGGTGACCAGACCACTTCGAAATCGATCCCCGGCATAGCCTGAGATAACCGAGCTCTGGTTCAACTCGTCGCATTGGCGGTGCAGAAGAGAAAAATCAAAATCTGAAGGCATAATAAATGAGTGAGTATACGAATGCGAGAATCTAGTCCAGATGTTCAGAAACACATAACATTATATTCTTGCCATGAATGTAAAACTGCTGTTCAAGTCTCGGATAAGGTAGATTGGCTGTAAAATGCAGCATGTCCGGGTTGTGGAACCGTTGATAGGGCGTGTACTAAAACACGCATGAAAACACCAGTTTTTATTTCATTTTGAACCTATTAGTGGGCAGAAGTGAGGCATTAGTTTATGAGCGTACACCCTCCCTGGGGTGGTAGGCTACACTATTGATGGCCGAAAGTCAGTGTAACAAACCAATTATGAAGAGTTGAGTAGACTTGACAAGGCAGCCCAAAAAGGCTGTTGCGGCCTGACTATGAGATTCAACACTGAGCTATAGACAGCAGTGGTAAACCACTGTTTTACGTGCTGGAGGTGAAACAACAGGGAACTATATGGGATTATTGGCTTACCGCTTCAAGCGGTCTCTGAATGGTCTGACGACTACTGAAGAAGATTAAAGATGAAGTTGGAGTCAGATAGATGAAGTCGGAGTCAGTGTAATGACTTTAGGGCTGGCTTTGTAATGTTGCCTGGTATCAAGCCGCTGGATGTTTTATCGAGCCGCTGGATACTGGATCGAGCTGCCAGATACTTATAGAGTCATTCCATGACTTTGGTGGTTGGTCTTAAAGGCAATAATGCATCGAGCCGCTGGACAATTTATCGGGCCGCTGGATATCTCGGGCCGCTAGACACATTTATCTAGCCGCTGGATATCTAGTGGCGCCTCAATGGATTAGATTGAGCAGAAGACGTGTTACTGGGTTCAAGCCAGTGTCATAGGATATGACTAGTGCTGCACCGGGCAGATCTAGCCGCTGGAAAGATGCGATCTTCGCATCAAGGCCAGCTGATATGAATGATGAGGATTAACAGTCCAGTATCGGGCCGCCAGATAGTTACTGGAACACAATATTGGGCTGCTGATATTTTATCAAGCCGCTGGATATTCAGTACCGTTTCTACTGGGCTGGTGAAGTGCGGGACTGATACAGAAGTGGAATAGGACTTAACAGAAATGACTAAGGCTGATTTGCTCAGTCAGAAATGACTAAGGCTGACTCGCTCAGTCAGAAAGATGGAAACCAAGACAACTAAGCACATCTTATGGCGTGCTAGAGAAATACATGTGGACTAGCCCCGGTAGCAGGTCATAATACCCATGGTTGAGAATGCCTTCTACGCCATTGGCCATTCACTACTCGGGCTCCCACCCTTTACTGTTCCTATTCATTCCGTCTATCTCCTTTACTTCTCTCTGAAATGTATAAAAGCCAGCTGTGTACTCTGTATTAGCCAGTAAACTATCCACCCAGATATACGGGCAATATAGTAAACTCTAGATTTGTTTGGAAAGATATCAGAGATTTGAAGACGCACAGATAAAGATTGTAAGACACGGGACATTGACGGGACAATACCATTGCCCAGATATAAGTGTTACGCATTCAACCTTGGTGAAGAGACCCGCTAGACTTAGGTCTCACGCAATTCAATTGTGAAGAGCCAGTTTGGAACGTAAACTCACGCCTCGAACTAGAGTGGCCGCCAGCAGTGTAAGCGTGAGCACACTAGCCCCGCCCTCACCATCTGCGTAACTGCACCTGCTTGTTGATTGTCTCCATTCTCGCAAGAGAGTTACGAGTCAAGTGTCCGTCCACCGAAAGTCTGCCTACCTATTCTGCTTCTTGGCTAGCTGCCAGTTAGTGCTAGGGTCTGACGCTCACAAGGAAACTGAAGACTTTGGACAAGTCCAGGGTTTACTTGAGTCTTGATATACTGTCGGTGTGAAGTCCCTGCTACCCCAGCATAACCGTGCTCAGACCACATAGTTTGCTATTGAAACAGAGTCTTATAAAACCTTTGCACACCCTCTTGACGGGTGATACGTACCCTACCTCCCCGAACACACACACACGAGCATTAGGACCGGATTAGTGTTTTGTTTTGATTTTGGTTGGATTGTGATTAGTGACTAGCTCGCTTCACTCTCTAGTTGTTTTCATTAGATTACACGGCCGCACCCTAGTGCACTGTTTCACCGTATCCACAATTCGGCTGGGAAATTGGGTTGGAACGTCCAAAGGTCTCGGGATGGGAATTCGACATGCCAGGCATGTCGCACTTCCACAACAGTCTGACAGCCATATGAGAGAGGTGTAGAAAGGAACTCAGACACAACACACACCTCCCCATCCAGCAGCGAACTTGAAGCAGGCCTAGGATTGAATGGGAATAAAGGAAAAACAAAGTTGGGTGACTTATACTTACCACTGGCTAGAGGGACCGACAGGCAGAAATCAGGGAACAGAGAGCAAGATGGTGGAGGAGAAGAAAAGAGTGTTTGACGTGACATACATCAAAACGAACCACCTTTATACCCACAGGATGGTTTCATCTGTTGATTTGATGGATGTAACTCGGCTACATCGGCAAGGGACTGAGACAATTTCTGTGCTGTTGGCAGTAAATGGGTTTGAATACTAGATAGAGCATTGTCAAACTGTTTCAAACCCCCCGGCAACTGTTCTGCAGTCCTACGGCTCTTTTGGCCGGGTATAAAAAAATCCAGTGGAAATTGCTGAGTTTTGTGTAAGATTATCACACATTGATAAGCTAGCAAATGAGCCATGGTTAGATACACGTAATTTTGCGTGTTTCTGATCATACTTATTACTGGAACTGTCGTTTCTATATAACAGTACTGGTTCCTGGTAGCTGTTGGGTGAACCACAGAGAAACAGGTAGATGCTCTAAGGAATTAGATAATTAGAATGTCCATTGGCAAGTCTCACCCTGAAAACTGTAGGGGAATGGGCAGCCAATTAACAAATCAAGGAATGAGACAGATAAACAGACAATTGACTCACTGGGATTGTGTTTTGGGTTTGTAATTGTGGTCTTGGCATCTGTATAAGTATCTGGAGGTGCTTCGACGATGGACACAGCATCCTCCCACTGCTAGCAGTCATTTCTGTCTACACTTGGGCACAATCTGACCAGTATCCACCTGCCAGGGTGTGATCTGGGCAGTATTGTTGTTCCACCATGCAGTAAGCTTGCACCTGGGTGTGGATTTGTGACCCTCAATCGAAGCGCACTCTTATAGAGTAGCTTTGTATTGAGATTTTCTTTGTTTCTGAATCATATATTATTCTGGAAACGCACTTGGGCCTTTGGCCTGGAATTGTTAGACTCTGTTGACTGGGTTGGATTCGGTTGGACTCTGTTGGATTCGGTTCAAGGGACTGGGAAACTTTGAGTCTATCTGACTATAAACTTTGAGTCTACTTGACTATAAACTTGTGTGGAAGCAGGGTTCAGAAAGTACCGGTTTGGTAAAGCTCAAGAAACACATCTGAGTGCGGGGTCTGGAAAGTACTTTCAGGGAAAGCTCTGGAAACATATCTGGGTGTGGGGTCTGGAAAGTACCTTCGGGGAAAGCTCTGGAAACATATCTGTGTGCAGGGACTGAAAAGCACCTTCAAGGGAAAGCTCTGGAAACATGGCTGAGTGCAGGGTCTGGAAAGTACCTTCGGGGAAAGATCTGGAAATGCAATTGCCTGTTGAGAAACATGCAATCACCTGAGTCCACTGGACTGTAAACTAGCTAGTTGGGCCTTTATAATGTCCTCTACATATCTGCTGAGAAGCCTTGTGTCTAAACCTTGCATGGAAACTCTGTTTCCGTATGTCTTGAAACATGTATTACTCCCACTTTGCTCCAATCTTAGTTTCTGAGATCTGAAACCTCCTCCTGCAACCTTTACAAGGCCCTGTACTAGGGGCTGTAACTCGTCGGGATCTCGGAAACGTGCAGATATTGCCGTTTGATTCGTTGGTTGGCTGTTTCTAACAGTCTCTGGACTATTTCTACACCGATCACTGAAGTCAAGTGGGGTTATTTGTGTGTTTCTTATATAGGTCCTGAGCACATCAATCAATGTTGTCTGAATTGTCAACAATTATCAGCATTGCAACAGATTGCGAACAATTGGCAAACAATTATCAGATTGGGGTTTTCCTGATGCAGATGTCCTTGATGCTGTCGGCAATGATGCCAGCCATTTCGGTCCCGGTTGCAACTCGACCCCATGACCTCTGTGTTACGCAGTAGGAATGAGATAGGTGAGTGGTGTGCTAGACTACATATATCAGAGGACTAAGCATGAATAGCCTGTGTAGTATGTACGAGATGGTGGTGGTGGAAATGAGTGGTACAGCCACTGATTGATATGATTGACATACCCAATTTGTAATGATCTGCCTGAAAACTCGATGATTTGTGGATTGGGGACATGTAGATGGGTTAGCTCTGCTTGATCTCTGCATGAATCTTTCAGATAACAAGCCTTATGTGCCCAAGTATTAACCGTTCTTTAACGAAATGCTTCGTGATTCTTTGTATGTGTTTGGGTTTTTCTACATTTTGTGTATTCCCTTTCGTCTTCCTCAGGTGCCCGTCCATGTCTATCTCCTTTCATTCTCATAGTGTTCCTTGAGAAACTCCATGTGGCTCAGCAGCTGACTTATGTGCAGCTGTTGCTCGACAGGACACAGTTGGTGCACAGTTTAATTTGACACCGGGGCAGCCAATGACACATGTGGTTTGCATATGGAACAGAGGCTACAAAGCCGCCTTTACCAGACTAAGGGCAGCTTTGTCACATGCTTTGTTCTCTGGTGCAGGGGAATAAAGCATGCAACAAAGCTTCCCTTTGCTTGTTAAAGGCACCTTTGTGGGCTTTGTTCCAAGAGCCACATGTGTGTAATGCACTTGGTGCTTGCATGCCTTGCTGGTTGCCCCCAGTGTGATATGTAGTCATTGTGCCAGCAGCCACGCAATCCTCCCCAAAGGGTTCAGTTCAAAAGGAAGGATCCTGTTACCCCCTTCTTCTCTTCCTAATTGCATCGCTCTGCCCCCCCCCTGCTGCCAGGTCTTCTCTTCTCTCCTTCTCTCTGTCTGTTACCATGGTGAAACACTGACTATGGGGCTGGCAGTGAAATAACCACAAACCAAACCTTGTAAATGAATACGCGGTTCGATAATGCAACTACAACAACTCAAACACTATAGTCCTCATGGAAATTTGGGGTTCCAATCCAGTATAGATTGTGGCAATTTGAACTTTAGTTCTCTTTGAGAAGCAAGACTTTACAGGTCTACAAGTTTGTTTAGATAAAACTGCTCGGATCTGTTTTAGGTGCAATCACAATAGACAGACGAGATTTTATGTTCAACGGTTTTGTATGATGTGGGTCTAGGTTTGGAGATAGTACTCCGATGCGTAGCACAAGTGATTCTTTATGAATCCCGATTTTAATAGCATCCATGATTGCTAATCCTTGCGAGATTACAACCAATTGTCAAGTCTGATTCATTTCCTTATATTCCACGCGTCCGTTCTGTTTATGCAATATGTCCACGCATCGTTTATAAAGATCCAAATCCAACACAGATAATATTCAAACAGGGAAAACAAACAAACTTGGTATAGCTTCTGGGTGTCTCCAAATGAATGCCTACTCTACCGGTTAAGCGTGAAGTCTAGTAACTTCGCGTCCAACAGGTGGGGTGAGATTCACTGCTGTTCCTCCCATAACCATCCACTTAAATACGTTACAGGATTCTAAATATAAATGAGACAGATACAAACGTGCAGTAGGGTTCAGGGTATATGACTAGTGGTATGGCAGCTAGCCAATGAACTCCTGTCAGATATCAAATGATTAGTAAAATTGAGAGAGATTTATAAGAAACATCAACGAGCCGAGCTTAACGATGAGTCAAGATCTACATCGCTTAGAACAATTGTGATGGGATATTGTTGATATGTCAACTTTTAGCCGACCTCTTTGTCAGTGCTTTGTTACCCTCCTTGGTAACCATCTGCCCAACTGGTTCCGCCTTGAACTGCTTAAGTGATTTGTCTGAAAACCGCGATAGCCGTCGCTTCTCAGTACCTGAGTATAGTGTCTTAGTCAATTGGTAGATTGACCAAGTCTAACCTTCTCTTGACAGTTCTGAAGACGTCAGATGATGCCCAACAATGATCCCTCTGGTTCAGAAGGATAACGCCTCGTAATACACCCTTAGTCAGGGATGTGCATGTGACGAGAGAGAGTCGGCTAGAGGTTATCAAGTCAGCGGGCAGTCTCGGCACACGATAGGTTGTCGTTCAAGCAAGTTGCTGGGTGGTCGAACCAGCAGGTAAGTGGCGTAACAGTAGAATTGACCGAAGATCCGGGCGTTACATGACAGTATATATAGTAGATAGAGATAGGAGCTAGTATGAAACGTGTATAGGTAAAAGAATAAAGTAAAGTGTTATGGATATGATTGCGACGTGCGATGCGCAGAGTGAGTAATAATGATGTGGAAAATAAACCGTTACATCCGCCCTCCAGGTCGTCGTGCGATGACCTAGAACTCCTGCATCCGGCCGTTATCGTCCGCGGTGTTATTAGCGGGTCCCACGGCGGTAGACAGACCAGCGGCGGCGTCGGGTGCAGAGGAGGAGGAGGGAAGGGGAGCGGTCTCGCCAACCTTGAGCCGTTTGAGAGACTCGGTGGCGGCGGTGCGAGCGAGGTCGGCCTCCTTACGCTTCAAGGAAAACGCGAGCTTCCCGGTCTTGGAGTTGACACGGGGAATAAGGGCGGCAGGCTGGTCCCCAGGCTGGCCCTTTCCCTTGTTTCCATTCTTGCGCTTCTCGTACCAGGACATGTTCCGCATGTCTTCCTGGTCCTTCAAACGATCAGTGTTATGTTTGAACTGGAGAGATACCGCGATTTCCCCCGGCATCAAGACCCCTTCCGTGGTCTCCGAGTCCCCCACGCAGTACTCCTCGGGGTTCGCGACATCGCAAATTTCGTCAAAAACGAATATGCCATCCTCGAGGTAGACCCAGGAAAACCCGCAGGTGTCGTATTGATTCATCTGCCTCGCAAACTCCTCGTAAAATGCCGGAACGGCGACGGGAGTGATGCCATTCGTGGCGAGCGCGACGCAGTAGTCGGCGTAGAGGCAAATCGTGCAGGCGTCGAAGATGATAGGGGCGGAGCCGTCCGCACGAGTGATACGGAAGTAGCGCTTGTTGACGCGCTTGAGAACATGATGGCGATTGTTGTAGTCGATCATGTTAAGCGAGAGACCCGTGGGATCGACGAACGCAGGTGCAAAGATATCAGCAACGGGACTGGACATGATAGTGGGTAGAACAAGGGGTGGTGAAAATTCGTTGATTCGCTCACCGTCTTTATATGCCCAAAAGTGAGACATAATGGAGTTTACCCGGAACTCCTCTTCGATAGGGGGCGACCCAGCTCCCTGAGGCAGTTCCTTACAGCTGAATGCAAAATACTAGACCGTTTCGACTCCCGAGAACTCTGGAGCCGGAACGATCCGGATGCACGTGCAGCCTATAGACGTCATACCCTCCGCTCCCACTTCTACGAACACAATGCCCTTTCGATACATCCACCCGCAGCAAAAGACGCTGCTACCGACCATTAAGAGGACTCTTCCCAACAACAACGACATTGCTACTATAACCGATATGAACCCACGCACCGTGCGTCGAACCTTGAAGAACTACTACGACTACGGCGACGTCGTACCACCAAGGATGGGTCAGGTTGGCAGACGGATAGCACTGAACGGACTAGACATGTGTGTAAGTTGTACGCGCCGTTTCCTTTTGTGTCCATTTATGTTCCAAGTACCTCGAAGGCTTGATTGAGCGTCGACCAGACTCCACTGCCTCAGAGCTGCGTCTGGGTCTGTGCGAAGGCATGCAGATCGATTTTGTCGAGTCGACTATTACTAGGGCCCTTCATAATCGTGGCTACTCATTCAAGAAGGTGTGTACCTTTTCCGCACACATCCTGTGATTCACCGTAGTCAAGGTGTCAAGATCTGCCATAGAACAAAGCCCAGAGAAGCGCGACAACTATGAGGCCACGGTTGGTGACCTGTATCACGACTGGCAGCTGGTTTTTCTCGACTAATCCCATTGCGATCGTCGTACGACACAGCGACGTGGCGGCTGGGCACCGATTGGTGACCGGGCACGTCCCCACGACTTCTTTATTCGTGGTATCAAGTATGTTACTTCGTCCTATACTCCATTTTCAACGCTGATTATTCTAGATACTCTGTTCTTCCCGCTATCTCGCTTGACGGTGTTCTACACCTCGACGTCATCACTCGCTCTTGGACAGCCGAAGAATTCGAGCAGTACATTGAAACTTTGCTCGATAATATGAACCCGTACCCGCAGCGCAACTCCGTCATTGTGATGGATAATGCCAGCACTCACCACTTCGACGGCATTCGGGACATCATCGAAGCTCGGTGCGTAATGGTACTTGATCCTCTTTGACCACGATCTTGATCCTCTGTAGCGGCATGCGTCTTCTCTATCTCCCACCCTACTCCCCGGTGATACGCTCTAAGTGAACGTGGGTGTGCGAGGTGGTCGACCAGGTCCAGGTCTCGCAGGAAGGTGAGGTGGAATATAAAATATATGAGAGGTGGTGAGGGGCACTGTGAACGACGAGGGACACGGGAACAAGATCAACAGGCAACGACTGAGGCCTGTGATGATAGGACACTAGTGCATGCGAAACTGGGGTGGCACAATGCTCTGTATTATTTTTTAAAGTAAAGGACATGCAAAATATATATAGTAGAAAAAGTAATATAAACAAAGAGGGATGAGTCCCTGCAACCAGTGCGTATCTCGAATACTCCGTACAATAATGCTGAAAGTGACTGAGCCTGAACATTCTTACTGTACAATAAGTTGAATATGTTGCCAGGAGCAAGAATGTCAAGGGTACGATGGAAACGCGTGAACATGCCGAATGATTTGATGCAGGGAGAATGTCGCGTGGAAATGCCGTGTCGAGGGATAATTAGAATGCGTCGGGTGTACTTCGGAAGTAACCGAGCGTAATTGACAGGTTCGGCGATCAACGAGCAGCGCTGCTCGTCACCGGATCTCAATCCAATCGAAGAAGGCTTCTCAGCCATGAAGGCCTGGCTTCGTCGCAGCCGGGATTACGCACTGATGGAGTTGGGTGGGAATGTCGACGCCAATTTGTTTGCTTTGCTGTGGTCGGCTGTGTTTGAGACGATGACCCCGGACAATATTGCAGGTTGGTATGCTCATTGCCGCTATGGGCCTTGAAATATGTAGTCAAAGTAAATGTACCATAAAAATACAATATCTATGTGGACAGATGACGAGTGCGCTAGATGATACAATATAAACAATAATGATACACCAAGAAATTTCATCAACGGCGGCGGCGCACATATAGCAATTATCCAATCAAACCTCAACGACAGCCTCGGGGACATTCTCCTTGTCGTTGTCGCGCTGCTGCTTCTTCACCCGCAAGATCTTCTTTGCACCTCGAACCAAGTCCTTGACTGGACCACGACCGATACCGAGCTCGATAAGCTCCTGCTCGGAGAAGTGGAGCAGCTGGTGGCAGTACAGGATCTGGGCCTTTTCGAGCGCACCCTTGTGCCCCAAAAATCCCACAGCCGGCATCTTTACGTCGAGATCTACCAATAGGTCGTCCATAGGCACGATGACGGGCTCATCGTCAGTTGGGGACTCCTCCCGAGCACGCTTGCCCAAGGCCGAATGGTCTCCGCCCTCGCGTTGCGGCCGGTAGACCTGTCCGAGGGGAGTATCGGCGAGATTGATGTGGATGTGTGGATTGACGTCGACGTGGGCACCAGCGCCCGGGCGGGAGCTACGCTGCTTGCGTTCCTCCTGTCTGGCCATAATCTCGTCGGTCTTGAGGCAGTTGGGCGCCGCGCTGCAGTCCCGAGGAACGTTGCCGTTTTTCTATTTGGGGTTATCAATATGCAGCCGTGCGCTGAGGACACTGGATAACTACAACGCACCATCTCGCGGGCCCAGAAAGTAATATCCTGCATGGTGAGTGCAATGTGCTGACCGACACGAGGACCGGTGGTGGGGATGTAGCAATAGGTGTGGTTTGAACTCTCGCATCGAAGCTTGTCCTTCACGATAGTCAACTCCTCGCGGTACGCCATTTCCGTCGCTTTGGTCGCTGATTTTGCAGGCGCAGCCTAATGCAATTATTAGCCTCTCTAAGATGTCAACTCACAATCACGCACCTTTTCTTTCTCGCGAGTGTCCGCAATCTTCAACATCACCTCATTGCGACGGTTTGGATTGTCGATCTTCTGAAGAATTGTGTCGACCGCCAATTGTGCGTCCTCCACTGTCTGAAGTCGGCGGACTGAATTCTTGGCCTCGTTTGAGATCCTCCAGCCAAGCGGTATATCTTCTCGAACTTCCATATTAGCTCTGATACGGGCCAGGAAGTCGCCAGCATCGAGATTGTGGCGATTCACGATGAGGGTGGCGTCAGCCGTCGTAGCGCCGTTGGGTCCGGGAGTGGGTACGAGGACCTGGAAGGTGCTGCTCCGCTCCTTCCTCCCGGTCGGATTGTTTGCTATGATGCTTAAGCCGCTATGAACACTGATGGACAAAATCTTACACTCACCAGCCTCACCGGCCTCAGACCCTGCGAAAGCTCCGTTGTCGAGCACGCTGCGCATTCCCACTACTGCCATTTCGCGGCCAGTGAGAGGCGGCAGCCTATCGGTCATACCGAGGAGAAATTGCGCTGTATGTGCGGGTAGTCGTGCCTGCTCCATTGGCTGCTGCATTACAGGCGGCGGTGGAAAATAATTCGGAGGGTATCTGTAGTAGGCATACGGGGGTGGATGCTCGCCTCGAGCCCCTTGGTATTGTTCAGCCATTGTCGTGGATAGCCAGTGTAAGTCGAAGTGTTGTTGGTGTTTGGTCTTATGTCGTCACTTCACATGACGCCATAGCTCCACCGCCCACGAGATCGAGATGGTCTAGTATTTTGCATTTAGCTGGAAGTACGTCTATTACCTTCTTGATGTGCGCGATGTGCTCTTCCAAAGTATTGGAATAGATTATGATATCATCCAAATACACGTCCATGAAGCGACCGATGTAATCTCCAAACAGGTAATTCATAAGGGTCTGATATGTAGCGGGTGCGTTACAGTCTCCCTGCTGGAGAACATGGCTAACCATGTTGCCATCCGGCGTACTTACAGCGGTTCGCGATACGTGCTCGGGGACGACTCGGATCTGTTCGTACGCATCCTGACCATCTATCAAGGAACGGTACTTGCACCGCGAAGCCCGGCGCAGGATTCCGTCCATATCTGGTAGCGGTGATCTCATTTTCTTCGTGTTAGCGGTGCGCGCTCTCAAGTCCACGACGACGCGTAGTTTCAACGCGTCCGACTTGACCTTGGGGATAAGCAGCATGGGAGCCGTATTGCTCGCGTTCGTGATTTCCCAATGGCCATTCTTCAGGTAAATCCGCCGTTTCTCATCCCACAATTCTCTCAATGGTTCAGGACAACGAGACGGCCTCCAAGGGAGGATCTTATCCTCGTCAATGAGGGGAATGGTATGGTTAATGGCACGCAACGGGGGTAAGCCTGTTTCTTCTGCAGATTTACAGATGGGTTTCGCATACTCCATAAGCTCATCCCTAGCCCGCTGCAGAACTCCTTCGTCTAAACCAACCGCTCCAGAATATACCCGAGCGGTAGCTACACCTTCAAGACGAACAGCTTTAGCGCTCCCGATGCAGACGCGAGAAGGATTAAAGCCTATGCTCACCTGGTGCTGGAAAAGCCACGCGGTCCCGAGGATCATATCGTATCCGTTCAGGTTAGCTACCAGAAACTCGCGTTCTTCCACGATATCCTGATAGCTGAAATTTACCTTCACAGTGTGATTGATCTTGGAGCGGGATCCTTGTACAGCCAACTGCAAGGTGAGTGGATCTTCCAACTCCTTGCGCTTAAGCTTCAGTTGATCAGCCAGTGACGTAGAAACTAAGTCTCCCAGAGAGCCCGAGTCAACCAGTGCGCGAACGGGTTCCCCGTTCACCCGAACCACGATGACCAAGGGGCGTGCGACTAAGCGGTTCGCAAGCCGAGGTGTCGACGCGGTACGCAATATGCCTCTTACTCCATCAGCAGGGATCTGAACCCCACCACAGAATAAAACAAACTCGCCCTCCGTTTCAAGGTCAGGTTCGTTGAATATAATTCCAGAGAAGTTGACGTTGTGAGTTGTACTCCATCCGTTCTTGTGTTCGTTCATTCGCAGACGGTGCTTGCATTGGCGTCTGTGGACCCAGTTTACCAAATCCAGCTTCGGATTCAGTAGCGCGGTCTCAGATATCAGTTCCTCCAGCTGCCAAGGCCTGCAAGGTATCGACACCAAGAAGTTATCGGGACCCTGGTTGTCCAGAAACTCTGGTTCTAGTTGAACTCTGCATATCTCGACGTCTCTGAACTCAGGTAAGTGGTGGCTCACATCTCTGAAATACTGCTGAATGGTGTCTGCTAATATTTCTTCGATAGGGAAATAGCGAATGGGGAGAACCTGATTATATTCTAGGTTCAAATCCATGGCTCACCGTCCAGCGTACCACTCTACCAAGTGGAATTGGGGCACACGAGGATACTCGAGAGGCAGCACTGTCACCTCGTCGCAGTAAGCATCTTCAATCGCGTAGTTCTCGCTACCAACACGTAGGACACGGAAACGAACCGCATTTCTGCGTTCGTCCGACCAGGGTATCGACTCGTCACCAGGGTACGGCTGGAAGAAATCCAACAAGGCGGCTACGGTGTTCCCCAGTACGTCGCCAAGCTGATGTTCCCTCCTCCGCTGTTCCATCCTGGTTGGAGGTAGGTCGCATTCCTCGGCGGCTCGAGCCCACGTCTCAAGCCGCTCCTCAAACGTGTCGTTACCAGAGTAAGTGACACCATCGCATTCCGAGTCAGATGAATCGCTGCAGGTGTTCAGACTAGGTAAGTCGTCGTCCATCGGGTCATGTTCTGACGCCTCAGATGAACCAACAGACGAGTTGGTAACCTCCCGCAGCGAAGGCATGGATGGGTCTGTTGCAGATAAAGAACTGAGGTGAGTTCCGATCGACTCAGCGTCCAGTTCAGATCCTGAATATTCAGCCGTAGCATAGCTTTCGCCGGTTGATACGGATGCTTCGTATTCGATTTGCAACAGCTCTTCCCTGTACCAGTTGCATAAGTCGAAGGAGGTGTCTCGCAACACTTCTCTTTCTATCGAACAGCATAACACCATGACTCGATCCGAAATTACGAGGCTATCGCCCACCGCACGGACCTCAAATCTCCCGTCACCCGGGATAGAATTAAGCGAGTCCAATTTGAACCACTCGGCTGGCGGCTTCGGGGCGTCCTATTGGTAAGACTCAAGTAAGAGCTGCACGACACCTGCCTCAACATCTCCAATGGGTTCCAGGTAGCGTTCCTCAGTGCATCCCTCGTTCCATTCGATCCCCAGTTTCTCAGCGCGAGTCTGAGCGTACCACAGCGCAGGTTGGAAGTCCTCCTGGTGCAGGAGCTCGATACGAATGGTGAGATCGTCTATTCCTATGTTTTCACGATCCGCAATAACATACTCCTTGTCAGATATTAAATACATGAGGAACCGCTTTTCAGCAAAGTTATCTTCCAACGGCGGTGAGTTTGTGTCTCCAGGGTAGGGTTGTGCTGCCTGAAGCATCAAGGCCGTGTATAGCGCATATAAATCGCCAATTGGTCGGGCAGGTGTCTCTTCAATGTTGACAAAGGAATCGGTTTCCTCCATTCCACTACAGGACGAGTCAATATTCGACCAGTCTTCCGAGTTATCTGTTTCGAAAGTTCTAGCGGTGCTGGTACCCCGCCCTCCTCGACTTCGCCTAAGTCGAAGTGGATCGCAAACGCTTCCAGCATCTCTGTGCTCTGATTCAATGCATCTCGTGAAGTGGATCCGGATGCGAATCGTACCGAGTGCGTGGAAAAACCCGGGGGTTTCCCCGGTTTCTTGGATGATACTGACTGATTCTTTGGGCAGTTGCGGGCCAAGTGCCCTGGTTCGTTGCAATTAAAACAGAGGCCCTTGGCCAACATCTCGTTTCGCTTCTGCGGTGAGATGCTGTCCTTGGACTTCCTGTCTGGTAAGTCCACTGCCGAAGTCCTCAAGACGTCTTCTCGAGGGCGGGAGAAACTTCTCCGCCCTCCGTTTCCTCTACCGCGTCCACGGAAGCCGCCTCGGCTTTGATTGGACGCGTTCGAGCGATGATTATTTGACCTTTCGCTCTGCTGAGGCTTTCTCTCAGCGTTCGTCCCAGAATCACGGTGTTTATCACGGCGATTCTTGGCGTCTATCTTCAGCAGAATCTCTGACAGTTCCGCGGCCTTCACTATTTCATCCCAAGTAGCGACCTCGGGGTCCAGGCCTTTGCGGTACATTTCTGTCTGAATGGCAAAGGTGAAACTTCCGAATAGTTTCACGTTCTTCTCTTGATTGTCTTCTAATCCGATTGTGTTGTAGATTTCAGACCATTCCGCGACATGTTCTGCAACTTCCTTTCCATTCTGGAAGCAGCGGTTCAAGCGCTTACGCTGATTGTTCCTGAAATCAACTGGGAAACAGAACTCGAACAGTTCCACAAAGAAGTGTTTCAAAGTCCAATTTTCCTCGTCGGGTACAACAATCTGATTGTAGAAGTCTAACGCCTTCCCATCCAGGTAATACGAGACGAAATATACGTGTTCGTCCTCGGGCACTCGCCCCATTTTAACGTAAGTCCTGGATTCTCTCGCGAAGCGTTGAATCGCGTTCGCATTGGCCTCGCCATTGTATCTGGCAGGTGGGATCAGCTTCAATAGCGTCTTCTGCTTGTGAGCGTGACCCCGCTTCCGCTTGGAGAGTCGCGGGCTACTCGCCCGAGACCGCATTGACCCAGATCCTTCAGACCCAGCATTGCTGGAGCCATCATCTGAACTCGAGCTCGAGCCATCTGAAGGATCGGAAGGCGGCGGATCAGCCCTCGCAAGCGTCTTGGGATTGCCGCGCAAGGCTCTCTCAAAGAAGTTCTCTGCAGCCAATCTCCCTGGAGTGTTTTCTCTAGGGAGGGGGTTCGAGATTGGAACCTTGCCAGTCTTCAGCGTAGCTGAAGACTTCTTCTTTTTCCTGTCGGCGTCGTTCGCGTTGGACGCCGATTCAGCACTCTGCCGTTGATCTAGTTGACTGATTTTTTCGATCAACAGTGTCAACCTGTCCTCTATGGATAGTCCAGACTTGGGCTCAGGATCCTTGTTAGATTCCTGAGCTACGGCTGGTGCGGCAAGCTTCACAGGTTCAATTTCCTGAACCTCGACTTCAGGTACGTCTTCAAATTCAACCACGGGAGGTTGAGGCTTGGTTCCTTTAACCTTCTTTGATTTAGGACTTCGAGAGCGCTTCCGGGTCGCCGCTTTAGGCGACGACTGAGGTCTGTTAGAAAACTGGGAGAATATATTACTGGGAGTAACCTCCTCTTGTTTAATAATACGATTAATCTCAGCGTAGTTTTCCAACATCTCCTTCTGCGCTCTCAGTTCATCCTCGTCAAAGTTATGTAAGGAACCGACGTCCCCCCAGTTTCCTGGGTCTGGACCCTTCCCCTTGATGTGGGAGGGGCCGACTTTCGGGCTGAAGCTGATGAGGTCACCCTCATCTTCAACCTCTTCAACCGTTGCTCTGC
Organism: Mycena albidolilacea; assembly: GCA_029282495.1. NCBI lineage: Eukaryota > Fungi > Basidiomycota > Agaricomycetes > Agaricales > Mycenaceae > Mycena > Mycena albidolilacea. The sequence continues at coordinate 670,546 of JARIHO010000057.1, read as the reverse complement.
GCGACGTTGAAGTGATCGGTTTAGGCTTATCGTTTAAGCCTTCAGGCACAGGGGTCTCACCCCTGGGCTCCTGAACGTCCGGTCGGACGTTGTTGCGCCCCTCTGTTGCCAGAGGTGCATTCTTTCCCCCCGCTCCCGTGCGCAACTGCGCGGCGTATGCCTCGTATCGGCGAGCCAAATTAATGGCATCCTCAGCGCTCAGTTCATTCGTAGCTTGAGCAATGGTAGACTCAGTGTCGGAATCACCAGACTCAGAATGACCGCTGTCGCGGCTACCCCTGGATGAGCGGCTATGCTCACGATGAGATCGGGAAGTCTTATGGGTCACGGTAGTCCAGCCACCGTCTTCGTAGTCATTCCCAGCGGACGCCGAGCCTTTCTCAGCCATCCCAAAATCCACCTCACCTTTCAGCGAAGGCAGACTCATCGTAATTTCTCCAGCGCGCAAAGCGCTGGGTGGGTATCTCGACACAGAAGTGTTGGCAAGTGCCGGAGCGCCAATGGGTCTCATCGCTGAAGCAACGGTGAGTTTCTCCTCGCCTCCATCGTAAAGGGGAGTCAACTCACTGGCTGGGATGTCCCCAAAGGATAGCCTGGGATAAATAGGAGGGGGAGGGGGGTATACTCCCGTGCGAGTAGCCGAGCGGGTGTGGTGTTGACCGTCAATATTAACAGCCATGGTTCTTCGGTCGTTGTAGCGTTGTCGGCAGAGAGGTGGTCCCGGTTGATCAGACCAGGGGGGTACCAGTGAAGCAGACAAGAAGTCGAGCACTTAAAAAGATGTGACGAGAGAGAGTCGGCTAGAGGTTATCAAGTCGGCGGGCAGTCTCGGCACACAGTAGGTTGTTGTTCAAGCAAGTTGCTGGGTGGTCGAACCAGCAGGTAAGTGGCGTAACAGTAGAATTGACCGAAGATCCGGGTGTTACATGACAGTATATATAGTAGATAGAGATCGGAGCTAGTATGAAACGTGTATAGGTAAAAGAATAAAGTAAAGTGTTACGAATATGATTGCGACGTGCGATGCGCAGAGTGAGTAATAATGATGTGGAAAATAAACCGTTACATCTGTGCAGTAGCCCCAATCTGTTTCCAGGATGGTAAGGCACTTTCCGTGATTGCTCAATTAGCGACTTCTCACGTCAACCCTTTACCAGGATTGTTGTCCAGTGTCTTTCTAATGGTTCGAGACACATTATATCCCTTTTAGCTAACTGCTCAGGCCAGCACTTCAGCAACCCTAAGAGTTTTGCTTAATCATGTGCTGTTGAGACAGGAATCCAGGATTAATTAATCCATCTAAAGGTGTCAGTGGGGATGCTGAGAGTAGGGATTAAACAGGGATTAAACCGGATTAAACCGGATTTTGGCGCGCTACAAAAAGGACACGAGGCGGGATTCGAACGAGCAACCTTTGCAATATTACTCATATACGAAACCAGAGTTCACAACCACTACACTAAACCACAGATGTTGGACCCCCTTCTACACGATATGTGAGCTGTTGGAGTGATAGGGCCATATCCATTGAAGGTGTCAGTGGGGATACTCAGAGGGTATGAGCAGGGATTAAACAGCAGGAAAGACATTAATCAGGATTGAACTTGTGATTAATCATGTTTGGGCCATGGCTTCAACTAAGCTTTTCCTTAATCATACCTTTGGTCATGCAATGTCTGTATACACTGTCACAAGGGGACATGTGTACAGTGATGAAGAAGAGGGTGCATTCATTGATGAAGACTAGTCAATTGTGGGTCCTCTTTCAGTATACCCTGATTCACTGGACTGATATGTGCCATCTCCTCTCCACATGATTCTGTAGAGTTCAACTGGTGCCTCCACTGACCTAAAAGGGATACCTTTTGCAAAAATCAGGTTTAATCAGGTTCAATCCGGTTTAATCCCTGTTTATACCCGACTCTCAGCATCCCCACTAACACCTTTATAAAGTAATCAATCTGGGATTAATCCTGGATTGCCATCCCTCAAACATGATTAATCACAAGTTCAATCCTGATTAATGTCTTTCCTACTGTTTAATCCCTGCTCATACCCTACTCTGAGTATCCCCACTGACACCTTCAATGGATATGGCCCTATCACTCCGACAGCTCACATATCGTGTAGAAGGGGGTCCAACATCTGTGGTTTAGTGTAGTGGTTGTGAACTCTGGTTTCGTATATGAGTAATATTGCAAAGGTTCCTCATTCGAATCCCGCCTCGTGTCCTTTTTGTAGCGCGCCAAAATCAGGTTTAATCCGGTTTAATCCCTGTTTAATCCCTACTCTCAGCATCCCCACTGACACCTTTAGATGGATTAATTAATCCGGGATTAATCCTGGATTCCTGTCTCAACAGCACATGATTAAGCAAAACTCCTAGGGCTTCTTCAGCACTAGCTCTTGTGAGATGATGTTGTAATGTAATGGAGTACAATATAGCATGTTAGAGGCCCTTGTTCCGAACCATCACCATAGTCGGTTTTCCCACGCGCTAAGTGGCAAGGCAAGGTCGCTACCCCGCGCTGGCAATGAAGACAGTCCCTTGTCTGAGCTTTGCGGAGGACCCTTGAGCATGCCGCTGCCCCCACCGAGCTCGCCCGCTCGCTTGGCTGGACGCCACCCTCTGGAGAAATCCCACCGCATGCCGTCACTCTGTGTGCAGATCTGCGACGGGTTCGCACGGTACCAGCTTTCTGCCAGCTCACCACTCACTCTGGCGACGTCGATATAGGCCACTCTGCGCCACTCTGCGCCACAAACTGAGGACATTCGGCCACCGTCCAATGCCACTCCCCCTCTTTGCCTGTGCGCCTACCCAGTCCAGCCTGCATAACGGAATCAAAGCTTTGTCTCCAGTTTTTTCTCGCACCATGTGCCTGCTCCTCTCGAGCCCAGACCCTCCGGAACAACACATGTGGACCCCACATTTTAGCGCACAATGGAGCTCCCACGCGGCACTCTCTGTGAATTCTCATGCACCATCTCGTCTGCGTCGCCCGCCACGATGGCGCTGCCACTGCACTCGTCGGCGAGTCAATCGCCTGTGATCTGAGGACAATCCCACCGCCCCGAAGCCTTCTCTCTTTGTTCTTTCACCCAATTCTGCCGACCTTACCTTGCTATGAAAGCTCTCCGCACAAAGAACCACCTCGTGGCGCCTATGCACCCCACGACGCACGTCACCAGCGCCGTGCCTTGCTGACGCACAAAGAGTGCCAAGCCATGAGCGTGAGCGCGCTGTCCCATTTTTAGCGACCAAACCCTGCTGCCGCTGCAGCTCTTTGTGCAGGATCGAATAAATGGGTGTGTTTAGCCATCCTTCCCCTCATTCCACAAACCAACTCAAAGTCCAGCCTCACCAGCTACCCTCGTCCTCCCCTCGCAATGACCAATCCCAAGCCCACCTCATATGCCGACCGCGCCGCTGTCACGAGCGACCGCGTCACCCGCGCAGCCAAGCGCGCATCCAGCGTCCCAACCTCCGACCCCGCCGCCCCCACTGCTGCTACCCCAGCAGCGGAAACAACGACGACACCCCTCCCCACAGTCGCTGAGACTGCCGCTGCACCTCCCGACTCCAGCACCACGTTGATGGCGGCAGTGTTTGCGCCCGCGCCCATCGCTGTGGCAGCAACTGCGATCCCCGCACCTGCTACCACCGCTGCTGTCACGCCCGTGACGGCAGCTGTGCCCATTGTAGCTCCCACTTTGGTCCCAGTTGCGTCTGCTGTTGTGGCAGCCCTCGATGCAGCGCGTGCGAAAACTGCTGCCCCTGCCGCAAAGGCCTCCGTCCCCGCTACAAAGGCCGTTATCGCTCCCACCGCGAAGGCTGCTGCCACCTCTGCGAAGCCCGCCGCGGTGCCCACCTCCGCCGCTGCCGCCCCCGTAGCCCCGGCCGCTACCACCGAGTCGGTGGCAGCTCCTGCCTCCACCCACGCCTCCACCGTGCCTCCCCAATGCCTGGTAGTTACCACCCCCCTGTGCACGACCCAAGCCACTCCAGCAGCCAGCTGCCCGGTAGCCCCACCCGTAAGTTCTGCCCTGAGCCCTTCTATGGACCCGTTCTCACAGCACTGTACAAGGCTGTGATGCAGACCCCCGCAACTCCAGCTCCCACTCTGGTTGTGCCCGCCGCTACCTCCACGTCCCGCGCGCGGAGCCCCGGCCCTGACTTCCCCCCCACCCCCAACTCGAGCGGCGCCCCTCCCAAATCGCATGAACAGAAGCGCAAAGAGAAGGGCAAAGCAAAGGCAAAGGGTAAGCCCCGCACCATATCAACCGCCTTTCAGGCAACTCACACCGCCCTAGTCCCCTGCGCCCCCTCCCCGATCTCCCCCACTCCATCTCCCACCCACTCCGACGACGAGGACTTCCTCGGCGATGGGTGCACGTCATATGATCTTGACGCCGACCTCAATCGCGCCCTCACCATGTCTGTCGGCCAACCAACCAACATGGACACTGGCGCCTTGTCTTCTCGTCGTGCCATCGCCCGCCTTCTTGTTGACTCCTCCACGCGTGATGCACCCGCCTCGCCCCCCAAGCGCCTGTGCGATGATAGGGAAGGCCGCGAGGAGGCACAGGAGTGCTGCGACCCAGAACTCCGTGATGCACAGGAGCGTCGCCGGCCTGAGCACCGCCCCACGTTCAACCGCTACCCTCCCGCCTACAACACCAGGGACGGGAACCCTCCCCAAGGCTCCTTTGTGCCACACCGCCCCCTCCTCACCCGCGCTGTCTACGGGATGACAGGCGGTGTCCTCTTCCGCAACCACCCCACCGGCCAGCTGCGCCAGTGGAACGAAGTCCCCCAGCTGAAAGTCGTTGCCACCATCTCTGGGGGAAACGGCGACCGTATCCAGACCGCTGAACAGGTTCGCGCGAACCTTGCCGGTCGTTTCAACCTCCCCCCTGAGGAGCTCCTCATCGGCACTCCGGGATTGGCTGAGCGCAACGGCCCCGATCCCATTGCGTGGCTCATCGCCGGCTTTTCCGTGGTGCATGCCCAGACGCTGATCAACATCGGCTGCTTGTGCTCGGACACTTTGACGATGTTCTTCCACGAATACCAGCCCCAGATCACCGGTTTCGTAGGTACCTTCTACGGCTTCACTATCCCCGAATCCAACGCCGCCCTCGCCCATCGTACCATTGTCGCCGCTACTGTTGCCGACCCCGCCATCGCGCGCTTCATCCGCGCGCACTGCGACACCTTCCCCGTTGACCCGACGGCAGAAGAATGCCTCGTTCGCTTCGGGGAGCACATCGACACGGTTGTCATCAACCTCTTGTCCCCACGCGGCCCGTTTGTGGCGTGGAATGTGTACATCAGGTATGCTCTGCTGCGACCTCTATCGCCATAGGTGCTGACCGGTTCTCTATAGACCCCCAACCACCGATGAGGATGTTTTCGCCGAGCTCCTCGGCCTCTTCCGACTCCTGGTTATCAACACCCCCTTCCACGGGCAGGGCCGCATCTACCCCTGTCCCCTCCACTGCAACATCTGCCTGTCCATCGACCACCCGACCAACCTCTGCCTCCTCCCAAGCGTCCCCGGTTGGCTCGGCCCTACCCCCGAAACCATTGGCACGCTCCTCGACGCCACCCGCGAGGTTCTCAACCCACGCACCAAGAGGCCTGGCAACCGCCCTCGTGACGATACCAACAACAAGGGCAAGGGTAAAGGCCCCGGTAAGGGGAAGGATCGTGACGATCGCAAGGGTGGTGATCGTCGCCGCGGGAACTAATCTTGTTCCCTACTCTGCTCGCTATACACGCTGCTAGCTACACTATATAGATGCCCCTGCTGCTCACTGCTGTCTCGATACAAATGCCTCCTTCCTGTACTCTATTTTAGTTATGGAACCTTCTTTAATGTTCTACTCCCCTGCCCGCACTGGAGCTATATGGGACTTTCTCGGTTACTGTCGGCTGAAATTTAATGACCATCCTGAACTCGAGTAGTGACTCAGCCCATTTCCGCATCTGATCCCGGACTCGGTGTCGTGTCTGAATCTTCTGGAAAGTTGCGCCTCCTCACATATGTTGCACCTCAGCGATCTTGGCCCCAGATGGGCTCGAAATAGCCCGCATACCGGTTGGCAATGCCAATGTATGTACATGGTCGAATATTGATGGGCCGCCACCCAAATCTGTATATTTCTACAATAAATACCAGACCAACCACTCCCGGATCCCTACCAAATAAAGCCTGTGTGCGTAGAGTGATGCCCCGACCCCGTAAGTTATGGGACTTGCATGAGGGCTTTTTCTTGCTGTTCCTCTACGCACTCTCACAGCAACCCAAGGCCCACATTTGCCGCTCGAACGGGAAAGCCTGGTGGTTAAACTTATGCGGAGGCCTATTTAGGCCAGAGCTCGCCGCGCCGAGAGGCTGAAGCTATCGGGAATGGGCGGGGATCTGCCCATATGTGAACCCTGTCTTAGTACTGTTAGTATGCTCCCCATGGAGACCAGGATGGTCTGCCCCGTACCTGGAGTGTTAGTTGGCACCCAGTCTACATAATTCAACGCCTTCTCGTTTTAATCTTTTGGTAGTTGAGGAAGTGAGTAGTGATGGTGGTGTAGATTCCGTCTCTGGAGGGAATGTGGCACCGGCTGTCAGCCACATCCCCGATGACAGAGATAGAATGGTAGAGGGCGGCGGCGTGAGTACACACGTCGGGCTGACTCGCCGATCTGCGCGACTTGCAAAGCGAGGGGGCAACCCCTCAGGGAACGAGTCTGCAAACGGCAGTCAGCTCAATCAAAACACACCGGCCAGCAGACGTGGAAGGAGGGGTGCAAACCTGTCCACCACTCTGCCGGCTGTCGGCACGCCGCCGGAAGGTGCAAACCTAGCACCTCAAAACCCAAGCCAGGGTTCCCCTCTAAGGGGTCAGGTCCACACAGGACAATCTGCACGCCACAGAGCCCGTGGGGCTGGTATCCCTCAGAATGAGGAGCATGCACCAGCCTTCTTCCAACAGAAGAGAGCCCGCCAGCACCTAAATAACCCTATGATTAGCAGGAAAACTGCAGCCTGGCTAAACCTGAGCGCAATTAATATAAATGGGCAGAAGAAAAAATCAATCAAACACCCCGAGCATAAATGGCACGCACTCCACCGTCTCATGCATGATAATAAGATAGGAGTTCTAATAGAGGGGGAGACCCACCTTTCCGCTGAGCAAGCTGTGGAGATTCAGGAAAGTCACCTAGCCCGTCGAATGGACATTTATAACTCCCCCTTCCCTGATGACCCAAGCACGAAAGGAATTGCTATTGTTCTAAATCGCGAACCTACGAATACAGAAGGTGTTCAAATTCACTACCTGATCCCAGGGCGGGCGATTCTAGCTGTACTGCCATGGCATGGCAAGCACAAGATAACTGTTTTGGGAGTATATGCCCCAGCTGAGTCAATGGAGGCCAACAAGGCCTTCTGGGAAGAGCTCCACAACCTCTGGATGACCAAGGATCTTCCTGTTCCGGACTGGGTGGGTGGAGACACCAACATAGTTGAAGAACCCATTGACAGGCTCCCACACAGAGCAGATGCACCAGGGGCAACTGCTGCCCTGGCAAAATTCAAACGTCTACTGAACCTTAAGGATGGCTGGCGTGCCATAAACCCAGATACAAAAGCATATACATATATGAGCACCCGCCAGGAGGGGACAATGTCCAGAATCGGCAGAATATACACCACCCCAGAACTGTTTGCAAGAAGCAGGAAATGGAGCATAGATGATACGACAGGGACGCTTACAGACCACCGGATGGTCTCAGTACAAATATCCGCTCCAGGTTCCCCCTTTATTGGAGATGGAATCTACACCCTCCCTGCCTTCCTGATGCATGACCAGAAGTTCCTAGACTTTGTCACCGAAATAGGCCAGAAAGCTGAACAAACAACTTTTGAGATGCGAACCAATGAGGAAAATTACCAGTCCTGCACAAGAAGCTCACAAACGAGATACACGCATTTGGATGTAAGAGAGCCAAGGTAGCTATTGGTGCCCTGGAACAAAGAAGAGAAAACTTCAAAGAAAACGTGAAGAGGTCCTAGGCAATCCCATTACATACGAGGAAGCCCCAAGTTCTGCCATGAGCGAAGATTCACAGGGATCTTTGCTGCAGAATGATACTGCTGACAGTAGTAACACAGAGAACAACTCCCTTGTAGGAGACAGCAGCTCCTTCAATGGACCAGATGAAGGCACCTCAGATGCCCGCAGGGCTGGGAAACTACAAAAAGAGATCAATGAGCTGGTTGAAAGACAACGTAACAGAAACCGGGCAGCAACAAGAGTTTGCTGCCACACAGAACTTGATAGAATAACGAAATTCTCAGTCCGCATAAGTAAAGACCCTAAGCCGCGGGACACAATGTCCTTCCTCCGGCGCACAGACGTAACACCGGGTACCCTAGCAGCGTTTGGGTTCGAACTGTTACATTGCCAATGTGAAGACGGTTTGAACCGTTTGGTTCGAACCATGCATAGTCTAGCAGCTATTAGAGGAGAAGGATCAACCGCAGCGTTCCAGTTCGAACCATTACATTACCAATGTGAAGACGGTTCGAACCGTTTGGTTCAAACCATGCATAGTCTAGCAGCTATTAGAGGAGAAGGATGGTTCGAACTGAAATGGTTTGAACCAATAAAAACGGTTTGAACTGCTTTTGGTTTGAAACATTTTTCCCGGTTCAAGCCGTTTATTCTGTTTGAACCATTTTGTCCCAGTTCAAACCGTTTTTTCTGCTCAAACCATTTTTTCCGTTCAAACCATTTTTTCCGTTCAAACCATTTTTTCTGCCCAAACCATTTTTTCCGTTCAAACCATTTTTTCTGTTCAAACCATTTTGCCGCAGTTCGAACCATTTTTTCCGTTCAAACCATTTTTTTCCATTTGAACCATTTTTTCCTGGTTCGAACCATTTTTTCTATTCGAACCATTTTTTTCGTTTGAACTATTTTTCCCAATTTGAACTGTTTTTTCTGTTTGAACTGTTTTTTCTATCATGTATGAGTGAGATAGCAGACTGGTTGTCATTGTAGATGATCAAGGGGAATGTCATTGGCCCGAAGAGATCAGCCAGGAAATATCTGATAACCTGTGAGAATATAGAATCCGAAAGAGTGGGGGGGAAGCAAGAAAGTCACTGGAAGTATGTAGGGTTTTTATACCCTGAGAACAATGGAACAAATAAACTACGCAGGACAATGAAGACCAAGAGATAAATAGTTTCAGTCCAGCTGAAACCATGCAACACCATACCAATGGGCTGTGTGTCTCCATACACGACATGTCCACATATGTGTCTGTGTATGTGTCAGCTTGCATCTTTCCAACATAACCCTCACTTCTACTGCCATCCCCCAGTTGATGCAGCTGATTTACATCCTCATTGCACTGCGAACCAATTTATATTTTGAGCTACTAAAAACTGACTTCTGTCTCTGATAAGTGCTTCAAATGAGCAAGATGAAGCTCTCAAGGTTCAACAAAAAATGGTTGAAACCAAAATGCTTTAGCAAAACACGGTTCAAAGTAGGAAAAAAGCAATTTGGATGAAAAAAATGGTTTGTACTGAAATGCCCCAACAAAAATGGTTTGAACCAGGAATCAATGGTTTAACAGAAAGAGCAGTTTGAATAGAAAAAACAGTTCAAACAGTTCAAACAGTTCAAATTGGGAAAAACAGTTCAAATGGAAAAAACAGTTCAAACAAAAAAAAAAATTCAAACAGAAAAAACAGGTCAACTGGGAAAAAGTGGTTTGAACAGAAAAAACAGTTCGAACCAGGAAAAAACAGTTCGAACGGAAAAAATGGTTCGAACCGGGAAAAAATGGTTCAAACGGAAAGAAACGGAAAAAATGGTTTGAACTGAAAAAAAATGGTTTGAACCACCCTTCTCCTCTAATAGCTGCTAGACTATGCATGGTTCGAACCAAACGGCTTGAACTGTCTTCACATTGGCAATGTAACGGTTCGAACTGGAACACTGCTAGGGTACGGTAGCAGGGTGAGTGTAAGGTTCCATTCACAAAGTTTAGTGCCTGATTAGATTAAACTGCCTGTTATGTCCATTCAGTGCCACCTGTCGAACCCATCGAAACGTGCGGGACAGGTGGTACACATCCGTTGCCCGCCAGTGGAAATGTGTAACCACCGTTTTTTCCGGCGACCACCCCATTTAACGGCCGGGCTGGAGCCCTAACTTGCAGGTGCTGTGGGCCTTGGGTAGGCATTTGAAAAGGTTTAAATGGTTTAGTTTTCATATGTTTAGGGTTTACAACCCCCTGTAAACTAAACCAGGATGGAATTGAGGGTGGCGCTATCGGTGCCGGCGGCAATCCGTCATCTAGAATAGCTATCAAGTGATCAATTTATATACACCTATTTCGGGGGAATGCCCAAGCGAGACCGGAGACGAGAACGATTCCACAGGCCGACTGCCAAAAAGTTAAACAAAGAAATGCAAGGAGATTGTGCGGAAAGGACCACAACGCATCAAGCCCAGCGACGGTGAACGCGCGTTGGCGCACCAGCTTCTATGCACACTCACTGCATTCAGACCCCCCTGTAGGCACAGATCTGCCGGATCCCAGTAGGCATATGTGTAGGCAGACCACGCCGACCTTTGCCGATCCATCTGTCGAGGTTGGTCTACATGTTCCGGCCGGAATAGGCAGACCTACCTCGGCCAGGGTTGGCCACGATCGGCACACCACGATCGGCCCGGATCGGTAAACGTGGGCAGGCCTCGCGTAGGCAGACACGCTAGACCAACATAGACCAACATAGACCTGAATAGGCACATCTCGGCAGAGATCTGCGAACATAGGCACAGGTCTGCCGGATCCCAGTAGGCATATGTGTAGGCAGACCACGCTGACTTTTGCCGATCCATCTGCCGAGGTTGGTCTACGTGTTCCAGCCGGAATAGGCGGACCTACCTCGGCCAGGGTCGGCTACGATCGGCACACCACCATCGGCTCGGATCGGTCAACATGGGCAGGCCTCGCGTAGGCAGACACGCTAGACCAACATAGACCAACATAAACCAACATAGACCTGGATAGGCGCATCTCGGCAGAGATCTGCGAACATAGGCACATGTGTGCCTATGGGGGGGTCTGAATGCAGTGAGTGACTGCAGGAACGCAGTGCCGGCACTGACGCCGAGAGAGGCGGAAACGAGGAAGGCTAATGTGGTGCCGATGGCGGAGGCGTCTGCCTGGGAGTGCACGAGCAATGAGGCGGTGATCGCGGTGCCGGATGACACGAAGCGGTTATTCAGAGACGCCTAGAAGGTGTGATGGCCGCAGGCGAGGGCGCTGAGCGCGACCATTCGGGCGAGAAGGACTTTTAAAAGAGGGGAGTAATTGTGTCTGCCATAGACCCGAGATGGGTGCCGCACGTACAATCATGGTGGAGGCGGAAAAGAGCGTGCTCGCGGTCTCATACTCGCAGAGAAAAAAAATCAACTTGATTAGTTTTGGATAGGGCATCAAACCGTCCGTTTTATGCCGTGCAGACCATTTCGCTTTGAACGTTTGGGAAACCGCTGTGAGCAATGTATTTGTTGGATGCGAGTGTCTCGGGAGAATCGCGAGCTCAATTGTGTGATCGATTCAACTGACCCTGCTCAGAAAGCCAAAGTCTTAAAAGCAGAAAACTGGGAAGCAGAAGGCGGAAGAAGGAGACGTTCATCCTCTGCACTCGGCTTAATGTGTGGATGCGCCGGGTGATTATGACCGTTTCGGAGAATCAGAATCGCCTGGAATGCGTACTCCGGCAGCCATTCATAGTAGTTGGTGGAGGTAGGGTCGTCGGGAGGGAGAACAGGAATAAGGATGATGAGCTCGGTGTCGCACCTGCGCTGGAGGAGCTTGGCTGGATGGATAACACCATCAAGGACATGACTGAATACTTATCATAACCATGAGTGGATGAAGAATCGTGGATCATTGGAACATACTCACCGCAATGTTTCAGCCCCAGACGCGGGTGGGTTGACAGCACACACTGAACATTGAGGTTCAACACCGTGCCGTCAGGCACACGGCCCTTGTTCTCCAGAACATATCGAAATATCTCCTCATCGACATTTGGAGGTATTGAATGGTATCGATGTAGCCAGCGTTTCTCAGGGTGCCATTTCGAACATCCAATGAAGTACAGCTTGCCGTATTGGTTCGGGCCCTAAGGGATGTTATTTGTGTAATTCAGAGACATGGAGCGAACATACATTGTTCAAGAGTATCATGAAAGGCACACCATCGCACTCGGTCTTGCACTTTGAGCTAATGACACGAGTATAGAAGCTGGAGTAATGTTCAGCACAGCATGCGGATGGATACAAGTAACACATTACCGAGACAATATTGCCTCTGGTGAGGCAGCCTCGCGCTCGTTCGCATCGAGCTCGTGGTTCCATCGCTTGCTCGTCCGGTTCAAATCGCTCACAGTCCCCAAACAGCTCCTCAGATACAAATTCACAGACACATATACCCTTGCATCGAACCTGTGCACGCCGCGCTCGTACGCGTTCCCCGGTGAAAGCATAAACCCAAACATCGCCCTTTGGGCCAGCGTGGCCCGTTGACCCGTCCCAAGCATCCTGGTCCTGCGCGCCAAGTAAGCTCTTACCAATATATTATGAAGCAACATACCTCTGCCTTGATGTAGGCATCGATGGTGCGCATCTTATTCCCCTTCTTGTTCTTGAGCACATTGGTGTTAGCTCGAACATCCAGCTTATAAGCTGCCTCGTCGTGCGGGACAGTCCAGGTTTTTGGTGCGGTGGTGACTGGGATGAGGCGGTCGACGTAGAGTTCACGAGTGACTTTAATGCGAGGATCAAGGTCTTCCTCCACCGGCTTGCCTTTGCCATTGCCTTTGCCTCTGCGCCGGGCTGGAAAATTCAAGATCAATCTAGTGTACACAAATCAATGCAGAACTTAACTCACAGCTTATCGACGTAATGGTCTCTTGTGGAATAGCCGTGGCTTCAGGGGAACAGGAGGCAATTTGACATGCAGTGGATGGATCACTGATGGGATATCGAGGTCAAAGGCAAGGGTAGCAGATGGGGAAGCGGCGCGAGATGAGAAACAAGATCCAGCGCTGTAGCTGGGGCGAGAGTGTGGATGGGGTAGGACAGCAAATGGGAAAGCGGCACGAAATGGGAAACCAGCACCAGCGCTATAACTGCGGCGAGAGAGCACTGGTCGGATGCGCCGAGCTGGACCGTGAGCATGGTGAGCGCGACCCGCGGTCAGAGAAGCCCGCTAGCGACATGGTGCGAGATCGAGGAGGGCTGGCGGCGACAGACGAACCAGGGGTGTAACTACGAATTGAGCCAGCCTCGAAGCGGTTGACCTTGCGCCCTCGCACCTCCTCCAGCTCCTGCGTGACCTGCATCCATGTATTGAACGGCGCAGGGGCCACCCAGTCGTCTGCGAGATCTACTTGAAAGAAAGGATGGTGGACATAGGCTTCACCAACAACCTGGAAGAGGCCGATAAATGCGCCAAATGGACTTGTATTGAAACAAAAAATGACACACCTGCTCTCGATATGCACGCAGCTGCCGCAGCGATGCATACCTATGGCCTTGCAAAGGATCAAGACGCTCTGCTGGGTTAAGCTCCTGGTATAGTGCATAACCACGCGCCGTCATCCAGCCTGGCGCATCCTCGATGGAGAAGAAGGGGACATGCATAGAATCACCCAACAACGGCGGAAACATCTGTAATGTAGGAATTAGGGCGGCACCGATTCAAGCAATTTGGAACATACAACTCGTCGGTATTCCACGACCTCACCGGTCGTGAAGTCAGCGGCGGCATCGAACATCGCAAAATCTCAAGTACAGGGTCAGAAATTGGCAATGCAACAAGTCTGAAAGCTACCGGCAGTATTGAATGACATTTTCTGTTGAACAAGGCGGAGAAAATGGGAGGAGGGAGTACCAGACACTAAAAGTGGCTATAGACGATGTAGAAATGTGCCGCTTTGCCAGCTGTTTTTATACCGTTCCAGGTCTCAAATATGGAAACCTGGGCTCAAAAGATAAACCAACTCATGTAGAACTCGTGTAGCCATGACCCGGCCGAAAAAACAATACAACGAGGCACTACAAACGCCAGACCCGGTCCAAATTGAGTGTAACCTGCACGTTTTGTGGCCAGCTGATGAACTTCAACTTGTTATTTACTGCCAATAGATCAATCAGGAAACCTGGGTTCAAAATATACCAAACTCGTGTACAACTCGTGTGGCCATGACGGCCGAAAACGATACACGAGGCTCCAAACGCCAGACCAGGGACAAATTGAGTTTAACCTGTACGTACAGTGTACGTTTTTGTGGCTGCCGATAGATCAATCAAGCCGTCAATCATATCATCATTCGGCTGTGCATCGGCTGCGTGTTCCGCTTCTTCTGAGTCCCACTGTCATCTCTCGAGTCCAACTGACAAGCTGCCAAAATGGGACTCATTGCCATCAGAATGGGATTGGACGAGTCCCAGTCCCACCCTTCTTGTTACTCCTCCCATTTGCAACCTGTGAAATAAAACTCTGCCTAGCGCAAGCTCATCTCTGAGAAGAGCGACAGTAAATATTGGACCAGTGTCGATGGACAGCTGGCATCTGTGCGGGCTAAGCACAGCACTGCTGCTTAGTAGTCGAAGTGAGTGTGCTTATGATGCCTGCAACCTATATCAACCGATTAACCGCTCCTCCCCGTTAGATTCATCAAGAAGTGGATGCTGGATCCCGATCTGAAAATGTATGGCGCCGTCGACCTCAATTCCGGCATCTGTGGCGGGCCCATCTGCTACGAATGGCCTTGTGGCTGGTTCGTCGATTGCATCTGGTTCTACATCGTCCACCCACGACGATGACGACGAGTGAGATGGCTCCGACTGCGCCAGGATGCAGGATATATAGTTTATTGGTACCGTATAATGTATCATACACGGCCCGATGCCCCCAATATTCACCGTATAATATTCATTCATTGCTCGTCAAAATGTGTGCTTTGTCGTTGTCTTAATATCAAACTGCAGGTCTACTCAAGGTCTCGTTCCAACGTTCCCACAACATCACGTCACAAAAGCGTCAAGTGATTTGACGATTAACCGTTCTTTAACGAAATGGCTCCTCGGCGGTGCAATTTCCCCATTTATGGTTACTGCTTTCGTCTTCCTCTCGCAATCCTCTCTTTCTAACCCCTTTCATAACACCTGATTCTGTAGTGTTTTTGCGCAGCGCCGGTCAAGTGTTGGTCTCGTGTTTAACCGCATCCCCCATTTGGCTCGAGCGTTTGTTAATTCCCCAATTGCGCTCCCACGAATTCTGCCTACCTCCAGTCAACTGACCCACCATTCGCAGCTTTTGGTTCAATTGCTGCCCAAAAAAATCGTGCGGCTGACCGTTCTTTGCTGCGATTCACAACCAGCCGCAGTTGGTCCTCGCTGCGCCGCAGACATTTCCATTCTATTAGATGCTTGCGGCCACCCACATCCCCGAAGTTTCACCATAGATAAATGATTCGTGCCACTGGTCGTTCACATATCAATGTTTCGCCCACGTTTGCTGTCCTTGATCTCCTGCGCTATCATAGAACTCTTCGAAAAAGCCCCTGATGCCCTGTTCAAAATCTGGTGCTACTGCGGTCGATCTCTGTCTTTTGTTTTCCCCCTGCTGGTGGTTCTTGCCGGTCATCTGCAGCTAACAAAGGGCTCACTCAACTTTTCTGCCATCCCTGATTTTGTTTTATGCTCCATTGTTATGACTATTTTCCGAAAAGTTCGGCAAACTATATCTTTCCTCAGCCGTCGCGGTTGATGAACAAATGAATAGTGCCTGCAGTGCCAGCCAATCACTCTGCTGGCTATCGTGCATTGCGGCCGCATTCAACCTACAACGCTTCCTAGATATTCGGTACCGTGCCACGACAACCTCGCCAGCACTGCGAACCGAAAGTCTAACGACGGAACAAGCTGGAACACTCGCCGCAACCAGTGCTTCATCCATGTATGTTACAGTGTCTCATTTCTTTTCCTGGTTTCCATCTCTCGATATCTTCCATATATTTTGTTTCCACGTACACACCTTCCTACTTATACATATTCCACTAATTTTAATCTCCCACCTTTCCTTGACTTGGTCTCTGTCGCTCTCTTGCTCTCTCGCTCGTCGTCTGAAGATATACGCTTCGATCATGCTGTTCAGTGGGTGTTTTCTGAGCCGTTGCGCTCAAACGACGCTGGAGTTACATTCCCTTGGAATATTTCACTCATCCTCGCCGGCCATCCATTACGTTCGTTCAAGCAGATAGCAATTACAGTTGAATTACAAATTGTATACTGGTACCCCTTTTCTCGGACTTCATCGTTTTTATCTGCTTCATGAGTTTCACCCCACGTTCGTCTTTGATCATTCAGATCTGCCGGAGCGAAGCGGCGGCACATCTTGTTTGTGTATGAGTGATGTTCCGGCAACATCTGATCAACATTGAAACCGGGGTTTTGTAACATGTTGGCTGAAACCTCTCTCAAATATTTCTCCCAAACGGCGGTATACCTGCTCGCAAACGAACCCGGCATGAACGCGACGGGACCTCCAGCGCTGTTGCCAGTGATGATGAGCGCGACGAGCCCACGATGGGCAGTACTCCTTTGGCTGGCCTTAATCTCAATCGCTCTGGCCCTGCCACCCAGAATGCTGCCAATGCAGTGAGGGCCTTTGCGAAGAAACAAAAGCTTCGAGGAGAGCCATTGACGCAAGTTGATACCTTCCTGAATGTAAGTCTATCCTCCTTTCAACTTTATGTGCCACTCATTTCTGCCAGGACACGCCCACCGTCCGGGAGGGGAAGCTCTTTGCTCTCGTTCTCGGCCTGCAGAACGATGTAGCGAATATTATTGTCGCTGCACCGGCATTCTCCGTTTCTCCTGAGCTCCAGGTGTGTTTGCCACCCTCTTTTTTCATATATTCTCGCTTCATGTACACACAGACCAACATTAAAAGCTATGCTCTCGCTGTTATGCTTTCCCCCAAACTGGCCCAGTATCGAGGCGATCTTCCTGTCCAGCATGTTATGGTATGCCCTTGATTACTACATCAAACTTGCTCGAACTTGACCTCACTCAGAACATCCTCAAAAAGCACCGTTTCGACATGACACCGGGCATCGAAAACAACCCGGCGGATATGCAGAAGATCACTGCTGCTGTTCAATATGCCTTCACTCAAGACCGATCATCTCTGAAGAAAAAGGTTAAAGCTTGTCCGCCTATTCTTCTTTGTTCTGATCTTCAATCTTACATAGTTGTTCTCGAGTGTCCGAGTTACTCGCCTGGATGCCACTGGTACTCGCGTTGTTGTCGACTTGCCACCCGGCCAGCATCAAAACCTCTTTGGTTTGGCCCAGGCCTTTGTTGAGGGAACCAAGTGCCGCATCACCAATGCTCTTTGTGGCCGAATTGTTCTCATGGTGTGTTCTGGGCCTTATCTTCGTCATCTCATTTCCTGACGTGCACTACGATATAACAGAGGGATGTTTATCTTCAGAACAGTACTTCATCCTTTAGGGTCAGCCTCGATGAGGCGCTGGCTGCGATGCGCACGGCGGCGGAGGGAAATGACGAAGCTTGTGACGCGTGAGTACCTCTTCGTTCATGAGCCAAATTTCCAACGCCGATTCCTTGGCTCGTAGGATGTTTGAAGATCTTATCAACATGGACAAGACTCTCCATGGCGCTGTCGACATCGTTTATCAAGCCACGAACAACATTCAGCAAGAGGTCGATGATTTGATTGTTGCTGGCCACGGACGCGCAGAGGGTGTCGATGTGGGTAGTCCGGACCCGACTGATGATCCCACACCCGCGCCTGAGGGCAATGGAACTGAGGGTGGCGAGGATGACGAGCCGCACGAGCCCTGATTTCGCTGCTCTTCCCATTATCAATTATTATTTAGCTACCGCAATTCATTTTTTTCTATTCAAAGCCTTTTGTTGAGCCTGAGGCCGAGCTTCTCTCCAGCGAGTATTCCACCGCATATAGAATCGAAAAAGCCTCTCTGAATCAGGTGTCTGTGCTCATCCATTAAAGCCTGGCTGCGGCCCAACCTCCAGCAAAATATCCATCGCGAAAGAAGTTGCTTAGAAATGACGCTACCATTATTGGATATGGATAGCTATTGACCGTTAATCACTCCATTCCAACTCTGAAGATCAGAGCGTCTGACAGCGGACAATGGAGGTCTTATTCATTCGTCGAACTATGGGGGTTGCTCCGTGATCTGATTGCCGGAACACACCCAATGTTCAAGCCGTCTGCCGGAAACTCTATACGATGGACAATGGATGGAGGTGGACCACTGTGGGACAATACAATATGAAATCTGGCCACCACATTTCTCACTCTTGTAACCAGATGCTCGAACCATGTTTCCCGTGTGTGATTGTCAGGTGGTTGCGACCTGGGGAAATTTTGGCGGTGTATTCCACTGTACAGGTTTCTAGACACCGGAATTATGACCAGAACCTCTTATGTCTAGTAAGTGGCCAGCTAGCTAATTTGGCCGGATAGGCGGTCTCAGATGATATATGACAAGGGCCATGTCATCAGCATTTTTGGCCATTGAATCCCCAAGGTCTATTGTTGGAATTGATGCCATCAGGCATCTCGGGCCATCCGCCAGTACTAACCTGTGCAGTGTAGAACACTGTAGAATTACTGAGTACTTTGTAGAACAAAGTAGAATATGTCTATGACTCGGAGTCTGACTCACAGAGGCTGTACACACAGTAGTATTTAAACCTCTCTATTATGCACTATGAATTAATTACAACTTGAACCACAAATACTATCTGCGTGAATTAGCACGTCTCACAACATCCAGTTACTTCCTCCATAAATCTGCCCCAACATCTATGATATTGTATGTGACCTTGTTTGAATTGGAAGCTCCTGCAATGACTGGATAGGGGTGTACAATGTAACCAGATGAGACTTGGTAGCAATTCTGAACAGCCGTAAGCCTGGTGTCAACTGAAGTGACATCCTTGGCCTGCATCGATCGTTCAAAAAGAGGTTGAGCTGCTTTCCAGGACCCAATCGCCTCTGAGAGCTCATCCCTTTTGAGTGCAAGGTCTCCGAGACGCAGCATGCATTCTGCCCGACTCTTATGGACATCCATGTAAGTGAAACCTTCCAGAGCCACAGTGAATAGGCTATGTGCCGTGTCTTCATCCTTGTTGGAAATGGACACATCTCCAAGGAATAAGAGTGCCTTGTGTTGTGCCAATTTCTCCTGGCATTTCTGTGCAAATGCCAAGTACACCACAGACCAATTGAATTGCAACTCAATGGCCTGCCAAGCTTTGGTGTTAGCAAGTCTGTTGAGACAGAATGATACAGCTTGATTCCTTGATCCCCAGGCTGAATGCAGACATTCCTGCAGCTTGACCTTTGCCAGATCAAACCTCTGTTCTCTCAGTTCCATAGTTGCATAGACCATACCACAAAAGGTAATTCCCGATGCTAGTTTGAAATGAACGAAAATTTCCTTTGCTTTGTCCAAGTTCTGACACACATCTTCTACTGTGCCACCCACTTCTATGTCAATCAGAGCTATATTGAGTAGTGCATAAGCATAAGCATAAACATTTTGATCAACTGAGGTGGTTTCAGCTATTTGGATCTGGAGCCTTTTGGCTTGAGCATATTCTGATTTTGCAAAATGGACTTCAGCCTGATCCCCAGTAATTTGATAATCTGTAACACCACCTGACATCCCACAAATAGCAATGATCTCCCTAGCCCTGTGGAGTTGGGCAATGCTAGCTCTGTGATTACCAAGAGAGACGGAGCATAGGGCTTCAGTCCGTAGTGCTATCGCTTCATCATATAGATTTGCTGATAGTTTGGATAGTCTTTGTGCTTCTCGAGCATGCATTTGAGAACCACAATAATCTCCAATGTTCCACTTGAAGAGGGCAATGGAATCCAAAATTATACACTGTTCCTTTGAATCTTCACATGACCTGGACAACACAAGTGCTTTGTCAAAGAACTGCAGCATCCGATATGGATCCAGTTGGCCAAAATGGAGTCCTGCAGCATGGTAAAATCTAGCTGATGTCCCCGGAGACTCTATCAGACTGAGAATAATAGAACAAATATTTGGATACACACCAGCAAGATTCACATCATTCACATCATTGACATGTTGCAAATGTATCAATGCTTTGGCAATCATCTGCTCTGGGCTAAAAGTATAGCACTGTATCTGTGACATCAAAAGTTCAGTCCAAAAGCTGAGTTCAAGCCTGTGATCACAGAGCTGAGGCAAAATCAGGGGTATGCAATTCATCAATGGTATATAGCCACGGCCAGTAACTCGATAAAGTGAGTTCAATGCCAATGTGCAGTATATTGTTTCTATAAGATCTGGATGGCTGCTATGTAACCCCTGTTGCAAAATTTCTTGCAAATTTCCCATGTTTTGGATTATTTGATGCACAACAGGCCTTAGCTGCTCTCCGGTATACTTCTGGAATAAATCCAGAAGAGAATGGAAATGCTTGCAAAGGGAATGTACAAGACACTGGGAAGGAAGAGAGATTTGCTGGATGTGTTCCCTGATAGGCATCAAAGATCGCAGTCGCTTCATATTATCCTGATATGCCAATGCAGTGGCAAGCAATGCGGTCTTGCATCTAAGAATATCAGCTATTGGAAGTTTGCTTTGGACCAGTTCAGAATCTGAGAGTCCATCTAGGAGGATTGAGAGTAGGCTCAACAATTCCCTGGAACCCATAGTGAGTCGTGGACTTGAGAGAGAGAGCCTGATAGACAAATCCAAATTTGATTGTCTGTCATAGCCTACAGAGATCAGAGAAGTCTTTCCAGTCTCCCATCGAGTCAAAACATTGGCCAGTCCTTCATAGTCAACTAGATGGGCAATGAGATCCACAGCGAGAGGCATATTATCTGTGAATTGGAGGAGTGGGTCTATATCCTTGATTGCATATAAGTTATCTGTGATATCCATGAATGTTTGCTGAGTTGCATCCTCAGATAGAGGTTGTAGAGGTAACAGAAATGGTCGTGTCCAACGAACTCTTGCAGGCCTTTCAGCCCCTCGCATTGTGATCTGTGATGAATCAGCATATCAAAATTTAAATCCAGGCAAACATACTATGAGTGCAAGGTGTTCCACCCCTGCCAGTTGGGAAAGAAATTCTTCAATCCCACCCCTTGACTCAATGGGTTCCCAGGCAGTTTCAAGATTGTCCAAAATTAAAAGGCAAGATGGCTTCCTGGTGAAATACTGAACAATATGTCGGGTGAAGTCTCGGCCAGGATTTAATCCAAGATATAATCCAATGAGGGCAACTAGTTCATTGCTGTTTGTTGCAGGTTCTGCGCTAACAAAGAATCTGTGTTCAAATTTTCTCACTGCGGCTTGATGGTGGAGAACTGCTCTTGCCAGGCTTGTCTTCCCCATTCCACCTCCTCCAAGAATGGCTATTCGAGGTGAGTTTTGTACCATAATCTTCATGATTTCCTCCAGTTCAGATTCACGGCCATGAAATATCTTGGGTTGAGATGGCAACAAAGAGAATGAATTTGAGCTTAAAATGTGTCAGTCTGGATCTTGTAACAATCAGAATTGCACACCTATTGTGTGAGCCATTTACTCCTGAATAGATCTATTTCACAGATCATTCACTGATTTACCAAACCTGACTATACATACTGAGGATTTCCTATCTGAAACTGTTCCATCCGACAAAGCTGAAATCATTTCAAGCAGCTCCTTTTGCATTGCGTCTGCTGTCTTCTTTAGTTCATGAATGCTGTTTAGCATTATAACACTGGTTTCAATCTACATGCAGGTGTTGAACAATGTGCTAGGAGACCACAAAGCTCACACCTTGAATATTCCGAAAGCCTCGTCCAACCCAGCCTGACAGTCTTTGAGTAGTGCATTCATTTCACTCTGACGGAATAGCTGCTTGATCTTGTTCCTCTCTTGTTGTGCTTCCATGAATGTATATATCTTGTGAAGAGTCCTATCATTCTTGTCAGCAAAGAAGACATTGTCACTAATGAACCAGGTTCACTCCATAAATTTCCCAATGTAATCCACTGTTGAAGGCGGCAGGGAGCCAGGGGTCTCCGATTTTATATGAAGATTGACGATTCCATATAGTATTTGGTGGATGTTCTCCATGAGCCGGACACATTAGCTTTTATTCCGTTTCACATTCTAGGACCATTCATAAGATAATAAAATGTCTTTCTGGGGAACTGATTACCTGTGCTGCAGTAATGAGAGACATGACGGTGTTTAAGATGGCCTGCACAAATGGTGGACCAAGTCCATCATTCAGTTCCTTGAGGAGTGTGAGAGCTGGAGTCAGATAAGCAATGATGTTGTTGAGGCGAATTTCAGTGACAGTGGATCGGCGGGGCATTGTGAAAGGGGGAGATCGAACTTCAGGCCATGCCTTATATGTAGCCTCACTAGGCGGTGCTCATTGTTTCTCGTCCGTGGGAAAGATACCCGCAAAACTCGGTTCACCATCTAACTCAACTGTCCAATATTCTGTTCATCGGATGGAAATCCGGATACATATGGCACGAAGGCGGGAATCAACCAGCAGAAAAAAACTACAATGACTCACCATATTCGCATATCAATCACGCGAAAGATCTGCTTCTGCCGCAGGAAGTGTAAAAAGCGGAGCCATCTGAGGTCAAAAGGTTCGCACAATTCAGGAAAAGCATCATACGCACAGATTTGCACCACACCAGAATCATAAAGTAAGGGAGAAGCATCTTTGTCAAAGATCCACCGCAGTGCCAAGTACCAGCACGGATGAAACTTGAACAAAGATGAAGGAAACTGCCTGCAACTGCGATATATTGGGAAACAGTTGAATGCCTTGTGCCGACCCGGGCGAGTGGGAAGATAATCAGGCAAGTAGCAGGAACAAGATCTATTTTGCGATGTGATGTTCCACGCCCATGCCCACGAGACTGACCAAGACATGCGAGATGAGACAGCACGGCAGCTTATTTCCGTCTCATCAGCGTCTCATGGAGGATATCACGCCAGTCAGTCTCAGTATTGGTATGGCCCTCCCTCAGGCAATTCACTATCCCGTCGTACGTCCCCAGCGCACAAACTAATAGACTTAAATTCCGTTATTCTATGTTGTCGCAGATGAGAGTGGCCCCTCAATCACTCGGAACACAGCTGAGTTTCTGCAGTAGGGTAACACTGCTGAATCCTCTGAATCCTCACAAGAGCGAATCTCGTCGATAGGATACCAAAGCCAAGCGGATGGATGGCCCACATAAGGTGCGAGAACGGAGAACCGAATCGGCGGGCAGAACAGCTAGCGAGCGAGCGCAGGGGGAGGGTAGGAAGTGCCCATCCCCGGAATTCGCGCGCGTACACCGAATGGACGGAATGTAGACAAAGAAAAAAGAAGCAAGGGATGAGGAGCCGAAGAACTCAAAACGCACCGCCAACCCTTCCGGCACGTCCACGCTCACGAAAGCCGCGTTTCCGAAGAGGGTGACGGGCATGAGGTACGACTAGCTGGCAACGCGTGAGCTCACCGTCTCGCCCGAGAAGAAGAACGCAAATACGCAAATATGTACCTGACCATCCACACCGTGATAACGTGGTGAATTTCTAGCTTCCAGTGCTCCGATATCCTCTTCTCGAGCCCTCAGATCAGCACGAGGAACTAGCACGCGATCTGGAAGAGGTAGTAGCGCCGTGGTGCTGGAGAGGTGGGTGGCAGAATGAGAATGACACCTAACACGAGAAAAAAGGGGGAACCAAAACCTCGAACGGGAAATGGAGAACTCCAGAAGGGAAGGGAAACAAAAACGTTAGAAGAGAATAGAATAGAATAGAAAGGAAGAGAGACAGACGCACGTCCACCCAACGACAAACACCGCAAGCAACACAACTTTCGCGCATTCGAGCTGGAAGTAGTTGAGGAATTTGGACTGTGTGCGTTGGGAGGGGTTCGGGATGGAAAAATGCAAGGACGAATGAATGGTTGGTTGGTAGGAGACGACACTACGGCGCGGTGCACTCGATGTAAGCCAACTGCCAATCATGAATGAATGGACGGTCGCCGCCCGCGCCAAGCCGCCCAAAAATACAGAGAGCAGAAAGAGTAATAGAACGCACGCACCGCCAACAACACGTCCGGAACATCCATGTTCACGAACACGGCGTTTCCGAGGAGGGCGATGTACATGAGGTACGAGCAGCTGACCATCCAGACCGTGATAACGTGGTGGATTACCAGCTCCCGGTCGCCCGATCTGAATGCGCGAGTTGTCCTGCCGAATGGGACGGGTGAGATGGGATGGGAAGCATAGGATAGAGTAGAATAGAAGAGACAATAACGCACCTGCGCTTCTCGGGCCCCAGTATGAGCACGAGGAACTGCTGGAGCCAGTAATGGAGCCAGTAATGGTAGCGCTTCATCGTGCCGGACAGTTGGGTGTGCGGGTAGTCGCGCCAGACGTATTTGATTTGGAACTTGGTGCGGGTGGTCAACATGTTGTACTGGATAGCGAGAAATCAGTAGTCAGATACAGGAGTCTGAGAAAAAAAATAAAGACGCACGATGCCCCACACGCCGAACACGGCGAAATACACGACCGCATATCCTGCTCGCCAAACCTCTCCAACTTACCCGATTCCCGGATCCCGTAGCGCCTTGCGAGCACGGGGAAGGCGTAGTACGTGAACAGGAGCCGCCGGAGAGAGAAGAGGACGATGGAATGCGCCACGAGGAGGATGTCGCCAAACCTTTTGACGTACACCTTCCCTCCGGCCTCGAGGAACGCCGTGGTAGTCGTGGATTCTGTGACTCGATCCTGGTCTCGATACCATTGCGGTGGACACGTGGAAGGAGAGTTAAATTTTGACTTTTCTTACGCCACGGCCGAAGCCGGCCGTCGAGGTCCGATCTGTTGAGCCAAACGGGACGGGTCCCGTGCATACCGTCCGTTTACGCCGTATTTACGGCTTTGCTAACTGCCATGAGTTGAACCTATATTCGTTGTATTTTTGACCTTGAGAAGGTTGTGAGAAGCAAATACAAGTGCTGCTGGCATCCAATGTGAAAAAAGTTTATGAGAAATAGCAAAGCGGCCGTGACCTGGACCAAATGGAACGCCGGCCCGGTTTGAAATCACTGATAGAGCGTGTCGGCAACGAGTCTGAGCCGCTGCCGAGGTGCAACCCGCAACTTGATATTACTAAGAAGTGATGGCACCTAGGCAGGCTGTCGGCATCGTTGGCATGGTGAGTTTTCCGGTTGATTTTGCATACCCGTATTTTACGCGTAAACGGCCGGTTACGGGGACCTGTATAGGGGTTCACCCGTACCGTCGCCGTGCCGTTGGAGGTTGGACCAGTCTCGCCGACGGTATGGGAGCGTAACCGTTTTTAAGGCTCGTCGTTCCGTAATTTTACGGGACGGTTGTATGCCCTAAGTAGTTGTGGACATCTAGTCTTGAAATCGACAGGAGAATTGGATCTGGGAAACCGGCTCAATCAACGCTCACCGCATGAGCGCTGAGCTTGGAGTAAGATGAATCATCGCGCTTCTACGAAATGTCAACCAGCCGAACTCGCTCGGGAACTGATGTTTGTCTTTGTTTTCGTTGGAGCTCACGCTGTCTCCGGCAATCTGCAAGCAGCAACCGTAGCTGCACAGTGCAATCGTGTTTTCACTTCCCTTCTGTTGGAAATGGCCTGTCACGCGCCTCCTTGACTCACCGCCCTCTCCGATCGTCCTCCATGTGCACCTCGATCCCTAGCTACCGTCTCGATGCCATTCCCTATATTTACCTTGGACTCTGTCGCTCAAGCTAGAAAAATCCCCCATCGCATCCTGTACCCCCCTGTACTTCGTGCTTTATACACCTCTGCTCGCTGCGAACTCTTGCGTGCTCAGTTTCAATTCTCACAGGTTATGGGCCTCGGCCCTCCTGCGCTCTTGACGATCTAGCCTCTTTCATCCTTCCCCTATTGTCGTTTCCTCTTGCTATTGCACCTCGCTGAACCGAACATCCGAACCGACCGACTTGCCAAGCGCAGCTGAACGCGCCCGAACCGACCGATTTGCCAAGCGCAGCTGAACGCGCCCGTACCGAACGATTTGCCAAGCGCAGCTGAACGCGCCCCGACTTGATTTACGATGGACTCGACTGGAAATTTGAAGGGTGGATTGAAGTTGAAGGATGAGGTGGTGTATGATGATTGGGAGTTTGAGGCGCGTGCGGACATGCGCAGGAAAGGTGTGCTCCCGCTCGTGCTCGGAGAGGAACTCCGCCCATTGGGCAGCAATGGCTCCAAGGCCGTGAAGGCTTGGATTACGAAGCGCGACGTTGCGACTGCAATCATCATTTCGCGCCTCGACCCGTCCCAATTTGCGCACATTCGCGAGTTCGAGGAGGACCCGGTGGGGATGTGGGAGAGGTTGAGGGAGACGCACCAGAGCTCGGGATTGGGCGGCGTGGTGGCGATGTGGAGGAAGTTTTATGCGCTTCGTAAGCCCGTCGAAAACTCGACTATGCGCCCTCACATTGCAGCGGTTCGCGGGCATGCCGAGAAGCTCGGTCGCATCTACAACGACAAACCTTCCGATGCCCAGATCATCGCCACACTTCTCATGTCGCTTCCCTCCTCTTACGACACACTCCTCGTCACCCTCGACTCGCATCCCGAGAAGGACAACCTCGAGTTCGTCATCGGCCGTTTGTTGAACGAAGAAGTCCGCCAGGAATCGGAATTCTCCAGCACTCCGTTCCCCGATACATCTGCGCTCGCCGCTCGCACGTTCCGCGACAAGTCCCGCATCACCTGTTTCAAATGCGGGAAGCTTGGGCACTATCGAAATGAATGCCCGGAGCCCGCCGCCGATGGCGTCGATGATGCCGTTGCCGCCAATTACGCCCGCACATACGGTTTCTAGTGGGAGAATATGCTACGTTTCATTGTTTCTATCTATCATCTCTTTACACCATAACTCCTATTCCCTCTCGCTAATTACTATTTTTCACTTCTCTCGTAGGGCGCGCGCCAGGCCAGTGGGAGTGTTGGAAATGGCCTGTCACGCGCCTCCTTGACTCACCGCCCTCTCCGATCGTCCTCCATGTGCACCTCGATCCCTAGCTACCGTCTCGATGCCATTCCCTATATTTACCTTGGACTCTGTCGCTCAAGCTAGAAAAATCCCCCATCGCATCCTGTACCCCCCTGTACTTCGTGCTTTATACACCTCTGCTCGCTGCGAACTCTTGCGTGCTCAGTTTCAATTCTCACACCTTCACTAACTCTCCTCAATGCTCATTCCAAAGGCGTGAATCCATATCCATGAATCCCGACCCCGATTTCTCTGGATGACCTCCGAGACTTGACCGGTCTCGTCCCAACGCGCCGGTTCCAGGCTCTGTGGGATTCCGATGGCCCACAACACCGGCGTCCTATAAAGCCCGTCAGAACTGAGACCCCTTCTTTAATCCAAGACGTCCGCACTCGCCCGTTTCACGACCATTCTCCTCGTTGCCTCTCTGGCTGGCCTTGAAATGACCGTCCCACGCACCATCGTCGTTGGCGGTGGGCTCGCCGGTCTGAGTGCCTCTCACACGCTGCTTGAGCGGAGAAAATCTGTCCTTCTTTTGGACAAGAAATCGTCGTACGTGGTTCTTCTGTCTCTGTGGTATTAAATTCAACGAGCTGTAGTCTCGGAGGCAACTCCGTTAAAGCTAGCTCTGGGATCAACGGTGCTGGAACCGAAGCCCAGCGGGCGCTTAAGATTGAGGACACTCCGGAAGCCTTGTGCGTTCGTTCATTCCTTTTTGTTCACCACCTTCTAACCTTCGCCTAGCTACACCGACACCGCTGCCTCTGCGGGCCCTAAACTCATACAACCCACCCTCATCACCGCGCTCACGACTAATTCCGCGTCCGCCATTGCCTGGCTTGCGGACACATTCGATGTCGATCTCTCGGTTGTTTCGCGCCTCGGGGGGCACACTGTAGCCCGCACTCATCGCGACAAATCCGGCGCACCCGGCTGGGCGATAACTTCCGCACTCATGAAGAAGCTCACCACGCTGGCATCAGAGCCGGAGTCGCATGTGGAGATAATCAAGAGCGCGCGCGTTTTGAAGCTGCTGGAGGAGGGCGGCGCCGTCGTGGGCGTAGAGTACGAGGCTGGTGGGAGCGTTGTCGCCGCGCACGGTAACGTCATCCTTGCCACCGGGTGCGTCTCCTCAGCCGCATTTTTCATTGGTGTTAACGCTCCCCAGCAGCTACGCAGCAGACTTCTCTTCGAGGGGGATCCTCGCCTCGCACCGCCCCGAGCTCCTTGCGCTCTCGACCACCAACGGTGATCACGCCACGGGCGACGGCCTCCGCCTCGCGCTCGCCCTTCCCGCGCCCGCGGGTGTATGCGACCTCGACCAGGTGCAAGTGCACCCCACGGGCTTCGTCGACCCAGCGAACCCCGCCGCGAAGACCAAGTTTCTTGCCGCCGAAGCGCTGCGCGGGGCGGGCGGCCTGTTGCTCGACGCGCAGGGCGCGCGATTCGTACGCGAGGTGGAGCGGAGGGACGTCGTGACTGCGGCGATGCAAATGGTCGAAGGCGAGGGGCGCGGACCGGTGAGGCTCGTATTGGGTGAGCGGGCGGCGGCGGAGGTCAAGTCGCATTGTGCGTTATATCGTATCTATCTTTCGTTCGAATTGAACTGATGTGGTTGAGTTTAGGTGACTTTTACGTATCGAAGGGGCTGATGCAGCGGTATGCTGACGCGGCGGCGTTCGCCGAGGATACTGGGATCTCCTTCGACACTATTTTGTCGAAGGGTACGATATTACCATCTCATTCTGGGCTTGTTCTTTCGACTGAGATCCCCACCCAGTCGCCACAACCACTTCGTACACGCTCACAGAACCACTCCACGTCGCGATCATCACTCCAGTCGTCCACTACGTGCGTCCCCCCTTCCTCTTTATCTCGCACAAGCCAACCCACTAACGTCTCATAGACCATGGGCGGCCTCTCCGTTGACGCCTCCGCGCGCGTCCTCAGCGAAGCCAGTGGTACGCCGATTGCGGGGCTCTGGGCCGCCGGGGAGGTCATCGGCGGCGTTCATGGGCGCAATCGCCTCGCGGGATCGTCGTTGCTTGAGGCGGTGGTTTTTGGGAGAATTGCAGGAGAGGGTGCGGCGGGTGAGGTCTAGGATTAAGTCGGTGTGATGAGAATTAAAATTTTCTTGTGTTTTCAATTTGTGTACGTGCAGGTGCACCGCTACCTAAAAGGTTTTTTGTGTTTCTTGACCTGCTGTTTAAATATAATTCCAAAGGCCTGTTACCCCCTTGGGCTTGTTAATGCATTTCTCCGCTGTAGCATTCAACGACTGCAATGCTGGTTCTTCAAAGTTACCCCTACACTAGGGTCATACCACCCTGTCTATGAAACCAAGACCGGCTCCGGCTGAGTCGTATAGACCTTCGTCACTACGTAGGATGTGCAAGTTCGTAGTTTGATGGAGGATCCTCGTAGTTTGATCGCGCAAGCTTGTCGCAAGCAGCTAAGGGAACACAAGCTTGTCAGAACCTGTCAGAACCCATCAAGAGCGTGCAAGTTCGTCAGAACATGGTGCAAGCTTGTTTAGATGAGGGGATTCCAAGCGAAAGGGGTAATGATCCCCGACTCATCCCCTTCGGCGGGGAGCCTGACCTTCAGGGATAATGACTTTGACCATTATAGTCTCCTCAAATTTTGTGGGCTGCAGGGAAGGTGACCCTACATAAGCCCCACCATGCAATATTACAACGAGAACATGGTGCAAGTTCGTCGTAAACCCCAATTCGGCAAGCCATCTCACTGATTCCGTCATTCTGGTTGATGCTTCGTCCCTCACCATCATCTCACCCCGCTGCCCACTTTCTTACAGCCTTCGCGGTATGTTCCCCGCCACCATTGGTTCCACGCCGTGCTCGTATACTAATATTTCTCCGACACACGACCAATGGATGACTCCTTGTTTTTCTAGGAGAACGGGGGCCAGTAACAGCAGCGGTACGATAAACCATTGCTCTCGCTGCACTGCTCACTCTGGTGTTCCTCAATTTTTAGACACCCGCCGCACGTTAATCAGGCTGCGTTGGGTGATCTTCGTTTCCCAGCGTCAATCCCGTTGGGGCCGCCGTCAATCCTATTGGAACCGCCTGTCAATCCCAGTGGTTACGGCAACCCAGCCCCGCTTCTGCCTCCAGGTGCTTCAATTACCGTGGCTCAGTGATATTTCCGGGCAGATCTGTTTCCTAGTGCATATACGTCTCACGCTGCTTCCGCCACATTTCAGCCTGAGTTCATGGCGCTAATTTCGTGGGGAGCGCAGCAGCTTGACCGAACACCCCCACGATGGGCCGACGCCTCAGGGCAGCCGCACTAGGATGATTTCGTTTCCAGGTGCGAGGATTGCTCACCCATCTTCTGTGTTTTACCCAATATTTATGCACCCCTCCCCATAGCAGTCGGTCGGCGCCCGCGTACTTTTCCCTCCCACAGTGGAACGCGTTGGAAACAAGACGTCAATAAGTGGTGGTAAATTGGGGTAGGTACTGACCGAAGTTGTTGAAATTTATCAGTGAGTTACGGGTATGTCTTTGGCGCAACAAAGCTCTGAAATGATCCCAGCAGGTCGACTCTTCTCCGTATTGACACAGCAAATGCATAACTTGTTCAATACATGCAAGCATGACTCTCACAATACCGCGGCGCCGCGTTAAACTGCATTTCAGCGCCGTGTGTTATTTATCCCGGAATCCTCATCGTGTGTCATTTGGCTTATTGAAACATTAGGTTCGGAACAAGCCTGCGAAGTTCCGGCCCGGCGCGCCGGGGGACCTTCTTGAAGGGGCTTGCTTCAAAGTCCGGCAAACAAGCGGGTTGGAAATCAATTTCTAGCTCGCTCAATATTGCCTCAACTCTATGGAACCAAGTTTTCAGCCGAAGAATGGATCTTCAGGTATTTTATTGTCCAATTTTCTATGTGTTTCGATCAGGTGCCTTCTTGAAAATCATGCATTGATCTGAAGTTTGTGAAGTTTTGGAGATTAATCGCTGTAGGTCCAGGATCTAGCACTATCGATTGGTTTTCGGGGCATTAAATGTAATTAAGTATGCTAGGAGTCTCCCTGAATATTCCGTCATTTTTCCGGGGAGTGACCACTGAGGTGCGACCCTTGCGATGCGGCGAACTGGTCATGTCACGGTGTGTCACACTGGAGATCACATTCCCGACGCGTCTGGTCCTCTAGCACCACTTCATTAAATCACATTTGAAACATGTTTAAGGGCTATTATAAGCGTTAATCACATCTTGACGCGTCAAAACAGGGCTTTTTCGGCAGGTGCACCACTGGGGCTTTATTTGGCGGCCTCCCTCCAAACCATGGCCAGATAGCCAGGAACAAGGAAGTTATTTAACACAAATACCAACCAGAATACAATATATAGGTATAATCAGAGATCTCTGGATATTTTTGGCAGCTTTGCTGGCTCATTTCAGGCCATATTGGACTTCGGCACTCAGTGGGGGTAGGTATGCCCAAATGCATGTCAATGGTGCACATTGAAGCTGGAAAAGGTTCAGAAGCAACCCTTATAAATGACTCAGCAGTATTAAGATCTTACTGGTAAATTCTGAGAAGGTTTATGGGAGGCAATAAATATTTTTGTCCCGAGCATTGCGATCACGTGGTCAGATCGCGTCCCTTTTCCGCAATGGATGTTGAATATCTTTATGTGCATTGCACATATTGACCTGGGGCTTGCTGATATCTTTAACCATATGATAGAGGTAGCTTCGAATGAAATATCTCAGAAAACCGAAACAAAATAAATATCCTTGAGACCTGACAAAAAAAGCGTATTTTCGCCCCACTTGTACCCTTCTGAACTCAACCATTTCTGCACATATTATTACATACTATGGGGCGAAGTTGCAGCCATACTAATGAGGTAAAACATTTGCCAGATAACCCTGGGCATCCGTGCCCGCGTTGGGGCAGTAGGAGGTGATTCCCAACCCCCACAATTTCCGGACTTTGAAGCAAGCCCCTTCTGACGAAAGCCGTGTTGCGCTTATTTGGTTCTGATGTTTGGTCTATTTGGTCGCCCGGCATCACGGCTTCGTCAGAACGGGGCTTGTACCGAACCTATTGAAACATGTAGCTGCAGCCTACATAGGCTGTAATGTCATATTCGAGATAAATAGATATGTAACCCTTTCTGTTCAATTGAACTGTATTAGCTCGAAACTCGAAACTTCCGTGTCCCTTCACCGCTGCCTTCATATCATCGGGACACAACGAGAGAAGATCCGTTATCCAAGTATCTCCTATGTAGCCCCCCAAAAAAACTTGCAGAGGCCAGCTGTGCTCGACAGTTGACAACTACGGAGAAACTTGAACCGTGTGAACTGTGACAAATTTGCGCCAAACCAGGACACGCGGCTGATTTTTTTCTGCTGTTGTGGCCATCGCAGGTGGGAAGATGCATATTCTAATGTCGTGTTTTCAAGACAGAAAGAGAGGGGTTCGGCGAACACGGGTCGAGCTTGATGGGAGTGATTGCAGCGGTGGGAACAGGCGAGAGGAATGTCTCTGCTCATCTGGTTCTATAACAGCTGAGGTAGCGGGTCGTTTCGGAGTTCAGCCTCAGGCCCTCAGCTGTTCGGGTCAGTTCATTTCGCATCAATCCCGATACATGACCAAAGATCAGCACCGCCACCTTTTCTTCTTCTGCTCGCTCACGATCATCAGCACCGCTGCAGCGTCACAGCTGTTTGGTTCAAGCTGTAATGTACTTGCGTACAATTTAAACGGCGCCCTTGGTAATCACAATATTAGGTAGGCGAGGAAGCCACGAAGCAAACTAGCTACTTAACTTAGACGAGCTACAGCTGAGCTCTCCCTGCTGGCGACGCACAGGGCCGCAAGACGCCGCGAGAGTGGGATGTGCATGCGCGCGTCGTAGGAGTCACGGTGCGCGTCCGTCGTTCTAACCAATTCAATTTGATTAACTGGGTATACTAGGGGGGCTTCACTGCCTCGGGTCCCTCACCGGCGCGTCGGTGCGTTGCTCTGTGCCCGCGGCGCCGTCTTAGCGCCGCTGCTTGATACTGTCGCCGACTGCGCGTACACGTTGCTGCCCGTGGCCGACTGTCTCGCACTCCGCCGTACGAACGCGCGCGCGCTGCCCCTTCCATCCCAATCTCGCCGCGCTACGCACCCGCTCCCGTTCATGCAGCACCTCGCGCTCGCGATCCGCCGACTGCAACTCTCTCCCGAAGCTCGCGAGCCCGATCCCCGTTCGAGCGCCGACTCGTGCACCGGCCCTTTCCTCTCCTCTCCCTCTCCCCTCTTTCGCTCGTCCTATGCTCGCGCGGGATGTTCGCCCGGCGCTTCACCTCTTCCCGCCACATTCCCCCATCCCTTGTCCGGCCGACGCCTCCCCCTCCTCGCACCAGTGGCCATTCCGCTTCCAATCGCTCCATCCCCAACCCCTCCCTCCCTCCCTTTCCCACTACACTCGCGCCCGTAATCATCACACTTTTCTCGACGCCAATAGTTGCATCAGTATCTCTACATCGATCTCAACTTCCTCAAGTCGTAGTTGCGGCAGACAGACTTACCTTACCAAAAGCACCTGGGTAGGGTCGTGCACCGGCCCTCCCTCTCTTCCCGCTCGTCCTCCCCTCTCACACCGCTGCAAATGCGCTGTTCGATCGATTGATCAACGCGCACGTACGGGACGCCCGCCCTCGCACGCGCGGCGTGTCATCCCGTCTTGCTACACCCCATCCTCCTCTTCGTCGTCTGTCAGGCCCTTCACCATCCCCGCCCCGCTGCTTGTCTGGCGCGCACCTCGCACCGCAGGCATTTCATTCCCAATCGTTCCCTTCCTCTCCACCTCACCTACGTCAGTACATGGTACATGCACGGTACGATAATCTGTGAAGCAGCCAGTATGTAGTAGTACTATACTGTAGTCGTCGGCGTTTCTTTCTCCCTCCCACTTCTCTCCCCCATTGCCTCTCAGTCTTTTTGTGCCCCTGCAAGCCTTTCCGTCTTCAAGGATTGCGACCTCAACCACAACACTTCAAACCATCAAACCTCCGAGCCGCAAATTTCTATATTAAGTTGCAAACCTGTGCAAGTCCTCCAAGCCCGAAGCCAAACACCAACTAGCAAGTCCGGCTCCCCTCCTTCAAGCACTTCTCTTTCTTGTCCGCTCCTCCACTTACGGCGTCGCGACCCTATTTTAAATTTAGTCTCTCATCAAGACTTTGTTGCGCCCGGATCTCAAGCCACGGTGAGCCAGCCGGTTGAGACATCTATTACAATGGCTGATATTTCAGGCAACATGCCCGTCCCCTCTGACACGAGCTCGGCTTATATGTGCAAACTGCACGGGAGCCGGGTGCCTGCCAGCGACGCTGTATGTACGTTCTTTTGTTTCTATATTATTCTGATGGGCGCTCGATAACACAATGTTTCAATAGGTGCTTTCGGCGGCCTCCTCCCTTTGCGTGCTAATAATACCGCGATTATTATTAAGACATCTGAATATATGCGTTGTCGCTTTCCTGCTGTCTGATTCCAGTTTTGTGGCGGCGAAAATGGTGTACCGTATCGTGCGGGGTTACTGGTTTGATCCCGCTGCGAACAACAGAAGACAATGGGGTGAGAGCAAACAGAGAAGGGCAGGTGAGCCGTACCCTTCCCGGAAGACCTCACCGTGTCGACCGACTTGATTACACCGACGGCGACGGTCTGCCGCAGGTCACGGACGGCGAAACGACCGAGTGGAGGATAAGCGCCGTAAGCTTCGACGCACTGAATAGCCCATACGCAATAATGGAACTATACGGTGAAATATCGAAGCAACATACCATAGGCTTAGTTGGAACAAACTTTACGATGCACGAGTCCCCACTCTTGAGGAATTTGGGTTTGTCCTCGATCACCTTGCCTGACCGCCGGTCGATTTTCTCGATAACTTCGGCCCATTTGCAGGCGACGTGGGTGGTGTGGCAATCAAGGATAGGTGCGTAGCCGGGCCCAATTTGACCGGGGTGATTGACAACGATGACGTGGGCCGTGAAAGAAGCGGCCACCTTTGCGGGATCGTGCTCCGCGTCAGACAACATTTCCACGACGAAGCTCCTTGGCCGCCACGTTCCTATGTTCAGAATCTGGTTACTCTATGGCCGCTACTGATAGGCGTGAAAAGCAGCGTACTTGCCGGTGAAACCGACGATGTCGCCAGGGCTGCCCTGCTCGACCCGCTCGTGGTGCATCTCGACGGAGTAGACTTCGGTGTTAATATTAGGCGGCATGAAGCTGACAACCATTCCAGCTTTGATGATACCGTTCTCGACACGGCCGACGGGCACTGTCCCGACACCCCCGATCCTGTATACATCCTGGAGGGGCAAACGGAGGGGCTTGTCATGGGGCCGGACAGGGGGGATGATGGTGTCGATAGCGTCTAGAAGGGTCTTACCCCTTATGACACCGTCTCGGGTCTCCTTGGTCCATTCTTTGAACCACGGCATGCTGTGCGCCATGTTAGCATAAATACAGTACTCGGAAAATCTTACTTGTTTGATTCCTCCAACATGTTGTCGTCGTACCAGCCGGAGATGGGGACAAAGGGAACGGTTTTAGGATTGTATCCAACCTTCTTGATGTACGCTGAAATCTCAGCGACGATTTCGTGGAAGCGATCCTTCCTCCACTAGCGAAAGTTCGTTAAACAAAACACGACACAAGCAGGTACTGAGATACAGACCTGGATCGTGTCCATCTTGTTCACGGCTACGATGAGCTGGCGCACACCGAGGGTAAACGCAAGAAGCGCGTGCTCGCGGGTCTGGCCATCCGGGGAAATCCCAGTTTCAAACTCACCGGTACCACCAGCAACCACGAGGATGGCGCAGTCCGCCTGTGATGCACCCGTTATCATGTTTTTGATAAAATCACGGTGGCCAGGGGCGTCGATGACCTACAGAGGGATCAGTGATTGGGCTGGCCTGCTCGCTGCAGCGAAAACAAAATATTCACCGTAACAACGGATTTCGGAGTCTCACACTTGTACAGAGCGATATCTATGGTTATCCCGCGCTCACGCTCGGCTTTCAGCTTGTCGAGTACCCACGCTTCCGGTTGTGATTAAAACCTACCACTGGCTCGAAATGGGGATTGGACACCAACCATACTTGAAGGAATTCTTGCCTATCTCACTGGCCTCCTTCTCGAACCTCTGGATTGTGGCTTTGTTGATACCACCGCACTTGTATATCAAGTGGCCCGCGGTCGTTGACTTGCCAGAGTCGACGTGACCGATGACTGTGGAAGTGCGTGGGGTCAGCGACTCCGATTGTGGGCGACAACGTCGATATATAAGAGCACTGACCGACAATGTTAATGTGGATCTTCTTCCTTCCCATACTTGATGACTCTCTAATTTGCTATCATCGCAAGAGATCAGCGAGACACGACCAAAGACACGCATGTCGACAGCAGAGTCCACCTTTCGCAGAGGAGCAGGTGTGACTACTGGACATGATGAGACGAAGAAGACTCACCTCAGGAAACAGTACAGAAAGGATAATGGAGCGGAGTCTGTCGCGATGTGCTGATGCCGTAACTGGGCTGTGTAACGCTGTTACACCGGGCGCCTGAACTTAGGCGCCGTGGATGTCCCCCGATCTGTCAGCGTAGTTGAGACAGCTTGCCCGCTGAGGTCAAAGTGATTGATATCATGGAGTCGGCAATCCCCGACTTAGATAGGTTTCCTGTCCACGGAAACACTTCGAAAGCTTCAACATTTGACGTTGAACTGGATTCGAGCTCCCCGGAACTTCGCGTCCAGGGGAAAGGATTTCGGATTTCTTCGGAAAAATCAAAACATATGCCACCAGCGCACCGTGAACGAAGAACCCCAAACGTCCATGTGATAATGCAATCAATAAATAGAAGATCAATCATAATATAGTTCAAGCGTCCAAATGGACCTTCTTCTCGCTGAACGGTGGCTGAGTTGGGTCTGTCTACCTGGGTAGACACAGGGTAGACCGACCTGTCTGGCTACCTAAGTCTATGTTGTGTACACATACCCAGTTCACCTGAGTCTACCTAGTGTTTTGCATGGCCCGGCCTGAAGCCCTGAGGCCCGCCAAGCCGGGCCCTGTAGGCCCGAGCCGAGCCGGGCCCTACACCGGACTTCATCGGGCCCAGGGCTCGGGCTTGAAATTTCCCAAGCCCTGCCAGGCCCCTAAGCCCGGGCTTGGCGGGCCAAATATTACCGCAGCGCCAACTGATGTCTGTGATGGGTGGTACTCGTCCGTTTGCCCACCAGCGGAAATGGGTAACGGCCGTTTTTTCCGACGGCCGTCCTGTTTAACGGCCGGGTTGGAGCCCTACTCAGCACCAGCCTGTCCGGTATAAAAGGCAGAAACATTGTGACTTCACATATTTTTTCCTCCGCATGCGCCGCACGTACCACAACAATGTCAGACGGACACAATGCATCAAGGGCACCTCGCGTTCGAAAGGCCCCCAATCGAATTCCCACCACTGTCTCGGACAGCTCCGGTATGTATTCTATTTTTCTCATCAGTCTGGCTTCTTGGTGACACATTTGATCTTCTGCTCAGCTGCTGCTCTCACCGCTTATATCGACCGTATTACAGAACTCTGTCCTCACTTGCCCGCATCTGTTCCTGAGGGTACCCTCGATAGCAGCCCGGACACCATTGATGGCAAAATCTATCGAGTTGTTCATCATGTCTTCGGTGTCGACTCCAAAGCTCCTGCGGACACATTCACTCGTCGGATGGATGTACTCTTTGGTACTGATTGTGGTGACACCGAAGGTCGCTTCCATCATGTCCGCCGTGGCCCCTATGGCATGATCCTCTTCGCCAAGTATCTGCGCACAATCAAGTGGGCCACTGATGGAATACCTCTCACCACGGCTGCCCTCAAGTTGGCAGAAGTTGCAAAAGAGATGGAGGTACTTTGGTGCGTGAAATATCTGCCTTGACGATGTTCCTTGACTTCCATGTCCATGCAGTCACCAACCCCATCCACCAATTGGCCCATCACCTTCCGCCGCCTCCACATCCGGTTCGAAGCGTGCAGCTGGGGAAGCTTCGTCTGAAGACAAGGATGGCCCTTCAATGAAGAGAAGGAACATACACCAAAGTACGTACTTCTCCTCGATGTTATGCCTGTTCTAACAATATCATTAGCCTGCAATGGCACTGTTACAGTTGAAGATGAAGACGAAGATGAGTTTCCCTCCTCCATTCCCCCTCCTGCTAAATGTTTGTCTTGTACTTTGTATTCTACCTGCTATTACTGAACAGCATTCATAGCCCAAATTCCAAGCCGTGCTTCCAACATTGAGCTGGTGGTTCCATCGAAGCCGAGAAAGAATTCTAGTGGTATGGCATCAGTTCAACATTGATTGTGAGCTGTTGTAACGTTCAATCTTTAAGGCAACAAGTCTAGTCTGAGTCTCGGGGATAAAAAAGGTAAGTCTCGTTGCTCACAACACCTTACATGCCTTGGTTTACCACTTGTTTCGACAGTGGTATACCTGCAGACCAAGAAGAGCCACGTAACCCCGCCGCCCTCTGGATCTGATCCTACACCTGTTGGTGACGATGATCTGCTTCTTGATATTGACATTGCCGAGATAGCCGTATCGGAAACAGTGGACACCACCGCCGATCTCAAAAAATTCTTCCACCCAGCCACACGACAACTAAACTTCATCGGAAGTGCAAAATTTGCCTGTATGTCATTTAATTCAGATGTGGTTTAAACTCTAACATAGATTTGAAGAAATGTTTGTATTGTGGCAGACCCGTTGACGGTGCGCCGACACCTGGTCAGTACACATGCGGTTTGTTTATTCATTTAACTGGGTATGCACGTTCCATTGACCTATATGTAGCCGGAGTACCACAAATGGTGTGCTAAAACAGGGTTTGTATCTCGCCTTGCAGCAGATGTCAAGGAACGGAAGCAAGCTGAGGCTGCGGCTGATGCGGAGGCGAAGAGACTTCATCAGCAGATTCTTGAGCCGCATCTTCATGAGAAACCGGAGCGTGTGATACCCTATTCCGATGAGCTTTGGCGCGAGGCCGCTCTCGAATGGCTCATTGCTGATGACCAGGCATGTATTCTTTTTTTTTAATATCAGAAACCATGCTCAGACTCACATTCAGCCGGTTTCCGCGCTAAATCACCCAAAGTTCAAGACAATGATCGCTGCTCGTGCAACGAACGGTGTCATCATTCCGGGCATGCACTCAACCCGGGAAGAGATAATGAAGCTGTTCCACGAACAAATGGACAAGTTGCGGACTTGTCTGCATGTGAGTTCTACATCATTTTATTTATGTTCTAGACCGAGACAAATTATACTCCAGAGTGACTCCATCACAGGCAAGATCCATGTGACCTGTGATGCTTGGCAGGCCGGGAACACCAATGGTTATTTCGTTGTCACTGGCCGTTGGCTCGAGGAGACCTCTCCCGGTGTATGGGTTCTCCAGGAAGCTATTCTTGGCTTCACGCGACTCAACAACGCTCATCATGGGGTTCGGCTTGGCCAAGCGCTCTTCAAAATAATCAAATGGCTCAACTTAGAGGGTCGGGTGAGCCTTTTCTCCCCCTTTCGCAACAATTACTTTGTGGCTGAATTTTCTTTTTAAAGTTGGGTTATGTGACATGCGACAATGCCACAAACAACGGAACCATGCTCGTTGAGCTGGCCCATTTACTTCTCGCAGCCACTAATCGGGTTTGGGACCTGATCGAGCATCGAATCAAGTGAGTGATGCTGTATGATCTCTGTCTACAGCACTTCAATTTCAGTATAGTTGTCTTGCACATGTAATCAACCTCGCCACCCAGAAATTGATCTCGGTGTACAGTAAATCACCTCATTTCAACCCTCACGATCCCAATGCCCATGTTCCCACCACCGAGACTCTACCTGGATCCACTCGCGACGAAATTGGCCTCGTACGTGCAATTGCTGTCAAGGTCCATAAACCAGACGTATTGTTGTTCAATCTAATTCTTGTGTCCATACAGGAACATTCTTCCTCAAAGCGCAAGGAACTCTTCAAGACTATTCAAACACAAAGCCAAGCCGATCCTGCCGTCATTGCCAAGCAGATGGTTCTCGACATGAAAGTCCGCTGGTTGTCAACGTTTGCGATGCTTAAGCGTGGATATCAGCTCAGGAAGGCAAGTTCCCACTTCACATGTAACAGCGACTTTTGACAAAATGTTCACGCAGGAGGTAAACAAATTTGTTTTTGAAATCTCTCAAGAAGAAAGCGGTGAGAAGAGCAAGAAGCTCGCGACTTTACGGCTGGAAGAGGAGGAATGGGAACGTGTGGAATTGTTTGTCCATATACTCAAGGTATCTGGGTTGTTTGTCATGGTACACGGCTCACTCATTCATTTTGGTTTTAGAGTGTGGAGAAGGCACAGCATGCTTTCTCTGCTGATATGCGGTCAACACTTCACCTTGCAATCCCGGCCCTGGGACAGTTACATACAACATGGAGTAAATGCGCAACGACTGCGAAGTATGCCCGTTTTTGGTCTGCACTTAATGAGGCGCTGGAGAAGGTCAACGAATACTACGAAAAAACTTCAACATCAAATGTGTACACTTTTGCGATGGGTATATAGTCTCTTCAGCCATGTCTTCCATTCTAATCATGTTTCAGTTCTCAATCCTCGCAAGAAACTGGCATATTTCACAAAGAACTAGGATAAGGAGCTTCAGGCAGCGGTGCTTGCAAACATGGAGGAAACGGTATGTATTTGATTGAGATAGTGATCGAAATTAATTGAGTCTGTTTAGTTTCAACAGTGTTATCTCGAAATGCATGCCAACAAAGCTGCGCAAACACCGGCACTGCTCAGTCAGCAGTCACAGGCTCCGGACAAGAGCGGGCTGTGAAAACTTACACCAGACGGCGACAAGGATGAGCCCAAGCTTGCAGAGGCGCACCTTGACCCGACCAAAACCTGGCGGGATGAATTTCAGAGCTATCTTGATGCTCGGGAGTCTGTCCCAGAGGGGATGACGACAATTGAGTGGTGGGGTGTATGTTTTCATTTTAAATGGTCATTACGGTCCGCTGACATTGTTTTGCAGCATAATTATCATCGGTACCCTGTCTGGGGCTCGTTGGCCCGCGATTACCTGGCTATCATGGTGTCATCAGTATCTTCCGAACATGCCTTTTCCTCTGCCGGAATCACAACCAGCAAACATCGCAATCGGTTGAAGGGTGATCTTGTCGAAGCATTGCAGGTCCTGAAGTGCTTGATGTGCCGTGAGTTGTTATTCCGCGAACCCCAGATACTAGATGAGGAAGAGTGGGAGATGGGGTCCAGGGAGGATATGGTTAAAGATCAGATGGGTTGGGATTGCTTCTTGGACGATGCTGTGGATAATTACGAGGCGGATGTAGATATGGATGGTTAAAAATGATATTTTACATAATATTTGACCTCCAGGCCCTGGCCTAAGCCCAAGCCGGGCCGGGCCAGGCCCTCCCCCAGGGCTTGGGCTTGGGCCTCAAGAAATAGAAGCCCAAGCCCTCCCAGGCCGGGCCCAAGCCCCGGCTTTCAGGCCGAGCCAGGCCCTGCAAAACACTAAGTCTACCATGTGTCTACCCTGTAGATGGGGTTAGACAGACCTGGGCTGAGGTAGACTGACATAGACATAGTTGGGCTGACATCAACATCGGGTTTTGCTGGTGAACTTTCAACCCAGGTTGAAGTGAAGTCCACAGTAAACTGTAAGTGAGTTGCCACAAATGTTGAAGAGGGGAAACCAAGTGATTCTTTGATCTGATGGCTACTGCTGTCAATGTATTTGCACATGTTGGCACAGGTTACATAAACACTTGCACATGCAGGCCAAGATGGGGATAAGCAAGCCAGAACTAATGCGAAGGAGAGATGTCCAGACACAGGAAGGGCCTAGGTGAGCCCAAATTAACAGTGCAAGTTTGGACAGGGTGTGTCTACCAAGAGAGACTGAGGTAGACTGAGGTGGCCAAAGGCTGTCCACCTCAGGTAGCCAGAGGTAGATGGGGTTAGATGGGGGTGGATGGAGGTAGACCAACATGTGTCTACATGTTGTGGTACACTTATGTCTACCTGGGTAGACAGAAGGTAGACAGAGGTAGACAGAGGTAGCCTGGGGTGTGTCTATGGGGGGCCTGAACACAGTGCATCTTCGACAACTGCATCACTGCACCAGCCTCACTAGCGGCCTCAGCTTCCTCAATGGTGAGGTCTCTTAGGCCAAGATTCCTAGGGGTGTAGAAGAGGGATAAGCCTGGCCTGTAGGTTTGTGTAATGGGTTGGTAGTCCAGGTAACAGCAGAGTGAATGATAGGAATTAAATGTAGAAATCAGTCCTGGCTGGTAGAATGCGAAAGTGGCGAGAAAACAGAGTAAGGGTGTGAAAATGCCAGTTAAGGAAAGTAATGTTGTGAGGTGTGATTTGAAGGGTTTGGGTGGCTAAAGAGCCTACTGGCAGTGTTCCAAAGAGGAAGTGGCAAGGAGGTTGGTGCTGCCTCTGGGTGTTTGCCCTGTACTGGCTGCAGATGTTGTGGTATGAGTGTGAATTCGGATAATGTGGCAATGTTTACCTACAAACAATGATGTAACTAAAAATAAAAATAGCAAGTCTGTGAAGCCAAAACCAGTGTGTGGATGGATTTCCACACACCAGCCATACAACCCCCTCCACAGCAGATTCATCTGCACCTTCTTAGAGTAAGCTATCTATCCTCTCGGACTCAGTCGTATGTATGAAGCTAAACATCCGCCCAGCAATTCGGCTGCAGCAATGGAAAGGTGAACGAGCACGACGTTGCCGTGCTGACTAACTGATCCTGGAATATGGCCAAGGTCCAAGGGACACCCAGAACTGCAATGATTTTGTCAGCTCAATCAGCTGCTTGTCGAAAAGAACTATGCTGACTGGCAGATCCTAGAATATGGCTAAGGTCCAAAGAATCAAAGACCCCCAAAACTACAATAATTTTATCAACTCAATCAACTGCTTGCCCCTTTGAAGCAGATTTCATGGATATTTGCTGTTAATAGCTGGTTGTGCTCCTGTTGTGCAATAAATTATGAATTACTTTTCTTCAGGACTGCCTGTGATGCAAAAGTGTACCTTCAGTTTGGTGATTCTGTGAAACCATTGAGCTGACAGGTCAGCCTGATTGATTGAGGCGGCCCCAGCTCCACTCTGATTGGTGAGCCGTGACTGGTTTGGCATGGAATGTAGTGGCTGATAAGACCAGAAAATCAGTTCGGTAGATCCAACACAATGTATAGCACATGACAGTACAGAATCTACAATTACAGTGGCGGCAAAATCTGATGCCACCCCCCCAAAAAGGAAAGTGCCGGTGGACTGCCGGGCCTAGTAACGGCCGCCAAAAAGGCCCAAAGCCGGTGCCATCCCAAACCACTTTGATCAAAAATGATGCTTTGTGATACCGAGCCGTGTTTCCACCCAGGAAATCATTGACTTGCCCATCTGTTGGTATCAAAACCATAAGGAAAAAAGACTTATGTGCATGCAAGGATGGACACTTTAACGGGGACAAGACAGGCCGCCGCTTCACTCCGGCAACTGGATACATGGAAAACCAAATGAGGCAGAATACAGAATACTGTACAATTTCATTCAATTCAGCACAGGTTGTGATTCGGCACTTCAGCAACCAACAAATTTTGGCATGACACCTCCAAAAATTTGGCATTCAAGACAAAAAAAAATTGAAAATTCTGCCTTTTTTGCACCTCCAAAGGAGATTTGGCCCTAATGTCACGCATTTTACATTTGGCACTGGGCTCCGTGACCCGTGACCAAGATCAAAATTCATGGCGGCACAGGTGTGCGTGATGCGTGACCACCGAATTGAATGAAATTGTACAGTACAGAGAAAAAACATAGCAAGGAAAGAGGAAAAGGCAATACTTACTGAGGCTCCCTCAAGACAATTTCCCCCAAGCAAAGTTTTGATCCCCAGTTGCAGATTGTAATCAAGAAATTG
This sequence comes from Mycena albidolilacea, assembly GCA_029282495.1. Classification (NCBI taxonomy): domain Eukaryota; kingdom Fungi; phylum Basidiomycota; class Agaricomycetes; order Agaricales; family Mycenaceae; genus Mycena; species Mycena albidolilacea. The sequence goes on along the minus strand of JARIHO010000057.1, from coordinate 626,251 downwards.
CTAGGATGGCCCAGGGAATAGATGGTATAGGCCAAAGGGAGCGATGATTACCAAGGAAGCTCTCCAGGATTGCAATCAAGATTTCTATTGACGATTCAAGACGGCAGAATTTAGGTCAAAAATCCAGTGATATTGTTGATCGAATAGTTGCTAATAGAGCCACCCTAGGCGGTGGCCAGGAACATCGGGCAGCAAAGGAAAGCTAGACACAAGATACATCCAGGATGGGCCCGATGCTTGTGAGGGGTGGATTGCGGGGTGTGATTGATAGGTCCGGAGCTGGTGGGGAGCCCCAAAACAAGGTACATAGAAACAGAAAACTTGAGAAACGGAGAAATACAGAGAAAGGAAGTGTTGGTCTGATGGACGAAGACGGAGCCCTCTTTATGCACGGAGGATTTTCGGGGCACTGCGTCACAGCAAGTCAGATAAAACTGCGGTACAGGGAAAATCAACTGCGTGAAACTGTGCGTGCCTACGGAATACGCTGCGAAATGGTCAGCTGAGTGACGCTTAATCCGCTGAGGAATGCCCATTGGAACTAGCCTTGTCCACAGAGTGGAGGTGGAATATGCTGTGCCGGAGTTAGGCCTGCGCTGAGACAGGCAGACGTTCAAGGAATGGGGATAGTTGGCAAAACCTGCTGAGAGGAGAGCCGAGGAAACTCGATAGAGATGGAGCTAATTGGGTAAGCCGAAGTAGCAAATTTTTCAAGAATGGTTAAGTTAATAAAACCGCAGTGACAGAACAGAGAAGCCTCATGATGGGGCAAATGGAGAAATAGGAATGATAACAAGAGAGGCAGCGGAATGGAGATAGTAAAGAACGGTTAGCCACAGCTGCTGCGATGTTCTGTCAAGGAGGACTGCGCGCCGGTCAGCTGTTGAGCCATATGGGGCTTTCACGCGTAAGATCAAAGTGCGTAGAGTGGACTCGACGCCAGGAAGGGAGGACGAGGAGAGAACAAAAAGAAAGGGGATAGCCTAGATGGGAATGTGCACAAAGAGATATAAAGAATCGCCGAGGTAATCGTTAAAGCACGGTTAATGAGTCAAATCCAATCAATTCAGATTATTTCCGTCGGCCTTGCCTCTGCTCTACTGCAGAACACATCATCAAGGTCGCATCCTTAGCTCTCGACCGCTTTGATGGTGACCGGAAGCTGGGGGCCCAGCTCGACCTCCCCAGCAATGGTGGGAAGCATCAACAAGGACGCCTCGCGGCGGATCTTGGAGGTAAGAGTCGGATCCATCGAAAACTCAAAGTTCTTGACGAGCTCGACGAGGAACGCCTGGTATTCATAAACACTATGGCGATGTTCAGTCCATGGAAACAAAATAATCTATTGAATGATTGACGTACGCAAATCGCCAACCTAAATTACACAAAATCAAATTCAGGAGTTGTGTTGGTAGGTGAATGGATAACTACCGATACAGGCACGAGGGCCGCTACCGAAACTCATCCTACCCCAGCGTGAGTCCAGAGGAATATAGCAGGGTAGTTCACGCACAGATTCCCGTATACACCTAGTTTCGTTGTGGCCTTGTCTTGGAGGGAACCGTCGAGCCAGCGCTCTGGGTTGAACTTGTATGCGTCTTCGCCAAAGACATCCGTATTTCTGGTACAAAATACGAGGATCGTAGGAAATGATGTGACAAGAAAGGTGCATGATGCCGCACCTATTGTAACCGGCTACAGACACGACGAGGACAGTGTTTTTAGCGATGGGAAGCTCTGTGATGGTTTTGCCTGATTTGGTGACAAGTGGCTTAGATAGCGGAAGGATTTCATCCCGCGCGGCTTCGCGGAGCGAAGTGTACCTGCGGTAAAACAGAATTGTGTAAGTGGGTCCTGAAAAAGTCGGGGACATACGACACGGGGTGGAACCGGAGAACTTCCTGTGCTTTGAGTCAGTGAAAGGCGTTGCAAGCTGGGCTTATGGCGATCAACCTTCATTACAGCCGTAGTATACGCCATTAATGCAAAGTCGGCAGCTGTGAACTCGACATCGCCACGGGCGTGGATCTCCCTTTCCGTAGCCTGAATCTCGGCGCGCAGTTTTATCTGCACGTGAGGATTCTTGGTTAGCTCAAGCAGTGTCCAGGACATGGTGCTCGCAGTTGTCTCCTATGACAGGAGATATCAACATCGTGGTCAGGTGAGGACCTGAATCGAAACCCACATGTCCAGCCGTCATTATGGTTCTATTCACAGAACAAAGTCAACCGAGTTGTCGGTGCAGAGTAAGGCACTCACTGCATCTGTGCAAGCAGTTCGGCTTCGCTGAGATTCACGCGCTCATTTGCTGATGCATTGGCTCTGACTAAACGGCGGCTATTAGCTAGGTGCCTAATATCAAGGAACTGCCGCGCACCGAGCAAACTCAGGATGTCCCGCTTGCTCTTCCCAGCCAACAGCGCTTCAGCCTTCTCGTCCACAAGCTCTTTCGCAATTCCCGTGGCAATAAGAGCTACTCGGCGCCCGTTGCGAAGACTCTTGAAGGGAGCATGATTTACGAAGAACCTAACCCACGACACGGGCAGGAATTCCAGCAATCCCATGATGAAGATTCTTGTCTTCCCGGGTACAGAGAGCGATGGCCTGTGTTTGAATCAATGTCTGGAAGAAAAATTCGACAATGAAGGACCACACACACGACGCTTGAAAGCGCTGTAGCGAGAGGATCGTTTTCGTCGTTGCTCGACCCAAATCGATAGTCGAATGCCACTAAAAGTGTAGACTGGGTTATCGACGAGGCTTAAGCAGAGCGAGCCGCATGCCTTCTCCAATTACATCGAGGAAATAGCGACTGAAAAAGCGGGGAGCATTGACGACGGTTGAGCCATCCGCTCCCAAAATTTCCTTCCATTTCGCAGTTAACTGGAGAGAGACGTCAGCACATGGAAAACAAATCTCATTTGCTGTATTCACCTTCTAGAAGGGGTGACGCAATCCGGTATTGAGCAGATGTGATTAGAGTAGAGACGCACATTCGCATATGCCGTGAAGATGGGCACATAGGAACGGGCCTCGGCGGCCCCGAATGCAGGGGAATTAACTCTGCGCTGGCGTTTATGCACCTCGTCTGTAGAATGCCTATGGGTGAGACACGACAATAGGAACTGAAGTCTACGCATATGCACCACCTGCCCAAACCAGCCCCTCTCCGGTCAGGATTTTTGTGGCTTCAGCTCTGACGACGTGTTTCCGGATGTTGTATCCCGAGCTGTACATATAATGGAGTGCCTTCGGGTCAGATATGAGCAGCCGGTCAGTCTGCATCAAATGTCAGCCGGAGCACGGTCGATGACGATGAGACACCTTACACCGAGGATTCCTTTCAAACGAATGACATGGCCGAACTGTGCTTGCCATTTGAAATCAGTCTGGGGAAGGGATTTAAATTTGAAAAGAGGGGGAAGGATAAGCTGAGGCTTGCCTCGCCTGCTTGACTCTGGAGCGCTTCGCGCTGGGATCCTGTGGAATCCTTTAGCATTAGTGACATCGAGAACATCATTACAAAGGGTGTCAACCAAGAAGGAAGGACTCGGGCTCTGGTCCAGGTATGTCAGAGATGGAAATGCGTGTCCATCGACGATAGAGGGTATATGCTATCCAAAGGACAACAAGAAAAGAACAAGATTCGACAAGAGGTCGCATGGTGGGTATGAACTTCCACGCTGAACATGTTAGCGGCTTTATAGAATACCGCTACCGAGAGTCGCCCGAAGGGAGTCGGATCATCGAGAAGGATAAAGGAGGCAAGGAGCAGGCAGAGTTTGGGCCATCAACTTTGATCGACTGCGGCAGATCTTGAGCCCTGTATGACAAGATTTCTAGTGACTGAAGTCCGTCCTGAGACGTGCGAAAGACTCTCAGCGGCCAATTAGACAGAAGTGAAAGTCCGTGGGTGACCGGGTGACCGTGCGGCTGTCGCGCCAGCGGCGCAAAATGACCACGGGGCTTTCCTCTAAGATGCGGCCGAATTTCTGGTTCAGCAAGGTCGCCACATTGTTAGCCCGTAGCAAAGGGGGTAATCTCCGCGGATTTTGAACATGAGAGATTATCCCCATACACTGAAATGAGTTGGGATCCATCTAGAGTGGTTGAAGATAGTTTCTGAAGGGATAATGAAGATAATAGAAAGAGCTGAGAAAACTGCGGTTAGGGCTCCCCACCGTAACTGTAAATATGGTAATACAACGAGATGTAGGGGGGGAAAGCACACGGTATTCGAAGTAATTACAAGCTTATATACAGTAAAAACAAATATAGCTACTTGGGGAGTCAGAACGAACTGAGAACAAGGTAAAAGGAAAGAGGTAGTAAGAATAAACAGGAATGAGTCCATTTAATTAATTTACAGTTGGTACGTCGGTGAGCGATGGGCCCGAGGCCGAGACACCGTGAATGGGGTTGGTCAGTTCGGGTTTACTGGCTCGAATCCAACACCCCCCCCTCAAGCCGGAATAAGTCCAAGGCCACGAGCAAAATGCTTAGCCCTTGCGCTCGGTAGTGCTTTGGTAAGTGTGCCCGCAAGCATGTCATCTGTTGGGCAATAGACGAGTCGAATGGGGCCGTTTTGGATAGCATAGCGAATGATGTGATAACGAATGTAGATGTGCTTGGTGCGGGCGTGGAATTGACCGAGTTCTGCATGAGCAAGTGCGAGGGCAGATTGGTTATCGTCGTAGATAGTCAGGGGACCGGTAAGTAGGGTGAATAGTTCCACAATTAAATGACAGGTCCACATGGCTTCCTTTCCAGCATAGGTTAGGGCGATGTATTCAGCTTCGGTAGTCGATAGAGCGACTATTTCCTGCTGTTTTGATGACCAGGAAACAGCCCCGCCGTCAACAGAAATCGCCTTGCGATTTTCTAGGGACATCCCGTCTGCGTCCGCATACCCTTCTAACCGAATCTCCCCCATGAGTCAATCTCCAGGTGCGTGTGCCCTTCAAATATTGTAAAACACGTTTGGCAGCATTCCAGTGCACAAGTCCGGGGTTGTCATTAAATCGTGACAGCACTGTCGCGGCATACGCGATATCCGGACGTGACGCGGTAGTAATCCAAATCACTACGTTCCGCCGTCGGCTAGACTCGAGTCTAGCCGACGGCGGAACGTAGTGAATGAGAGAGCCAACAAGAGCTCGATATGGGTGTCGCTGCATGTCCGCAATTTCTTGCGAGTCGGTAGGGCATTGGTCACGGGTAAGTTGTATATTCGGGTCCATGGGAACGGCGGCAGGTTTTCAGGCCTCCATGTTGAAGCGCTGCAGCACGGAATCGATATAAGATGTCTGATCGATAGAAATACTTCTATTCGCCCTGTCACGGATGATTTGGAGTCCGAGGAGCCAGCTGATAGGCCCCAAGAAGGTAACTTTAAACAGCTGGGCGATAGGATCCTGCATGTCAAGAATGAGCGACGGGGAGCTGCCGGTAATAACGCAGTCATCAACATGCAATTTAATGCAGGTTATGCAGTTATGCAAACAGTCATGAGACCAAGTTCAGAGATAGCGGAATAGACCACTGACAAATGATAGAGAGGTATTTCCCTACTGAATACTCGTTTCAGCATTCGCAGACCACCCCAAGCAATGGCCGAGATTGTAGAGTCGAAGTAAGAGCGCGGCCACAAGGCCAGATCGGAGGCGAAAAAGAACAGTGTTTGAAGCGGTTCCCGGTCTTGACCGACAGCTGCGCGGAGCGGAAAAATAGCTGCCCGCAGGTCATCCCAAGAGATGTTTGACAGAAGATGCACACGGAGCAGAGCATCACCCCAAGCAGAATGTGTGAAGGCGAACACACAAAGTAGTTCAATCAGTTGCCAAGACGCCGCAAACGAAACATCAGAATAGGTATATGTTGGTCGAACTGTAGTGGTCATGCACCCATCCCAAACGGATTCGCAGAAAAGGAGGAATCGGTAGTCCTCCCAGAGCTAGATGATATCTTCAGGGACTGGCCGAAGTTGCTTGGCCAAATCAAATCTTGAGATATGACAGAATAAGAACTCACAATGACCCAATCGACGAAATTAGTTTTGGCAAGACCATCGTTAAACAGAAAATCCGGATTGATGGACCGCAGAAACAGGACGATTTCGGAAGACGGTGGAGTTGCGGCCATGTAGTTGAAGCTGTTCGGGTTGAAATACCTAAACACATAGTTTGGTTGATGTACACATTCCAAGTATGAGGAGTTACCACGCAACACCTCCATCACTTATGAATGCCAAAGCCTTCAACATAGAACGGACAAGATCGGTACGGCACTCGGAATCCCAGTGTAGAATGGCCCCGATCGCCTCGAGTCATTCAGGAAATCCAGGAAGGAAGCATGATGTGCAGCGAGTACTGGGTCTGGATCTTCGCCGTCAGGTATATACAGGATGGAATGTAGGCCACGTAAAATCAAGTGAGCATCGCCTGGCTTGAGTTCGAGGAGTTGTTCTATTTCGGAAACAGACGGATCATCCAAGAGCTTCTATGCATGGACTGTGAGAATTTGGAGAAGTTGGGGCCGGGAATCCAGCGGAACATCGGAGTGAATCTGGGTATAGAGCTGGTCGAGGATATCAAATGGTGGTCCACGGCCACAGATTTTAATCCCCAGAATTATCTCCAGACGGTCGAAGGGACGGAAGTTTTTGTCATCGATATATTTGACGACAGTGGAGGCAAATGAAATATCCAGAGGAGTTTTTGACAAGAGTTTCAACAATTTTCGAAGGCGGCCAAGGTTGGGGAGGTGCGACCATGGTGTGATGTTCCCGATGAATACGACGGAATTCATCGAGCAGATATTTTCGCACGTCCCGGAACGATTGCTGGACATCCAAAGAACAGCGAAGGCCGCTCAACAGTGCTTCTTCAAAGCTCTCACGGATGTGAGGCTCGGGGCGGCTGGCAATGAAGAATAGAATGAGGAGCGGTCGATGAATGAGGTTGGCAATGGAACGTAGGATCTCCTTTTGGATTCTGTAGCCTTCGCACTCGTCCAATCCGTCGATGATGAGGACAATGGGGTGGGTAAGACCACTCCTCCGACATGGGTTCTGAAGTTGATTGTGCAGGGATCGGTTCACTATCGCAGGGTCAGTGTCGACCATGTGTGAGATGGGGTAATTGAATTCGGGGACGCTGAGCGCGAGCTGATAAGCAAGCGTAGGAAATAGTTTGCTGGCGTTTCCACGGGACAGGTGGCCACGCTTGAAGAAGCGCTCGCCAAGCCGACCTTCTGCCCGCAGTTTCTGGCAAAAAGATTGTGCGATGGCGGATTTGCCGGAGCCGGCAGGTCCATGAAGCCAGAGTATGCTGCTAAGTACTCGGTCCAGAATCGGAAATCTCGCTTAAGGATAAGAGAAAATCCCCATTATCCTCGGATGCCCAGTTCTTCGGGGGTTCTGTTCTACCCGCCCATCTGTCTAAAACATCTAGCATCCTTGTCCGTATCTCAGGATGGCACTGCGGCTGCGGATATCGTTCCGCTGAGTCGTGGAAGGCATCACCCGTAATGGCGTGACAGAGAATATGCAGGCCTTGGGAGCACCATCAGCCTGGAGTATATCTGAGGAATCCCGGAGCTCATCCGACTCTCCGTGACGTTGGATATTGTTGCGGCTAGCGCTAATGAAAGTCCCGCCATGGATACTGGTTTTGGATTCGTGGTGCGGCCGGTTGCAGGCAAGGTCGTTGGGTATGGTGTGAGACTCGGCAAGACGAATCCCGGCGCAAAGTCAGGGGAGCCGTTGTGGTCGTCTTTCCATAAGTCCCGTGAACTGGACATCACGTCCACGGGCGGCGGGAAAGTCGGGAACCCAGGATACGTTCGTATTCGGATAGACCAGAATTTGGGCGAAGTGAGGACAACGTGGAAGGGCGTGCTGATTTATCGTCACGATTGTGGTCAATCGACATTGTATCTGCACCAGACGCGGACATGTGGTTTCCTGGGCTGGATTCAGGCTGCTCATCACGTTTTCTACGCTGTCCACTTGCTAGCCAGCGAAATTTATACCTGCCAGTGCCTCCATTAGGTGGAAGGACTGATGATAGAGAGTCGGAGGATAGCAACAACAGGAAGTGTCGGGGCGACGAACAGTGTCCCCAGTCTTATAGGGCAGACAGTCGACTACCTGAAGCGTATCCGTGAGGGCTTTGCGTGCTTATTGATCGGCCGCCTCAGAACCCTGCTTTTTGCGTTCAACGCCGGTCAAGCGGCATTTGTCGCCGTCACGCTGTCTGACCTAGACAATTGAGTGAGTTCCGATATCAGGGACTTCATACTTGCAGATACCTGGTCAATGACGCTCTTCTTCCTTGGTAGGCTCGTGCCCATAGGAGTCAAGATAGCAGAGGCCGATCGGGTGCATGACCGAACTTTCCCAATCTCAGACACTCGTAAGATGTTTGAAAAAAGAACACACTGAGCTGAAGAAGTGCGCGCATCTCGGATGCAACCTGTTCGAGGGTTCATCGTCGTTTGATGATCTGATTATGGACAAAATGCTTCGAAGCGTCGTACCGTTCGGCTCCGCTGCTCAGCGAAGCAAGGGCGGCTCTGTTGGTCAAGATGCAAGCCCTTAAGATCTCTCTAGACTTGTCCCGCCAATCCGAATTCGGCGTGAATTCCTTCTGCTGCCTCTTATTGGGACTAAAGACCGTGAAGGTCCGGTCAAAAGGGTAGGACGCGATGTACGCAAGCGCAGCTTCAATGTAAGCTTGACTTGGGAGGTTTTCCAGGCCCGGACGAAGGGTAAGGGGAACGGTGCTGGTGGCGCGCGCTTCGACAAGAAGTTGATAAGAGACATAAGAACTTGAAAAGGTGTTGTGGTGTGGTGGTTAACACGTGGTGAGTGATGTCATGCTCCGTCACCAAACAGGACCAAGCAGGTCAGGTCGAAGTTTCGGAGTTCGGGTCCGACCAGGAACTCCATGGCCAAACACCAGCACCGCCGCCTTTCCTTCTCACTCATGGCCGCCATCCACCGGTGCAGCGCGGCAACAGCCATTGTTTCGTGCGCTTGAGTACAATTCAACTGGCGCCCCTGATAATCACGATGTTAAGCAAAGAAGCCACAACGCAGACAAGCTACTTGACTTGTTCGAGCCACTGCACCTGAGCTCTCCCTGCCGGCGACGCACCACGTCGCCCCCTTGAGTCCTTCGCCGGCCGTTCGAGCGCCGACTCCTGCACTGGCCCTTCCCCTTCCCTCTCCCTCTCCTTCCCCCCTCTTCCGCTCGTCCTCCACGGCCGACTCGCGGCTGGCCTCGTCCTATGCTCGCGCGCCATGTCCACCCGGCGCTTCACCTCTTCTCGCTACATCCCATCCCTCATCCCTGGCTCGGCCCACCCCTCTCCCTCCCCGCACCAGCAGCCATTCCATTTTCACTCATTCCATCCCCAACTGCTCCCTCCCTCCCTTCCCCACTACTCTCGCGCCCGCAGTCATCACACCTTTCTCGGTGCCAATGCTTGCATCAGCATCTTTGCATTGATCTCAGCTTCCTCAAGTCGTAGTCGCGGCAGACTTACCTTACTAAAATCACCTGGGTAGGGTCATGCACCGGCTCTCCCTCTCTTCCCGCTCGTCCTCCCCTCTCCCACCGCTGCAAACGCGCTCTTCGATCGATTGATAAACGCCCACGTACGGGACGCCTGCCCTCGCACGAGCGGCGTGTCATCCCATCTTGCTACATCGCATCCTCCTCTTCATCGTCCGTCACGCTCTTCCCCATCCCACCCCCTTGTCTGGCGCGCACCTCACACCGCAGGCTTTCCATTCCCAATCGTTCACTCCCTCTCCACCTCACCTACGTCAGTACATGGTACATGCACAGTACAATAATCTGTAAAACAGTCAGTATGTAGTAGTACTATACTGTAGTCGTCGACGTTTCTTTCTCCCTCCCACTTCCCTCCCCCATTGCCTCTCAGTCTTTCCGTGCCCGTGCAAATGTTTCCATCTTCAAGGATTGCGACCTCAACCACAACACTTCAAACCATCAAACATCCGGGCTGCAAACTCAAGCTTGTTTCTATATCAAGTCGCAAACCTGTGCAGTTCAACCAAGTCCTCCAAGCCCGAAGCCAAACACCAACTAGCAAGTCCGGCTCCCCTCCTTCAAGCACTGCTCTTTCTTGTCCGCTCCTCAGTAAAATACTGTAGTCGTCGACGTTTCTTTCTCCCTCCCACTTCCCTCCCCCATTGCTTCTCAGTCTTTCGTGCCCGTGCAAATGTTTCCATTATCAAGGATTGCGACCTGAACCACAACACTTCAAACCATCAAACCTCCGAGCCGCACATTTCTATATTAAGTCGCAAACCTGTACAGGTCCAAGTCCCGAAGACAAACACCAACTCGCAAGTCCGGGTGCTCTCGCTGTATCCTTCAAGCACTGGGCTTTCTTGTCTGCTTCTCCACGTACGGCGTCGCGACCCTATTTACGAGTACTTTACGTAGTAAAGTGATCGTTCTTTTCATAATCGAGACCAGGGTTTTGAGTTCGCGAAACTTTATCAGTGCGTTTTGACGATGTAAAGAAATAGTGGCGGTGTTCATTAGCTTTTTGAAGTCTTTTTAAGAGCTCGATCTAATGAATTTAGTGGTGACGTAATCAAGGCGGATGGGGCTGGTTCGATTCTGCCGGTTCGAACTGTTTTTTTATTTTTTATTCTATCAACCGTTCTTTAACGAAATCCCTCGTAACCTGTGCTAAAGCCCCATTTAGCGTTGCTCGTTTGCTCTTCCTCTGGCTTTCTGCCATTCTTAACTCCTTTGGTCCATCATATTCTTTCACGCTTTTTAACCCATGATGAACATCACACCTGGATTTGGTTCTTTCCGCGCTGCGGCACAACTGCGAACCGTCAAAGACAACCCCAATTGAGACCCTTGAGCAGGAAAGACGAGTCTCGTGAATTACCAGCTCTCCCAAACGACTCAATTTGAACACAACATTCTCACTGCGGCCTGCGTTTGTCAAACTGCAGCTGCATAGGATTTCTCATATTATCTGTGCTTTAATAAGATTTTGCTCGTTCCGCGGTGCTCATAATGTTGCATATGTTGTGTTTCTTCTCTATAAGGTCTAATTAACCTGTTTTTGCTCTTTCCCAGTGCCCTCATGGTCTACTACGGACTGCGCCGTCAAAATTTCTCCGTTTCTGAGCTGCCCAAATTGGCCTCCCTTGGATTGCGAGCCGACTGCGATCTTCACACCCACGCCAGTGCTACACCTCTCAAAAGAGCCACCTGTAATCAATAGTTCTTTCTTTCTTCCCCCATCTTCGTCGCTGCAACCATCTCTCACTTTTCTTGAGCATGGGGCAATCTTCTCCACGTCCGTCTAGCCTCAAGTCCGGAATTCTGAAGCGCAGCGTTGTTCAGATCCGTCTCAAATGCCTCTGGAGCGCTCCCTCAAACACTCTGTATGTCATGGGACCAAAGCCTCTACAAAAAGTGCGCGTCAAGATTGAGCCCAGACACCAGTACAATTGCACGCAACGACCGCAACTCCTGCTTCGATATTGCTGTAGGCCATTGTCATGCCGCTGGCCAGCCACAATCGCCCTGCCAACACTATCCACGCCCAACGCCCTTCGCCTTGGGACTGAACTCTTGGCTGCTTTGCCGCCGGATTTGCAGTAGTTCAACCGCTCGCATTCCTTTCAATTGCTCCCCCCAAACTGGAGCGAGATTGTGATTTTATTTATTTGCTTTCCATCCTTTCAATAGAAATCCTCAAGTCCTCTTGAAGATTGGGCCAGTCAATTGTGTTTTGACTTTCCCTCTGGCCACTCCTATAGGTTCGTCGCCCGTTTCCCACACATCAACTTCCGTTTGGCGCCGGTTCGACTCAAGCGGGCCGTTCTGCCTCGCACCCGCATCATGAAGTACAATTCTGCTTTCTTTGTCCAAATTTAAGTCGTTATACCCGCTGATCGATAGCATTTCGTTTTCTAAGCGCGGTGCAGATATTCACATCGTTCTTAGAGAGTGAGTCGTTAATTACACTATACTTTCTTTGAGCTTTGCTTCTGTAGCACCAGGAAAAATTTCCATCACGAATCATCTCGGACGCCCTCCACGAAATCATTATCACAGTAGGCATTCTCATGCTCAATTCTCACACATTTTTCAGCTGTAAACACAGGTCGCTCGCCAGTATCCTGGCTTTATCACCACCGCCATTTCAAACTCAGTAGACGAACTTTCGGTGTCATTATGTTCTTACGACGAGGATCTCAGGTAAATTTCTGTGAACCCGCGGACCACTGCTTATGCACCTTCCACCGGAGCGAAGCGAAGGCGAGTCTTTTTTTATTTCTTCATATTTCTCGCCAGGCACCAAACGGCTTGACCGATTTGTCGGTGTTATGTCGCGGACTGTCGCGCGGTTAAAGGCCAGACCTGTCTTCAGCAAAGTCACTCGCTCAGGGATCTACACCGCGCATGCACGTCGTTTGGCTCATACGATGGCTCAGGCCGGGTGCGCACGCAGAAAGATTGGGCCATTAATGGCCGAGATCGCAGCGGTCTTTGGGGTGAAAGTTGATCGTCAAATGAGCTGGTGTACCGTAAGCAGGGCAATACTCGAGGGTGGGGTTGCAGCTTCGATGCAAATGGTCTATGAGATCGGTCTAAATGACGGTACATCAAATCTATTTTATCTTTTAATATCACGTAAATCTGACGAAAATTATAGCACTCACCATCAGCGCAGATAGTACATCCCACCGGGGGAACAACTATGAATCCAGACACATTTCGATGCGTGCTCCTGACTACGTTGGGGGTATTGATGCCTACAACAAGCTCTCCCCTACCGAGCAGTCCAGACTCTATGCAGACCTGATGCGCGAGATCATTGACACCCTTGGAAGGAAGGAGTATGAGGCACTGACCGAGGAGGAGCGCCGTCCGCTCACATTATTCATTTGAGGTGGATGCTGCATACATAAAGATCTAAACAGTTTCAAAGGTGGAAACACGAAGATGATGCAGGAGCATGAACGGCTTGGATTGACGCCTCCAGTCGTCCTTATCAACAAGCATAATGCCGTGCAGCTCAAGCGATGGTTGGAGCCTGGAACGAAAGTTCCTGACACGTTGACGGCAGAAGAACAGCTGGCTTTCGAGTCATCGACAAGGGGCGGAGTCAAGACCTGCGCGATTGCAGGCGCTATCATGAACAACAAGGATGATAAAATTGGCCAGGGCGACCGTCACGTCGAGTTCTTCACTGCAACAACCGGGAAAACTCACCAACGCTTCCCCGATACAAGCAATACCCGTTTTGGAAGTTACGGTCTTGCTGCGGCCGAACTCATAAAATTCCTCGACTATTATCTCGAGTTCCTGGAGGTCATTGAATACACCAAGATGACCATCTCACTCACCAATATTGAGGTCAACCTTCGATGTGCATTGAATGATCCCGCGTCGTTGGCGGAACTTGGCGCGATGACTTTGTACTCGTAATGCATCTCTCACCCATACATGCGAGTAGTCCGTGGACCAGGTACATCGAAAACCAATCACCTGGACCTTGGACCTCTCCACGTTGAAGTCCGAGTCCACATACAGCGCATTTTGGATGACCCGGATTTGCTGTCTGGCTCGGACATGTCGTACGCAACGGTAGCATTGGATGCACAACCCTGGGAGGATGATGATGCTGTTGATGCGGTGGTGAAGCTTAATCTTCGGCCAATTACCCTTGCTTCCTTTTGTGGCACGCTGGCAACTTGGATTCGCTTCTCGGCTGAGTTTGCTCCCGGGGGATTGATTGATACAGCATCTCCCGCGGAACAACAGGCTGCCTGGATGTCATCAACGAACGACGCAAACGAAGGCATTCTGGGAACAATGCGAGTGAAGATGCGCGGACATCCGACACTGACACTTCATTAGTTCAATGCGGAAATGATGTACCGTACCAACAACACCCAAACCTTCATGGACGCAGTTTTCACGTTGGAGGATGACCTTTACATCATGCGAAAGGCTCGGGAAATTGACGCGAGCGGGATAGAGAAGCGGAGGAGGCAGGATCTGGCTGATTTCCGAGTCCATCTTGCCGAGATGAAGAAGGCACAACAAAAAGCCGCAAGATGTTCAACGGTTGACCGGCGATCAAGCCGAACATCAAATCCTCGGTATTATCCGAAGTGTTGCGTACACCAGACAAGCACAGCCACAACGTAAGAACAAAAAAAAACTAAAGTACGAGTTATGCCGTGCGCAGCATCGGCCTCCCCCCAAGTTCAAATTTAGTCTCTCATCAAGACCTTGTTACGCCCGGATCTCTAGCCACGGTGAGCCAGCCGGTTGAGACATCTATTACAATTGCCTATGAGGAACCGTTCGATTGGTCTAATTAGATTTCCCCGAAAGGAATATCACGTGCCTCTGCCGTGCGGCTCCTCCGGCTTGCTCAACCACTGCTGGTAAAATTGGCAGAGAATATACTTTTTGGCCGGGGTTTAAACTTAGCAAGGCTCTTATTGAACTCTGGATACTTGCCATACAAAAACAGTATTTTTTTGAAGCATTCTTCGGGCTGGAATAGTTAACCATTCTGCCGCTATTTCTAAGTACCTGGGATGTAAAATAGGTGAGCGATAAGTCACACGTTTTTGGGGTTTCCGGATGTTTCTCCTCCTGTAATACGATACCGAGGGTGATTTATGCATGCACCGCACTCCTTTTACCTTCCGTTGCACTAGAGTTTAAAAGCTATTGTTGGGACCACGGCATTGCGTTTGCTGCCGCGGTGGTGACTCGGGGATGTTGCCAACTGTGGTAGAGCGGTTGGGGGGCATTGTGAATCTAGGTGCTGGTTTGCACTCCCGTGTTATGTATATCCATCCATACAATCTGGCTATTTTCGAGGCAGTGCACGTCGGCGCCCCGAGTGGAATTTTTAGCATAACCCCTTGGGGAAGAGCCCAGAAAGTCTTAAACGCGTCATGCGACGCTCTAAGTATACGTAACAAACCGGAGCTAGCTGCCCATCACGTTTGTCTCTGGAGAATTGCGGCGATCATTTTTGTCTCTGGATACGTCTCCGGAGAATTGATCCCAACGGGTTAAAGCTCTCGAAAAGACCGTCCGGGAACGAGGTCTCCTCCATCCGTTCATCTACATGCATTACGCATCAGACTCGTAGGACGCTATAGGCACCAGCCATGTCTGTCGTCCGGTCGCTCGTTTTACCTTGAATTGTACTTGAAAGAAACGTCCGTTTTGCACCGAAATTGACTTCTCTCATTCCGGGGTCCGGTCATTCGCAACAAATCTCCCTCTCTCTTCGTTCACCGGGAAAGATGAGCCGCTGCCCCTGCCCGTCTGAGTCAGTGCATCTTATATTCGATGTCTAACCTTGGTCTAACCCGTAAGACATAAAACGAATGTGTCCTGAAGACGAGTTCCTGACCATCTGACAAATTCAATTTCGGCAGGTCGACGCTGGATCATTTGAGCTCCGGAAGGGGAAAGCAACAGCCGATTGGATGAAGGCTCCGTCGACAGAGATATTGGTGTGATGTTGAAGAAGCAGGTGAGGGCACTTCTAGATGTTGAGGTCGCTGAGCCCACAAATTTTAGGGCTTGCACCCGTGCCGTCGCGAGAATGAAGTTTTATTTACGGCACGGCGACGGCACGGGTTCACCCGTATACGGCAAACTGGGCATCAAATGGTGTAATTGCTGCGTTTTCGGCCGGAAGAGGACGCCGCAATGCTCGAAGAGGTTGCCGACAATGTTTTGCATCACTTCGGGATCCAACCTAGTCTTGGATCACCGTCGGAGAGCGCCGTAACTGGGCCCGTACAAATTATGGAGCCGTGCCGTCTGCCAGCCGAAGCAAACGGTTTACGGACGGGTGTTGCCGTGCGTAGCGAAATTACGCCGTAATCTTGACGGCCGTGGCCGTAACACGGACGGGTGCAAACCCTACCCACAATCCGGTACCTAGAAAATGATGCTTCAGAAGCAACAGGAGTTCAGGGACGTATGTGATTGATGAAATATCCGCCCAAACTTCTGACTCGCATTTGAAGGCGAAGGTTTCGAAACTCGCACAACGCGACAAGCTCTTCAAAAAGCTTGAGACACAATCGAAGGTGGGTGCGCTGACTCCGTCATAAATAATGCATACACAACCTATTCAGGTGCTGGAACGGGAACTGGAAGAAGAAGAGAATGAGGTGAACGCGTGCCTAAAATACGTCGTGAACTATTTTTCCATGCCTTGTTCAGAAGGACAACAAGAGGATGGAAACGTTGTTACGTTGAAAGTGATTAAAACATAGGCCAGTAACCGGTCTCGAGCGGGTCACTATTATATTTTTTCAAGGCAATAATATTTTCCGTTTTCTACACAATTGCTTTAAAACTCTGCGGAAATTTCGGATACAATTTCAGGCCCGCCGGGGTTTGGGAACCACCGGTGTGGGTCGTCAGGGTAAATAGCTGCTGTGTTGAAATAACGATACGAACAGCATTTATTCAGGAATAGCGGAAGATTCGCAAATGGGCACAAGATTTTACTTGCCCCTGTCCGGCAATGATAGGTACTGTAATCCCTCTGGAACTGATTAAGCTGTCAAGCAAATTAAACCAAGTGGAGAGTATTCCAGGTACGCCACTCAAGGGCGTGGCAGGTAGCATGCCCGTCGATGGCCGAGACCCTTCGGCCCGCGCTGATGAAGCAGAGATACCAGTCGTACCGTCACTCGGCATGTGGCAGTAAGCTTAACTACCTGTGGTCCAACTTTCCGCTTGGCACATCACAGGTGCCAGCTCCGGCAGATAGTCAGAGCCCGGATGATTGAACCCAATTTGACCTTGAATGGATATTCGAACGACTATCGGACATAGCTGGCCATCCGTAAGTACCTGACTGTGCATAAGACCGGCGTGCTTCATCATCCCATGTTCATCTGCCCCTCCGGTCTTCGAGCTGACAACCCACCACCTGCACCCAATTCGCAGCCGATGGAATCTTTGAATGTCGTATGTATTTTGCGGGTGACCTCCTGGTCTCATTGTTGATTGTTTTTCCCCCATTCGCAGTCAGTTTCAAGGGCTCAAACGCCTTCTGGAACGACGTCGTGAGCTCTCTCCAGGTCTACAGCCCATTCTCATGCAATTTCTTTGTGTGAGTACTCTCTGAAATCATTGACTAACTGGCTGATGCGGAACCACCGGCGATTGGGGTTGCGCTGGAGGGTTCACTCAGTACCACACTGGAACATACAACATGGTGCAGTACAATGATCAGTACAGCTCCTTCCTCTGTGGGCCGAATCAATGAATTATGAGCTAGGATATGTTACCGCTTCTGTAAAGTACTCTACCGTAGGCTTCCGCATGCTGTATGACCCATATTTGGCCCTGTATCGTATACAGTTCACACGGCACCGATCCCTAGCGGCGTGGAGAGTTGGTGCCGACTCGAGACTCGAATCCATTGCAGCGAGGCTTAGCGACATCCTGAACCGGTTAAGTATTAGGTAACTTCGCGTGTTCATCCCGGCCATCGACCCCAACCCGACAGGACGACTGCTTGGTCTTTCTGCCTGGAAACCCCGAATCACCGGCCAATTACTGCAAAATGGACTAAAAAAGGTCTTGCTCTCGAAGCCAAGGCCGCCCATGCACAAATACAGCTGATAAATCATTAGAGACGTTGCGCAAAGCTGCATGCGGCTTTTTTGGTGGGCAAACTCATCACATGCGGCTTTTTTTTTTCTTCGCTCTGTTGGTCAAAAGAGGCTATTTGAGAGTCCCAGTGATGCTCTGGAGCAAAAAAAGGATATTCCCACGTGTGGCTTTGAAAGCCGCATGCGGCTTTTGCGCAACGTCCCTATTTTTAACCGCTTCAAACCTGGCTGAACATGGTTTCGTGTTCACCACGCCTTTGCCCGTGCCCCATGCATTTTGTGGCATTTTGCGTGATATTCAGCATTTATTTGTCCTCTTGCCAAGTCCATGCACGCAGTTTCCTCCTGGTTTCCATACCTGCAGACTTAGTGCATTTTATGGCTCGACTGCCCTGTTAGGCTGCTGCTCCAGTGATATCAGTAGATGTGATTAAATCTTGCCACGAAATTGTACATCATGAAAATTAATTTTCTACACAAATTGCTATGAACTTCTCAGCCACCCAAATGGGGTCCCAAGATTAATCTTAGACTTATAAGATTAAATCTGATGAAACTGAATAATAAAAAGTGCGCACAGCGGGATTTGAACAAGTAACATTATGATAATGGTTGCGGAAAAGCACAAGGTATTACCACTAGACCATAAGACCCATACTCAACTCAAAACAAGGATGATTTAATCTTCGCAAAAAATTCAATCTAGAGTTCCTGAATTTTGCATTTTTGAGTCTATTTCAGCCATAAAATCTCAATGGTATTGTGACCAGTGGTTCAGTTCAATGGGCTGCATCATGTGTCACCTGAAAACTTGGTCAAACTAGTACAGTAGTGTAATCATGCATACTCTCTACAAAATGCACCACATGAAACGGACTTGAAGATATTTCCCTTTTTTCCCTCCCAGCGTGCTTGATATGTACAAGATACAATGATCCTTTCGTATGTCTTGCTTGGTGTAGTGGTTATACTTTGCCCTTTGGTGTACCTATAAGGTTCTTTGTTCAAATCTGGTTGCGGCCACTTTTTTATGATTCAGTTTCATCAGATTTAATCTTCCAAGTTTAAGATTAATCTTGGGACCCCGTTTGGGTAGCTGGGAAGTTCATAGCAAGTTGTATGTAAAATTAATTTTCATGATGTACAATTTCGTGGCAAAATTTAAACATAGCTGCTGCAACTGTTGGCTCCTCAGCGATGAAATCCCACCGTTTCGGGCCCGCAGGTGCAGTGCGCCGACACAAGGTATTCCTCCCCTTGTTCGGCTATCCAGGGGTCTGCAAATCCTAGGGTTCCGCATGGGTATTAGGTCCACATGCGGGTTTAGACCCGAGGGTCTGCCGGGTTCGGGTATGGGTTGAGATTTTCAACCCGTTACAATACTGTGGACCGGCACAGGTAAACCCGCGGGGCCTCAGCCGACAGCAGCCTACCCGCAAGCAGAGAATTCAATGAGACGTGTTAGATAGATAACAGATCATGTGTGTGTGTCACATCGCGTCCAACAACGTAGGATCACATCACGATCATACCGCACTTATTCTGTCTTTTTTGACTTTCATCCTCCTTCTTCACGCCGAGTCTCTGTCTGCTACCCTCGGAATCTAGGGCCAAATTTTAACTTTGCACTCGCTCACATATAATAGCCACTTCCGTTGCTGTTGAGCGAGTCTTTTCTAATGGCCCCTTGCCAACTCCTGCCAAATGGGGCCTCTCAAATGGCAGCCAGACCGCCATACGAAGCCAGACCGCCATACGAAGCTTCGGAAATCTTTCAGCATTGATCTCTTCGAGGCACTGCAATTGTTGAAAAGCACATATTACAACCATCACATCAGTGCAAGCACCATCGTAGCGAAGGATATCGACGCCCTCATCGAAGAGCTCGATACCGAGGAGGACAAGACCAACGATTAATTATCTACAGAATATTTTTGTCACTCATCACGTCCTCTCGGATGAGCGGGGGGGAAGCATCCCTTCAGCGTCCGAACACATCTGAACACCGAACTGAACGCGTTGAACCCAAACACCGCGTTCAGGTTCAAGGTTCAGCACGTGCTTGAACCGAATGCGAGGTTCAGGTTCTGCCTCCAGAGCAAAGTGCCCTGAACTCGAACTGAATCGAACCCTCCCAGCACTGGGGAGATTAGGAGGAATGCCAATGCAGGAAACCCAAAAAGCGAGAAATCTGTGGAGGAGAGTTGAAGATATCGGATATGTCCACACAGGACCAATCATAAGATCTGGAGCGAAAAAGATGTTGGACTGGCAGATATCTGGACAATCTATAAACTTAAGGCAGCTAAAATCGAAGGGAATTACACAGAGCATCAACCAAAGAGCATAGAAACCAGCCTCAAGGACGAGGAGCAGAAAGAGGCTGACCAGAATGCACGAAATCACTCGCACCTACCAATGCCGGCTGCATTGCACATTGAGGGCCAGATACTGTCCTGCAGGCTCATCCCCTACTTGGGTCTAGGCAGCCCGAGTATAAACAAATAAATAGAATCCATTCCAAACCAAAGTACAGAGAACATAGTGAAACATAAATACACTACTATTGCAGGATCAACACTAGATCCCGAATTCAAAATTCAAACTGCAACTCGCTCAAGCGATTTACCGAATCCATGGCCTCCTCTTGGTCTTCAATTTCAGATAGGTCATCTTCAACTTACTCCCACATTTCATCCATAATGCCAGTACAAACATTGGGCCCTGCTCAACAGGCCAAAGTCTTTCTATATTGCTCTCGCACATCTTCACCTACACTTGCTAGCCTTTCATCAATATTCTGAACTTGTTTCGTTTGTGATGATCGTTCAAACAGCGGTCTTGCTGTTTCCCAATGCTCAACTGCTTTCGAAAGATCAGAGTGCCTCTTGGAAATGTCCCCAAGTCTGAGCATGCATTCCCCTCTGCTACGATGGACATCCAACTCAGTAAATCCTGTCAAGGCAAGTGTATACAGGATAATGGCCGTCTCCTCATCGTCCCGAATAATGAAGAGATCTCCCAGGAATTGAAGTGCTTTATGGATGCCAAGCTTTTCCCGCAATTTAACAGAATACACAAGCAACACTATAGCAGAGCTGGAATCTATTGAAGTCCAGCGACTGACATCACTAAGCTGCTCGAGACAGTAACGGGTGATGTGGATAGCCTTTCCCATAGATATTTTGATACATCTTTGCAAAAGTGACTTTGCTGCTAGTATATTTCCTTCTCTCCAATGGAGATCTGCGAGAACAGCATCACAGAATATCACATCACGGGCACATCTCAACTTGGTAAAAAATTGCCTGGCAGTATCAACTTTTTCCAGTACATCATTCTTTGAAGTACCCATAGACACTTCAATTTCAGCGGCATTGGCCAGGGCAAGAGCATAGATATAAGGTTTCTGGGTGGGAGGTGCTTCTTGTAGAATCTGAATACATATTTTGTGTGCCTCTTTGTATTCTGATGTGAACTTGTGAATCTCCACCTGTTCAATCATAATGCAATGATCATAGTGACCTCCAGACATACCACAAAGACCTAGCAGATCTCTGGCCCTGTTGCAAAGGCAGAAACCTTGTTTATAGTCACCAAGTTGAGTCCAGCACATAGCTTCAATATGGAGTGCAAGAGCTTCATTATGCAAGTTCCCAGAAACCCTGGCCAACCTCTGGGCCGCATGTGCATGCACCTGAGCCGCAAAGTAATCCCCACTTCGCCAGTTGACCCATGCCAGTTCATGCAATGCTTGGGAATGTCTTTTAATGTTCTTAGATGACGATGCCAAAGATACACCAGCTTGAGCAAAGTTTACAGCAGTGGAAAAATCCTGCTGGCATGCCTCATAATAAACTGCAAGGAGGGTGTAGAATACACCTAGGAAATTATATCAGTCTCAATAAACAAACAGGATTCAAACAGAAAACCTACATTGAAGATCAAGATCATTACACTGTGAAAAGTGCTCCAAAGCTTGCCTCACCAGTGTCTCTGGATTGGAAATTGGATAATAGTACCAGGACCCAAATAGCTCTGTAATGAAGTAGGCTTCAAGTTGATGATCAGAACAGTGGGAAAGAACATTGCGGAGCTGATCAAACAGTGGAATGGGCCCTCTCCCAATGAGCCTGCTGAACGTATTGAGATGCAATGCACAGGAAATGCTGTCTTTGAGGTCTGGGTGGCCTTGCTGGAGTCCATTGTGAAGCACATTCTGAATGTTGGCCAGATTTGAAGAGATTTGCTCTGCCATTGTTGACCACATTTGTATCCCTTGTTCCCGAAATACCACAACAAGCTTATAGAAATACTTGAAAAGTGGTCGAATGAGGTAATCTTGCGGGGGTCGAAACTTGTGCATATGTTCACTAATGGGCATTAGTGCTTTTAAGCGGTTCTGGTCATCCCTGTAGGCCAAAGCGGTTCGAATTAATGCTGCTTTGCAGGCAAGAATATCATCAATTGGAAGCTTGCTATGGATTAGCTCAACATCTGAAAGTCCTTCAGGGAGCATTGACAAGAGGCTGAGTAGCTCTTTTGAATGAGGGACAGAGTCAATCCTGGGACTTGACAAGGACAATGAAATGGATAAGTCCAGATTGGATCTCCTGTCACACCCCTCAGAGATAAGTGATGTTTTCTCTTCCTCCCAGCGGGACAATACACAGGTACATCCCTCTAAATCAACAATATGAGCCAGGAGGTTGATTGCAAGTGGCATGTTGTCAGTCAGGAAAAGGACCTTGTTGACCTCTTCTGGATTGTGGTTATCTTCTGCAATATCAAAGAACATTTGTCGAGCAGCTCCATGATCCAAAGGCTTCAGAGGTGGCAGAAAGGGTCTTGTCCAGCGTACTTTTGCAGGTCTTTCCACTCCTCGCATTGTAATCTACTTGTCCATGAGAAAGACACAAGAAAGTACACAGCTACAATTACCATCAATGCCAGATGTGGAACATCTGTGATCAAGGAGAGAAATTCCTCAACATCACCACGAGAGTTTGCAGGCTCCCAGAATGTCTCCAGATTATCCAGAATCAAAAGACTGGGTGGGCCACTTGTGAAGTGCTGGACAACTGGTTGAGTAAGATTTTTGCTGATCTGGAGTCCTAGATGGGTCCCAATGAGTACTGCAAGGTGTATTTCATTCAATACAGCATCACAAGCTACAAAGAATCGATTTTGCCCATATCTAGTAGCAATTTCTTCATGATGGACAATGGCTCTTGCAAGACTGGTTTTACCCATCCCGCCAGTGCCCAAAATTGCTATCCTGGGTGTTCCCTCCCTGAAAAGTTGAAGAACATCCGACAGTTCTGGTCCTCGGCCATGGAATATCTTGGGCTCCGAGGGGAGCATTGAGATTGAGGTGGAGCTTTAGAAAAATGTCTCATTCATACTTTTTCAGGACTGAGAGAACAACATACCTATTATAGGATGCAGAATAGAATCTGTCTATCTAAGAAAATATTGGTGTGAGTCCAGAAATGGAGTCAAATTCTGCATACAGTGGATGCTCTGTCTGAACTGGGGGCTTCAGAAAGTGCTTCAATCATGCCAAGGACTTCCTTGTGTCGCTGTTCTGCATCTTCTCGCATATTTGTAATATCTATGATTATGTTAATCTATACAACATGTACTCAGTGTGTTATTGCAATGCTAAGTAATTGTAAGTGGCTCACCTGGAAAAAATCAAGACCCTGTTGGAGTCCATCCTGGCAATCCTTGAGCAGTGTGCTCATTTCTGCCCTCTGAAATAACTTCTTGAATTTGCTGCCACTCCGCTGCGCCTCAATAAAGGTATGGACTTTATGCAGGGTCCTAAATTACAGTGAGTTTCCAGAGTGTAGTTTTTACAGGCAACATACTCGGTGAATTTCCCAATATGATATAACACGCTGGGCAACAACTCTCCTCCTGTATCCGATCTGATATGAGTCACAATAATTGCATTAAGCAATTCATAGGTCTGCTCCATCAACATAATACAATTGTTTTGATTTTCTTTAACAGTCTAGAGTGCCCTTGTGAGATTCATTATTGATGGATTCAATGGGATGATTCACCCCAATATTTCTCAAGAGTGACTGAGTCGTGTTACAGATTGCATGTAAGAAAGGGGCCTCGAGGGAACTGCCAAGAATTTCCAAGCTATTTGTGGCAAGAGTCAAACATGCTGCAATACTTTGCATGCGAATTTGAGTGTTAGTGGGCTGGGTGAGCATCCTGAGGGTAAGGTGTGTGTCAACCACAATAGCTAATGTGGTCAAGTCTGTGCTTGAACAGGAAAGAAAGTAGGGATGATAGGCCTGCCACTGCTGCTGGGCGGTATATATACTACAGAAGGCTGTGTGGTGGGCATCTCATAAGACTAATTCCGAGTTGGGGACAGATAATCAACGAACACTCGCCATCTGGAAAAGTGGAATGGAACCGGGTGATAAATGAACTTCCATCTTGATAATTGAATCTGGGTATAGCAGATATATAAGAGACATCGAGCGGTAACAGATCATATGTAAGTAAATATAGCATGTTAGATGTTGTGAAACGGCACAGGCATATCCAGGGACAAGTTTCAACTTGAATGCATCCAAGCTAACCGTACGTCTTCCAGCTAGTGAACTTGAGCCAGACGCGTGGCGACAACTGGAACAAATTTCCGAAGAAAATTGTGACGGAAGCGAGAGACGTCGAGATCCGGCACAATTCAGACAGAGGGAACTGGCGTAAGTAGCGGATTCATCAAAGGGCGTAACTACTGACAACTAGCTATATATACTACGGAGAAAAGCGGCAGTGCATATCTGATGGAAAACATGTGGA
Source organism: Mycena albidolilacea (assembly GCA_029282495.1). NCBI lineage: Eukaryota > Fungi > Basidiomycota > Agaricomycetes > Agaricales > Mycenaceae > Mycena > Mycena albidolilacea. The sequence continues at coordinate 601,734 of JARIHO010000057.1, read as the reverse complement.
GTGTGCGGCGGCACGGCATAAAGGCATACGAGATCAGCAAAAGGTAAGCATAAAATAATAAGCAGGCACCCCTCGGGCCGCACGAACGAATATTTCCGTTACAAAAATGTCCCCTGGCGGGCCACGTGGTAACTTTGCCTGTCTTTCGTCCCGGAAAGCCTCAGCAGAAGGATGCAAAGTACCACGACGAACCCAAAGGCTCCCTGCTGCGGAATTGGCGATGAAAAGTTCATATTGGATGACAACCGATGGAACATACAAAGCCGGTGCTTTATCATAGAAGGGCATTTTCTACGTCATGGTCCGATGAGTCATCGGATCTGTCCCAAAGTCTGTGTCTTACATCTATCTTCCGGATGTAGTTGTTCCCGATATCCCTGTGTTCATCTCACTGCACACGGTGCCTTGATTTGCCTGCCATTCGAGCTGCCTCTGGCCGTGTTGTCTCCCACAAATGAACTCACCAATTTTATCACCGCGCACTGATGAGGTGAGGACACGCCACGGTCCCGATCTCCCGGCGCGACGAGTGGGCCTAGGGCTACTTCCACAGCGGACTCACCAACAGCGGTAGTACGCTAACCCTTTACGTATCATTCTTCCTGTCTTCATCTCGGGCGTCCGGACACTGTTACCGTACCTTGAAATATTCCGACCCGGCACCATTTAATCTCCGGTTTCTCTCGCTGCTCTTTTTATATCGATGCTTGATATTAAAACTGTGCTACTCGAATGATTCGAAATGAATCACCTGCGCGTTTTCTGATCCCCCAGTATAGCTCCCGCGTGACATTAAATAAATCCTGCGTCAAGACAAAATGTTTGAGTTTTCCCGATTGAACTCGAGGTAGTTGGATTGGAGTGGAGTGGCGGACGATTCCCGGGTAGATAATGTATATTTTGGTTCAAATCGACAGGCACGGGTCGCGCACCCCAGGTCGTGAACCTCTCAAGCGTGACAATGAGACTAAACTGCCTGCAAAAAGGAAGGTTCAGCTGTCCCCCCAAATTTCGGTACGTGTCGAAGTGTCGATTGGTTGAAGGGGTCACGCGTCACTACAAGTGACGGTTTCAATGAAATTATACGGTAGTTCCGGAGGCCAGGAAGAAGCTGTTCACGCGAGCCTTGCAGTGCCAAGAACGTGCGATAGCTTACTGATGAGCACCGGAAGAAGGGGATACCGACATAACACCAGGATCATTACAGTTTGAACACTGTTCGCAAGTTCTCGAAGTTTCATCGAACAAGTGTTTCTTGATTATCGTGGAAATAAGGGCAAGAAAGGAATGATGAATGATGAAACACAAGGGCAAAAGCAGAATCTGATTATCAAAACGTCCGACGCGCACAGCAGGATTCCCCAACAACGGCGATTGATCGGGCATTGCGAAAGGAATTAGGGCACTGGCGAGACAATACATCTATCAACTGTCATTTATTAATGGGTTGTCGGTTTGTTACCGACCTCACTGGCGTCTAGATGGGTATATACTAAAAACGAAAACGAAAACAACACCTACCCACAGCCGAGGGGATGCCGGCCGATGGCCGCAGTAACAGCTAGCCGGGCACCTACTGATAGCTCCGAGTGGGAATGTTACGAACGTTCCCACGCCTTCGGCAGTGAGTGGGTTCACTTGTATTCACGTCCGTTATTGGAGGGTTTCCTTGCAAAGAATATTCTACAATACCTCTGAAATAATCCTTGTGCTATCTTCCCATGTCCACCTTTTCTCAACTGACTCATTGTAAATATTTGCCCAGAAAATATGTGTACTGTTCCAAGCAACGAAAAAACATTAAAATTATCAAGTAAATATATCACCGATCCAAACTATGACGCGGTAAAGATAATTCAAGGTAGGTAGGTAGGTAGATAGGTGGGTAGATTTACTCGGCACGGTCCCACTCTGGAACGCCGGTCCCACGAATTACTCCGGTGTACAAGTGTATGGGTCAGAAGCAAGGACTTCATCGTCACCGTGGATCGGATACATCGGCCGATTCCCATGGTCAAAGTCCAAGGGATCACTGCTCCCATATGCGATGTGGTGGAGGGCATTGTCCATGATATCGGATTGAAGGGCGAACTGATAGTCAAAATCAGATTGCGGATCTTTGACATCGTCCATTGGAAGATCCGGGAAAAGGGCCGGCAGTCTTGAGGGGCATGCAATCGGTGATTCAGACAAGAAGCCATCCATGATGGACGGTGAAGATGGAGTTGCGTTTATGTGAGAGTTTGGAAGATGCGATAGAAGAAAGACTTACATATATAATGATGAGTTGAAGGCCTAGCTTGCGGCCATTGGCGAGTATTGGATGGGAGCACTGGAAGTGCACTAAGTTGCACTCAAAGCATTGGAATTTCGAGCTCCTTTTCCTTCTCGCACCATTCTGCTGCCTTCAACTTTGCTTTAAGATGTTTCCCAATCATCTCGAGCTCGGCTTTCTTGATCCGAGCTCTTGCCTGACCTCATGACGAGGCAGCGAATCTCGCCTGAAGTGAGTTATACCGTTTTCGAGAATTCCTGCTTCCGCTGATCCTTTAAGAACACACGCAGTCTGTTGATCATATTTGTGGGTACTAATAAAATGATCAGAAATATTTCCATCATTCAACGAACTTGATACGTGCAGTAGAATCGCCTCCAGTAGGCTGCGATTGGTATGGTTGACTTGGTTGTCCCGTGCATGGCTTCCCTCAATCGGATTTGTGTCCCCTGGCATCAAGTCCCAATGGTGTGTCAGCATTGAGGTCAAGAACCGGTTCAAGGAGGGAAGAAGCCAAGGGTAGCTGATTTTATGCGCCCACCATGCTGCAAAAAAAAAGGATATCAGACTTGTGGACACGGTGTTAATGAAGAATATGTCGAACCTTTGATTTTCACATTTGTTGAATTGGTGCAGAAGGCTTTGAAGTTGTCGAATTCGGCTTCCGTTTTCAAGTAGGGAACTCTGACAGTAACCATATGAAGTTTGATTAAACAATCTGCGTCTCAACAGAAAATCAGGTTTGATCCTTGATTGTTTAGTCACATGAATGGGACAAGGAAGGACAGGGGAATTGGTGAGGTACAGAGGTTCTGTTTAATCAAGGGTTGTTAATCATGGATAATCACGGTTCATGTTTAAACATAAACATGAACAAAAACAGTGTTCACCAAGGCTCAAAGGTCAAAATCTGCCAACCATGGGACTCGAACGAGTGACCTCTCCAAAACCGAGAAAATCAGAGAGAAAGCACCATAACCACTAGGCCATGCAACCATTGCAAACTGCCTACCAGCCCGGAATAAACCAGGTACTAATTAACATTTTGGACTTAGACTTTTTGCAACCAACTTACAACACAGACAAGAACTTTTTTGCTCTCCACTTAATAACACTGGTACATCCAAATAAGACCTGGGGAGGATCATTGAGATCTTTATTTCACTGATGCAATTTCACTGTTATAAACTTATAGGTTAGAAAACAAATATGGGTCTCACAGTATTCAAAGTGTAGGAATTGGACAATGATACAATTTAAACAATGCTCTAAAAGATAGGGAACTGGCAGATTCAAGAAACTGCAGGAGCCCTTTTGAATGTGCTGTTGAACACATTGCCCACTGTGCACAAACTGTTCTTAGTTTTACTTTCATACAAGTGGCTGCTCAGCCTCCCTGTGGCAATTGATCGCTGATCCTCACACAGTTCCCAAGAATTTTGTTGGGTCGGAGAATGCAACTGTGATCTGGACAGCACTCCAAAAGCTGTTGTGGGCCTTACCAAATTGTGTTCAATCTCTATACTGTTCTACAGCATGACATGCTGTAAACAGTACTTCTCTCAAATTCTGCCCACTCTCTAGCTCCTTCCCATTGTCTGATAGCACCATTATCTACCAAGCACTGCTAGATTCCTGATCCCGGAGTGTGGACTTCTCTGTTAAGTTTTGGTGCACTTGAGGTGCAATTTGAAATCAAAAGGATTGAATTAGGGAAAGCCGAGCTGAATCAGATGCCAGCTCAGTGCACGCACCAGATATAATTCTGAAGCAGAGTACTATCTGTGACTGTCAACCTGGCCGGACTAGGAACCTGGCCACTTGCTAATTATAAGACTAGATACTTAGCCATATGTTATTTTGGTGCTCGGGGGGTGAAATGCAACCCATACTGCATGTCCTTGTCAATTTTCAGCCGAAAGTGATGAGTTGATGTTAAGCGGTGTGCAGGGTGGGAAATTTAATTTCTTATCCCTGAACTACCACTTTGCCCCTTTATTCACCGATTATTTATCGATTCATGACTTTGGGGGCTCGTTCTTCTTCCCTGACAGCAGGCTTCCTTCTGAGTATTCAATTGGCTCCATATCTTCCCCCCTTTGTTGGTGGACTCGCGAAAACGAGTCCCATCCAAGTGTGAGGACTGTAACCGGACGACCTTCATATCAAATGAATGTTTGACCCGAGTCCAGCAATTTTCTAGGTTGATTTTCATATGTAAGGCATCAGCTTTAAGCATCTTTCACAATTTTATTGTTTTGATAGCTCTCTCAGTCTGTGTTGGACACCACATCTGCCTAATATTTGTGGTATCAAAGTCTAAACATCGGGTTCTCAGGTGCATGACAGAGGAGTGGATTTGGATATCCAGGCATGTTCATTCACTTCTTAAAAATATTCCTGCAACTTATTTCGGCCCTTCAGGCCCTCTGGCTCGTATGCAGGCCCCATTTCTTTGGCATGACTGATCCCGGCCGCAACCCGGTGCTTATACTTCACATTAGAAACATTTTTCTCTGCCATCTTTATAGGTCCTTTGTGCTGTTATAGCATTCAAAAAGGACAATTTATGAGCCATAACCATGATAACACACTGCAAGACCACTGCTGCAGCCGTAAATGATAGTTTGCACAAGTGGCTAGGTTCCCCATCACTGGAAACTCCGGCAGAAATAAATTCACTGAGGTACGAAGAAGTACCCAAAATTGCCCCCACTAGGCTCAAACTGTTTGCAGGAAGCACACCTGTTTCCTAGATCCCACAAATCCTGGGTGAGATGCTCGATACGGCCACCAACAGGCCCAAACCTCTAAGGTGGCCAGATTCCCAGTCATAAATAGTATCAGATTAGGAAAATATTCAACTTAAATGAAAACTATCTGAATTTTGCTTAGTTTTGGTTCACATGAAATACAATTCCATACTATACAAGCGGCTGCTCGGCTACTTTGCGGCTTCGCATCCCCTTTCCAAGCTCCTAAGAGCAAAATTTTACCACGAAAGACTAATGAAGCAGCGAGGGCAGTGATTTCATGCTGCTGCAGTGATAGATTAAAAGCAGAGTTTACAAGGCATAGTGGGCCACTTCGATAAAACGAACCACATGAGCAGATGGAAAATCATCGAGGAAATGTTAGTATTCATTTGCGGGCGCCTCCAAAGATTCGGACCAGATGTGCCAAAAACGGAGTTTAAAAGGCTTCGGACAGACAGACACACTATTTTATAAAGAGAGTGAAGTGAAGACGCTCCTGGAAGCAGAGAGGCTGTTGTTGGGCTATTGCAGCCAGTGCATCTCAGAGTCTGTTTGAAAGCTGATAAGGAAAGCCGTGGCGGCAAAGTGAGACAGCAGACCTGGACACAAAAGGGAAAGAAGAGGAGCGAGGTCTTTACCGTATAACCAGACTCACTGATTGCCGGCGGAGTTTGAAGGCTTCGGACAGCGTAATTTTATAAAGAGGGAGAAGCAAGATATGCCATTGCTCTGCTCTGGCTTTGCAAAAATGGGAACAGAAAAAAAAAAGAATGTTGCATCACCCTTTTTATAAAATTGAGCCTTCTGTCCGTCTGAAAACTGGATCCCCATATGGCTATATTATGCAGCACGGCAGACAAGCACCATCTGACTGGCATGCAGAAAGCAATCAATGTATTCAACTCCATTGACTTGAGAGTGAACTGGTTCCAGTACAAGGATGGAAAAATCAAGTAGCACAAATCAACCTCAAGTCCTACGAGTCTTGCATATTTAGTCCAGGTTGATCCTGGTGTCTGCCAGCTGGCTTTGAGTTGATCCTTGGCCTTGGCTTTTGGAACTGCAGCACTTTGTGGCAGGGATGGTGGGGGAGAAAGTGGAGCAAAATTAGGCAGTCTCTTTTGAGTTGGCTTTTGAGGGCAGAACTAATGATGTGGAAGTTGAAGTGCAGTTGAACTGAGCCAGAAATTTGGGTCTATGGAGTGATACTAAAAAATGCTGTTTGACTAGTGAAAAGCCTTGGAAAGCTGGAAAGTAGCAGAGGGTTTCTGAAAAATTGCACGGCAGTAGCATGTGAATATAAACAGGTGCATACTGATATGTCCCATCTGCTTAATACATGAGGTATTTCAGATATCAGCTCAGGTTGTCTGAAATTCAACTAGCCTATGTGTAGACAGTGCCTGACACACTGACTCTGAGTCTAAGCAATGGAGGTATAAGTGCAGGTCTATGAGTCAGTCCAATGCATCCCAAAATCCGATATGGTACGTTTGAGGTGGGTGAAGGCGAAGACTAAATGTGGACATGGACAATGGCTAGCATGGAAGACTAAGAGGGACATGTGAATGTAATATTTTCATCACTCACTACATTTTTTTCGTCTCTAGTGTCCATTCCCCCCATTCATTGTGTTCAACACTCCTTCAACTCTGTTTCTACTTGTGGCAGCCTGATACTTGATTGGATGATTATCAGAACCACCCCCCATCCTAGTATATAAATCGCTGTGATATTTATCTTGCTTCATCCTACACTTGAAACAGTTGCCTGTTTGGTCTACTCAATCTCTCGTGTGGCAGATCTCACTCCTTGCACATCTGTCATTCTGTGAGTATGGGAACCGAGTATGAGCTAGAAGGGAGTGGCAGATAAGATTAAGGCAGTGGATTTTGACAGTGGAGTGGACTGATGAATTCTGGCACAAGGTTATGGGCAATTGAGGGTTCTGAATCTGGAACTGCAACCATTACCTGAAGACCCACACCTGATCAAGAGGAAGCTTTTTGGAGCACTTTTATAAAATGGTGGTATGGAAAATGTCACAGGTTTTTTTACCTGTTAATTTGAGTGAGGTTTGAAGATACTTGAAGCATGCCACCAGAATTGGCACCTGGATTGACTGAATAAGATGTTGTGAAAAGCAAAACATGAGATTTTTTATGAAGGAGAGGACAAGAACCCATCTGGGGTCCAGGATCTCCCTAAGCAAGGCACAGGAAAGTCAGCACACTGTATTAACATCTAATGATGATCTTCTCAAGAACTTCTTGAATATTTGAACATACCAGTATTACTAGAGTTTCTACACTTTGAATACTGTGAGACCCATATTTGTCTCTAAACTATAAGTTTATCACAGTGAAATTGCATCAGTGAAATAAAGATCTCAATGATCCTCCCCAGGTCTTGTTTGGATGTACCAGTGTTATTAAGTGGAGAGCAAAAAAGTTCTTGTCTGTGTTGTAAGTTGGTTGCAAAAAGTCTAAGTCCAAAATGTTAATTAGTACCTGGTTTACTCCGGGCTGGTAGGCAGTTTGCAATGGTTGCATGGCCTAGTGGTTATGGTGCTTTCTCTCTGATTTTCTCGGTTTTGGAGAGGTCACTCGTTCGAGTCCCATGGTTGGCAGATTTTGACCTTTGAGCCTTGGTGAACACTGTTTTTGTTCATGTTTATGTTTAAACATGAACCGTGATTATCCATGATTAACAACCCTTGATTAAACAGAACCTCTGTACCTCACCAATGCCCCTGTCCTTCCTTTTCCCCTTTCATGTAACTAAACAATCAAGGATCAAACCTGATTTTCTGTTGAGACGCAGATTGTTTAATCAAACTTCATATAGATTCTTACTCTGAGGAGGATTTGGAAGACAAATGCTTCAATGTGGATCTCCAACGCAAAGACTCCTCTACCGGCGCTGGCAACAGTGAATTTGAATCAATGAACGAATACCGACATTTTGAAATGCACCAGACTTACCATCACCATCCAAATCTAGATGTTCTCCCCGCAGACAGAGAGTAGGAACATGATATTCCATGATAAATGGTGGAATCACACTCGAAGGGCCCAAAGGTAGGGGCAGTAAGCCAGAATTTTGAGACCACTCCTGAATAGTCAATCTGAACCTACTCTGATGGTCGAGCATTGAGATCGTGGTTGGGGATTGCGGGGAATCAGAGTTGGAATTGGTTGACTTGGGGAGGCAGCTGGATGCTGTAACACACTCCGTTGAATAACAAGGGATGATAAGAACGATGAAAGAGAGCTACTCACAATCAGAAAGTTGATTGGTACTGTAGCATTTATTCAGTTCGCAGATACTTTATTAGCTCATCTTAAGTTCTAGGCGGTCCAGACCACTAGAGGACTTAAGTGATAGAGAACTCAAGTCATTAGGGGAGTTCACAGTAGGGCCTATTTTCCTGTTTGTGAATAAAGATATTCAGATGATGGGATGATTATTTTCACAAAAAAAAAGATATTCCACAAACGAGATTAAATCTCGTTTGTGGAATAAACATTTGTTTGTGAAATATATGTGTGCTAAGTAATAGAAAGATATACTGTGACACAAATGGGGTGATCACGGATTTTATTCCACAAACAAAGGTTTTATTCATGAATATATTTATCCACAAACAGGAAAATAGGCCCTACTGTGAACTCCCCTATTGTAACATGGATTAAATCCAATGTAAAAACAAAATCCCCCTAAGAGACTCGAACAGGGGACCTTCCCACTGTTGGCAGAAGACAGTAGAAGGAGTTAACCACTACACTAGGAAGACCATAGCAGAAATCCTCAATCAGACTGTGATTAGATGTCTTCCATGTTTTCATGCCCTCATGGTAAGTACTGCATATGTATTAACTCACTTGTCATTTCTAGTCATCTTTCATCATGTTTTTTTTGTATAGATTGATTTATTGAAACAGATCAATCTCTGAATCATCTATGGATAGTGGTTTGGCCACAGGACCTGAAGAGGCAAAATAAAAAAGCAGAGAAGGTTTAGGTCATTACAAGGCTAAGATTGTATCCAGCTCTTCAAAGTACTATATCCTTCCTGGTGTAGTGGTTAATGCCTTTGATTCTGCTGGCGAAAAGTCAAGAGGTCTGGTGTTCAAATCCCTTGGGTGGATTTGTTTTTGCACTTGGACAGGACTTAAGTGCTTGGGGACTCAAGTATTGTGGGACTTAAGTGTTATGGGACTTAAGCTCCAAAGGCTGGGGTCCTCCCATATACAGGTGAACCACATGCAGGGCAGAACTTAAGTTTGGTGGTACTTAAGTTCTACTGTGGTTCAGACCGGCATGAACTTAAGTTGAGCTCCTTCAATTTCATCAGTTCATACCGGCCTGTGACCTGTGACCCAAAAGTACGAAAGTCAGTTTTCGTACTTGGCCTCGGGAGACCGTGCCATCCCCAAAATTTTTGTACTTTTGTCAGAAAGCACCAGGAAAATTCTAAATAGCATGTACAAGAGTGGACACTGTAAAAAGCTTACAATTGTCCAAACCACTGAAACAGTGACTATGGGGCTAGCGGTGAAATAACCACAAACCAAAAATGAATACATGGTTCGATAATGCAACTATATCAACTCAAACACTATAATCCTCATGCAAGTTCAGGGTTCCAATCCAGTATAGATTATGGCAATTTGAACTTTAGCTCTCTTTGAAGAAGCAAGACTTATAGGTCTATCAGTCGTATAGATAAATTGCTCAAAACTGTTCTAGACACAATTGCAGATAGTCAGACAAGATTTTATGTTCAACGGTTTTGTATGATGTGGGTCTAGGTTTGGAGATACAGTAGGGGACAACCAAAGTCCGCCTATTTGGGAAGCGTGGGAAAGTGGTATGTGCCGCTCGAGACAAGGCATCTGGAGACTTGGAAACCAGTTTTTATGAGAATCAAGAGGCAAATGAAGAATTGACACGAGCAAAATTCCCGAAATCCGTGATTTTATCAAAACTTACCCCAAAATGTTGAGAATTCCAGAAAAAATCGCTAAAAATATGAAAAAATCGCCAATCGACTCCTTTTGATGAGCTGATCATGATCCTGGAAAGTCAACAAATTTTACCAAGCCGTTCGGGTGTAAAAAATGAATTGATCCAGCAGTGATGGCACTAATTCCGGCTAGAAAACAGTGGGAAAACATAAATTCGTCAGAATTCTCGTCTCAGTTGGACCGTAAATGGCTCCAGAGGCGGCACTTGAGAATTTTCATGAGATTTGAATCTAAGTGGACCTCCAGATGCCCAAAAGGGGTACACACAATTCCGTTTGAAGGGTCCAAAATATTGAGAAAACCAATGGCTCGTGGGAAAAACTTCGGAGGTGTGTTTTTGGGCTTCTTTTGAGGTGCCGGATCTGATTCCGGGCTCAGATTTATCTGAAAAAGGCTGGTTACGGCTCTATAAAAAAAGCGGCCTTTGATTGTCCCCTACTGTAGTACCCTGAGGCGAAACACAAATGATTCTTATGAAATCCTGACTTTAATAGTATCTGCGGTTGCTAATCCTTGCGAGATTACAGCCAATTGCCAAGTCCAATCTGTTTCCTTATATTCCACATGTCAATTCCACTTATTCAATATGTCCACACATAGTTATAAAGATTCAAATTCAACACAGATAAAATTTCGAAGGGAAAACAAATGAAACTTTGGTATAGCTTCTGGGTGTCTTCGAATGAATGCCTACTCAACCGGTTAAACTGGAAGCCTAGTAGCTTCGCGTCCAACAGGTGGGGTGAGATTCACTGGTGTCCCTCCCATAACTATCCACTTAAATACTTTACAGGAATCTAAATATAAACGAGACAGATACAAATGCACGACAGGGTTCAGGGTATATGACTAGTGGTATGGCAGCTAGCCGACAAACTTCTGTTGGATACCAAGAGATTAGTAAAAACTGAACAGATTTATAAGGAACATTGACAAGCCAAGCTTAATGATGAGTCAAGATCTACATCGCTTAGAATGATTGTGATGGCTTATTGTTGATATGTCAACTTTTTAGCTGAGTTCCTTGTCAGCTCACTGTTACCCTCCTTGGTAACCATCTGCTTCAATGGGTTCCGCTTTGAACTGCTTAAGTGATTTGTCTGAGAACCATGATAGCTGTCGCTTTCCAGTACCTGAGTATGGTTTCTTAGTCAATTGGTGGATCAACCAAGTCCAACGTTCTCTTGGCAGTTCTGAAGACGTCAGATGATGTCCAACGGCAAGCCCTCTTGTTCAGATAGATAATCCCTCATAATACACCCTTAGTCAGGGATGTGCAGTTGCCCCAGTCTGTTCCCAGGATGGTTAGGCACTTTCCACAGTTGCTCCATTAGTGACTTCTCATGTCAATCCTTTACCAGGATTGTTGTCCAGCGCCTTTCTAATGGTCCGAGACACATTATATCCCTGTTAGAGAACTGCCCAGGCAAGCATTAGCCCTTGTGAGATGACATTGTAATGTAGTGTAACACATTATAGTATGTTGCAACTCGAGCAAATTTGAATAAATGCTCGGGTGCCCCAGTACCAGGTCTGTCACTGCTGAAATCGGACTTGAATCGAACACCCCAATGAGCCCCTCTGCCCATTTGTGATATTTAAATGAGAGTTGTGTAGTGTAGCAATTTGCCCAGAATCCAGAGACAGTGAGATGGTCGAGTGCAAGGAGGACAGGTGCAGCTGTGGGATCGCCGAATTGGTTCTGCTGCCAACAATAGCAGCTCGTGCAAACACCACAGCATGCGCAACCGTGTAAGCCGAAATTTCAATTTTTTGGGTGATTTTCAGTGATTTCGTGACATTCTGGCGGTTTTCGTACTCGACCCCAGTGACCCCTGACATGTATGAAAAATTTCATATTTTTGAAGCCCTGTGATGCGTGACGTACGAACTGAATAAAATGCTACAGTATTACATTTGTTGCCGACTGGTAATGCCGGGCCAACCCTCCTTTCTTCCCTTAAGTCATTGACGACACAATGTCGTACCCAACAGTCCACGGGCCCACAAACTGAATGCCACAATTCAACACGGCGATCAACATGCTCGCCACTTGGACACCGATCCAACCAAAGTAGTCGCGCTCTGTCTGGAGCCGATTTGGAGCCGACTATAATCATTGGCCGTCCAGCAAGATTTTTGGATACCCTGATTCATTATTCGGCAGACCGGCGCACACCAGCGAGCCCCAATAAAGTTCCCAATTTTATGCCTGGCACCAAGTATTGATCATTTCAGCTGCAGGGACACCCGTACTCGTCAAGTTACAGTGCCTCGCGGCAGTTGATTATCTTTGTTTTCCAACAGATGGAACTTTCACGGGAATACTAAAATCAGAGCCTTGCGACTTGCCCAGTGAACTTCTCGGTGAGCACCTCATTAACTCCCTGATTCTGAGGCGGATCCCACAGGAAGCACCTTCTTATTATATGGATTTGAGTTATCTGCATACCACATTCAGCTTCCACAGGTTCTTTACTCCATCTCTGGATGAATCCGCTTGACTTCCCTAAGACTTTGTTTCCTTGAGTTGTGAGACATATGCTGTCATTTTTCGATCCAAAAATGACCTCCTGAGTGTTTTATAAAGCTTTGATATATTTTTCCACTTTAAATCCTTAGACTAGTGCTCAGGTTGTAGGCCACAGAATACAGCAGCGTCGGCCCGGCTCTCGGCTTGACTGTCGGCAGGAGGGAGCTCGGCTATCACATACCGTAATTAGATAAATCGAACTACGACTCAATTGCCGATATCTCAGGCAACATGACACCTGTCCCCTCTGGCACGGGCTCGGCTTGTATGTGGAGACTACGTGGGAGCCGGGTGCCCGCCAGCGACGCTGTACGTACGTTCTTTTCAAAAGTTTCTATTCTTATTCTGATAGGCGCTCGATAACACAATGTTTCAATAGGTGCTTTTGGCGGCCTCCTTCCTTTACCTGCTGATAATACCGCGATCATTGTTAACACATCTGAATACCTGCATTGTCGCTTTCCTGCTGTCTGATTACAGTTTTGTGGCGGCGAAAATGATGTACCGTATCGTGGATGCTGATTATGGCGAGTGGCTTGGATTTGTGACCAGAAAGACGTTCTGGCGTGTCTGGCGCCACTGAAAAAATTGCACCGCAGCGCAGGCCGCTATGCTGCCAGATAACCTTATCGGTATGTAGGTAGGTAGGTAGAGTTACACGGCACGGTCCCCTCAGGAACGCCGGTCGGAGTATGATTGGTCTGGTAGGCGGCGTGGCGCCATACCAACCGAAACATTTTGCTGATGCTGGGCTAACATCCTCCCCGTAGTTCCGACTCCGCGGGGAGTTACTAAAAAAGGCGGTGATCTGACCCATGGAACGGCTAACGACGGGGTCCACACGGAGTCTCCGACGTATTGTCAGGCTGGGGCCCGGCGGCCCAGCCCGGCGTCTTGTTTCTTCACCCGCGAATCATAATCAATTGAACTCATCGCCGAGTCTGATTCCCACACGGGGTTGGATATACGCGACGGCATCGCAGACTTCAGGCACACAGGACAGAATGGCGCCTCTACGAGTCGGTTCTCTGACGGGATTGTAACTCACCTGGTCCCTGATCATGGATGATTTCGAGACGGCGGGATTTTTGACCACTTTATTCATAACACTACATGCAACGTTCTGCGCCCCCGTCGACCAGCGTCGACCCTGGACGACTTCGGCGTTGCGCGGTAAATGCGTGGGACCGATGCGATACCCCGAAGTTTGTCCGTGACTAATTGGAGGACCAGACCACACCGTGACAGAATGCAACCTCCCCGTGCGGAAAAAAATTGCTGCGAATGAACTGGGCCTTGACGGCAGAGCCGCTCAACGACTCTCAATACCCGTATTCTCCATATGCATAGGCCGATTTATACGGTATATAAGGCAGCGAAGGTGTGCCTCTCTCCAAGCAGCTCCCTCCAAGCGTCTTACCAAACAGTTTCACTTCGAGTGTTCGAATTCCCGACAATATGTTCTCCAGCAAATTCCTTCTCAGCACCGTCACCGCCGCCCTGCTTGCAGGCAGCGCTACCGCGTTCACCGGCACTGGTACGCACATCATCCTCGCTGCTCAACGCTGGCGTACTAATGTCTATGCCCCTTGACCTCCAGCCCAGCTCGGGTTGGACACCGGCGTGACCAGCTGCAACTGCCCGGCCTTCAACGGCCCCTTCGCCATTGCCGTCCCCAGAGACCTGGTCACCACCCAGACGTGCTGCAACTACCAAGTGAACCTCTCCGGTAAGCCGATGACTGCACCCTTTCTTACAGCCTGCTGAATATGCTGAAACTTCCCTAGTCAATGGCCAGACCACGACCGCGGTGTTCAGCGGCTACTACGACGCTGGGGCGGGAACGCAGAATATCGCACTGAGCGCGTCGGCGTTCGCGGCGTTGGACAGCAACGCGGATGACACGTCGATCGCGGGGGTCACTTGGAGCTTCTTTGAGAGCCCGGGACGCAAATGATGCTTGACATGTAATTTGGACAGTCCGTAGTTTCCCTGGATATGAAATATCCCCAATACATCGCTGATTCAAATAATGGACCGCAATTGAGCCCCCTTCTGTGCTGTGAACAATTGGAGGTGGATAATATATGCGGTGAAGACTTCGCTATCTGAACTCGTACCTCGGGATATTGAAGAATCGCGAGGAGTCCAAGCCTCAAGATCTGAGAGAGGCTCGGATTGTAGAAAACAAGCTGCTTCAACCGGTAGATCTCGGCCTGAATTGAACGGAAAATGAGTGTTGAACTCGTGTTGAACTTTGAGATGGTTCTGAATTCAACTCACTGTGAGTATCTGGGCTGGCACATGAACTCCGAAATGACCCGCTTGGGACTTGACCACCATGCACCGAGTTTTGGTGGAGATACCTACCAATTGCAGCCTGCTTTGTGAACAAAGATGCCGTGGCACACACCAACCAAATAGGCCCAATTCACAGTTGTACATTGCGTACACGTGTACTGTGGGGGTTTGGGGTGTGACATGCCCCTTCCACCCGAACCTTTCGTAGCCGAATTGGTGGCGTCCATATTGGGCAGTTTGATCCGCCGCTTAGCCTCGGCTAAGCTCGGCTAAGCAAGGTTTGGACTCAAAACTTGTGACTTACGAAAAATCTTCGTATGAAAACGAGTGTGTGACACGTGACCTACGATCTGATTGAAATATTACAGTACTCGTCGATAAAAGATAACATCTGCAATGTCAAGCAATTCTCTCCATGGACATCTCTGTGGGCTCCCTGAAGTCCTCCAGTACGCCGGGAGTCAATATGGGCGATGTCGTGACTTCCATTGTGGCCCCGCCGGGATCTGTGTCTTCTCCGCGCCACGCAGTCCTCTGACAGATGAGCAAAGACAAGCAATACCTCGAGATCTGGGTCGGAGACGTGCTTGAGGTCTCCAAGAATGTCACCAAGGCACACAAACTATCCTGACGGTACAATTCCGATTTCTCCCAAAGAATCAAAGACAACTGGTGTTAAGCCAAGTTCTTCTCATCCCCATTATTCTCGCCATTGGAAGTGGCTTTCATCTTGTCCAGTCTGAGGCCACCTCGAGGTTTCACTGGTGGGCTCAGAATCGATGTGGTCGCCGCATGAATCGGCCTGTCTACCAGACTTCTCTAGTTGCTGGCCCACACTTGTACCAAGGTCTCTAGCATTCATCTAATCTCCACTCGATGTTTTGTGTATGAAGGTGTTGCATGCCTCTGGACCTGTTGAATGATCCTTACCTTTGTGCAGTCTGTCTTGCAGCTGGAGCTCCGGTTGAAGCAACTCTGATGCTTTCCCCAAAAATTGTGTTCCCTGGTCTTCCTGAATCTCATACGGGTGGACGTCCAAGAGAAGCCAAGGAAAAACATGGTGATTCAATCAGAACAAACTTACAATTCTATGACCCAGCACTGGAACTGACGTTGGACAACATCGGGATCTGAATTCTCCCCGAAGGCAAATTGATCTAGACTGTCATGTGGAGAGTTCTAACTTCGATGTCGCCGTGTTGACAGGTGGATCCAAAGAATTGTCTGTATCTCAATCAATTCTGCACGGCTTCACATGAAGCTCAGTTAGATCTTCCAGAATAATTTAAATGCAATCAGTGATAGAGTCACTTCTAGTGTTGCCACAACTCAAGTTGCCCCAAATCAATTCACTGTGAAAAGGTCACCACTGGTGCATATTATCTCAAGTCTGTTATGGCGCATTTGTAGCCCCATTGGGGGCACCTAATATGCCCCAAGGGTTTGGGGTATCATCACATAGTTCATGAGAAAAAGCCATCAACTCAGCGACTCGACTCCGGAGTCAAGTCAATGGAGTCGATGGAATTTCAGCACATCTAGAGGCCAGATTGCAAAGTGGTTAGAGTATATTATGCACCTACCTAGTCCCTCTTTCTGCACCACCAAATATTTGACTTTCCTCAGCACCCTCGGCTACTACATGAGAAATTTGATTTTGATCGACTTGAGTTGCAGCAACACTCACTTCCACAATATTATGTGAGTTTGTGAACAAAAATTTGCAGTTTGAACATTTTGACTCTGAGTTCAAACTATGAGGGGCTGAATGGGAAGTTCAAACCATCAGGGTTTAAACCGGGCCAAACCATCAGGGCTTAAACCAGGTTCAAACCAGGTTTGAGCCACAAATCATACAGCCAGAGGCAACTTCTGTAGGAGAAGTATTTATGGTTCGAACCAGTTTAAACCCAGGGGTATCGTTGGACACGATACAGTTTAGACCCGAACCCTGCTAGGGTACGAGACACGGGCCGTAAATACGGCAAAAACACGGTTACGAACCCATTGTTAAGATAGAGACTGTAGCGGTCCGGAGATCTCACTTCCGGACTTTGTTCCCTTGCCTACCCCCCCTATACTTATGTCCTGCATACTTCACTTATATTCGACTCCTATCGGCCTAAATACTTACTTACCTGTGTTCCCCTCGACCCCTATTTACCCCCCGAAGACAGAGACCTCGTGCGACCTGTAGCCTTTCACACCCATGCCGTTGTGAGAACGAAGTTTTTTTATTACAGCACGGCGACGGCACGGGTGCACCCATATACGGCAAACTGGGTCAAATGGTGTAATTGCTGTGTTTTCGACCGGAAGAGGGCGCCGTGATGCTTGTAGAGGTTGCCGACAACATTTTGCATCACTTTGGGATCCAACCTAGCCTTGGACCGTCAGAGAGCACCGTAACTGGGCCAGTAAAAATTACGGAGTCATGCCGTCTGCCTGCCGAGTAAATAGTCTACGGACGGGTGTTGCTGCGCGTAGCGAAATTACACCGTAATTTTGACGGCCGTGGCGGTAACACGGACGGGTGCAAGCCCTAGCTATGACGCAAAAAGTGAGCTTGTTCCAGTCTCCTTTGTTTCGACCCGCAGCTTGATTCTGCGAAGCCGTCGAGTCACCAGATCGGCCGGATTCAGCGGATCGAGTCAACCCCAGCTCGGCTTCGATGTTGCACGATGGCCAACCGCGACCGGTTCGGCATGACTTGTGTTCAACGGTTAGGGGCCGAATGACATTTCTGGGCCCTATGGAAGCATTAAATCCAAATGGATTCATGCTGGATGAGGAACACCCACCAAGCTCCATCGCATCGAGTACTACATGATGAAAAAACGTGGGGGGCCTTTTGGTCGTCCAGATTTCAAGGTTCTAGCGATGAATAGCTTGCACCTTCATGAATACCTTCCCAACATGCACCTGGGACAAAATATTTGCGGACCAATCAGGGTCCCGAAGCATTATGCCAACATCGACCAAGACTTGAATGATCTCCCAGATGCTTGATGCAAGTTACTCATCCTTCCCTTGAGGGGATTTAAACGTTGCAGGTGGTTTTGTGATTCAATTCTACGAAAGTTGCGCTCAGATTTCAGTTTGAAAGTGAATAATAAGACTATAGTTGAGGTCAGCCCGACGAAATGGAAATTGAGGGAACGGATACCAACTTCCCCCCAATCTACGTCTCTGTGGAAGCCTCATTCCGTGAGAAAGAAACGAGACACATATGTATATCTCTGGCTGAGCCCATTTGAACACGGGGAGGGGAGACCACCTCCGAATCACCAGCACACTTGCTATGGACGTGTTCAAAGGATTCGCTTGTTTAGTTCATTCTCAATGGAATTTGCGAATGATTAGGAGTTACACCTTTTAGTCCTCATAGACTAGGAACTGTGGTGGTGCCTTCATCCCTGACGCAGCCGAGTACTGCCGCAAAGTACTACAGTAACAAAGGCAGAAATCGGAAAGAAAAAACAAAAGAAAGCCAAGTGGCCGAGAAACAGTCTTGGATTGTCCTTTGAGAGGACTACAGCTGTTTCCGAAAAAGTGTACGGGTTTTGATCGAGTGTTGCTATTCAATTGTTGCTTACAGTTGTTTGACATCGTGTCTGCTTCGGCTCCACAGCATCGTTGCCAAATGCCTTTGCTGCCGCCAATCAGCCCAGCTGAACTCTCAGTTTTTTCACAAGCCGGAAGTAGTGTAGGGCGGCTCTCATCAGGCAAAATAATCCAATCATTTGAGCAGAAACTGAGTGTGCGTTGGAATGGGTTGCGCTATTGGGTGGAGCGGTTGCACAGCAATTGTGTCAAAAAGTGGAGCACAAGGTGACACCGCCTCAAACAACCGTAAGCAACAATCGGGGAGCACCACTCGATCAAAACCATACACTTTTTCGGAAACAGCTGTGATGAGATCATGACTGACGAGTGGGGGTGTTGGTAGGGAGGAGCAATGCATGTTTAAGGCCGCTCGCAACCCTTGAGGTTTTTACATGAATGGTTCTGGATCCCAGCATGCCACAGTATTCGGCTGCTTGTGTTTGTGCGGGATGAAGGAATAAATGCAGGGCTTGTCGCTAGTACTTCATCACAGTGGGAATGAATCAATTTCATCATTTGCGACGTCGGGCCCTAGCACCACCTGCCTCGCGGCAGCGGTGCTTACTTGGGCCCCCAGGCCATACATATAGGCTGACCACTAACCCAAAGATTAACGGTGACCTAGCAGCCTCTCTGGAATTTCGATCCCACTGGCCCGGTCTGTGTCATGAATCACCCGGGTTCTACTTTTTCGCGCGACGCGTCCGTAGGGATACAGACGCGTCTTAGCGGCACGGGACTCTCATGAACCGCCACCACGTGACCTTCTCACGGTTGAAACCCGGCCTCGGATTCTAAAGCCGCAGACTCGGGGAGTCTGCGCCACGGAATACAGAAGACGTTAGGGACTAGAAACCCGTATAGACGGACTCTAGTCCCCGGGCGCACCAAGGGCTGACACAGGAGAGTACACGGAGTACAGGAGTGGTTGCAAACCCGATCAGGGTTTGAACCACTGGAGACGATGACACTTAGGACTAGGAAACCCGAATGTCGGGTCTCCTAGGTCCACCGACGTCACGGAAACCAGCGCAGAGGAGTCCAGGAGCATCAGCATTAATGCTCCTTAACGCTACATTGCAGGAACTGATCGCGACTGACCGCGATCGCTTTAATTTATTAGAAGCCTATATAAGCACGGTAGAATCTCCATGTACAGTAGATTCTACCTCGTCCAATCTCAGGCTTCTACCTTGGCTTGACATAGGCATTGTCTCCACTCTGTCCCGCTTCCCTCGCACCGTACTACGGGTTGTATCCACACCTCGGGTTTTGTACCTGAGTGGATATCACACCCTCTTCGACTTGTTCCGGGTTCCGCCTCGCATCCCGACCTACGACATACGGCCTCCTAGGGAGGACGCCGTACGACTGGTCCTACTGCTCGGGGAACACACGAGCTATTAAGCGTCTATCGGGTTTCTCCTGGTTGGGGTTCTCGCCGGGTTACTCGCTGTTTAGCCGACCCAGAGGCTGTTGCTGACAGTCTGCTGAAGTCGTGAAAAAGGTGTATCGGAGAAAGTCATTGAATCCTACCTGGCAGTTGTCGCGGATATCTGGGGCTTCTTGCAGATGGCCTCGACCTCATCGAACGAGTCCTCACTGGAAGAATCATCAGGCTTGTTGCGGGCAGTGTGAACGCCACGCAAAAGCGGGCCAGAGCACGACATACAGTGCGTTCGACGTTGAGGCTTGCAGCAGAGGTCTAAAGGTGAAAGGTCTGCTGAAGTTGCGAAACCGCGTCTCATAGACAGTCATGAAATCCTACCCAAATGTCTGGTGTTCTTATGGATGGGTTCGCCCTCATCCAACGAGTCCTGACTGGATGAACCAGCATCGGGCCTACTGCAGGCAGTGTTTAGAACACCATGCACAACAGGAACAGCCCAGGACGTACTTTTGCAGGGGCTTTTTTTTGCATTCGACCTAGAAGCCTGAGGCAGAGGTCTGAGCCTGAGCTAACACCGGGGGCAAACTCTGACGCACCTGGATTCCAGGTGTCTCCGAGGCATGTTCTCCGCAGGTCGTGAACTGGTGGACAAAAGACCAATAAAGGTCCTTAGGTGGACAAAGAATTAACAAAGGTGAGACAAAGGGCAGGCAGCATTTTCACCACCCAGCAAATCTTGCCTGTCCTTTGTCCCTCCTTTGTCTGTTCTTTGTTGACCTAAGGACCTTTGTAGGCCTTTTGTATTCCACATTGTAGCCTTCGGACCACATGCCTTGGAGGCACCTGGAATCCAGGTGCGTCGGCTTTTGCCCCCGGTGTAAGTATCATCCGAGTCTAGGTCCATGTCCGAGCGACTGGAATGATGAGAATCACACCGAGAGTAGCGATAAAAGATGGTAGGCGGACCGTTTCACCGAGCTCGAGGGCTGCTGTTTTCCTTTCGCAGGCGAACCTGGACCGTGGGCGCTATGATACGGGTAGAATTTTGGTAATGCAGTCGTGGGTTTCCACTTCTACCGGCTGTAATCAATGCATGAGTGGCAGAAGGACGTCGACGACATATAAAAATGTACGGGCGTTTCCGAGTGGCTGAATTGGGGGCTTGAGCATTGGGCGCTGAAATGCGGTCAGTGGTGCAAACGAGCCTTGGCGAGAAAATGTAACAGACCGGACAGAGGGGGTGTCGCAGTCGAGGTCACCAGTGGCGGGATTGAAGCCCATTCAACACCCGCCTTATGGTCCTTCAACCGCGATGCCTATTCCGCTGCTGCAGAAGACGCTAGATTAGAATATCGACGCAAAACACCGCTTCACTGACCGATCCGTGTCTCCTCACCTCCGTGATTCGCTGGACGAATGACAAAAGAAGTGTGCGAAAGGATTCTAGATCCCTTCTTGACTTGCCGATTGTGTATTCTCTATCAGCTAGCTCGGCCCCGCGTTCTTGCCGCTGGACATTCATAGCCGCTGAAAGACATCAGAATAGTAAGGTGAATAATGTCTTTGCGACCGACCGATTGTCGTGTCTCTCACAGTTAACTCCCGTCGCGTTCGGCAAGAAGCGCGTGGGCAGTATCACGGGCTTTCTATGATTATCGAGTTTCTCCTCTTTCTTGGAGAGTTCGGTAGTGCGTTTCTGTTGCTCTAGGTGCATGGTCGCTACCAAGATTTCCATCAATCAGAATACTGGACTGGACCATGCCTCCTCACTTAGCTCTGTAGTGCGCTCGGCAAGAAACACACTGGCGCAGTGCCGAACCTCCATCAACTCCGCAATGTTGGAATCCTTCTCAGCTGATTCCGCCTCATGCTGCTGCGGCCGTAGATTCAGAGCATCTTCCAGAGCCTTGCATTTTGCCTCTAATGCGACGAGAGCGATACTAGCGGCCGAAACCGCGGAAAGTTTATCACCCCCTACCACCGGAGCTATTTGCATCGGCCCCCAGTACGGTGTCCGACGGCTCAGCTTTCATGGTGAGGGCGCGGAAGAATTAATCATCATGGTTCAAAGTCAACATGGCCAAACATTAGCACCGCCATCTTTTCTCTGCCTTTTCTTCTTCTCGCCCATCACCACCGCTGGAGCGCTGTAATGGACCGAGTTGTTTCTGGAGCTGTAAAATCAACTGGAGGACTCGCCCTCTACGTCGTCGACGTCTCTCCTCTCTCTCTACGTCCCGGCGACCAGGATGTGTTACCTGAACTCGGGGCAGTCGTGAAGACCGTGTACTGGCTCCTCGTTCACGACCTCTTCGTCACCCGAAGAGGCATTTGATGCATCCATCGGACGCATTGGATTCCTGCCGACTTGATTGCCACTGCCATCCATGATGCATGCAAAAAAACGTCGCAAAATGTCTTCGGTCTCTGGTGCTATGGCGTGGTTAGGAGTGAAGCAAGAGATCTTAGTGCAAATGGAATGCAGTGAGGTAAACAGCCGTCCTCATGACGGGGACAACCACCGGCGGGATCGGAGCTAGCTCAGCATAACGCGATACCAAACTTTCTTCTTGGTCTATCACTCGTAATGCACATTCCGCAGCTACAAGGTACCTAAGTGAGTATATTGAGCGGCATGATTCCTTTCTCAGAGCCTACTCCGTGATACGCCGAGAAAAGGACTCAGGAAGTGCGCGGGCTGCGTCCAGATCCTGTCGCAAGTCGCTTATGGTCGTGTCTCTATCGGCCTCGCGATTAGTATTACGACCGAGTGTTCAGGTGACGAGTGACGCTGGCATCTGAAAGCCTTGACGGTCGTATTTTACCGCCGCTTTCCTTGTTGCAGCTGAATCCAGCCGGCTCCGCATACGCTCTTCTCTATTCTGCAGGCAGATTGGCCTGCCACGTCCGCCACCCTTCCATCTGCGGTTGAATCTCACTGTCTCCTTCTTGCGGGGAAATACTTCTGCCGTCTTCCTTCTACCTCTTTGCGGCCAGATCTCCCTGCCACCTGAGCGCTCTGCAGTCGGATTTCACTGCCGTCTTCGATTGCGGGCACATTCCTCTGCCATGCCTTTTTGTCTCCTTGCGGCAGAATCTTACTGCCAACCTACTCTTGCAGTCCGTTTCTACTGCGATGGTGTTCTTCTATGTTTGCGGGTAGATCCTTCTGCGCTATCCTATCTGCTGCTGAATCTCACTGCTATTCTCTCTGTGGCGGACAGATCTATCCGCACCTCTCTGGGACTTAGGACTCTGCTCGTGGCAAATGCTAGCAGAACAGTCGAATCGCACTGTATTTTTTTTGTCGGGGGTACATGTCCTAACAACTTGTCCCACTAATTAACTACTTCCTTGTAATCCTCGTATCCGAAGCCGGTTCCAAATCGATAAGAAGACCTTTGAATATAATATCGCGTGCGCTTGCGACATATAACTTACCGACTTGCGGATCCGTGCGATTCCACTGTTGCCGCATTCACCTGCACTAGAATTGATACGAGACAAACGCGGGTCGACATTGCAATGTGTCTTGAGGAATGCAGCGGGAGAGCATTTTGTATGCCCCACAGAATGGAAGTCGTCGATCAGGAACTGAGTTTTGGAGAAGAATTCAGGTTCGCGAGTCATGCAATATGGCCCGAGAGCGCAAGCAAAATCGTAGATGACCCTTTTGGGGGCGGTCTCCCATCGAGGGATCAGAGCGGAGAAGACGTCATTCCGGCCTTCGCCTCTTGGTATGCAGTGGAAGCCGTAGGAAATGCTATGGGTGCACCAGGCCACCATAATACCCCCGATCAGCCTTCGCTCGCCATATTGAGAATAAAACTTGGAGCATTTGGCCCCTCGTTTACCGCCAATTTCATTCTTCGCATCGTATTTCAATTTTGGATATTTTGGCCGCTCTCGGATCTTCCTCAGTCCGTAGCAGCAGCCTGTCTAAAATGCAAAACAGTTGAGTTCAATGCGATAAAGTTATTGTGCTCGATGTGGACTTACCTCCATCCACGGTTTCTCAAGATTACCGTCAGGGATTCTAGGTGGTTTGGGTCCCTTTGTTAGCAGGTTGAGAATTATTCTCCTGCGATTTATTATCCAGCGGCAAACGGCCACTGTTGTATCGGAGAACGGGCCTAGCGTTTTTTCATGGCATAGAACCTCATGGATTGCAGGGATTTCCACAAGAGCAGAGGCATTGATTTGGGTGGGGTTCAAGACGAAGGCTTCGAGAGCATCCATTGCGAGTGCAGTGACCATCTGCAATACGGACTCCTCTGCGCAGATCTAAAAGATCGTGAATAACTGTTCCGACGCAGAAACAAGTGAACCTGCCTGAATAAATAGTCGGCGGTAAACTTCTGGAGCAGGATCCCCTCTTATCACTGTTCCCTCTCCGAATTTGGCCTCAAAAAATTGCCCTAGAGCAGCATCAATGTGTTTCAACGCTTGGACCGCGATTGGGATGGAGTCAAGGCGCTCGAGCATTTCTGCTCGAGCTCTGGCCTCCGCGCGCTCTGCCCTAACCCCTCTCTTAGCATTGGCAGGCCTCCCGTCCTCTTCCTCCTCGTCATCACCGTCATCGTCTTCATTGTCAATGGCTTTCCGGTGACAACACGTCGAACTAGACCACGAAGTTTTCGTTCCGGGAGCGGCTGCTGACTCGGCACATATCTAGTAGTAGTGTGGCCCAGGGAGCTGCTCTGTGAGACTGTAGGAGGCTCCAAAGTTGGAATGAGGTGTTTCCTATTAAATGCGAGAGTTTCTGGTGATGGTCCGCACCGCGGACAGATTATATCCCCCTCGAGGTACAGCAACTTTGCGTATGCAAACCAAACTGCTCGGAATATCTGCACCGTTGAAAACGGTCTTTCAGAGCAGTGTAGTTCGTAATGTCGAGCCACAACTGATACCCAGGCAGAAAATGGTGTATCGGATGATGTATATGCTGAAGTGTACTCGTCCAAAAGGTCGTGGGCAAAAAGCTTCCGGTTATTGTAATTAAATATTCCCAGCTCTCGGCAGTCCGGTCCAATGAGACGATGGCTGCAATTTGGACAGCCTTGGACCTCAATCGTAGTCTCCCAGGAACGAAAGAGACCGTACACCGTACATTTTTGTAATAGCGCGAGCGGAATTGAAAAGATGCCGTGGTTCCGAGCAGCAGCACGAAGAGGTCGCCTTCAGCCGAAGATTATCTGGAACATTTTCTAGGGCAGGTGAACGTTGATAGAACACTGGATCGGAGACCAAGGCTGCCCACAGTGGCGGGGCAATAGGCAGGTAAGAAACAGATCCAGTTTCTCGTGCTTCACGACGTCCTTGAGGGACTGCAGAAGTTATCAGACTGATTTGAAAACCCGAGGAACCACAAACCCCAATAATCTATGCTGCATCCGTCCCCAATGCCATTATTTTCTTTCGCAGTTTGATCCACCAGCACAAGCTTCTGAAGCATGTCTCGGCACTTACTGATGTGCGCACATGTAGAAGTACTTGAATCCTTGCTACAGAGCCACCGACCCGTGCCGGTATCGTCTCCGGTGTATTCCACTATAACTCATCCGTTGAGAGATCGCGAGTTAGGAGATGGGGTCGAGAAATGGTTAATGTAGAGCCCCTCTTCAACTTCTTGACGTGAGAATAATACTACAGCTTTATCGTCGCCTACAACTTTTAGAGACGGAACATGATGAAAGATGCATCCGCTCACTGTATGTGAATTCATCCACCGGGAATAATTCCTTTCCATATTCGGCAAGAAATCGTTCGTGGATGCAAGGCTCATCCAGCCTGGCCAGTGGGCACCGGCAGACGGTAACAAGTCTTTTGCCAATGGTGGATCTTTGCAGGTGGTACCAAGCAGGCTGATCGAAATTAATCCAAAAGAATGGGCGCAAAAATAAATCAAACTCTCCTTGTTCGAGGATCCCAGCCATTCACGACGAATAACTCAGCACCGATCTGATAAAATGCTCCTCCCTCTTCTTGGATAGCCTCGCAGTATTCCGAATACCCGCAATCATCGCTCTCTCCGTCTTTCATATTGTTGCCATTTAAATCATTCAACGCATCATTAGTGCCGCCTTGACTGTTCCACGTTGGTTCACTGCCTGTTACCAACTCCGGAGCTGCCATATCCCAGTCTGGACTATCTTGTAGAGTCAAAGGATCTATCCGTATCTGAACTCGCTTTTTAGGCACATTTCTAGGGTTGCGAGTGGAACCAGAGCGTTGCCTCCGAGTAGGGGTTACCACCGACAGCGACAACGGCCGAGACTGAGATGACGTAGGTGTTCCTTCTGGAAGACGAATATAACTCGGCGGCGAAGGCGGCGGCGTCTCTGGTCGAATATAGCTATCGTCGTTTTCGAACATTGTGTGCGTCTTGGTATTGCAGCCAGATCTCACTGCATAATGGAGGGACCTTACTTAATTGTTCGGAGCTGCCCTCTTACCATCACCATGCCCAAAGACCGGACACCGCCGCCCGATATCGTGAGGCTCGTTTGCACAGAATGCCCGGGGCGGCCTTTGCATTTACAGTGCTCCCACACCACAGAAGGCAGAGACTATTTGAGGAAGCAGAGACAGACACGTCAGACGGTACGCATTCAGAAGCAGACATTGGGGAGTATTCTGAAGGAAGCCAAGAGAACCTAAATATGGGGTCCGCACCTTTGCCGCACGGTCTGCCTGCGGCATACCAGTGGCTTCTGCCGCCGTCGCGCAGTAGCATAATGCATGATGCGCCGAGCAGTGGTACACACCCGCCTGTTTCACCGTTGACCATGGCATGTCTTTCAATCTTCGACTACTTTTATTATTAGAACGAGCCTGTACCGAGCGTCAGTACCGCAAATAGGGAGGAGTTTTATACATCTGACCGTGAGTCCGTGTCATTCCTTTGAAGCGGATATCAAAATTCTTGCCAGACAATTTGACCGATCCCAACGCGTACAACCATCTTGAATCCAGAAATGAAGCGGGCTCGAGCACCGCACAAGATGACGGTGCTACACAAAGTGTTGACACGGACAATTCAAGTGACGATAGCGGTGGCCCTGTGGCGATTACCAGACACCAAGATGGTTCCCGCTTCCGTGTTCGGATCTCTAAGAAAAATCCGGAATTGGGTATGGTTAAGGGTGCAATGCGAGGCAATAACCATTTCGGTAAGTGCGAGCCATTCATGTGAACAGGAAAGCTAGAAAATTCTCAGAGATTGTGAGGACCAAAAAGTCGCGCCCAACGACAGCAGGAAGGAGAGATGCTAGCGCACGATTCTTGCGCTCAGCAAGCGATATTATCGAGAGGGTACATCGCACTCCAATCATTTGATAATCTCATTTCAGAGCTGATCTTGCTTACCAGTATGAACGGCTCTCGAATGAAACTGGATGCTGGCTTCACTTCAGCGCCCAGCACATGTTTGCGACCGAGCGGTTTCTACATTATGCCTCGCCCCGAATTTTAAAGGAAGCTAAACAGGACGTGGAACAAATCACTAATCATTTCAATCGCACGTTCCTCACTCTTATTGCCGTACGCAACGCAGATACGAAGGATATGCACAAGAAGTTGCTTGCCGTGCAAGAAAACGAGAAGGCTGCCAAAGAAGCTCTTGAAGCGTCACAAAGTGCTGAACGCGAAGCGATACTCGAGGCTCAGAGTGCCAAGAGACAGCTGGAACTGAAGGCGGAGGAAATGGAGGCTCAGCGCTTGGAATTGGAGATGTGGAAGGCGAGGTTGAGGGTGGCGGAAAATAGAACTTCAGCTTCATGAAACGGTGTGCTGTACAATCGTTATTATTGCAGAGGATAACATAGACTTCGGAAGAGAATTCGTGAGAAGAGCCTATCCGGATTTGGCTATAATTATCACGCGTTCATGACGCGTTTGCTATTGACTTCATTCACTTTAGCAGCACAGGCTCATCTTGTACCACCCTGGCCCGGAGAACTGCTCAGTCTGCTCTCTGGCTACTTGAATCCTTTCTCGCTCTCGGAAATTTGAGCCAACTTGTCTTCCGTTGAAAACAACTCAAGACCCTATGTGCCCGAGTCCGACAGGAACTTTCCTGCCGAACTCTGGTATACTCCAAGCACTGAAGTTATCTCATTAAAAATTTCTTTGGACATACTGGACCCTAGCTGGATACTTACTGAGCATTCTGTGGTTGAAAAGAACTCAAGACCCTATGTGCCCGAGTGCGACAGGAACTTTCCTGCCGAACACTGGTATACTCCTAGCACTGAAGTTATCTCATTTAAACTTTCTTTGGACGTAGTAGACCCTAGCTGGATATTTACTGAGCATTCTGTGACCATAGAATTCTGCCTCGGGTTTACACAATGCTGTTTCGACTTTCTTTTTGGGATAAGTACTCACTTGAAGGTGAGTCTTTCTTGACCAATATTTGGTCGATTTTCCTCATCTAAGCACCCATTCCAAGACCAACGCCCCGCTCCTGCGCAATATATGTATGTGCACCCAGAAATCCCAGTACCATGTCAACATCACTCGTGTTTGACATCATAACATTTCGTTCTGAATTTCTGAGATTTCCTCGTATCTTTGACCTTCCGTTGTGTGTAATACTTTCAGATAAAACCTGTAGGCCGATGTATTAAAAGTTACCCCATTCAATCCTATCCATTGTGAACGCACGGAGTGTTCTGAGTACAAATCGGTGATGGCCAAACTTTACGAGGTCATAACTCACCGTCCTATCGTCAACATGAGCTCAAATTTAGGGAGGACTTCTGCCCGATGATTTCGAGATGTTTATGAAGCATTTGAGCCAATTTTTCTGAAACTTGTATTTCGAAGTTTGCCCACCAGAAATTGGATTTGAGCATCTGAAAATAATCAAGGCCAACCGCAGGATACACATGAATGTTGTCCCAAGATTCCAGATTTTATGAGGGAGAAGTGAGAACGATATGATTTAATTACGGTGATATTATCGCGAACTCATTGTTTTGAAGCATAGTTTGGACGTGTGTCAAGATATGCACTAGGATCCTTTCCTCTTTCCACCACATTCTTAACTTATGCATGTCTCGTACAAAAACCATACTCGATCCAGAGACCAAACGTGCTCGCCGCCAAGAAGCCTTAAAGCGCTATGCAGCCAAGTAAGTGCATTTAATTAATACATTAAATTGAAGGTGAGACACATCCTAGACACCAAACCAAGTTACGCGCCTCTGCTAAGGAGCGCATGCACCGGTGCGCCACCAAAATGCCATTCTATCGATAAGGGAAACTCACTCATGTCTCAGAATCCGAGCTCAGGCCCAAACCCAGACCCAAAAGGACAATAAGCTGGGATCCGCCGCTAAATATCGTGAAAAGTCTGTGACTTTCTCACTTTCTTTTTTGCCTAAGTTTCAAGCATTGTACAGGAATTGAGAATCCATACGGGCTGCTGATGCTCTGAGGCGTGCAAGGTACGTGGCCGGCGTCAGAGTCCGTGAATTCAAACAACTTATGAACAGAAAATGCATCGAGACGGATGGCGTGGAGGCTTATGACGAGCGGATTCTGCGCTCCTCCATGGCAAGGACCCAGCAAAAGTACGAGAGACGGCCGCCATCCCCACGACCCAAACCGTCTGTTGCACCTAGCGCAAAGCGGTATGCGCTGGAAATTTCCGGCCTGTTCGAGTCTGAATCCGAGTCCGAGTCTGCCTCTGGCCCTGAGGAGTCAGACTCAGGCCTGCCGAATGATTCGATCATTCCCGGTTCCTTCTTTTATGGAACTGGTGCCCCGCTTTGAAGATGGTACATGAACAGGTCGCGACGATTGCTGACGGTACCGAGGGGAATCCTGCCGCCGAACAAGGTGTGAAGGTGGTTGAAGAGAAGAACAAGGACCGCACAGAGCAACCGGTAGAGAAGAAGCGAAAACGTGTGCCGTCGATCAAGGAGAAAGGTAAGAGACGACTGTTCAATGCCCAGCGTAGTAGCTTACTCGAGGTTGTAGAGGAGAGAGGGGAGGACTTAGTCGTTCAAAAACTCTCCGAGATTGACAATTAAACTTCGTCGGATGAAGAGGGCCGACGGAAGCGTCCGCGGACGGGCTCCGACTCCCAGACTGATTGCACTGTTCTCGGGACAAAAATCCAGCATCTAGAGCAAATACTTATAGAGCTCGGAAGCCAAGCAGCCAACGAGAGATTATGGGAGGAAGTTGTGAAAGGCGTGCATCGGAGGAAGTTGGAGGTATCTCGTGAACTTGTGATCGCCCGCGATGCTCTAAAGGAAGGCAGGAAAAGTGGTAAGTGATTGATAGCTATTCAGCCTACGCTCGCTCGCTCACTTACTTACAAACGGAACAGCCCAAATTCTCGAGGAGAAGAGCGGACCCGGAAAGCACGCCCCACAGAAAGGTGACAAGGACCTAGGTAAAAATTCGCAATTTAAATCACTCCACGAGGTTGAAGCGATTTGCAGATGCCAACCGGGTTCCCAAGAAGGACATCGAGGAATGGTGGCGCATATCTTTTACACCAGAAGCCGAAACCTATGCGGCATACTATCAAAAGCATGGTGGCCCAGAGGACTGGCGAGAAGCCGCAGTGGAATATAACTGCTGGCGTAAAATGATGCAGGCAGATTCAACTGCACAACCCGGAAACGCCAGCGGTAGTCAGATTTTACCGCCATGGTCAAGCATGCAGGTAGATTTGACTGCCCGACCCAAAATTACTAATTGCGGTGAGATGGAACCGCCGTTCTGTTGCATGTAGACAGATCTGACTGCTAGAGAGATAATTCTTCCAGCAGTGGAATATACCCGCCATGGTTGATTTGCGGAGAGATTCAACCGCGCAGACGGATCCAACCGCTCAATGACATCAGCCAGCGGCTGCGCGGCAGTTGGATACACCCGCCACCGCAAGCACACGCAGACTGTTTGACTGCAAGAGTATCAGCGCCGGGTCCTGGCTGGCGGCCAAGTCTAGCTGCGATCAACTGCGAGCACCTGACAGGAAGATATGGCCGCAAGCAACCGGAGGAGCAGGTCGTTCAGCAGGAACTTCAATATATATCACAGACCCGCATGGAAAAGAGGATGCTACCTAGTGTATGCAACAGAGCAGTGGACTTGCAATTGCGAGAAACAGAAAGGATGGGCGGAATCACTGAGGGGACAGTTTGACGGTCACCGCTGTCCGTCTCTGGGCCTCCGCAAGCGATGAGATGGCGGAAGGAGCCCACTGCTGCGAAGATGGTTCAGCCGGCGGCGTGTGAAGTTCCAGCGGGCTGCACGACATTCATGGGGTACCCGCCGGAGAATGCCGAGACACCGGGTAGGGGGTGGGTGGGGGTCGCGGATGGCTTATTTCACTTTTTGGAAAAAGCTGCGGAACTTCTCAAAACACGTTTAAAAGGGTCGAAAAAAATTTGATTGTTTTTTGCCCAGGTTTTGGTGATTTTTTGGCCGATTTATGTCGCAGGCAAGAAACACATCACCAGATCATGATGATCACAACAGCTGAGGGAGTTGCCAATCACTCCGCCACGTCACAGAACTAAGACAACTTCCATTTTAGAATCGTCAAAACCGCCGCGCCAGAAGAGGCGCAACCCGCCGATCCAGCAATTGAGCACCCAACCTCGCTCACTGAAGATGATGAGACTCCGGTTCTCAAAAGTCGCTCGGGTCGAGTCAGATGAAGAAGACAATAGTGGCGGTCAGAGTAGACAATTCTAGGTGATTCTTGCCGCAATTCTGACAACGATTCTGATGTTGATTCTGGGATTCTTTTTCGTCAGATTTAGGTGAGAATCACTCAGAATCAGCTTTAAATTAAATTAGAGCCAGAATCGCATTCGAGAATTGTTGTAGAAGCTCCTCCAGAGGAGATTCTACAACGATTCTCGAGACGATTCTGAATTACGATGATTTTCCCACAATAAAGAAATTCCAGAATTGTGTGCAGAATCGCCCTCAGAATCGCCCAATTAAAAGTTACTCTGACCGCCACTAATGTTTGTGCTGATCCGCATTGCAAGGAGACCGGAGATCTGGAAATGGTTGCTTGCGCAGGGCCGGCTTGTGGTTCAAAAGTCTGTCCTATGATCGAACAATGGCTCTTGCTCACAATTTTTCCTGTTTCACCTCTGCTGCATCAACTCAACCCAAGCGCTCGGCAAGCAAAATTGATCAAATTACCATTTGGGGTGTATTACATAAGCCTTACGTAGGGTGGGTGGGTGGGGAGGAGCTCTTAAATCAGTTTTTGTACCCGGTGTAGGATATTTCTTCAGCGGGTACCCCTTGACATTAATCGTTCTTTAACGAAATCCTACGAAACCTGTGCTATTTCCCCATATATTCACACCCGTTTAAGGTTCATCTGTTGTTCTTACGCTTTTTACTCCGTAGGTCCACGCTATTTTTCCACACTTCCTGCCCCATGACGAACTACGCACATCATTTCCGAGCTCCGGAAGAACTGCGAACTGTAAAACCCAACCCCAAATTCCAATTGGGACGGAGTAACCATTGAGACGGGGCTCGTGAATTGACAGTCACCCAGAGAACACCGGATCTGGAACCACGCTTGTTTCAGATCTCCAAATCTGTGGGATCAGACACGAATTCGGACTGGTTGGGAGTACAGTGTAGTATGGCTCCTTGAATCACCACTTTCCTTTTTCATCTCTAACACATGCAATTGAGTGAAATAAAATGGTATTTTAATTGAGCATATTCTTGAGCATATAATACATTGTCCTGGAGTAAAATAAGAACAGGAGGGGCCGCGGAATGTACCAACCAGAAAAAATAATGTTTGGTGATTGAATTACGGCATTTCTGGTTCCGTGAATCAGCACTTGCTTTACCTCCTCCTTGACTCTGTATTGCTTCTAGCACATGTTTTTTATGTTTACTGAACCAATAGATTGGTTTCCTACATGCCCAGAAAGACACAGGTGGGCAGGAATGGGAGAAAAGTGGAGGTATGTCCCAAAAGGGAAGTCGTGCTTTTTGCGTGCATCAGACTCGGACGAATTCTGGGGCAATCAGCTTGGGTCATATCACTTGGGGTATTTGGAAGGGATTGTAGCCAGTGATGTCCTCGATAGAATAGAAATTACTTTGGGGCCAATATCTTTCGAACTGGTGCATATTCAACGAAAAGGAAAGTTGATTCCAGCTTGATCACACATTGATTGGTGCAAAAATTCATCCCACTCAGACTCTACTGCAGCTCCATCCACAAGATTAATTGAGGAGGTGTGGATAGTATATAAAATGATAAATGTAAGAGGAATATTGCCCAGAAGCACTCTGTGTGGTTAAAAAAATTATTGATTCAAGGAACCCTCCTGATTCAAGGAGCCATACTACACTGTACTGGGCCTTTGTCCAATCAAGTCTGTAAACGGCGTCAGATTCGGCTAACCAGATTTGTGTGATCAATCCCACTGATGCTCAGAGCACAGCACTTGAGCTGCGCACTTGAACTTGAATCGGGGGTTTCAGCGGTGGAGGCACATCCCGGGAGCCCACAGCATTCGGAGCTTCACGCTGTGGCCACGTCGACATTTTTCACATAAAAGGCCAGGCTCTTTGCTTCTCTCTTTTTTCCGCCTTCCACCCTGGCCTGCCGGCGCCACATGCCTTCCTGTTAAAAGCAACCTGATCTCGCCAGTTGTTATCTGCTCTCGAACGTCAAACATGCTCTCTTGAACTGTCTCCGAATTCTTCAAGAACGCGCAGCAATTAAAGGAAGCTGGATACTCAAGCCGCCGTTCTCTGTTGTCCAATATCTAATATCAAACTGCCAAACTATCTCATTCCTTCGCGCAAGCTTACTCCATTGTGTCATCGGTTTGGGGATCAATGTTTTTATAAATGCAAGCCGCTCTCAAAGGATCTCTGTCTGTCCTATGGCTTAGAGGTCCGAGGATTTGAGATCTGCCTTTCGGTATGTTCGACGCCACACTTGCTTCGTTCACTCCAGAGTTCCATCAATATTCACACGAAACCCCGTTCTTTTGAGATGGAGATTCGGTATGTCTTCATTCAAATAAATCATGACCAGCCAATCGAGCGAGCGTCTTAAACAGACTCGATATTTCTCCATACGCCGAGACCATGGCAGTGGATTGTTATATGTTCACTCTCTGCTTTTCTTTTAAAATGAGTGCTTACTGCAACTCACACCCTGAACTTCCTAAGGGGAATATGATCCTTAGTTCAGTACGAGTCGGCGCTTAATACATTTCCCGTCACGAAAATATGTGAATTAGTGCCGGAGCGAAGCGCAGGCACGTCTTGTTTGGTAGAAAGGCTGTATCTGTTTGTACAGCCGGGCATCACGCGGAGTTCGGGTCCGACCAGGAATGCGGCAGAAAGCGGATCAATGACGATTCCATGGCCAAACACCAGCACCGCCTTTTCCTTCTCACTCATAGTCGCCATCCACCGGTGCAGCGCGGCAACAGCTATTGTTTCCTGCGCTTGCGTACAATTCAACTGGCGCCCCTGATAATCACAATGTTAGGCAAAGAAGCCACAAAGCAGACAAGCTGCTTGACTTGTTCGAGCCACTTCACCTGAGCTTCTCCCTACCGGCGACGCACCACGTCGCACCCTCTAGTCCCTCCCCGGCGCGTCGATTCCTTGCCCCGTGCCCGTGGCGCCATCTTAGCCGCCGCCGCTTGATACTGTCGCCGACTGCGCGTACACGTTGCTGCCCGTGGCCGCCTTCCCACACGTGCCTCGGGCTCCGCCGTACGAACGCGCGCGCGCTGCCCCTCCCAGTCCAATCTCGCCGCGCAACGCACCCCGCTCCCGTCAATGCACCTCGCACCCGCCTGAAGCTCGCGCGCCAGACACCCGGCCGTTCGAGCGCCGACTCGTGCACCGGCCCTTCCCTATCCCTCGCCTTCACCCTCTCCCTCCCACCTCTTCCACTCGTCCTCCACGGTCGACTCGTGGCTGGCCTCGTCGTATGCTCGCGCGCGATGTCCACTCGGCGCTTCACCTCTTCTCGCCACATCCCATCCCTCATCCCTGGTTCGGCCCACCCTCTCCCTGCCCGCACTAGCAGCCATTTCATTTCCACTCGCTCAATCCCCAATTGCTCCCTCCCTCCCTTCCCTACTACGCTCACTCCCGCAATTATCACACTTTGCTCGTCCTCCCCTCCCACACCGCTGCAAACGCGCTGTGGGACGCCTGCCCTTGCACGCGCGGCGTGTCATCCCATCTTGCTACATCCCATCCTTCTCTTCATCGTTCGTCAGGCCCTTCCCCATCGTCACCTCCTGCATGCACGGTACGATAATTTGTGGAGCAGTCAGTGTGTAGTAGTACAATACTGTAGTCGTCGACGTTTTTTTCTCCTTCCCACTTCCCTCCCCCATTGCCTCTAAGTCTTTTCGTGCCCGTGCAGATGTTCCCATCTTCACGGATTGCGACCTCAACCGCAACACTTCAAACCATCAAATCTCCGAACCGCAAGCTCAAGCTTGTCTCTATATCAAGTCGCAAACCTATGCAGCTCAACCCAAGTCCTCCAAGCCCGAAGCCAAACACCAACCCGCAAGTCCGGCTGCCCTCGCTGTATCCCCTCAAGCACTGCCCTTTCTTGCCTGCTCCTCCACGTACGGCGTCGCGACCCTGTTTTAAATTTAGTCTCTCATCAAGACCTTGTTACGCCCGGATCTCAAGCCACGGTGAGCCAACCAGCCGGTTGAGACATATATTAAAATTGCCGATATTTCAGGCTACATGACACCTGTCCCCTCTGACACGGGCTCGGCTTATATGTGCAAACTGCATGGAAGCCGGGTGCCCGCCAGCGACGCTGTACGTACGTTCTTTACAAAATTTTCTATTCTCATTCTGATGGGCGCTCGATAACACAATGTTTCAATAGGTGCTTTCGGCGGCCTCCTTCCTTTACGTGCTAATGATACTGCGATCATTGTTAAAATATCTGAATACATGCATTGTCGCTTTCCTGCTGTCTGATTGCAGTTTTGTGGCGGCGAAAATGATGTACCGTATCGTGGATGCTGATTATGGTGAGTGGCTTGGATTTGTGACCAGAAAGACGTTCTGGCGTGTCTGGCGCCACTGCAAAAATTGTATCGCAGTGCAGGTCGTTATGCTGCCAGATAACCTTATCGGTAGGTAGGTAGGTAGAATTACACGGCACGATCCCCTCAGGAACGCCGGTCGGAGTATGATTGGTCTGGTAGGCGGCGTGACGCCATACCAACCGAAAATATTTTGCTGATGCTGGGCTAACATCCTCCCCGTAGTTCCGACTCCGCGGGGAGTTACTAAACAAGACGGTGATCTGACCCATGGAACGGCTAACGACGGGGTCCACACGGAGTCTCCGACGTATTGTCAGGCTGGGGCCCGGCGGCCCAGCCCGGCGTCTTGTTTCTTCACCTGCGAATCATAATCAATTGAACCCATCGCCGAGTGTGATTCCCACACGGGGTTGGGTGTACGCGGCGGCATCGCAGACTTCAGGCACACAGAACAGAATGACACCACTACGAGTCGGTTCTCTAACGGGATTGTAACTCACCTGGTCCCTAACCATGGATGATTTCGAGACGACGGGATTTTTTACCACATTATTCATAACAGTACATGCAACGTTCTGCCCCCGTGCAGACCCTCGACAACTTCGGCGTTGCGCGGTAAATGCACAGGACCGATGTGATACCCCGAAGTTTGTCCGTGACTAATTGGAGGACCAGACCACACCGTGACGAAATACAACCTCGCCGTGCGGAAAAAAGTTACTGCCAATGAACTGGGCCCTGACGGCAGAGCCGCTCAACGAGTCTCAACACCCGTATTCTCCATATGCATAGGCCGATTTATATAGTATATAAGGCAGCGAAGGTGTGCCTCTCTTCTTCAAGCAGCTCCCTCCAAGCGTCTTACCAAACAGTTTCACTTCGAGCGTTCGAATTTCCGACAATATGTTCTCCAGCAAATTCCTTCTCAGCACCGTCACCGCCGCCCTGCTTGCAGGCAGCGCTACCGCGTTCACCGGCACTGGTACGCACATCATCCTCGCTGCTCAACGCTGGCGTACTAATGTCTATGCCCCTTGACCTCCAGCCCAGCTCGGGTTGGACACCGGCGTAACCAGCTGCAACTGCCCTGCCTTCAACGGCCCCTTCGCCATTGCCGTCCCCAGAGACCTGATCACCACCCAGACGTGCTGCAACTACCAAGTGAACCTCTCCGGTAAGCCGATTACTGCACCCGCTCCTACAGCCTACTGAATATGTTGAAACTTCCCTAGTCAATGGCCAGACCACGACCGCGGTGTTCAGCGGCTACTACGAAGCTGGGGCGGGAACGCAGAATATCGCACTGAGCGCGTCGGCGTTCGCGGCGTTGGACAGCAACGCGGATGACACGTCGATCGCGGGGGTCACTTGGAGCTTCTTTGAGAGCCCGGGACGCAAATGATGCTTGACATGTAATTTGGATAGTCCGTAGTTTCCCCGGATATGGAGTATCCCCAATACATCGTTGATTCAAATAATGGGCTACAATTGAGCCCCCTTCTGTGCTGAGAACAATTGGAGGTGGATAATATATGCGGTTAAGATTTCGCTATCTGAATACATACCTCGGGATATTGAAGAATCGCGAGGAGTCCAAACCTCGAGATCTGAGAGAGGCTCGGATTAGAGAAAACAAGCTCCGCACAGGTAGATCCTCGGCCTGAATTGAACAAAAAATGAGTGTTGAACTCGAGTTGAACTTGTCTGAATTCAAATCACTGTGAGTATTTGGGGGTTTTTAGGTGTCCAAGTTACACACGATGGACCGTTCCCCGATGTCTGCCACTGATTCGATACTTTGACGCTGGTTGAGGGAACCGGGTACATGTGGCGACGTCGTGATGGGTATGATTGTAGCTAGATCAACAACGTGGCTTCCTTCCTTCGAGTTGTTCCCGCCCACACCAGCCATGAAAACGGAAAATGTGCCGGACGGAGGCCAAACCCAGACAACCCACGAATGTGATATCTCCCTTTCACTTTTGAATCGAGGCTCCCCTGCTTCTTGTTGGTTTCTTGGAATCGAGAATTCGGAACGGTATCAATTCGATTCCGTTGATGATTTGGGTAGGACACCACGTTCGAATGCATTCAGCGAGGAAATGTTTTTTTCTTTCTTTTCCAGGTGGGCTTGCATGGATAATCTTCTTCCTCATGTTCGACAGTAAGAGCAACTGTGTCACGTGCCAGGTCTGAACGCACCCGAACTCCGAAACGACCCGCTTGGGACTGGACCACCATGCACCGAATTTTGGCGGAGATACTTGCCAATTGCAGCCCACTTTTTGATCAAAGATGGCGCGGCATACATTGCGTACAGGTGTCGTCGAGAAAAGATAACACCCGGGATGTCCTCATGTCAAGCGATTCTCTCCACCATCTCTGTGGGCTCCCCGAAGTCCTCCGGTGCGCCGGGAGTCAATATGGGTGATGTCGTGGCTTCCATCGCGGTCTCATCAGGATCTGTGTCTTTCCCACGCTGCGCAGTCCTCCGACAGACAAGCGGTACCTCGAGATCTGGGTCGGGGACGTGCTTGAGGTCTTCAAGGATTTAACCAAGGCACACAAATTGTTCTATCCTGACTATATAATTCCGATTTCTCCCAAATAATCAAAAACAGCTGATGTTATGCAAAGTGTTATTTCTTTGTTTTTAAGATGAAACTCTTTGTTACAAGACAGCTGACCGAAACAAGTCGTTTCAGCATGTCTTTCCTCCCGAGAGTTCATCTCTCAGCAGTCCTTTCGTACTTTGCTGACAATAAGAGTAAAATTTCAATTTTTTTGTCTACTGAATTATCTTCTGTTGCTTACCATCTTGACCTAAGTCAAGAGAATGCTTTCCCCGGTGTGATGAAACTAGTGCAGAGGCTCTCTTGACTTTCACTTGTGCAGCATGTGCTGAGTCCATGCTTCTTCGTTCCCACTGCTCGGTCACTGTTGGTGATCCAAACATTGCCTTGGATGTCCTCAAGAGAGGTTGAATAGTTGGGAGTCATCGTCGGGGATGGGAAAATTCGAATGGACCACATAAAGGTTGAAGGCGTCCGACAATGGGCAACCCTGAAGAACGTTAAGGACGTACAGAGCTTCCTCGGGTTCCTCAATTTCTATCAATGCTTCATCAAGAGATTCGGGGATTATGCGAAGCCGTTAACCCGCCTTACTCAGAAGGATTACAAGTACAGGTGGGGAGAATTGGAAAGAAGGCGTTCAACCAGTTGATATTGGTCGTAACATCAGAACCCGTTCTGCACTTACCGACAGACACTGGAGAATGGCAAGTGGAGGTGGATTCCTCAGATTATGCGGCAGGGCACCTGTAGATTCCATATAGCACCTCTAGTTAGAGGTGCTGTATACATGTAGTTGCCCCTTCTGACTAGAGGCTCTTTGAGTGGATCCCCCTATCCTGCAGAATAATGCTGCAAATATGCTGCCGGTATTCTGCAGCATATGCTGTATTTGCACTTAGAACTCTCATTTGCAGTGAGTCTTTGGTAATCCTGATCACGCTGGTCCCCGCCCCCGACAGCGGGAGGCGCGATTTCCCAAAAAGAAAACACTCCAGAAAAAGACGGCAAAAGACAGATAAAATACAGAACAAATACTTGTAAAGTACTCAACAAGAAACAAATAGCCTACATGCACCCTTAGTCCATGGCCGGTCGCCACCCGGGAGGCCCCTTGTGCCCCTTTACCCCGCAGACCATATTCACCTTCATCCCGCTCCCCCCAGCGCCGGAGTCTGTTGGTGTTCGTGCATCACTGGTGCTCGGTGTGGCATTGTGTTGTGACGATGACGCCGCAGCCCCGCTCCATGCTGGTGT
Source organism: Mycena albidolilacea (assembly GCA_029282495.1). Classification (NCBI taxonomy): domain Eukaryota; kingdom Fungi; phylum Basidiomycota; class Agaricomycetes; order Agaricales; family Mycenaceae; genus Mycena; species Mycena albidolilacea. The sequence continues at coordinate 561,943 of JARIHO010000057.1, read as the reverse complement.
TGGTTTGGGCCTCGGCTTCAGTGGCGGTTCCTCAACCCGCCGCTTCTTCTGCTTCCTCCCAGTGTTGTCGTCATCGTCGTCCGGTGTGCACCTCTTCTTCCTTCCACCACTCCCCTCGTCGCCTTGACCCCCCTTCTTGCGTTTTGCGGGCTTTGTTGTCTCGTCTGTGCGCTTCCTCTTTCCCTTCCCACTCGACGCGGCCTTCTCCGCTGTCACCTTGGTCTTCCTGCCCTTCCCCTCCTTCTCCCTCCGCTCAGGCCTCTTCCCGTCCTCCCCATCCTTCTTCCTCCCTTCCTGCCTCCTCTGTGTTGCCTGCCCCAGCTTCAGCAGCCACACCTGCTTCTCCTTGACTGACATCTGTGCGGTGGGCTTGCGCGGCCTGCCCTCCTCGTCCTCCGCTTTGTCGACATCCCCCTCCCCATCATCCACCTCAGTCCTGCCCCGCAGCCCCAACCCCGCGCCCCGCGTCACCACGCGCCCCCCGTGCGGCTTCGCCTGGACATGGACATCCCCCTCGTCCTCATCCTCGTCCTCATTCTCCTCGCCCTCACTACCGTCGTTGTGAGTTCCCCGTTTCGACACCGTTCTCTTCGGCCCTCGACCTCTGCTTCTTCTCCTCCCCCTCCCCCGCCGCCACCATAGCGTTGTGATTCGCTATCAGCTACTTCTTCTCCCCTGCGCTCAGAACCTTCCACCTCATTGTCCCGCACTTTAAGGAGTTGTACAGGATCCGCAGCGGCCCAATTGTGGACTGCAAAGACATCCTTTTGAAGTCGACCCCCTGCGGCCAGTTCAAGATGCCGACGTTCTTCCCCAGCATGAGCGATTTGATGTAACTCTCGTAGTTCATCGCGACCTTCGTACAGCCCAGAATATTCTCTGTGCACAATCATCAGTAAGGGCCTTCACTCCTTACACACCCCGAATGACTTACGAAGCCCAGCCTTGATGATGGCGGTGCATTCCTTCTGAATTCCTGCCAAGGTGTCTGCCCCCGTCTCTCCTGCATCCACGTGTCAGTTTCCATGCCGTGCCCACCTTGGAGAGCAACATACTTCGCTCTCTGCTCACTGCCCACAGCTCGACATCTGCAGGGTCTCTCTTGAGCACCTCCCAAATGAATTCCAGCACACCCCATGACTGAATAGTCACGGGGATAGTCTTGTTGTGGATATGGCCCTGCGAAAACATCGCAAAGCCAATCATCCCTGCGCGCTCTGCCAGCACAGTGATCTTGGTCGTCTTGTCAGTATCCAAACTGCACCCAAATGCACTCTCGTACCTCCACCATCAGACGCTCCAGCGTACGTCTCGTGTCTGCTGACGCCGCGAGATTATTCGCCCACGTCCCGTGCAATTTGGCGCCACAGTTGGCAAGGGTCTCCCTCACCATCTCCTCGACCTCCTCCTCCTTGAATGCCTCGAGCATCGAGGGGTCCTCACGCACCATCCGTTTCACTTCCTGCATGGTGTACCGCTCCCCCATGCCATGGCCTAGAGGTATGTCAGTTCAACCCCACAGCCGTCCAGACAAGCCTCTTACCTTCATTCAAGTCTGTCATAATGCATGAGATCTTTGCATTATACGTGCTAACCTTGCGGCAGGGGTTTGAATGTCGTCGACGAGAGCATGCGTCAGTGGACTTCCTTCACCTTCAAGCCGTACTTTTCAGCCATTGCATTCGCATGCTCCTCGCAGTCTGCCTCCCACAGCTCGATATCAGCCGTGAGGGCCTTTGCAGGGTTACCTGTAACTGCCCGCTTTTTCTCTGCTGTCACTCGAGAGTTTGCCCCACGCTTGACGAGTCGATGTTTTCGAACAGGGATTGAGCGGCGGGTGTGATGCCGACTGCGGTGCGTAGTCGTCCCAAGCCCTGTGAGCTGCACATTGTCCTCATCTTCCCAGTCTTGATTTTTGGGGTCGAAGTCCACAACCCGTCGATTTCCAAGCCCAGCCTCGTCATCTGAGTCACCAGTAGCCATAGTATGAGTCCCAAAAGTCAAGGGTACCTGTGAAGTGCTCCCAGAAACAAGCCCAGTTTTTTGATACACAGACCTGAGTTGCGGCCTGTTTGTGCCCCAAATCACGTGCTGGTAGGTCCAAACACCACGCACGCAGCGATCTTCACTGGAGTCCATTAGCCAGAGAGTCGAACCAAAAGTACGCACCCCAGAGTGCGAGTCCAAGGAGTGTGGAAACCAGAAGACACAACGTGGCAACCTGGCACCCACAGATTACGGTAGCATCAAAATTAGACACACGGAGATTATGGATCAAGCTCACAGCCTGTGAGACTTATGGCCTGTGGGATAACATAACAATATATTATTAGCATCAGTAGCTTGGAACCCCCATACCAAGATGGTGCAGGGGTTCCGAGCATGGATTAAATATGGATTACTTAACACGTGCTCGGGAGCCCTGTACCATCTGGTATTTTGTTTGAGCCCCGGTATAGGGACTTTTTTGCTTCCATATTTTTTTCACCACTCGCAAGTCCTTCATTTTCGGGCGACCAAAAAAAACATCACAAGAAACCACATCATATACGAAAAAACCTCGAACACATACACCAAACTACGTAACTACGAGCCCAACCTTGTGCTCTGCCCAGCACAGTACTCCACAACCTCCTCCTGCCCAACGACCTGTAATGACTCTCCTGGCTTCACCTCTGCAAACACTTGCATCCTGTGGCAAAAGTCAGTGTAGGCTCGTGCTGTGGAAGGAGAAAAGTCCCGGCAGGTAGGCTCTTTAAACGGGTCGGTAGTCCGTGTAACGATGGAACGAATGTTTGGGGTCGAGTTTGTGAATGGGTCCCGGGCCGTAGAGTAAGAAAGCGACGAAAAGTTAGAGTAAAGATTTGTCGAAATGTTGTGTGAATAGGGTGAGGTTGTGCAGCGTGATTTCGAGGTTTTGGTGGCTAAACAGCCCACTGGCGACTTTATGAGAGTAGGGGGCGAGGTCCCTCGGTGGTACCTCTGAGCGAGAGCCCTGCACTGGCTGCGTAGATCGTGGTATGAGTGTGAATTCGATGATCCTTCAACATTTACGCTACAAACAGATGCTGTAACGTACAATAGGGGTAAAGTAAGAATACGAATAAAACCTATATAATAACCAATTTCCACATGCCGGCCATCCGACCCCTCCACAGTGCTGGGATATTTTCTGCACTTATGGGTCTGGGCACAACCGGTGCGTGGTGCTGTTAAAAAGCACACACATGGAGCTGGTGCCTGTGGAAGCGGTGGGCGCACCTGCGCCGGGGGAACTGATGCTGGAGGGAGGGGCACCCAGCTCATATGGTCAGAATAACTAGTTAAACCCCTGGCCGTGCCCACGGGCTCAATGCGTTATTTGTGGCAACTCTATATATGGAAACCCCACAGGATAACAGGTTAACTGTCGGCAATGTTGGCGGGCGTAATGAGTTATCTTGTGGACGTTGCCGTATACAAAAAAAGGATGCCCATAGAGTGGATTGAACTTGATACCGTTAGCTACCAGAAGCGGCAGGAGCGGCAGAGGGCATTACCTTTACACCATGAGAGCTATACTAGGGTAGTTCTCTGTCTCAGCTAGGGCAAGCCTACCTGGGACTGCTTATACCCAGCTCTAGGGCAGGGAAGCTGTCCTAAGTCTTTGAAAACAGTTTTCCACCATTTATTATGTGTTTTGGAGTGTTTCAAAACCCTAACCAACCCTAACACCCAACCAAAATAAATAAATACACCTAGGACCAAGGCACTAACCTCCACCCTACCCTCTAACCTGAACATAAATGATGACAAACTGTTTTCAAAGACTTAGGGCAACTTCCCTGCCCTAGAGCTGGGTATAAGCAGCCCCAGGTAGGCTTGGCCTAGCTGAGACAGAGAACCACCCTGTTATAGCTCTCATGGTGTAAAGGTAATGCCCTCTGCCGCTCCTGCCGCTTCTGGTAGCTAAAGGTATCAAGTTCAATCCACTCTATGGGCATCCTTTTTTGTATACGGCAACGTCCACAAGATAACTCATTACGCCCGCCAACATTGCCGACAGTTAACCTGTTATCCTGTGGGGTTTCCATATATAGAGTTGCCACAAATAACGCATTGAGCCCGTGGGCACGGCTAAGGGTTTAATGAGTTATTCTGACCATATGAGCTGGGGCACCTCCCATTTGTCTTGCGGCATGGCGGGCACCTGAAATTGACTCGCCCAATCCCATACTCCTGCTGGAAGGACCGGCGGCCCCCATTTGTGGCACGGCAGGGCGGACAGAACTCAACACTCCCAAATCCGACGAGTCGCTGGACAAGGAGGAAGCCATGCTCGCTGGGGGCGAGATGGTGGGCGGCATAGGCACGGGAAACACCGGAGCCATGAAGACGTCTCCCTGGTCCACCTCGCAGTCCGTCAGCTCTGAGGTCGGATTGACCAGCAGCACAGCCAAGGCACTGGCTCCACGGCGGCACTTTGCAGCGGGGGACGTCTGCCTGAGAGGGTTGGCGGGTGTCACAGATTGGACACCAGATCGGTCGAGTGGGTCGTGAGTGACATAGTACCTGTGGGCGCTGAAACAAGTGCCACACGGAACTGCAAGGGCAGCTGAGCGAGCATGAGGCATCCCAATGCTGATGCCTTCCTGGACCCCCCTCGACACTGTAGAGGAGTGGTGGCATATCGTCGTTGGTGTGGTCCGTGTCAGCTGTGTTACCGGTGAAACAGTACACTTCTTATATGACTAGGAATAGCTAATTGATAGGTATTGCGAACAAACACCCAAAACAACCAACCATAACCAATGTACCTCCAAAGATCTAAGTGCTTCTCTTTGTGAATTTGGGTCTGCGCTGTAGTATGCGACCAGCAGGTTTGAACAAACACAAGTTTGATTTATAGGCTTCTAAAAACACACTCTATAACGTACTAGCAATATGCAACCGCCAACAACAACACTGCTAGGAACCTAGGGATGGTCTGGGTGTGTGTTTTATATGGGGTGGATACAAGATGGCTGGACCGCTAGGTCGAGAACACCAGGGCAGAGGTTTGTAGGTTTGTGAAAATCCTCGCCTTAGGCAACCTAAGGACTACTGAGGTTAACTCCAAATGACTCCAAGTCTCAAACGGCAAGACTCTCCTTGACCGTTGACCTATTCTTTAACCAAGAACAGGAAATTTTCCGCTTTTATCGGCACTAGCTCACTACAAGCATCCAGCTAGCGACCCAACACACTACAACAGAGCTTCCGTCTATATCGGGGTGAAGGCAAAGTAACTGACAAGTTATAGCCAAACTAGAGGTGGGGGCACCTAGTCTGTCTTCTTCTTAGTGGGCTCAAGTCAACACAAAATCCACCTAGCAAGCGGTCCAACACACTATGGCAGAGCTTCCTTCTTGTCAGGGTGAAGGCAAAGTCACTAGCGCAAACTGCAGCTAGGTCTTGAAGAGAACACCCTTATTTTATGTGGAGGTCTAGGACCAACAACACGAAACCCTCAACTTAGTCACTCGATGTTTCCAGAGTCCACAGTCTACTGATTTCAATATAAAGACTACTACAAATGAAGTTCGGTATCAACCTCCACTAGCAGCCTGAGTCCACTAGCACCAGCCTCATCCAAAGTCTGGGGTGTAATGTTCTTAGACCCTAGTCTGTCCTGCACTCCCTTTTATACTACTAGGCTTGAGTTACATGTGAAAGTGAGCTGAATAATACAATAAACAATATTAGATGATAAGAAATACAGTCAGCCAATGAGACGACTGCTGTTTGGTTTTGGGACTGGTTTGGTATATGCCAGGTCAGCCTCGCTGACTGGCTAGTGTTCAACCATGGGTATATCAATGGATCCTCAGCCCTCCGTCTATGCCGAGCACCACTTCCAGACCAACTGGTGATGTAACCGGTTGTCCAGGTCATCTCTACTCTGTCAGAGTGTGTTACGACCATGCACTTTCCGATCCTTTCCGGTCGTTTCCGGCCAATTCCGGTTACGGTCTTTACGGCCATTCCGTCCCAACCATCTTCCTGTTGCGTCCGGCTAGTTCCGTTGATGCACAACCCTTGGGGTTTTCGCAATGAAGGTCTTCTGAGTGTTCCCCAAATCAACATATGACTTATGCAACCATGCTTCCCTCTTATTGTTCTTATTGTCTTTCACTGTACTTATTGTCTTTTACTTACTTCTTTCCGCATTAGACTTATCTCCGTATTTAGTATAAAATATGTATTATGTTCTACTGTATCCTTAGTTGAAAATTAACGTGCTTTGCCTCCGCGCTCCGTGGTCAGATTCCGTCTTTCCGTCTCCGAGCCAACTTAGTTGGTGTACCTGCTCACCTTTGTGGTATCACTTCCGGCCATCTCCGTCCTTCTGGCCTTCCGTTGTTCTCCGGCCTTTTCCGACACGGATATAACAGAGTGTCGATCTATTACATCTAGGCGACGCAGTGTTGCGTCTAACATCAAATGGTCATACCTCATTGGTCAGAACATCGATCAGATCTCCAGTCATCAGTACAGCCTGTACGATCGTCCCTAGCTCCAATAGCTTGCTTGCTATTTCCCTTTGCCCTAGCTGCCCAGATCGGGCCCTAGCCTCATGCTGCCCTATCTCTTATGTCGTGGTATGTCTTTGTCAAAGCCCTAGCCGGTCGCTAGTCAGGTTGTTCTGCCTATCGCCATCTAGTCGCTTATCTAGAGATTAGATAGTGCCGCCAGTTACTGCACCGAGCTTCCTAGCTCAAGGCATAGTCCCTTAGCTGCACTTCCATCGTAGATACCCGTCTGCTAGACCCTCGCTAGCTCCGGCGCAAGTCATCTCTGGACTACTGGAGTCTCCTAGGTCATGTCTCATGAATGTATAGGCTGTGGTTTAATCCCTGGTTGCTTGTACATTCAGCTAGCAGCTAGTGCGTCACACTAGTGCAGCCTCGTGCTACAGTCAGCAGTTGGGGCTCGCCCTGACTCTCCTTTATATCACCTAACAAGTGGTCTGTGTACTAGCTAGGATGCTAGTAACAACAGAAGTGCTAGTTGCTTCCCATTGTATAAAATACTGGTCATAGGAAATTGCAAAATTAGCCCTAGATGCCGCACATTTATGTTACGCTGTTTCACCAGGGCTGGCGTCAAGCCTGGTGGCTGCATACACTGCACGCCCAATTGAACAGGTGCTGCGCAGAACTGACGGGGCAGCTGAGTGAGCATGTGGGGGAGCATCCGCCATGCTCTCGGCATCATCACCATCGTCCTCACTGTTGTCTGGGTCCGAGCAGTGGCAGGGATTGCTGTGGTCATCCTCAGTGTGGCACCGCATGCAGTGCTGCTTCCATCTGCGCAAGGCATGACTTTTCTTGAAGAAAATCAAAATGTCGTGCGGAGCGGCCAGATTTTCCGTGTTGGTCCTGCAGAATACGCAACACAGAGGCGGAACAAAGACTTCTGCATGCACTTTTTGGTAAATAAACCCACCCCCAGAATCAGATACCAATGCTTCCGGGGGTTCGCGTCGTGCTTGTTGTTGTTCTTGTAGTTCTCTTGGTCGGGTTCGAAAGGTATCCCGCAAACGGGATGGGAGGACATGCAAGGACGAGAAACAAGTTTGTTTACAGCAGGTGCTTTTTGCCGTACTCGGACATAGTACACACACACATTGCCATACTCGGACAGAGTACATACATTCGTTTACGGTACGTGAAGATCCTCGGCCTGATTTCGCCCTATCGCTACGGGATCTTATCTAAGTCAAGACACCGGTGACACAAATACATTGGGAACCACTTTCCGTTGTCTCGCCGACGTTCACTATGATAGCAGACATAGTTGTGCCTACATAAAAGTCGATCAATTTTATTTCTCAGTCTTCCCCTTATTCTTTCTCATCTCCTTCTCGAGATTATCGAACTGAAGTCTGATGAGATGCCTCCTTCCCTGCAGCTTGTACTGAGGACAATAATAATCCAAGTAGTGAAGGGGTCCATATTTTTCAACGAATCTCCTGTGAAATGTCAGAACAAGATAATCGCTCAACACCGAAGGAGGGCGCGCACACATCAGGAAAAACCTCCCGGAGTTATTTGACATAATTTTCGTGAAATTATTTTCGCGGGATATTATGTGTGAACATCTCTGATAATTTGGGATAATTTTTCGAATATTCATCAACATTCTGTCAGAAAAGCAAATGGATGCTTCATATCATCGGAAGTAAGTACCATAAAGTGCATGCAGTCATAGGAACTGTATATGATGGCCTGGGTTTGCTCCAAGAATGAACGGGAGGTTGTGAAATTGGAGAATTTCGATGAAGTCTTTCAAACTCCGCCTGTTTGATCGCTACAGTCAGATTGTCAGTGACTTGACAGAAAGCCGATATTAACGGCTGGCGTGTTTTTTAATTCGGTTCGTCTCTTTCTCTCTCACCACCACCACTTCCCTTCCGCCCCTTCCCTCCTCCTTCTACTTCCTCTCTGGACACCCTGTTTCTTTTCGTCTATGTGCTGCAAGTCTCAAGATGATAGCACTCACCAGCACTCTCTCATTGTTTGGGTTATGGATGCTGGGTCTTTTGTGTTTCAAGCCCAGACCTCGCCGCCCTTGGCTTGTATTTCCTTCAAGCTCTTCAAACCTCTCCTGTGGCTTGTCTCACATCATCAAACCCTCAATCTCATCAAGACTGGGGCGTCCAAAGTTGATTCCGAAAGCCCTCGCTCTCATCAAGACTCACGTCGAATCTCTGGCAGCTGTCAAGATTTTTTGACAGGAAAAATGTGCCTTCCCGCTCTTCTCCTCTTGTCCTTCCATTCTATCCTTCAAGAATGCCAGCTTCACTGTCTGCTGTCAAGATCCGTTGGCAGGAAAAATGTGTATACGCACTCTTTTCCGCTTGTCCTTCCACCTTGTCCTTCAAGAATGCCAGCATCACCGCATTCCTAATATCCATTGCTCCATTCTTCTGCCTTTCATATGTCTAATTACGTCCCTATATATGTACAGTGTCTCGTAGTATACATTTGCTGAATACTATGTCATATTTTCTATTTTCTGTGGTTTGGTCTCAAAATACAAAGAAGGAGGAATAGGTGCGGATGATGGAAGATAGTGTAGCCAAAATCGTGAAATGTTACTAAAATTATGTGAAATTTCATTTTGAGAAGATAATTTGGCAAAATTTCACGAACTCATGATAACCAAGAAAATTTCGGCAAATTATCTGAAATTACCTGAAATAACTGGGGGAGGGTTTTCCTGATGCAGCCTGCGACGACTGCCAGTAATAGTCAGCTTGACATCCAGTCGAGAGGGGGCGATACACACTGCTCATTGTAGTCTGCATCACTACTGCGTCGATTTTCGGAAGCCTTCAGGATTTGTTCGGGGGTACGATTGGCTCGGAGTCTGAGGAGGTTACAGGAGGTTATGCACACGGTGAATACAAATGGAAAATCCTACCTTTGCATCCTCTCGCGTGCTTTGGCCCGCGTGGTCTCGAGATTTCTGAAATGTAGGAGTTGGAGGCAAGGTTTGTCCGATATAATATGGGACGCACTTTTCCCGGTATCTCTCCTGCGCCTCTGCGTGCCGTGTGGATTTTGGATCCTTTTTTGCCTCCACTGGGGTCCAAGTCGAACCATTTGCCGGGACATCTTCAACGGTACTCATTGGGGTGGTTGCAAATGCAATTTGGAGTTGGGTTGGGTTGGAACTTATATGCACTCTCCAAGCCAGCCTATCTATGTGAAGCCTTGAGTGCCACTGAGGGCATCAACCTCCTCCTGTGTGTAAGAAACGCCCCCAAGACCGGTACCTTTAGCTTGAGGTGTGACCACATCTTCAAAGTCGAAAGGTTCGTCCTCGGCCGTGTGGCTGCCCACCCAGGCAGGCTTCGAGTGCGGGAGTGCGGTGGTTTTGAGGGCGATGTTGAGGGCAGAGGCCTTGGCCTGCGTGATGCGCTTGTGATGAACGGCCTTGAGTGGGGTACCGGCAGAGAGTCGCGCCTGTTGGCGCTTCTTCTTGTGACGTGCCTTAGACTTTTATTTTATTGTGATCCTTGGCTGAGAGGGTCGAGGTAGAAACCAGAGAGAGAGGCGCGGGGTGGAGTCCTGAAGGCGACGATGAGGGTGGCAAAGGCGGGGAGTCGGGGGTATCAACAGGATGCTCGGTGTGATCTTCGTCCCAAAGACTGTTGGCTTCTTGCTCTGTAAGGCGCTGCTCGAGTGCGATGCCAAAGTCAAACGATGGTTGCACAAGTAACTTATGTAAACTAACTTGCCCTGCCACAAGTAACTTGTAGCTAACTTGTGACGGGGCAAGTTAAATTTACCCGCACCGTTCCGCATAAGCACAAGTTCCGCACGAATAAGTTAATGTAAGTTCAGCACAGGTAAAATAAGTTAATTGCATGTTAATGTTCACAATCTCTGTTGCGCTGTTTTGTGCCACTGGGGTGCTTGATTCCACTGTAAATATGGTAAATATGAGTGTCAAACAGGTTCGTTGTGCCTGGTCTGGATCTGAACCACTGTTTTTTAACAACCAAGTGCAGTGGATGTGAGTTCAAAGACTATAGTCTATTGACCTTGTACTGAACCATTGCGTGGCTGGCAGTCAGCTGGCTGGGCTCTACGACGTCGAACCACTTGTATAAACCACAAGAGAAGCTTTACGAGTTACTGGGACATAAAGGTTTGGGCAGGGAACCGGAACTCGATGTTCCACAGTTTGGCTCCTTCAGTCATGGTTGATGCCAGGGTTTTATGGCAAAGCACTCGTTCACGCACGCGAGGCTGGGGGACCTAGGGGCATTATTTAATTGCTAGCTATTCTAAATACCTCCAAACTGTTTGGTAAAGTAGATTGTAAGTAGTTCCTTAGACTTAACTTGGTTTATTGAAGAAACCAGTGAGCCTGGCGGTAACTGATACCATCTGATGGCATAAGTTAGTTTGCTCGTGTTAACTTGGTCTAACTTGGCCTGTGGCTTATGTTAGCTCAATTTAACTTAAGTTAGCTTTGACTACTTCAGTAAGCTTGTTATTTTGGAGTGTATGAAGAGGACTGGGTTGTTCAACTTCAATTTGGAGAAACCGGTGAACTTGGGGGTAACTGATGCCATCTGATGGCATAAGTTAGTTTGCTCGTGTTGACTTTGTCTAACTTCGCGCAAGTTAGCTTAAGTTAGCTCAAGTTAACTCAAGTCACCTTGGGCTACCTTCAGTTAACCTGTTACCTTGGAGTCGATGGTTTTACAAGTAACTTCTGAAAACTAACGGGCATTGCCACAAGTAACTTACAATTAACTTTGGCAGGGCCTGTTATATTTACCTGTAGAGTTACATAAGTTTAAGTTCCACACAAATAAGTGAACTTCAAGTTCAGCACAGGTGAAATAAGTTAATTACATGTTAATCTTTCCTGTGCTCGGAACACCCTCAAGGATTGTCTCATCACTCAGTAACAGTTCCAATATGAATCATCCTGAGGTCTCTCACAAATTGGAGTCCGGCTGTTGAAGTCTGCTGCTGCCCACATTTCCCCAAGCTTCCAGCTGGCAACTGCTTGTGATTCTCAGGGTGAGGGGTACAGCTAGAAACTCATTTTGCCCCTAACGACCACTCCATCACTTTCTTCTCGACAGGCCCACAACCCCTGCATTGAGCCCTGTCTCCAACACCCCAATGGATGTCAATCCTGTGGAGTCAGACATCAAAGTTCAGTCCAAAGAATGTCACAGTGAAAAGAGGAGCGTGAGGAAACTCCAGGAGATGATGAGGTCCCAGAACCGTGCTCTTCCAAGATCCCCAAAGGTGCGGGGGAACAAAAAAGATTGAGGCAGGGGCAGGGGCATGGACAATGAATCGTGATTCACCCTTCTTCCAGTTTTGTGTAGTTTTGTGTATGCTTCACTAGATGAGCTTGAATATTTCCATTGGGGAATGGGTGAAAGAATTGACCGGTGCCAGCTGCGAGAGGCATGCTGGGTGAACTAGGATGGCAATAGACATCAATTGCAGTCATATTATCCTGGTGCATCCCAATAAATGTTTCCCACATGTCTCCTCAAGCATTTATTGGCCTCAACTGGGCTGAACGGGCGAACTTGGCAGTAACTTGATGCCATCTGATGGCCTGTTACTTTTTCTGATCTAACTTGGCTCACAAGTTAGCGTAAGTTAACTGTAAGTTACTTACAGTTAACTGCAAGTTACTTTAAGTAACGTGCAGTTAGCCTCAAGTTACTTACAATAAATCAAACTGAACTTCAAGTTATCTTGCTCAATGTTCATTCAACTTCTCGTTTAAGTTAGCAAGGATGCCAAGGCAGCTGTGAGCCAAGCACCAACAACTTGTTGGCTTGGGTGTGCGATTGAGTTTTTATGTTATATATGTAAGTGTCCTGTGGCTGTATAATGTTGTTCTCTGAGCTGTCCCGCCAATATCAACTTCTTTCCCCCATTTCATGTTCATCATGCACAAATTATGCTATTGTCAAGGCTAATAGTGAGCATATAATACCCCTGCTGTGGGGACTGGGTAATGAGACCAAATGAGCCTGAATAGCCTTAATGATCAAAAATCTTGAACTTCTGTTCAGAGAAGGATCAGATTGCCAGGATTGTTCACTAAAATCAAACCCTCACAAATTGAGCAACAACTTAGTGCCGGTGATCTTGTCATGCCGGATGAGGCCTTCAGCCCTATACCATCAAATTTTGGAAAGCTATTGGGGTTCCTATCCATAAAGGACTCGTCCATTGCCGGTTGTGTACTTGCCACTCTCTGTGGCACTGATAACAACCAGTTCAGTTGACTCCGAGGATTTCGGCAGCTATATACAACATAATTAAAGATTACATGCAGTTGAGGCCAATATGAGTACAGTTAGAGGTGTTTTAAAGGAATTATCAGAAAATTTTAGTTGGGTGACCCGCACCCGTTAGTTTTGAGCCCGTGGGAAAACTTAAGTTAACTTGCGGCACACCTGCCGAAAGGGGCAAGTTCCGCACAAGTTACTTTTCATAAGTTACTTTTTACGGACTCAGTCAAACTGCACAGATGGTGTGATATCTCGACCGAGCGCCAGGTCGAAAGCCGAGAATTCCTTGCCGGACCGCAGCGTGCGGCGAGGAAGTGCGATCGCTGAGCGGCTGGTGGGCAAGCATTCTAAAAGAGGAAAGGAGGCAGGCGGGAATCACGCCATTCGAGTTCCAGGGGTGGATCTCTGCAGGCGGATGGGGAGAGGAGGGGAGAGGGTTTGAGGAATGGAACTTATGCGTCGTGACTGGAATGGGAGGCGTCGACGGTCAAGGAGGAAGGCTGGTGGCGAGCATGTGAGGTACACAAACCCGCTCAGTCACACTATGAATTTCCCTTTTTCAGCATGCAAAGGTCCAGCAGGATGCGCAAATCCGGCGCCAGATCCACGAAAATGCGATTTTTGGGAACTGAGCGCAAGTCAACTCAGATCCCTCGTCGCCCAGCTGCCCAGAAGATAACTTTGTCGAGGCAGGGAGTATAAAATTATCGGCAAAATGGTGAAGAGGCTTTACGAGCTCGGTTGGGCAGTGCGTGGGCTGCAGCTGGAACCATTCAATTACCAAGCAAATTTTAGATATAATAATTCTCCATCTCGTACGACTTGTATCTCGACATCCGCCAGCGCACGGACGAGCGTGTGATGGCGGCCCTCGGCCATGACTCCTCCTGGCGCATGAAGCACACCTGCCCGGCGTGCATGTACAAGCTGGAAGGCGAGGATGTGCTGATCTTCGAAATGCTGTCAACCATTGACGGGAACGATTCCCTGAAGCGCGTTCTGAGGCGCGACAAGTCCTCTATGGCCCAAGACGAGACAGGAGAGCTGACACTGGCAAGGTCAAGTGAGCGTGAAGATAGCCGCGATGCCAGTGATGGGTACTACATCTCCCGTGAGCGAGTCGACCCATGGGCCAAGAGCAGGCTGGGTGATAGGCTGCCGATAGAGGCAGCGAACATGGTACGTTGGGGATATGTCAGGGAAGCTGGCAGCGGCTGATTGCGATAGGACGAGGATAATCCCTGCGCAGAACAATGGAAAAACATGATCAATGATGTCACGTCGAGGATGTGGGGGATCTTCGATGAGACGGGGATTTTCCTGGCACTTTATCGGCATGGTTTTGTGCTGGTGATTGCAGACATGATCAAGAGCAGGGAGCTGTGAGTATGCAGTGGCGCTTTTTTAGTGACTTGGCTCACTTGGTTTGGCAGGGCGAAGTACCCTCTGGCGGTGGTGTAGGAGTTGTTGGGGGCATTTGGAATGGGGCTCGGTGCTGGCTACGACGTTGGTTGTCACTTCCGGGCCACTATCGCCAACAGCGAGCTTGGGGACGAGGCACGGGAGAAAAAACTGAAATGTTTGATGGGTTCCTTCCATGGCCACGCCCACAACGCCTATGCCAACTACGCTTCCTGGCAACCTACGTCGAGGGGATGGGGCTGGAAGATCTGGAGGGGTGCGAATAGTTCTTCTCGTGCTCCAACGGACATCTGAAATCCTGCCGCTATGCGAGCAGGTTCCATCGCCAGCAGGAAATAACGACCTACGCGAAACACTTTGACAGCTTTGAGACATATGCCAATTTGAGTCAGTCGTATCTTTACCTCGTGGTGTGTACATGCGCTTATTGCCTTTGAAGGCAAATTCCTCTGCAATAATTATCACCAGGCTTTGACAATCTTGAAGACCGAGCCTGCGTTGCGCGCGTGGATGCGACAGGAGGGTGTTGACAGCATGAAAATGTTCCATGAGTGGTTAGAGGAGGAGAAGACCTACCTTCTCGGCTTGAAAGCTGCCGCCAAGACGAATACAGAGATGCTGGAGATGGAATACGTGCAGAAATTGGTTAATCTGGGTGCAAGTCAGTAAGTCATTTGGAATTCCCTCCCGTGGCGGCTTTGGAATTGACGTGGCGGTTTCCAGAGCGAAATCCCAGGTTGTAGCAGCTGAGGCCAGACACGCAAGGGGTGATGATGGGACATACACGCCAGGGGTGACGAAGGCAGAACTGGTGAGACGCCATGCGCAAGAGAAGATGGAGAAGGATTGGCACAAGTGCAGGAGCTGGAGAGCATTTTAGCAATCGCGGAACAATGGACTCCAGCATCGCCGAAGTGGGTGGAGACTGTCACCGCGATAAAGCAGCGGAAGTACCAGCTCACTCTTGATGTGCTGGAGCTCCTGATTGTGGAGCGCATCTTCGAGCTGACGAAGATGAATCAATCGGAGACTGGTACGTGCAAGGAGATCACTTACTCCAAGGGTAGTGCTGACGACATCGGTAGGATACAAGATGCGGAAGCATATTGCCAAAGCCTTACAGGCGCGTTCGAAGGCGGTGAAGAATGCGATTGATCGGTATAACGACGCAGCCGCATTGCTGGAGCCCCTAATGCCCAAACTTTCGTGGGAGGAGGTGATTGAGTATGCCTTCCTTGCCGACTTCGACATTCTGTGCGACACACAGGCGAAGGTGCAATTGCGGCTATGGATGTGACCGGCCTATTGCTTGGCCATGGATCGCTATTTCAGGACCCTGCGCGTGCGCAAAGAGATCAAGCACTTGAATGTTGAGATTCAGTGCATGATTACGTGGATCTGGGACGAAAACCGGTTTCTTCGGCGGATAGAGGCGAACCTGCGGGATGGTACGGGGAAGACAGAAGAGGACGTGGAGACGGACACCATGATGGCCGTGCAGTTGCGGCTGTACCAGGGGCGGTGTGGGCGCTTCGATGCAGGCCATCTGAGGAATTTTACGAAGCTGGCTGCTGAGCCGGGTTTTACAGGCTCACTGAAGTGTGGTGTGGCGGTGGAGCAGCGGGAGGTGGAGAATTGCCTGCGAGACTTGCAGGCGGAACTGGCGTCCACAGCACCGACTGATGGGGTGGAGGTGGATGGCGGTGCAGGTGAGAGGGGCCCCACGATGGAATTGGATCCGGGGGCTGCCGCAGCTGAAGCAGAGGAGGTGGCCGCGGATGCGCATTGCTGTGGGCCAGAAATGGGGGAGGATGATGAGGGGGATGACGGGAGGGACGAGGCGGTGTTGGGTCTGCTGTACCAGATCTACATGCTCGCGATGGATGGCGCCCCACAGGGGGAAGAGGAGTAATTTGATGTAATTGTGGTAGTTGCCACTATTTTCTTTGTGATTTTTACTGTTTTTTTCTGGTGTATTTCCTTTTTGGGAAATCGCACCCCCTGCCATCGGGGGCGGGGATCAGCGTGATCAGGATTACCTAAGACTCACTGCAAATGAGAGTTTTAAGTGCAAATACAGCATATTTGCAGCATATTCTGCAGCATAGGGGGATCCACTCAAAGAGCCTCCTCTAGTTAGAAGGGGCAACTACATGTATACAGCACCTCTAACTAGAGGTGTTATATGGAATCTACAGGTGCAACGGGGGTATGCCTGATGCAGCGCCAGAATGGGCTGTGTGTTTCGATTGTGTTTATGTCCAAGGGACTAAATGACACTGAGTGGAACTATGACATACATGACAAAGAAATGCTGGCTATCATGCGGGCCCTCTACAAATGGTGACACTACCTCCAGGGCAGTCAGATGAAGTTCGAGATCTGGACCGATCACAAGAGCCTGAGATACTTCACCACCACAAAGAAACTGAACAGGCGACAGGCTCAGTGGTCGTTGGAGCTCAGCGAATACAATTTCGCACTCATCCATAAGCCTGGGAAGCAGCATGTGAAAACCGACGCACTTTCGAGGTGAAGCGGCCATGAGAAGGGAGAGCAGGATAATTCAAATCTTGTGCTGCTACTGGAACAGTACTTCCAGAGGATGGATGACACAGAATTTTTGAAAGCCATGCCGGCGGTTTTGGACGACACGGCGGGCAACCAATTCATGGAGGACATTAAAACTTGGGAAGCTGACTAGGAAGACGTGGTGAAAAAGGCGATAGAAGAGAAGGCAGAAGGAGGGGAGGAACATGAAGATGGGTTCGTAACCTGATATCGAACAGTATACATCCCTCCAACTGGGGATTTGACACTGAACCACAACAACTATATTTTGAGACACCCGCGGCAATTCCAAACGATGGAATTAGTAACCCGAAACTACTATTGGACCTCTCTACTGTCAGATGCCAAACAATGTGTTTCAGCTTGTCCTGTGTGCTAGAGGACGAAGCTATTCCCCTCTAAACTTCGAGAGCCCCTACAACCTAATGTGGTTCTGGAGAGGGTGTGGCAGAACGTCTCGGTGGACTTAATCACCAAGCTACCTGTCAGCAATGGATACGACTCTATCACGGTGATAGTTGATCGACTGGGGAAAGGAATCCAGGTGGTGCCTTGCACCGAATACTTAGGAGGAGATGGGATGGCACACATTTACCGCAATCACTTATGGAAGGACTTCGGGTTGCCCAAGGTGGTGATCAGCAACCAAGGGATGCAATTTGTGGGACACCTCATGCGGGATCTGCTAAAGCTCCTGGGCATAAAGTCGAACGCCTCGACAGTGTACCATCCTCAGACCGATGGGCAGACCAAACATGTCAACCAAAATATCGAACAGTATCTCTGGGTTTTCACCAATGTCTTGCAAGGTGACTGGGTGGATTGGTTGACTCTTGCGGAATTCAACCACAATGACCAGGTTAGCAAGACCACAGGATTCAGCCCCTTCTTTGTGACCATGGGGTTCCATCTGTGAAAGGGAACCGAACCATGCCAACGGAGGATGCAACAAAGTTTGCAACCCGCATCCAAGAAGAGGCGGGGGCCATCATGTGAGCGGTGCAGGAGACAATGAAGAGATTCTATGATGCCAAACGACAGGCGGATCCCGACTACAAACCTGGGGATAAGGTGTACCTATCCGGAGCAAACTTGGTCACTCACCGCCTGACAAAGAAGTTTGAAGACTGATGTTATGGTCCCTTCACAGTTGTTCGCAAGGTTGGAGCTATCTCCTGCGAACTTAAACTTCCCGACTCCTGGATGGTTCACCCGGTCTTCAACACCGTATTCCTTCGACCCTGAGTTCCACCTGTAGCCGCCAATCAGCACCACGACAACCCTCCTCCCCCTAACATAGTAGATGGGGTTGACCTCCACAAAATTGCAGAAGTGCTAAGGATACGCCTCAACAAACGGCGGAAGTGTTTGCAGTACCTTATCCAATGGGAAGGTTATGGGCCCAAGAATAACACCTGGAAACCACTGGAACACTTGGATGATTCTACCGAATACCTCGAAGAATGTTACAAGAAGTACCCGATGGCTCTGAAGGAGACCGCACATGGGCAAAAGTGGGTCATCACTGGCCAGGACTTGTGGAGCAAGAAACGGCATCGAAGGTGAAACCCGGGGTGGGTTTTACCTAGAGGGGGGGTAATGTCATGAATCATCTTTTCAATTCTACTTCCAGAACCCGAACAACCCGAACAGCCCGATCATTGATCAGATCAACTATCTGATCAATCATACCAGGATAATGTTTTAGATTCCAAACGGTTTCAATTGGTTTCCCAACCCTCGAGTTCCCAATCACCTCTATGTTCATATACCCCTTCATTTACATTGTATTAATCTTGACTGTTGCTCTAGGACACGGTACCTTAATTTACAACCCCTAGAGACTTTGGTATATAAGCTGTAGTTATTTCCCTGTACTTTACACTATTCTAGTCTAAACTCCAGACTTATCCATTGGAACTCCTCGTGCTTCAGTCGCCCTCTTCCTCAGAACCCGGAATCTGCTCTGTGCTGACATTTGGCTTCGGACACTCCAGCAGCAATCCAGTCATGGAATCTGTTGACAGACTCGTTGGCAGAGCGCATGCCATTTGGCTCGAAACCCATCTGAAGGAGGCACTCATATGAGCCAGAAGATGTCGCAATAGTAGCTCCGATGGGTTCAAACCACCATTATCCCTATAGTAGATTAATTCCATAATTCTCAAAGTTGAACAAGGTGTGCGGAATGACTGTAATTTCTCATTCCAAGCTCCTGGATGTATACTGGATCTTGGAATCATCTACCAAGCTGGAGAGGATATACAGAACTCTTACTGTAGGCACATTAAAGTACGTGTCACATTTGCACCAAAAATGGCACATTTCCTCTGATGTGCCACCCTTGATTCCAAAGGTGGCACATTCCACTTTGGAATGTACCGTGTGTCGACAAGGCCCTCTTTCCTAATGGGACACATGTCATCAGCTGCTGAAGGTAAGGTGTTATCTTTTGTTTCATGTGCTTGGAGTACTACAGTTCTGGACACACAAAGTCCATCAAAAAAAAAAAGATTTAATTAGCCGAGATAAGTGTGCCAATCGATAGACCTCATCAAGGTGGTCACAGCTATATAAAAATCAAGTCATTTTGTCGAGCCGTTGTGCCGGAATTCATCAATTATTGCATTGCGCCGGTTACAATTTTGGCGCCCGCTTAAAAGGCGTGGGAAAAATGTGAAAAAAAATATGCAATTGACTTGTCTCATTGAGCTGTATCTGAATCTGTAAGAAATTCAACAATCCATTGAGCTGTTCTCGAGAAATAAAATGATCTTTCTGAGATCACATGCTTTGACAGATCTGTCAAGAACTGTCACCAGGGAGGCAGCTGACTGGTATGTACAGCCCCTGTCTTCTCTCTTATTGTCCCACCCTCTCTTATCATTCCCCACCATGAGCAAACATCGTGGCTGTCCAACTCAGCGTGCCCAACACAATATTTCTGGGCTCAGAAACCAATTTAGCCGGCAATCTAGGCAACCATCTTTGTCTGACATTTGAGGCAACTCCTCCGACTCTAATGGCGATTATTCGGACTCTAAGGGCCTCAATCTTACAGAGCTTGATAGCTTGGCTTTTCTTGAGGTCGATTCAGACCATGAAAACAGTGACAATGAAGCAGACTGGGATGATATTAGACAGGTTGCTCAAAAGCCAGACGAGCTGCATGTGGCTTTTGTGCATTATGCAAAGCTGTGTGGAAAAATCAACTTTCTGCTGGAGTGAAATATCTTTTCTAAGTCTGAAGCTACCTGAGACAAAGGAGAGTTAGTCGGGGGTGAGGGAGCCTCCCTGGAACTGTACCTGCTGTGTAACAGATGTGGGAGTGTGGGACCAAAGCTAGTGGAGCTTGATGATGTACCAGAAATGCGGCCTCCCATGCCTGCAGATGCAATGCATATTATTTTCTAAAATTGGGTGTGACTTTAAAGGGACAAAAAAAAATTAATAAAAATTTTTGGAAAACTCAGGAAACCTTGCAGCTTTGCGCAATGCCCAAAAGCCGCATGCGGCTCATGCGGCTTTTGCACAACCTGTCTATTGTTATCAGCAAGTCCCAAAGACAAATTTTGCAGCCTCAAAAGAGTTGGTCTTGAATTATCTTGATGGATACCCAGTTGAAGTGATCCACTGCTTCATCAACAGGTCATGGAGATTCATGGATGCCTACTGGAGGGGGTTGACAGGTTCAGCAGCAGAATGGCCAGTAAAAAAGAAAAAATAACACTGTGGAGTTTCAAATCATGCTTTCAATGCACTTGATGAGTCTCTTCAATGGGCAATGGAAACCATTGAGTAGATGATGTAATAACATAATGTGGCTGTGCCAAAAAAGAAAAAAAAAAACACCCTGTTTTTTTTGCCAATCAACTCCGATTACGATTCTAGATTTTGCGTTTGGACCAAACTTTTGGCACCGCAAATTTGTTGTGGGAAAAAACTTCAGAGCATGTTTTTTGGACTCTTTGAGTTACAGCCTTTTGCAGAACTTAGGGCGCAGGCTGTTTTTTTTTTTTTTCAATGAGTTTTGCGTCGGATGGCTCTCCTGGGATCAATTCTGAATCGTTTTCCCTGAAAATATGCTCATTATGCTGGCATTGGAAGTCCGGAGGGCATGACCTCCTCGGATTTTCTGATGGCCAATCAAATTGCTTGAATGGGAAAATATCCACATCTTTGAGTAGGATAGCTGTAACATTAGCTATTATTGTTCAATTAGGCTAATAATTTGATACAATGGACTCACAGGTGTACCAGAGGGCACCAAATACCGGTATTTTCAATACGACCCATACATCAGATGCAGTCCATATTACGACCACACCAAATTCCCTTTTCAAATTCTTGAGCCAAATACAAGTCATACAAAAAATGCTGGTATTTGGTGCCTTCTGGGACACGTGTGACTCCATCGTATCAAATTATTAGCCCAATTGAACAATGATAGCTAATGTTACAGCTATCCTACTCAAAGACGTGGATATTTTCCAAATCAAGTGATTTGATTGACCATCAGAAAATCCGAGGAGGCCATGCCCTCTGGACTTCCAATGCCAACCTAATGAGCATACTTTCAGGGAAAATGATTGAGAATTGATCCCAGGAGAGCCATCCGACGCAAAACTCGATGAAAAAAAAAAAAAACAGCCTGCACCCTAAGTTCCGCAAAAGGCTGTAATCCGAGTTCAAAAATGTAAAAATCAGGTTCCAATTAAATCAGGTGAGTGCTACAGGCTATTGGTGAACTTTGTTTGTCCAGAACTGTACATCAGGGAAAAAAGCTCCTTCGGAAATTTGGCAGAAATTTGGATACCGCTTGAAAATTTGGCCATCTTGGTCAGATTGGCTGAAAGTGGGAAATTTTGGAGAAAAGGGCCAAAATTCCCTGGAATACTGAGAAGCTTTGGGCAACAGTATGTCAGGGACGAGAAGAGCTGGAATCTGACATCAGTGTGATGGTAGATACATGTGTTTAAAACATTGTAGCATACTGTACTATTTCAATCAATTCGTGTTTGATTTGGAAATTTTGATACAATTGAAATCCAAAAGAAATCCGACAAATTGAGAAAAAATTATTGCCACAATAAAAAAAAAGTAGGTGTGACATGTGACAGCGAATTGAATGAAATAGTACAGTAAATATCTGCTCGACGACTCCAGACAACGATTTCGGTCGGATCATGAAAACATCATGTGGATATCCAGGAGGTTCATTAATTCGGCTGTCACTGTCATTTTTGTGGTCTTTCTTCCTTCCAGCGCCACCACTATGGCTGTAATACTGGGGCATAATTATTTTTGACCTACCTTCATGGAATTTTACACAGGCTAGACAAGTTTATCGAAAATATTCACCACCTTTTGGGCTTTGGTTTAGAAAAAAACACACCCCACTCATCAGGTTAAAGGACACAACTACCAAACTAGTACAAGTAACAAAGTGCACACATTACAAACACGAGAAAAATATAACTCACCACAAATCAGAGCAAGGAAATGTTACACAGTCCAGAGTTCTTGTTTTCTTCAGCTCCCTCAGCCACTCCACAAAAATACACACCTCACAATGGTCGCTCAAAAGATACACAGGTTCAGCTATGATCTCATGGATCAGCAATCAGCATGGCAACTGCCTTTCATCCAAACAGCACACTTTGGGACGAGTGGTTCAATTTGGAAGTGGGTGGAAGGGTGTCTTGAGATCACTTGAAGATGAGGGCAGTCAAAGGGCACAACCCAACTTGGCAGCAGAATTTATTGCCGTAAGTTGGCTCTCAAAATATTACCTCAAGCCTGGGAACCCACAAATATCTACAGGACAAGAATAAACAAGAATTTGGAGTTTGTCTTCGAAGTGAAGCACCGCTCAATCTGGCTGAAGCCATCCAGCTCGCGAGTGGTAGTGACAGACCCATATCCACTGAGCAACACCCTTCTGGAAATGCAAGGCGGAAACACTTTCAAAAGAAGTGCATGTTAGTTTGGACCTCAGAACTCGTTGCATCTAACAACATTGAATTACCTCCATGCTGTGATAACAACGAGTGCAAGTGGCAAGCAAATGGCGGGGAGTCTATTAGTAAACATCCAAGAACTCACCTCAGCTGAGATGGTGAAACTGCTGTGAAATGGTGGAGAGAACCTCAAGTGAGCTCCAGAGAATAGATGGCCGAAGTGGGCCAATTCTGCCCCAGATCTAGGCAACACCACCAGAGTGTTTAACAGGTATAGGGAATCTTCCTGATCGTCTCCAGGGGTTGGGTGTGTTTTTTCTGCTTCTGAAATCATGTATCATATCTGTCATATCATATCATATTATATCATCCTGTACATACTTCTGTATCTTGAGCTTCTGTGGGCCATGTATTAGGCCTTGGGTTGAATGATTGAGCTGAGTTTGAAGTGCTCGTACTAGAAATAAGCCAATCAACCAATCCTGTAACTGGGTTTGACTCTGACTCAGTTCTACTTCACTGCACATTCCAGCAATTCCCGCCAATTCCATAGAATCGGTTCTGACAGAAATGTATTTTCCAAGAATAATTGATCTTGGTTGCACACAGTGTCTAGCCGGGACTGTGGATAGATCTGGGTACGGTGCTGTCAGCCAGTTTGTCTGCGTGAAAGGTGAGTGAAATCGAAACGGATGAGATATTCAAATCCATGGTCCATTGGCCAGTCAGAGATTTAAACCGCGTACCATGCTGCGATAATGACAAGTGCAAGTGGCAAGAAAATGGCGGGAAGTCTATCAGTAAACATCCCAGAACTCACCTTGGCTGAGACGGTGAAATTGGTGTAAAATGGAACATGTTTGAGAACATGATATGAGGCCTCACTCTCGCGAGTTTCAGGCACAGCTGATGCGAACAGCGAGGGATGCGGCGAGATGGTGGTGGATGCGGTCAAAAGCAAACTAACATCACGTGGTTTGATTGCCGATATTCGAGGTACCGGGCCAGGTGGTGAATGTTGTGTCGAAGGTCAAGCTGTGCTTTTTCAAGCAGCAAGATAGAGGTGTGCATTTTTTAGCAGCAAGGTACAGGTGTGTATTATTAGGAGTGGTATATATCTCGACTGGTACCAGGTATAGCGTGTGTATAAAGAAATTCAATACACAGGGTGAGTTGATTTTTTCAGGAGTCGAGGGTGTGTAGAACATTCTGCAGTAATTGAACCTGTGATTCTGATCCACCTGTGTAAATTTCCGTAAAGAATGGAGGTGTGCTTATTTTGAGAGGTGTGTTTTTTTTACACTATAATTATGCCCCAGTATTACCCCCATACACCACCATCTCCCCTCCAGGCAGCTTTGCTTTGCATCAACCCACGTAAACTCTTGTGGGCAAGACTGAGTCACACTCACGGATTATCCTGCGATTCGATCTGCTGAGTTCCTCAGCTCTGATTTCCACTCAAGGCCCTGAAAGGCTCCCACGACTAAGTTTTCTGGTGTTAACACAGTCTCCGCTCCCCAGCGCATTCAAACCCAGTCCAATCGAGACACGGACATGGCCCAACACTGAGCACGAGGTGTGTGTTCCCCTCACTTGGGTTGTCCTGTGGCGCGCCCTACCTACAGTCCCACAAAGTCGTCGTCACACAGCATATGTGTGTACCATCTATCTATCTAAATATATTCGCAAGCTGACCTCCTTCCTTCACATCCCACCACCGCCGTCGTATCGCGCACGCGAATCGGTGGGTACAACTGCCCCCACACTCCTTGGACTTCTCTCGATCATACACCCGCCTTCTTCACCCCCACTCGTCACCATCCACGTCTCAATCCAGCGGAGGTACGCACTTCATTTACCTCTACTAAAGGCTTGTTTCTGGTCTTCAGCCCCGGATCCCTCAAGTCTACCTCGGAACACTACACGACAGGACAATCAGCCAGAGTGTGCGGGGGCCTCATCGTTCCTCAAGCCCCAGCAGTGTTTTCACCTCCGCCCCGTTCGTTGCTATCTCCATTCTACATACATACATAGCAAGCAACACAGGTGCGTAGTTTACTTACTACTTGTCAGCCTCGCGCCAAGTCTGAAGTCATGAATGCTACGTCCAGAAACAATAAGCTGGAGTGGAGGCTAGTAGTTTGGACAAAATATACACCTCGCTCCTTCCGTCTTCATTCATTCCCCCTACCTACATCTCGTTTCCGGCGTACGCCGCCGTGTGGCGGACACACGCACACACATCAGATCCCGCGATTGTAGAACGCGCAGCGCCAAGTGAACGGTGGTGAGCATTGTGGCACCGCTGTGTTTGCGCTGTTACATACTCGCGCAACGGAATGCGGGCACAGACCATCGATTCGGCGCAGATGGTCCGCGAACTTGAGCGGCATGGCGCACCTCACACGCAGTGCAGTGCGCCCGTGCTCACCCGTCTCCTGAGCGCGCTGTGTAGCCACGTTGTAGAAAACTTTCTAGAATATGCTGCCGTATATTTCCTTCCAAATACAAGTTGTTTCTGCTCAATTCTGTGAACCGAATTTTCAGCAACAGCACGGTTCGAGTTTAAACCACATCCTGTCCAGCGATGCCCCTGGGTTTAAACCAGTTCAAACCAACCTGGTTTGAACCATGAGTCCTTCTCTTACAAAAGTTGCCTCTGGCTGTGTGATTTATGGCTCAAACCCGGTTTAAACCCTATTAGTTTAAACCCGGTTTAAACCCTAATGGTTTAAACCCGGTTCAAACTCTGATGATTCAAACTTGTCATTCAGCCCATCATGGTTTGAACTCAGAGTTCTTGTTTTGGAATATTTTGAAAGAATTCCAAATATCTCGGTCAATTTTGCACCATTTTGCATCAAAACTAGATAGATATACTCAACCAATCCATGCACAATTAGTGATAGAGAGGAATTTTCAAAAACACAAGCACTTGCCAGTGCTTTGTGCCGGCTCCCACTTCTGCCGGAATGATAGATTAAAAGTGGAGTTTAAAGGCTTCA
The DNA here is from genome assembly GCA_029282495.1 of Mycena albidolilacea. Lineage (NCBI taxonomy): Eukaryota > Fungi > Basidiomycota > Agaricomycetes > Agaricales > Mycenaceae > Mycena > Mycena albidolilacea. The sequence goes on along the minus strand of JARIHO010000057.1, from coordinate 536,171 downwards.
GACAGACAGACAGACTGACATAATGTTATAAAAAGGGTAATTAGGTATTAGGTAGTCTGTGTTTTCAGGACATTTCCACACAAAATGCTGTTTTTTTATTCTTAGAAGATGCCACAGAGTTCTAACATTTTGTAAGAAACAATATTCATACTGACAGGAGGATGTGACTGAGTCAGAACTACACATAGCCTTATTAGAGCTCTTCTAGCTGCATCGGAGGCATTCAGTGCATTCCGGCCTCAGCTAGAGCGTGGGATGTCTAGGCGCACAAAACTGTTGCCGAGGTGCTGGGAGTTCTGTGTAGCCATCATTAAAGATCTTGAACATTGCTTTCTCGCTTAGCTACACACAGCCTTGGTGAGGTGCATTGATGGCCGCAACAGTTTCATAGATATAAGTCGCTGTCTACCCTAGCTAGCTTACGTCTTCATTGTGGAGGTGTGTCTAGGTGCCTCGTCACACCTCATCATTAATGTGATTAGCCGGCTAGATGTGGCTAGACACCACCTTTGGCTAGACACTGGCTAGGCTTCTCGAAACAGTGTTTGTACCAGGGGGTGGAACACAGTGATTGAGCATTTTCTTGCATCTGAAGATCCTGTGAGAATCACACTTATCTGGGCATTTCATGTGGTTTAGCTCTGTCGCACAGGTACATATGTTGTTCCACACAAAGGATTGCACCCCTGGGACACGTTCTAAGCATACAAAAACAATATTTTGCGTGAAAATGCCCTGAAAACACAGATTACCTAATAACTAATATTTTTGAAGATTCCTCTCTGTCACTGATGAGTATATCTATCCAGTTTTTATGCAAATTGCTGCAACACTGACCAATATATTTACAATCCTTCGAAAATGTTCCAAAACAAGAAATTTTCATTTGTGCCTTTGGTTCTGACATTAGCTGTAAACCATGATGGTTTGTATAGCTTTAAACTGTGATGCTTAGAGCCATGATGGTTTGAACTCAGAGTGAAAATGTTCAAACTGCAGATCTTTTCTTTGTTGCTTCCCTTGAGCAGATGTGCTCACAGCTAATGTCAGTGCTGAGGGCAGGATCAAAATTTCTGTTTTGAGTGATTTTTCATCCTCTCCAAAAAATTGTCTGTATCTCAATCAATTCTGCACGGTTTCAAATGAAGCTTAGTTAGATCTTCCAGAATAATTCAAATGAAATTAATGATAGACTCACTTCTAGTGTTGCCGCGATTCAAGTCGCCCCAAATCAATTTATTGTGAACAGCTCACTACTGATCCATATTATCTCAAGTCTGTTATGACACATTTGTAGCCCCATTGGGGGCACCGAATATGCCCCAAGGATTTGGGGTATTATCACATAGTTCATGAGAAAAAGCCATCAACTCGGCGACTCGACTCCAGAATTGAGTCAATGGAGTTGATGGAATTTCAGCACATCTAGGGGCCAGATTGCATAGTGGTTAGAGTATGTTATGAACCTACCTAGTCCCTCTTTCTGCACCACTGAATATTTGACTTTCCTCAGCACCCTCCGCTACTATGTGAGAAACTTGATTTTGATTGACTTGAGTTGCAGCAACACTAGTCACTTCCACAACATTAGGGACGTTGCACAAAAGCTGCATGGGCTGCATGCAGCTTTTGTGCATTACACAAAGCTGCTGTGTCGGCATTTTTTTAAAAACCTTTTCTCAGTACTATTCAAGTACCCTAAACATGGTTTTTAGTGCCTATAGCTAGAATTGGTGTTCTGTGATACGCTGTGGTAGTAAGTGTGGGAAAGCCGAGGGTTAACGGCATCAACTGCAGTCTTTGTCTTTCACATCACGCCACCCAGGATTTCCCCACACTTCCTACCACAGCGTATCACAGAACACAAATTCTAGGCAGTAAATACCATGTTTAGGGTACTTAAATGGTACTAAAAAAATGTTTTTAAAAAATGCTGATACAGCGGCCTTGCACAATGCACAAAAGCCGCATGCGGCCCATGTGGCTTTTGCGCAACATCCCTATGTGATTTTGTTAACAAAAAATCTGCAGTTTGAACATTTTGACTCTGAGTTCAAACTATGATGCGCTGAATAGGAAGTTCAAACCATCAGGGTTTAAACCAGGTTCAAACCATCAGGGTTTAAACTGGGTTTGAGCCACAAATCATACAACCAGAGGCAACTTATGTAGGAGAAGTACTCATGGTTCGAACCAGTTTAAACCCAGGGGCATCATTGGACACAATAAAGCTTAAACCTGAACCCTGCTAGAGTACAACTAGACAGAATTTGCCTGTTTTGGGGGAAATTTAGTGTCAAGGTTGCAAAAAAGGAAATCATCCCAACCTAACTAATCTGGCTGGTTCGGAGCTTTTTCCCTGGAAATCGGGGGGAAATTGGGGATATTTACAAAGGAGGTTTTTCCTGATGTAAGTAAAAATTGGGAGTGTCAATACCTGTCCATGAGACGCAGTTGGATATCATTTCATCTGCGACGATAGCTCCAGCAACTGCGCAATCATCAGAGCTGCCGATGGACAAATTCCAACCCCCGCACTGTCTGACTCAACATTTGATTTGTTGAACAGCAGGGATTTCGACTTCAATTGGTTCGTGCATGGTCTTGCCGGTGCAAACAACAAGATCTCACTTTGGCGTGGGATGCCGTTACCGCTGGTATAATCCTGCCGTTGACCCCAACTTCGTTGCGTACTTGAACGTACTCATATGTTCGACCGCTCCTCCTGCAGTTCCCCTTCAAGATATCATGGATTTGTATGGGATCTCCGGCACTCTCTTTGATGCTGGGGCCCCCACTGATTCCGGGTCGGTCACACTGAATCTTTTGATGAGCCGCTCCCACTACTTCCTCCACCCCCAGCCGAGTTGTCTCCTACCCTAGCCCCACCTGTCGATCACGCCGTCCTTGGAAAGAAGTGGATGAAGCGAATATCCTCCATACCACGCGTTCCTGAGGTGCCACCGCACACGAACGGTGTGGAGAGGGCGACAATGTCTCAAACTGGCTGCAGAAAAAAACACAAGGTATGGCTTTTACCTCATTTTATTGATTAAATGATATATGGTCCTGTCCCTTTCCGCTTTGTGCTGGGTTGACTGAGCACTGCATGCAGCTAGCCTAAAAAATGTTGGGGAACCAAGCCGAATAATTTGTGGAAACAAATGCTTCTTGAATCATACAAGCCGACAATTGCACACGGCCTGGTCTGATTCCAGACAAGGACTGGATGAACAATCAAATTGGGATCCAATCGTCAAGGGAGGACTCCACAGCATGACCAGTCACTGGTCTAACCCCGTCTGGACTTCCCTCTGACTCACTCACCAACTTGTACCCCAGTATGCTGCCAGAATGACCTGCCATCTGTCTTTCAACCTAGCACCCTGTTCTCGCGACCCTGACAGGATCGCATTTTGGGCATTTCTGCTTGCCTCCTCTGTATGTCTGCTCGAATGAGAGCTATAACATCTCTTTTTTGTAGATCACCTCCACATTCTGCACAATGCCCTTAACTGACATTCTCGCTGCAGTCTCAGATCAATGTGGGACCCTCCCGTGCAAAAATGTATGTTCCGTGCTCCTGGGTTGATATGAATTTTCCTGATTTCCTGCCAGGAAATTCTGGAGCCGTTTATATACATCGCTGCACCTCCTAGGAAAGGTATTCGAGACAGCCTACCAGGCTCATTTGATCTATGGATGAACATGCATTCAGACAAGAGGACCGTTATCTTGAATATTGTCTGCACCTTGCACCATTCAAGTCTCATGTGAGTCGCCCCTTAATCCTCATTTTCTAGCCCTGGAAGCTGTTTTGGTCGGATGATATCAAAGACAGTTCCAAGCTTCGGCGGGGAAAACCATATCAATAGAGAGCTTGCGCAGAGCCACTAGTAGCCACCAGTATCCACCTGGTGGCTCATCAGGCATGTGCAATCGGGTGGCTACTAAATTTACTTGCCCTTTGCATACCTCACATTCTTATGGTATAGGGTCAACAGGTAGCCCTCTATAAGCTTCCTGCTGCATGTCTAGGTGGGCAGAGGGGCGTCAAATAAGCAAATATTGTGATGCTTGATGTCATACCTGAGCCACCAGATAGCCACCGAATTGGGTGAGTCACTATGGAGGCAGAAGGGTGTCATACAAGTAAATATTGCGGCCCATGATGTCATACCTTAGCCACCAGATAGCCACCAAATCGGGTGAGCCACCCAATTGCGCTGAAACAGTGCACTTGTTATATGACTAGATTCGGGATTGCCCTAAACAACCCCAAAACCACTACAACAATCTATTCCTCCAAAGATGTAAGTGCTTCTCTTTGTGAGTTCGGGTCTGGGCCGTAGTACACGACCAATGGGTTTGGAACAAACACAATTTGACTGCTAGACTTCAACAAAGTACCTCAACAACACGCTAGCACTACGCAGCTGCCAACAACAATACCGCTAGCACCTGGGATGGGCAGGGTTTTATGGGTTGGATACAAGGTGGCTGGACCGCTAAGTCGAGGGCACCAGGGCAGAGTATGTAGGTTTGTGAAAATCCTCGCTAAGGGATACCCAAAGACTATTGAGGCTAACAACAAGGGACTTCAATCCTCAAACGGCAAGGCAGTCCTTAAACCGCTGACCTATTCCTTAACCAAGAACAGGAACATTTCCACTTTGTATTGGCAATAGACACTATAAGCGTCCAGCTAGCGACCCAACACACTATGACAGCGCTTCCGTCAATATCGGGGTGAAGGCGAAGTAACTGACAAGTTACAGTCGGTCTAGAGGTGGGGGCACCTAGTCTGTCTTCTTCTTAGTGAGCTCGAGGCAACATACAGCTACCTAGGAGGCAATCTAACACACTACGACAGTGCTTCCATCAATATCGGGGTGAAGGCAAAGCTACTAGCGCAACTGCTAGCTGGGTCTCGAAGAGAACATGCTGGGTTTTATACGTGAAGACTCCTCAAGTCAACAGCTTAGAACCTCAACTTAAGATCTTGACATGTCCAGAGTCAACAGTATTGATTCCAATAAAGCTACTACTTGTGAAGTGTGTTACAATCTCCACTAGCAACCTGAGACCACCTGCACCAACTTCGTACAAAGTCGGGGTATAATAATCTGAGGTCCTAGCCCGCTCTGTGCTCCCTTTTATACTACTGAGGTCCATGATACATGTGATATACAGAATGAATAATAGAAATGAGTGAAAATGATGTGATTGATACAGCAGCCAATGAAACGACTGCCGTTTGGTTTTATGATGGGTCTATGCCAAGCAGAACATCCACACTGATCCGCTAGTGTCCATTTATGGGTATCGTAAGTGATCCCTCAGCTTGCCATGAGCTGCCGGAACCTCTATCCCAACGAAACGGAGTTGCATCCGTCCCCTGGAGTCATCTAGCACAGGTCAGAGCACCGGCTAGCAGTCCGTTTATCCATTACTGCATTTGTGGTGACCCGCACATCCGAACCAATAGCCTGCTAGCTATCCTTCTTGCGGTCTACCTGTCTCTGTTTGTGACTCGCAACCGCGTCGCGACCGTCACGTGCTCACATCTGCGTTTCAGGTCTCGGTTTGCTCACTAGCTGGGTACTACGTACTAGCGCCTTTGTTAGAAGGCTGCTAGTGCATAGTTTACTACCCTTCAGATTCCAGACTCATTGCTCACACCGTCTGCTAGTGCCCTCGCAGTATCACTCTCCTGTGTCTCGCTTCCTAGGTACTAGCACCTTGACTGTTTGGGCTTATGGTTATTTCCCCGTGGTTTGTGCCTCCAGACCATGCTAATGCATCACACTAGTTGTATCTGGTGCTACAACCAGCAGCTTGGGCTCACTCCAGTTCTCCTTTATATCACCTAGCTAGACTCCTGAGTGTGATAACACTTCAGAAGTGCTAGCGCTTTCCCGTTGTATAAATACTGGTCTTAGGAAATCGCAAAATAGCACTAGATGCCGCACGCTCTTGTTACGGCATTTCATCGCATGCCTGATGAGCCACTGGGTGGCTATTGGTGGCTCTTGCGCAAGCTCTCTAATATGCTTAATTTTTCACAGTAGGAACTTCTGATTCGATTCCTGTCGTTCTAGCCACGCACCTCCTCTTTGGAATTCCACAGACCGTGGATACTGCTACCATTGTTTAGCTCACCATGACCTATCCAATTTGGAAAATGTCCATGTGGAACACCGTGATTTAGTTTGGATACTTGTTGACGCGGTAACACCAGGGGCAACCAGCGAGGCATGCGAACACCAAGTGCATTACACGCATGTGGCTCGCAGTCGGAACAAAGCCCACAAAGGTGCCTTTAACAAGCAAAGGGGAGCTTTGTGGCCTTTCTTCCATATGGGAACCACATGCGTGTAACGCATGCGGTGTTCACATGCGTCGTTGGCTGCCCCCCGGTGTAAACACTCCTTTTTAGAGGTATCAAGTAACCAGATACAGATAAATTGATTTGTTTGCATCGCGGACAAGGCCTGGATCTTCCCTAGCACGATTCCGTCCAATACCCCACGGAAGCTCAATATTTCGATATGATCAAACGCACTCTGTGCATTCCAGAACTCTCCTCACAGTCCTCTCATAAATCCGCAGAGACCGGTGGCCTGTTGAAAATCGGAATCAGAATTATGATGGCATACGCGGAGACCGAGGTGGATCAGTAGGTGGATTCGTTTTTGAATATCGAAATCATCAACGGTTCACGCTAAGGCCTCCGCACCGTTGATAAACCTCATGGGAATCTACTATTACGAGTACTTTATGTACTCGTTCTTTTCATCAATCGGGACCAGATTTTTTCCGAGGTGATACGTTTATCAGTGCGTCCTGAGGATGTAATGAAATAGTGGCGGTGTCCATTAGATTTTTGTGATACTTTTAAGAGCCTAATCTAATAGATTTAGTGATTATATCATCCACCAAGAGGATGCTGGTTCGAATCCGGCTAGTCTATTTATATTTTGTTCTCTTTGTTTCCTAACCTCCACCATGTCACACCTTCTAACAGTCATAAATATTGTACACATACCAATCCATTTAGTATTGCTTTGTATAGCTCTGTGTTGAGCATCATGACTTATTTGTAGGGTGAGTGTCGTGTTTTTTTAAAAAAAATTCAAGCTTCTGGTATCTATCATTCAACCACGGCTCTCATAAAATATTTGAGAGTTGCAGAGGTTTCACTTAATAGGTTTGGCACTACCTTTGAGTTATATTGCTGTTACAGAAATCTGCAATACATTTTGCAGAGTTCGACTTCAGGTTGTGGCGGTGCAGGCGAGACGTACGCAAGGCTTCGGAAGATCCCGAACACATCAGATGGTTGGCTTCAACGGCGATACAATTTCCGCCGGGTCAATTCTAGTAACACATTTGAGATATCCTGTGTCTATATAAATATCTGACCCATATTGTACACTTTAGTTTCGAAGAATCTATATGAAGTTTGATTAATCAATTCACATCTCAATGCATAATCTGTTTTATTCACTGCCTGATTAATCACTCATCAGCACCTTGTATGTGGTAATGAAGGGAGGCTGTTAAACAGCTGTTCTGTTAATCCATTCACCTCACCGTACATAGGCTATATACGTCATTTCTGTCCCTGCAGAACAGAGGATTCAGTTGAAAGTGTGCCATGTTAAACAGGTGTTTCGTTAAACAGTTCACCCCACTGCTCCCATATTGCTCCAGGAAGCATGACAGGAAAGATGTCCAGTTTGATTAAACGAGACCTGCATTGTCAATCAGTTCAGCTTACGAGTACTTTATATGCTCGTTCTTTTCATCAACGGAACCAGGTTTTTGAGTTTGTGATACTTTTATCAGTGCTTCCTCAGGATGTAATGAAATGGCTGTTTTCATTAGTATTTTGTAGTCTTTTTAAGAGCCTAATCTAATGGATTTAGTGATTATATCATCCACCAAGAGGATGCTGGTTCTATTCCGGCTAGTCTATTTATATTTTGATCTCTTAGTTTCCTAACCTCCGCCTTGTCACACTTTCCAGTAGTCATATATATTGTACACACACCAATCCATTTAGCATTCATTTGTATAGCTTTGAGTTGGGCCTCTTGTTCTATTTATAGGGTGAGTGTTGCGTTTATTTTATTATTTTTACTCTTTCTCGTGGTCTCTAACATTCGTAACAAAATTGAGATATTCAGAGGTTTCGCTTGATTGGTTTGGAACTAGGCTTGAGTTGGACTGCTCTTATGGAACCCCGTGTTGTTCACCTGCTCTTTACCGCGACGCAATCCCAACCCACATTTTTTTTTATAAATTGCGCCCATAACCGTTTTGGCAATTCATGAGAGCTCAGCGCAGATGTTGTTTGCCGAAGGCCTAAGTTCAATCTGGGCCTGTTGGAAAGACTGGTGTTCACATGAAGTCCGAGCACAACAAGAAAGTCATCGTCAATATTAAGTAACACACCTCAATTTGTCTGTCTGTCCTAGATCAGTTTTCACGGAGGTGCAAGAGGAGCAAAAATATACTTTGTTGTAGGGCCTCACAGACATTTATTCTGTGCAGAACAGCTGAGATATTTCATTTGAAATACTGTATCTTGATGTGAAACGAGCTACAAGGCAATCTGTGATCTGTATATGGAAATAGTTGACACCGAATGTGTGCTGAATTGATGTGAAATCACTGTCCAATGTTCAAACTTGATAGAGCCATAACTCTGTCAGTTCTCCAGAGATTGTGCTGCTTCTGGGCTCAAAAAAATTCCCGCTACCTTTAGGTAAGGGTTCTGAGATATGTCGCGATCAAAATGCTTTTGGGTGCATCACATTTTTGTCAGCAGGTTTCGCATAAGCACATCTTCTCCCTGCGAAATTACTTCGGCTGACACAAAGCCATTCTGCTTGCCATGGTTGTTGTTCAGGAGCTTATGGTTCTGCTTATTCGAGAGGGGAACACAACTCGCTTCAAGTTCAAACGGACCCTGTGAGATTGACTCATGTCCAGCATGGTATGATCTCTGTCCCATTAGTTATAACAACCTTTTGCAGCAGGGTTTGATCAGTCCTCTCAGATTTTGAGCTGGATATGCAGATTCAATACCGGACATGGACTCAAAGCTGAACTGTTGCTAACAGTGTGGGTTCTCAGTAAAGAGGTTTCTAAACATTGCTGTCCCAATTAATTACTGGTATACCGAAAGAAAGATACCCAATATCTTTAGGTTTATTTTGTTGTGGGCCAATGCGAGCTGGTTGGTGCACCAGCGCCAACCAAGCGAGTCTTGGGCTGCCTGTACAACTAGACTAGCAATGTTCTTAATTGATTAATTGTAGTTCAAAAGGCCTGTATGTTTCTGGGTAGCAGGCTCTGCCGCTTGCCAGCTTTACTGGCCTTATCACACAGTGGATTTCAACATTATGATGACATAGAATCAAGGAAAAAACCCTGACTATCCCTACCCAAGGGCCAAGTCCATGGCAAAAATATTCCTGCCTAACCATACTTGAGTCAATCAATGCCAGTGATATGGTGAACTTCTGGCCATCTACCAAGGGAGGATGGGAGTAAGAAAGGTTTTTTGGCACCAAAGAAATAAGGAAATTGACTTTACTGACACATACAGAAATATCGGAAAAATATCAAAACAAATCACCCTGGAAAAAATGACATGGGAGGTGTTTGCAGGGGGGTGGCGTCTTCAGGCGACATGTTCATCGTGTTCTATGGGTAAATCAACCTCATTTTGCATCCAAATATAATGCCTCGCTGGATGCGCACATGGGCGTTGTAGCACTTCTTTGTACAGGTGGGCAGTAAAATCAGAATATCTTTGCTGATTGTTTCTCAGAAAATAGGGGGCATCAATTTTCGACTCCGTGGACCTCAGAAACATTCAGTCACCAATGATCAGCAATAGGGACCTGCTCAGCATTGCACTATTTCCAAATAGGTGGGTACCTCTCAGTGGGCCACAACTGCAGAGTGCGCTATGTGTCCAGACAGTTTTTAATGGCCATTAACCAAATCTATACAATAATCCCATGTTGCCGGTGGCCTGGTTAAGCATTGAGCTGTCTGAGTGTGAGCCAAATGCTAAGAACATCCAAAACACAGTATATCGGTGCGCATTTGCGGAGCAGAGTTGCAAAGCCTCCTTAACTCTGATATGTCACTCCAATATATTGTCTTTACATTACAAAAAATTACCGAGGCCAAATAAGCACTCGTTCCTGCACACTGTTCCAAAGATTGCAACAAAATTGAGGAGCAGTGCCCTTGGAGGATTATCGGGACCTCCTATGGTCCAATTGACCTCTCGAATCGATCCGGAGGGTATTGAAACCCTAGGAAACATGCTCCATCCATGACAAAGAGGACATCTAACCACATGGTTTAGCAAAATACACTGGGTGAATAAAAATACCACCTGGAGTTTGAATGGGTGGTGAAACCTTCCAAATTCTGTTACCTGTATCAACTCTATGCAGAGAGCACCTACAGAGTTGTGAGCCAAGTCTATCGAAAACATAGGCTGAACAGTGAAAAAATCATGGGAACTTCCTTTTTGGGTTACATGGTGTAGTGGTTCCAAAAGGGGAACTGGCCATCAAAGTAGTGACCACCTGGAGCTCGATCGAAGGCCCTGGCATGTTTATATTGAGTGAGCCAGTGAACAATCCCCAGTTGTCTATGGAGTAAGCTAAAACTTTGAAATACTTTTATAACATATACAAGATATGCCTTCGCTTCGCTCCGGCATGAGTGCATATTGAAAGGCAATCGTTGACACTTCAAGATTACAGAAGAACTAATTATTTTTTAAATATAAGGCAGACAGATGGTCATGAGCAATGACAGTATCATTATTCAGCATATCATGATGATACGGTGAATAGCAATCGCGCAAGGTATGTATCCAGACAAACACAAAAATCCAGTGCGCGTCTAATACACGAACACTTCCTCTTCATTGGCGCAACTGCAGGCGCGGTAAGGTTTAGTGAGTAAAACTAAAATAGAGAAAGCGCACTGTGATGAAGAGCGAGACCACGTCTGGGTTTTCCACCCCCCTTGACCAATAGAAATATGTGCCAGCATCGAACTCACCTTGTGGGACAATGAAAAGGCTTACCAGAAACAGGTCGTCGATGTGCTGTTGGTTCGCGGAATCACAGCGAATTGTTAGTTGGATGAGACCTCCAGGGCGATTCTTGCCTCGGGTATAGCTCAGCAGTCGTGAAGAAGACACAACATTGATGAGGGAACTCACCATCGCGTAGCGCCTAGCCTGGAGGACCCTCGAAAAAAATTGCATCAGGTGGCAGGCTAGTTGAAGTTTAGTTCTACATGCCCAACGATGCTCCGGAACGTGGACAATAGAACAGAAGATGTCCCCGCAGTACTACACGGCGGCAACTCGTGGGTTGAAGGCAGAGCGATTTGCCAGGACGCAGCGAAAACGTCGATGTTTGAGAAACTAAAAGTTGTCAGGTATCTACAGATAGGGATACGGGACCGATCTCACCTGTAGCGTCAAAGACGCGAGGCTCGCAGACGCATATAGTGTGCGCTATCCCTCGCCTCCGTCCGCGGCGATAGAAAGCAGTAGATCTGATCCTCCGAATGTTGAGTAGTTTAATAAAGAAGCGTGCAAAGGATATCTGATCGGCCAGGATGTGTGTACCGGCTGCACTACCAGAAAGCTTGTCCTTGAAGCCATTGGGCACTGGCTGTGAGTTTTGGAGCCAGGTAATGCGGCAATTGGGGGCGCCAAAGAGGGGTGAAAAGACTCTTTGCGTAACGGTGCAGAATAAAGCTTCATTTTGCGGTCCAGCATTGAATTTTGGCACAGTGCGAGCAGATATAGAAGTTATCGAAGCAAGACTCTTGATGTGTTTGGGTTCGGCATATATTGAGCAGGCGTTGAAGCTTGGAATAAAATGGTTGTAATCGTTGACCGTGGCAGAGGCCCCTTAGCGGAGAGAAAAGATATTAAGGGATGGGATGAGCCGCAAGTGGGGGGTGAGTGCGAAAAGAATTGAGAGGGAACAGAGGGCTCCGACTCGCCGGTTATATAAAATTGTCCTTCATGGCTGCAGTGTGGCAAATGTGCGCCGCAGTGAGAATGTTGTTCCCGGATTGAGCGGTCTTGGAGAGTTTTTAATTCACGAGACTTGTTTCTACTGCTCGATGATCCTAATGGGGGTTGTGCTTCGCAGTTAAATGTGGCAGCGCAGTTCGGATAGAACCGAAATGAAGTGCGTAGTTCACATCGTGATCATGTGTGGGAAAATAAGATGCACCAAAGGAGTTGAAGAGGGCAGAATAGCACATAGGCATCGAAGGAGTAGAGATTTATGGGGAAAGAGCACAGGATTTCCACCATCTCGTTAAAGAACGGTTAATGTAGGGTCTGGGCCTAGGATCATCAAACCGGCGATCAAACCGGCGATCAAACCGGCGATCATTGATTTCGGATGTACCCGAAGTGCTTCGTACGCAAGGACTGCACTGCCACTCTTCTGCTTTTTCCCATCACAATCTCATATCACACTTCATGGCTCATTAAAACCTCCAGAGTGTACCCAAAGTCAACTTCTGTGAGTAAGATATAGTGCATACAAATACCATCAACATCCCAAATAAGAGCAAAATCTCGAAAGAAATGTGCCAAATAATTACTAGGATCTGTATATGTAATCCCTTTCATGAATCTTTAGATATACCTCCTAGCTTTGACTTGAACCACCTTACTGGGTAACTGGAAGAATGCAGAGTGTGTATTCATCAGCCAAAGTGCGATCAGCAAAGGCCATCAAAAGTGATGCCAACCCTTGATGACTTTATGAGGACAACTTCTCCTTCAGTTACACCTGGATCCCTTTGAAATCTGATTAGCATCTTTATAACATCTCCGTCTACAAATTTATGGAAGAGATAGCCCCTGAACTGCCCACGTATTGTGTAACACATGAATTTTGAGAAAATTGGCCTTACTTTTGGGATGTTGACTGTATTTGAATGCACTATAACTTACCCATAGCTGTCTGACGCCTGCAAGCCATAAGGAGAAGGGGGCTGACTGTCATCCCGGAGAACAAAAGACAAAAAGTAAAGTACGAGTTATGCCGTGCGCAGCATCGGCCTCCCCCCAAGTCAAATCCGTGCCGATTTTCTTAATATTCGCGGCCCTGTGGTGCGCCTTGAAGTACCTTGATCATAATCGAGTGACAAGGATGCAGTATTCCACGAATAAGGGATTGGCGGAGGATATTGAGGAAGGGAAATCCTCATTCCCATTGTTCACGCTATGCACTTGAATCCAACCGATAGGCAGATCATCAGTCAGTAGGTTAACCAATGAAGGCATTTCAAGTTTTTAACGGTGGATAGATGTATTGCAACGGAGGCCGATCACACCAACTCTGAAGATTTACGCAGTTGACTATCTGGAACATCAAACGAATTCATTCAAGTATACCCTTTCCATCGTGAATGGTCTGGAATCCGAGATTCGGACGGACATTTTCGGTCTCGGAGGAAATTGAGCTCTCTCTGAAATAATGGATGCTCTTCACGTTGGCGAGGGACGGTGATTCCGCCTCGCACTAGTTAAACAATCTTAATCAAGTCACGACATAAGTGCATATCGTATCATTTGATTACATCTCGCGGTTCTGGTTCTGAGTTAATGTTCAAGATTCGATCGCCCTCAAACCTGACTACGGCTCAAGTTCGGTTTGTTGAAGTGATGGACCCGAACCTGCACCGAAAAGAACACTGCCTGGACTGACATGAAACCATCCCCTGGCATGCAGAATTCAACTTGCACTGATACAGTGGCGTGACGGCGTCCACTGGTCATGGGGCGCATCGTATGTCAGGGTGAACTCAGAAAGATGGCCCGGAGCAGTGTCAGATTCCCTTTGGCGTGTCGAATTTAACTAGCATCGATTTCTCCCCATGACAGCGCCAATTTTATCGAATCGGCCGAGGAGATGAGGACTATAAAACTGAACACCCTTGTCAAGTAGATAGACATTTCGCACCCCGCGGACATGTCTGCTCACAGTACTATCATGGAAAACCTGCCTGAAACCTTCTGCTTCCCCAACTTGAGGTCCATTGTCCGCGAATTCAAGGGTACTCGTGATCATCTTCACCCGATGATGGACATGGCCAGCCTCGAAACCTCGAACTGGATCTCGAGGTGCGTATCCACTCTCAGTGTTTATGTCGTGCTCATGTACATGAAACATGAATTACCAGCTACAAAAATATGGATAAGCGGTGGTTTGCAATCATGGAGTACACTCGTTCTGACTACTTGGTTGCTTTGGAGTACCCCGACATTGACGTTAGCGATCTGGGCCTCGGTATGCAATACAGTTGTTGATTCATCTTCCTCGACGACAGTCAGTGTTTTTCAGCCCTCCTGGTCAGCGTACTAATCTACAGTCGAACTGCCTCTAGTCGTCGACGCTGGAAAACTGAGTCAGGAAAAATTGAGGATGCTCGTCCAGATGTTGGAGGACGTCATGTGCAATCGAAGTCTGGAGACAGGTGAACCTCTTCCCCTTGTTATCGAGATATTACAGTTCATATGGGGAAAATTTTGCGAGAGAAAACGCCCTTGTGGGTCATCGTCTGCTTATCCTTTCTGCCTCATTGCTCACGGAAACCAGGCTTTGAGCGTCTTCTTGCCAACGGCTGGATCGATTGGGCCACATCACTCCTTCAGGTGAATGAACTTAGAACGAACCCTCAAGTCCCTGACATGGAAACATGTCAGTGAATTCATTTCGATACTATTCATACTTTCCAAACGATGCTAATGTATATACTGCAGATAAAATCAGCCGAGGAAGAACTTTGGCTGTATACTGTGCCGTTGCCTCCGGGGGGTTCGTGTATCAACAACAGTTTGAGCCGCATAATAATGAACGGAATCCTTAGGTTTATTCAAGATCTTAGTGTCGATGATCAAATACTGCACAGCGCAGAGATGAAGCAGCTCAATGCCGACATTATCAAAACAGCAGGGTTCCTTAATGATATTTTCTCATGGAATATCGAACAAGTATCTCAATTTACTGTACTATTTTATTCAATTTGTTGTCACGCGTCATACCCACTTTTTTTTTTATTGCGGCAATAATTTTTTGTCAATTTGTCGGATTTCTTTGGGATTTACAGCTAATGTCGGAACCGAAGGCGCGGTCGAAAATTTCGTGTTTTGGGATGTTTTCAAAGAATTGTTAAAAGCTCAACCAGTTCTCCGCCGATTTGAATAAAACCTAGTTAGATCTGTCGGGATAATTCATGCGCAATTAGTGACAGAGAGCGATTCATAAAAAAATTCTATATTAGGTAATCTGTGCTTTTGGACTATTCTCGTGCTAAATACCATTTTGCATGTCCAGGACATGTTCCAGTGACCTGGTATTTTGAGAGGGACAACTTGTATACCTAAGGGAACATGTGATAGAGCCAGAATCATATAAAACCTCGATATAAATGCGATCCTTACAATATTTCTGCATGCCAAAATTGCTAAATATATCCAAAGGAGCTACAAGGACTGCAACTAAAATATCCGCAATTCCGGCTCTATCACGTGTTTGGCCAGGTATATGAGTTGTCCCTCCCGAAATATTAGATCACTGGGACATGTCCTGGACATGCAAAATGGTATTTGGCACGAAAATGGTCCAAAAGCACAGATTACCTAATATAGAATATTTTTATGAATCACTCTCTGTCACTAATTGCGCATGAATTAGCCCGACAGATCTAACTAGGTTTCATCCAAATCGGCGGAGAACTGGTTGAGATTTCAACAATTCTTTGAAAACATCCCAAAACACAAAATTTTTGACCGCGCCTTCGGTTCCGACATTAGCTGTAAATTGTATCAAAAATTCCGAATCAAACGCGAATTGATCGAAATAGTACAGTAATGTGGATCCGGGTTTGGTTAGAGGTGTTCAGGCACTTTGTTGTGCTTGATTTACAAACGGAGCCTTACGCAACAGATCAGGTGACTCGGGTTTAGTGGTAGCCGGTTGTTCCGACTACAGTTGGACTTCGCCTATCAACTATCCGATCATTGTTTCCATCCTGATTTGGTTACTTGAACCAGACCAGGACAGTAACTCACATATCTCCACAACCACTTGGCAGTTTGGGCTGATTAAGGTACTGGCTTAAAGCCAGCACCTTCCTCTACCTAATACTGAAGGTCCTGGATGGGGACACGAGGATAGAAGATGGGACTGTCAACACAATCGAACAGGAAACAGTCATGCTGGACACACTCAAGCACTAAGGGGTCAATACACGAGGATCCTATATATTTACCTACACGTGATTAACTACAGACACCTTACTCATATACCAGTGAGTAGAATAATCATTGTATTGTAAGCATAATTGTACACATCAGGAAAACGCAAAGTTGCCGCATAGCTCCAGATAGCACCATATAGAAGCCATAGTGGCCATAGCAGATGGCCAATTTTATAGAAAGGTGGGAGGGGGGGGGGGGTCAAATCTATAGACACTCATAGACCCCCATAGTTCTCATGTTGTCTATCATAGTAGCCATAGTAACCATAGCCATAGGGTTCATAGCACTCATATTTCATTTCAGCCAAAAAGCAAAAGCTTTTTTTCACCCTACTACCCTTTGGACCTATTAACCGTTCTTTAACGAAATCCCTCGTAAGCTGTGCCAAAGCCCCATATAGTGTTGCTCGTTCGCTCTTCCTCTGGCTGTCTGTAATTCTTAACTCCTTTGGTTTGCAGTGATTCCCCACACTGCCCGAAGGTTCACTCGACTGAATGGCTCCTCGGCTGTGCTATTTCTCCATATGTCCATATTCCTTTTTCCACTCTGTTTTTAACCCCATTAACCGTTCTTAAGTACCGCAGTCCGCAGATGGGCGCAGCTTCTCGCAGCAAGATCTATCTATCTACCGTTGGTTTAACGAAACGACAGGGTTTTGTTCATTCCATCCCCTTCTACGTTATCCCCATCCTGTTGACTCTCTTCTCCTCCTATTATGTCCATCACCGCAGTCTGAGTTGAACAAACACAGCTTTTTACCCCCATCCCCATACGACGCAACCACCTACTGTTTCTTTAACAAAATAGCGAGAAGATGATCCCCATCTGGGTGATCTCTTTTGTCCTGTCTCTTGCCAACTGCTTATTTGCAGGATCAACGGTCCCACAATTTGTACAGCAAGTTATCAGCTGACTTCGATTTGCCTAATTGTTCCCAGAGAGCCCGTAGTTCCAGAATTCCGTAGCTGTGAACTCAGGCACAAATTCGGACTCTTCAGTGGTACTGCTGTGGTAGAGGAGTGTTCGCTTCTCCCGATGCAAATGAACCGCGCCAGATTCCGAAGCTGTGGAATTGAGCCTGAATTGGAATGGTGAGCGGTGGAGGCAGGTCTCGTGAAAGAACAGCCTTTGGAACATCAAGCTCTGGCCACATAGTCATTTGCCACATAAACGGCCAGGCCACTGATTTATTCGTCCTTCCTTCCCTCACCCCCACTCGTCTGTGATTCAAGCTCGGTCTGTTCCGTCCAGTCTAACAATTCAATCGAACAATGACACCCCATACTCCAGATTGGCCACTGAGACTGCAAAACAAACTGCGATGCCGATTGATCAAGCCTGTTCGTTCCGATTGAACCCTGACTCTCAAATCCTGGAACTGGATCTTCAAGCCTGAGATCGAACGACCAATGTCTTCTAATGCTCTATATCATGTCAACACTCCTCCAGGGTCAAGGCTGTTTAGATAGACACTCTGTGGCGTACGCCAAACGTTGCCGTCAAGATGACCACGGTTCACTTGAACAATCAACAACTTTGCTCAATGTTCGGACTCAAATATTCTCTTTGACTTCCTCAAATGCTGCGCTAGCGCCAACTTCAGCCTCCCGCTCGGTGTCTGTCACATTTCTTATGTATTCCGTCCCTTCTACCAGAGCAAGATCTCAATTTCACCTCAATGTAGATTGCAATATCTTCGAGAATGGCCACCCTCAGACATGCACCAATCCGTCCGCCATGATGATGTGACGAGACTCAGCTACGATGAACACCGACCCGAATCGGTTGGAGACTATACCATAAATCTGGCTCAAGCTAAAATCGACAACCCAGTGACTTGAAGTTTTGATCTTCCTTTTCACCTACACTGTGCTTTGTTCGCAAGCATATCCAATGGCTGCGATGCAGCAAGCGACTCTTTTGGTCGGTTTTCTCAGTGTGTCATCCTGATTCAATTAACAGACGCCGACAGGATCACTTACTCGCATCAGATGCGGCGTCCAAATCCCGGTAACGAGTTGTTCAGTTTCTTAAAGATTGTACTGACACGATGCCCTGGCAGGTCGGAAGTAGATTTGATTCAGGGGTCCATTCAATGTAAGTCCGATTTAAACTGTGCCAGACTCTCGATCTGTGTGATGTATTGATCCCTCTCACCGTCACTAGATGTGTTATTAGCACATCTCGATTCTTGCTCGATTCTCAAACCCTCAAGGCATTGTTCGCGACGGTGCGTTTTTACTTTCTCACTCCATCTTTCCTCCATTAATGTCACAATGCGCAGACCGAACAAAGCTTGCCGCCGCGAAAATCCCGCTCTTGATACAACCATGGCAGGGTGTGCCCTCCCACCCATATTGTTCACTTTGCCTGCTCACCACAACTCACCATACGAAGTGCAACTTACTAATTCCATCCATGGAGCCACGTAAGCTTCAGCGATCGGGTTACGCCATCAAAAAATCGCCGAACATCAACACAGAGTGGCCAATGCCCAGTATGTTGTTGAATTCCCCATGCCGTGTACTCTTGACTGACAATGCCGTAGTATGGTATCTTCAAAGATCATTTTTGACGGGCCAGAACTGCTGTACGAGACCGGTAGTTAAAATGTCTGTCAGCTGTTGAATGTCGGAGTGGTTGAATGAATTTTTACCTTATCTATTAACACTGACTTCGCCGCTGCCGGAGCGAAGCGAAGGCAGATCTTGTTGTTTCTAATGATATGCCTGGTATTACATTAGATCTAATTAAAGGAAATCCGATCTGATTCCTCTTATGTCCTAAATGCAACTTGAGTATTGTAAATAAATGCTAGTACGGGGAATTGAACTCATGACCTTCGCACGAACTAAGAAAATCTTAAAGCAACAAAATAACCTCTACACTAAAGTAACCATAGAAAGTTGTGGTGCTTTATGTGAGAATACAGTTGTTCTGCCTCCCAGCACCATTGAGGTCCCTACTCATCTCAACTATTATTTTGGTGTGTCATGTTTAAAGTAGTATTGGTGGGCAATATAAACCATAAACCATGATTGTGGTTGATGTAGCCAAAACCCATCCTTGCAGGTCACAAATCTAAAAATAGACCCAAAATGAAACTTATAGAGCCGAATGAGAGCTACAAGACTCATTAAGATTATTTTTCAAGAACTGGCTTTGTTCAACCATGAATTGCAAGATACTTTCCTGGAAGTAGTGCCTTCTCAGGAATTGGATCCTCCTAATCAGGTGTGAATATGCAAGGTTGGCACATTGTGTTCAACCCAGTTGAGTTGAGTTATCCCATAAGTGATGACAAGATTAACTACATTAAAGCTACAGCTACTCATAGACCGTGATAGTAGGCAATAAAAATTGATGGACTGACATAGTTCACCATAGATCAACATAGCATCCCAAGACACTTTCATAGACTCCTATAGATCCCTCTGATGCTCATAGCTCATTATAGCTCATCATAGCTCACCATAGCCCACTATAGTGCTCGGGGTATCTCATAGACCCTCATAGCACCCCATAGGCCCCCATAGCTGCCCTTTCGTCTATGGGGCAACTTTGGATTTTCCTGATGCAGTATATAAGGAGGAGGTTTTGGCATGGATAGGTACTGAACTTTCTGTCCCTAAGAGCAGTAGCCTTTACCGGATATTGCTTGATAAACGACGGTGATGCGGGACTTGTCACTCAGGACTGACTTTGTTAAGAAGTTTTGTTTTGTCTGCACAAGTAACTCAATATCAATTGTTGACTCGGGAACTTGGGATTGGGAATGGTTAAGAAGCTAGAGAGAGCTTATTAGGATTGAGAACACGGTACCGCACTACAGTAGCCTCAGAAGGCTTATTATTTGGGATTGTTGGCTCAAGCTTGTGAAGCTTTAATACTTGATTTGTTGGCTTAGGCGCTCGTTTGGCATTGCTCAAAGAGGTCTAATACTCTAAATCAACCTTGCACCTCGGACTACCCTTAAACAGGTGTGTTCCTCGCAACCTTTGTTGGATTATCTGTGCTCCTTGAACCTTCTTAAAGCGTTCAAAAGACCCATACTCAGTGGCACAGTCTAAACCATTCAAGGGGAAAGTAGTTAAGATTTTGTTAGTAGTTGTGCTTTTGCCTTAATCAAGCAAACTTGCATTCTGCTCATTGGATCTTGATTAAACTAGTACTGCTGTTGTAGACACCAAGCAAGCATTTCATCATGCCCCGTGCCGAGCTTAAGGTTGCCCTTACAGATCTGCCTAAATTCAGATCATTCTGAAAGCTAGAATACAGGCGATCTTGGTGCACATTCTCAAAATCAAACACGCATGATTCCCACCTGTAAGAATGGAGTTATGGATCTGGACTGAATATCCATTCCTGGTAGGTTGCCTTGCAGTCAAACCAAAAGCCATCATATTCTAGAGCTTTGCCTCGATTCTAGCTTTGGGAATCACCAATAATGATGCAAATCCAACCACAGATGGCGAAGATATGGTCATTACCGCATCTGGTTCAAACCGGGCAGCCCAAATTTTGGGACATACAAATTATTGGCGAGTAGGGTAAGCTCCACTTTGCCGGTTTCACACACATCTATATTCGTGGGAATCTGTTGAGAAATGGGTGAGAAGAGCACAAGGAAATCTGGGCTGTTTAAATTGCTTTCATTTAGCTATTTTCAGAAGAGTGTCATTACTTTCGCAATAATTCACAAGGGTGAATGGCACTTGGTACACAAATCTGGACATTACCTCAGTAGTTGCTTATGCACTTCAAGCAGAACCTGGTTTCTCATAGTTTAAGCGAGACAAACAATGGCGGGGGTAAAAGAGATATAGATCAGGTAAAACTGAGCACAGCCACACAGGTCAGCGTTCACTTTACAATCATTTTTTGATTGTAAAGCAACTTTGAGTCAGTTAAAAAGAGCTCCTGAAACATGTCATGAATCACCCTGACTCAGCATCGCAGATATCCTTTTTCGGGTTCTACCACATTCCTTTTCGGGAATAACCCGTCCTTGATCAGGTTATTCCCTGGCCCACAACACTCACTCGACCCTCAGGGACATGAATATCCCTTGGACCTTTATTTGGAATCCATGCAGACATGGATTCCTCACCACTTTATCACCCGGGTTCTTATTGCAGTAACCCGGGACTCTATACGACGATGGCATGACACCATACACATGCAACCCGGGTTCTGTGCGCTAGCAACCCGGACTCCTTTGTGCCGATGACCAGGGTCATGGCTACACTCCTTTATGTTGGTGGATATTCACTCCTAATATCCCTGCCAAGACGACTACACTCCTGAATGGCGACAGGTGTCCCCTGGGTGCCACCTGTTGACTCCTTTATGCTCATGACTCCTTGATGACCCCTAGTGCTGTGGTGATAACACATAGGGACTAGGAGCATCAGCATTAATGTTCCTTAATGCTGGATACAGTAACCGATCGCGATCGTATTTAATTTATGTAGAAAGGTATATAAACTCGGTAGAATCTTCCCTGTACAGTAGATTCTACCTCGTCTATTCACAGGCCTTACTTTGGCTGGAGTGCTTGGTTCTTGGACTTGAGCCTGGAGTGCTCTTGTCCTCATCTCGTTGTTCTGGTCTTGCCTTCGCTCCCCTTTCGCTCGACAACACCAGAACTCCTACTCTCTGTCTCTTGCCTTGGGATCTCGACCTAGCAGCTGTTGGATCTGGCCCGTTAGGTAGCGGCAAGGAGAGATGCTACCTAACAAGGGGAAGAGATCATCACACTAGTTCCCTGGCAGGGTTGTACAGAGACTGGTTCGCCTGAGTTCCCCTCAGGCACCCCTCAGTCTTGGATCTAGTTGGAACCCCTGTTTGGAGTACCCCTGAGTCGGGTTCCTCCTCTCGGGTTCTTGGGACGCAACCCCAAACCCCTATCCAGAACCCGAAGCCCCTATTCGAGACACCTGGAGCGGTTTCCTCTCGCTAGGGTCTAGTGCATAGTTGCAGTACTCTCACTGCAATATCTTCGGGTTCTTCAGCACAGGTTGCTCACCACCTATGGATGTTGGTCCAGTTGGCCACATCCTCCCCTTGGATCCTCGACGTACGGTCATGCGCTGATTGATGTGCTCAGAACCTATATAAGAAACACACAAATAACCCCAATTGACTCGAGAGCGGCACAGAAATAATCCAGAGATTGTTCCTACAACCAACAAACAAATCAAACGGCAGTATATGCACGTTTCCAGAGATCCCGACGAGTTACAGCCCCTAGTACAGGGCCTTGAAAAGGTTGTAGGGAGAGGTTTCGTATCTCAAAGAGATAATAGAGCAAACTGCGTAGAACGTGTTTCTAGACACAGTGGAAACGTTGTTTCCAAACAAGATAGATTTATAGCTTCGCAGCGTGTGTGTGTGTGTATCCAAGCGACAGAGAAACAAGTTTAAAGTAGTCCCGTAGACTCAAGTAGGGCCCCTAGTGTATAGGCCAAGAACGTTCACAGAGCTTTCCCTAAAGAGGTACTTTCTGAGCAACGCCAGCAGTCACGTTTCCAAAGTTTTCCCTTGACGGTACTTTCTGAAACCCGCTCCGCAAACAACAACAATAACGTTTCTTTCAACAGAGACACAGATCCAACAGATTCTCAGAGTTCAGACAGTTTCCAGGCAAAGCCCAAGTGCGTTTCCAGAATATATGATTCAGAAACAAATAAGATTTCGACTAATAAGGCTACTCTATAAGAGTGCGTCCGCCGAGGATCCCAGATCAACCCAATGCGCAAGCGTATAGCCTACTAATTCGGGGGAAGATGCTGTGTCCATCGTAGAAACACCCTCGGATACTTATACAACCGCCAAGACACTGTTACAAAGCCCAAAACACAATCCCAATGAGTCAAAAGTCCGTTTATCTGCCTCTTTAACCGTGTTTCCGTCGGTTGTTCTTCCGAACGTCGCCTCCCATTGGTTCCCAACTGTGAGCACGCCATATTCTCTTGCCAATTACGAGGCAGGAACCCGTCAGCAGCACCCCTGTATTATTCAGAGGGTGTGTCGATCACCGATAGATCGGCACTGGATCTCGTTCGACCTGTTTCTGCTCCAACTCAAGTTTCCCCTTGGTTCCAAGCACGGAACTTGATAATACTCCTTTGTAGGCTTCGGTAGATACCCGTTTCTCTAGGGTTTCCCAGAAAGGGTTCTTGAGAATGAACCTTAGAACGCCTTTAGAGTTGTGATCCGGATCCACGGAATAGCCGACCACCTGTTTCGGTGTACCCGCATTCGATGGAAACCGGCAACTCTGGCAACCGAAACACTCGTGACAGAACGCGCCCCCCCTAGCGTCTCAACACAACACAACACATTGCCAACTCCTGTTCCTTTGACCCGTTTCCGTTGTTTAAGCGAATGTTGGAAACAAGTCAAAAGAAGTTCCTTGACTTATTATCTGGCTGCACGTTTCCCTTACAGTTTTCAGGGTGAGACTTGCCAATGGACGTTCTAATTCCTTAGAACGTCCACCCGTTTCTCTGTGGTTTGCCCAACAGCTACCAGGAACCAGTACTGTTGCATAGAAACAACAGTTTCAGCAATGAGCACAATCAGAAACACGCAGAATTACGTGTATCTAACCATGGCCCAATTACTGGCTTATCAGCGCTATTCGAGCGGTGACGGATTCTCTCTCAACACCTAGGGATGGCTGCTGTTGTGTCTGGTGTGGACGTGGTCCAGCTGACCTAAGGGCCGTTGCTGACAAAACAGTATCTTGCTAATTTAAGAGTCCAAAACACATTCACTGCATTCAGACCCCCCCATAAGCACACATGTGCCTATGTTCGCAGATCTCTGCTGAGATGTGCCTATCCAGGTCTGTGTTGGTCTATGTTGGTCTAGCATGTCTGCCTACGTGAGGCCTGCCCATGTTGACTGATCTGAGCCAATGGTGGTGTGCCAATCACAGCTGAACCTGGCTGAGGTAGGTCTGCCTATTCCGGCTGGAACATGTAGACCAACCTTGGCAGATGGATCAGCAAAGGTCAGCGTGGTCTGCCTACACATATGCCTACTGGGATCTGGCAGACCTGTGCCTACAGGGGGTCGGAATGCAGTGATTATGGTATGTTTCTCAAGCCTTCAATGGAGCCAAAAGTACGAAAATAGGCATTATTACAAAAAGCCCCTATTTCAGCTATGGGCCTCAGACTTGCAAGCACAAGATCCTATCAAGCATTTTGGAGTTGCCAAAGCATGCTAAGCTATGTGGCTGGGCCAGCAATGCATATTAGAATGCGGCCTTTACCTTGTCATGCCTGGGTCCCATTATAATGTGCACCTTGTGCAGCACACATACTGCCTACCATTTCTGATGGACATCATCCCAGCATTTCTCGGCTTCCCCTGGCCTCTAGTCTGACCTTTTGGGCATCTTGGGCAAGACTTATCTGAGCCAAAAATAATAAATGGTCTATATTTCACTTGTTGGGGTGGGATTGATGGGCCTGGACATTGCCTTGAATTTGATAGGTGTCTGTCTTGGGGGTTACAGCTGCTCTACCATTGATGGCTGCTCATATTAGGGTTTCAATTGATGGAATGCTGCAAAAAAGTGAAAAAAGCACTGCATCTCAGAAAGTTGAGTTGATGAAGTCTCTGGTCGCTCCGCAGTCGCCCAGGGCCTTCATCGACATCCATGTGGCGGTCTTGACAGTGTGCAAGTCCAACGGGATATGCAGGGAGTTCCAGCCCTCAACAGAATTGATGATGTACTGCTGGGGGAGTTACTGTTCCCACTTCGGGTGATGAACATGCCAGAGCAGGCCTGTCCTTGTTCCTGGCTCGGGGACAGGGGCCTCCATCACTGTCCTTGTTCCTGGCTTCGGAACAGTACAGGTTTCCATATCCAGGACGGAAAGGGAAGTCTCAGTGACCGGATGGAAACTGGGATGGGGGGTGCACCTCTTGCTACTACCTCTGAATCAGATATATTGACAGTATCTAAATACAAGAGGGTGTAATAATTAGGGGACGCGACCCAGGGTGCACTGCTCACTCAGCTGGGGATGGAAAACCTGCTGGGTCCACATCCTTGTCAATCAAATCCACCGGGACCGAGGCAGTGGTAGAGCG
Source organism: Mycena albidolilacea (assembly GCA_029282495.1). Taxonomy (NCBI): domain Eukaryota; kingdom Fungi; phylum Basidiomycota; class Agaricomycetes; order Agaricales; family Mycenaceae; genus Mycena; species Mycena albidolilacea. The sequence goes on along the minus strand of JARIHO010000057.1, from coordinate 510,715 downwards.
ACGGGTGAACAGCTCATCGAGGAGGTCGTTGCTGAGTTGACGGACGACCTCGTCAAGAACGTCCTAGACCGGAGACCGTCTGTCGTATCGAAATCTATGTGTCGATAGACAGACCGGTCGATCGGAGTTTAAAATCCCAATACGCGTAAATTATCCCAAAAAGGCTATTTGTAAGCAGCATCACCGGTCCAATGCATCACAGGTAAACAACGCGTCTCTTCCTTTCTGCCGTCGTTTACGACGCGTTCTTTCACTCCATGCCCTGTTTTTTCACCTATGGACCCTCATGACCACTCAATATACCAAGAACTGCGACAGGCTCTGCAGGATATTCGCCAAAAACCACTTCCGGCCCTCCAAGCACTCGCACTCGATATCCTACCTTCTGATTCATACCCCAGTCAATTTATTGACTCTCTAGACGATACCCACAAGACGATATCACTCAGAGCATGTCTTCTCGTGTTCTATGCCAGCAAGCGTACGATTATTCCACGCCAGTACCAACTGGAGACCATGAATGCCCTGGAGGACGGTCGTGATATCCTCGTTGATTCCGGTACAGGATCTGGAAAGACACTGTGCATGATCATCCCAAATTTGATGCATCCTCATACCACCTCAATTACAATATCTCCGCTTAAAAGACTCCAGATCACGCAGGTAAGTCGCTGCACTCTCTCAACAACTCGCGCGACTTACTTCTTTGAGGTTACTGAATTCCAAAAATGGGGAATAAATGCGATTTCAATCAACGAAGATACTCCGAACACTCCCGAACTATGGAACGTGAGTTACCGCTTCATCTGCTCACACTCGATGCTCAAACTTTGCAGCAAATACGTGACGGTTATTTTCAGCACTTGATCGTCCAACCTGAACAACTCGGATCGTTTCACGGCCACATGCCCCGGCTTGCCAGACTTCTAACCTCAGTCCAATTCGCAAGGAAAATCGCACGTGTTCACATCGACGAAATCCACTTCCTCTACATCGCCGGACTCCCCCACTACGGCCTCCCTGCTTTCCGCCCAGCCTGGGGTGGCCTGAACGAACTCCGTTTGCGACTTCCTAAAGGGACTCCCGTTCAAGCGCACTCTGGTACCCTACCGCCCCACATTAAATCCGCCGTCATTGAACACCTTAATTTCAATCCTTCCACTTTCCTTTCGCTGAAACTGTCCACCAATCGACCCAATATTGTCTATGTGACGCATCGAATCGTTGGCTCTTTGTCTGACTTCCGCAACCTCGACTTCCTCATCTCCAACCCTTTCACTCATATAATCAAGACTGTGGTTTATCACGACGACACACAGCAATGTGCAGATGCTGTTGCATTCAACGAGCGGCGACTGCCTCCGGAGCTTCGTAATACAGGACTTATTCGACATTACCATGGAGGCATGTCAAAAGCCTACCTTCAACACGTCTTCGACGATTTCTCCAACCCAAAAGGCACCTGCAAGATCTTGCATACAACCGAAGGCGCATCGACGGTGTGTTTGATTACTATTCGCTTCGCATGCTCTAGAATTTTTTCAGGGCCTCCACGTCGATGATATTGTCGCTGGACTACGGTGTTACCCAGAAGAAGCTCACGGCGCTGCAGCGCGCAGGAAGAGGCGGTCGACGTGGCCAGATGGCTGTGTACCTCTGCATGGCCGAGCCGTGGGCCTATTCGGCTTCCCTCGACGGTGTAGAACTGAATAGCACTGATCCGGACCGTCCCATCGCAGGCCATCTCACCAAGTACTCGAGAAAACCAGCCCGCACAGGACTAGCAATGGTTAAATACGTGCGCTCTAAGGTGTGCCTCCGGGAATTGATTCGCCAATACCTTGCAGACGAATCTCGTGAAGGTATGGCCTTTTGTCGTGAATTGACGCATCTGACACCTCGCACTTAGCGCTGAACGTATCATACGAGTGGTGCTGTGATCTCGACCATCCCAACGATCCCAGCCGTAAATTCGATAAGCGTTCTTTTTTCCCAGGCCGTTTCATTTACCAGGATGAAGATGGGCGTATCTATGCGGGAGATGTTGGCGAGGCGGATCGAGAGCACCTCAATCCGCCCAAAAGCCGCAAGCACAAGGCTAATCGACTCTCAAACCGTCGGGTAATCGATCGCGTTGGTCTCCAGGCCGAACTGCGATCCTGGGTTCTCTCCGCGCATTCTTCCGATCCCCTCCGCGCTGTTCGCCCTCCCACATACATCCTCGATGCGAAGGCAATCAAAACCCTCTCCACTGTCCATCCGGATCGCTTATCCTCGGTCTCTCAAGTTGTTGCGGTGCTGGAGGAGACGGATGAATGGGAAGTTGAGTGGGGAAGTAATGTTTTTGCTGTCATCTCGGCATATGACGCGGAGTTGCAGAAAGCAGCCGAGATTTCGGGCGCTGGGAAGACTAAAACGGCGACAAGGGCTAAGGGGAGGAAGGAAATGGGCGGAGATGATGAGTATGAGCCAGCGGCCAAGAGGACCCGAAACGAACTACCACTAGCAGATGTTTCAACTAATGTTCGTCGCAGTGATCCCTTAGCATTAAAATAATTAGAGATGCTGTTGAGTACGACAAACGAAATTATAATCCATCTTCTGGAGGTTCAGAGCTCCCAAACGCAATTGCTGGACACTCGTCCTCCTCCTCTTCGAATCCATGGCCTTCAATCATGGTGATGATTTTTTTGTTGAAGTCGCAAGAGTAGAAGATTTCAATTTTGCCTCACCGACTTTTTGGATATCTATCCTTCGTTAGTTTACCGCGCGGATTATTCGACCGAGTAGGCGTGAATTGCTGGATTCCTTCGGTTGAAACTCGTTGTTTCACCCTCCATACCAGATGCGCTATTTCGGGTGTTGTGTGATTATTGCTGCGGTGTGGTGAGTTGAGCGCAGCCGCAATTATCTTCTTCACCCGCTGCAGATGAATGATCGCAGCAGACATGTTACCGAGGCGATCCCAGGTTGAATTCAAGCCCTTTGCTTGCAGCAGAGTCTATGAAGCAAACTGTCAGTTAATAAATTACAATTGTCAACCCGAACCTTCAAATATCCAATTAGATGCTCGATATTCATGTCTACGCCCATGCAGTGCCCAGGGCCGCCTCCCGAAATACAAATCATCGCATTGTCTCGCATGATATCTCTGCCATAAAAAATCAGCGCAACACCAAAACACAGAGCCATCGCCGTACGCAAATTTGGGTGTCCATACATGTTTAAGGTTGTGGATGAAACGCAGAATCTCCGAGCAGTACTTGTTGCAGCCTGCCCCACGGAACATCATAGCGAGATGGGGGAGCAGCGCTTCTACTCGTCCTATATCCCCGTCCGAGATTGCACGCACCAGTACAACTACCATGAGCAAATCCCGAGTTAACAGCCGAGTGTTGTGATATGCAACATCGTCGTTGGCGTTTTCGGCTGGTGCGGGAGACGAGTGAGAGGGAAAAGGGGACTCTCCTTCTCCATCGGTTTCCGAGTCCAAAGACTCTGCATCGGCGGCAGGGTCTTTGGGAGATTCGGAAAAATCGAACTCGGCCATTGGAGTGGCGTAATTGTTCACTATTCGTGAAGCAATGTCGCGCAGAGTTGTGGGATTAGGCTTCGAATCCGCAAACAGCTTGAAGGATGAAAACCCGCACTCCCGCGACCAGGCGTTAAGAAGAAGCCCGTGCAAAATTTCTGTGAGCGCTGCAAGGAGCGAATGATAATCCGGCTGATCATTGATGAGTCGCTTCTTCTCCATTAGCGCAAAAAAATATGCGAGACTGCCGAGCTCGTTTATGCTGCCGCGATGGGTGTGGAGGATGGCCCAAACAAGGTTTAGGCATAAATGGAAGAGCCCAAAACCGAGTTGAAATACATCGCGCCTTTCCCATGCGTTGACATCCTTTGAACGCAGTAATTGGGCGCCACGGATACGAGCGTTGGTCGTTAAAACTTGGAATGGCATACTTGCTCATTTCTTCTGGTGTTCGCTTAAGCTGGGTAACATAAAGCTCGTCGTGGTACTGCAAATTCCCGCGAACAGTTGCTTCTTCGATTGTGGACGCCTGCGTCGCAAATTGAGGGGTCCTATAACCGACAGGAATGGCGCGGATGGGCTGGTGCTGAAGTGATGGATGTTTTGCCACGTCGTCGAAACCTTTATTGTAGATGAGCAGCGTTTCGATGACAGTAATGATGAGTTGGTCATGGAAAATGCCGAGATGCTCGGATGATGGTCTGATGTCGCGGTTGAAGTGAAGACCGGTGGACGCTGAGAGGCATCGCATGATGGGGGCAATGAGCATGTCATCGAAGTTGGCATTCCGCAAACCATATAGAACACCAAAAGTACCGGAGGTCACTTTGGCCGGGCCGCTGGCGCCTCTCTGCTCGACGAAAATGGAAGTGCTGATGTTGAGATTGTCATAGCCCAGGCCGTGCGGCTCAGTAGCGACAAATAGGGTGTTCTCCATCGTGCATCCAAGGCCAAGGGATTGGCCAAGATTCAGAACAGAATCATAGCTCACAGAGAGCCCGCAACGAAATGCAGCATTAATGGTCTGTCGAGCGCTGCCGGTGGACCACAAGAAGAGGCCAAACTGCGCCTGGAATGACATGCATCGATTTGAAGACTGGTATAATAGCTGATGCGTGACGACCTGAACTAACTGCAGCCCAAACCGTTAGTATTTCGACAAGATACGATCATATGAATTATTCAAACCTTGTCGGGATTCTTAAGTTTGTTATATTTTTTTGCGCGCTCCGGAGACGCCGTTGTGAGTATACTGGTGAGGAATGGGGAGTGATCTTTATCTTCATCAAGAGTCCACTTCTCGATGAAATCAGGGGTGAAAACAGCGATGCCAGGCAATATCGAATTGCGCCGACGGATTTCCATCTCCTCAGCAATAATTTCACAGGCAAAATCTTCCACGTGCGGTCGCATGGAGCTCATAAGCTTGCGACGGCCATTGGGATCTGACATGATGGTGTCAAGCAGTTGCGTGAGTTTTGTGCTGTCGTCGCGGTAAAGATTGCCACGGTAACGGTCGTACAACAAGTCCTCGGGATTGAGGGCCTGTATCAGGACATCCACAGGGGAGATGTGGTTCTTCTTCAACTCCAAAAGAATGCTGTGAATTCTGCTGTAAGCACCAATCATTTCGCGGCGCGGTAGAGATTCTGAATTGAATTCATCTGGTCCAGAGTCGGGAAGTGTTTCGGGAAGCTCTGAGGCGATAAACGGATCGTCATTGGTGACAGTAAACAGTACAAGAGGCGAGGGTAGTCGAATCATATGCAAAGGAGCTTGCGCTCGTGAACTAGAATGAGGTAGAGATTGCGGTGTCAGGTAGGGGAGAGGCTGAATGCCAGGGGAATACGAAGGAGTCTGGGGATATTTCCCAACAGATTGGTCGCCTTGAGCACTCGCAACCGCCTGCTCTGCTGCTGAAAAACTGGAGGCGCCGGGTATCTTAACACCCGGCTTTCTCTGGCGAAGCATGGGCTGGAATTGTAATTTGAGGTCGTCAGCTTGTTCTCGAAGACTTTTGGGAGGTATTGAGGATGTCATGAGAGGTTCAAGCACGGGGGAAGGAAGGCTACAAGCTGTTCCAGGTTAAAGCCGCGTTGTTTACCTTTGCTGTATTGGACCGGTGATGCTGCTTACAAATAGCCTTTTTGGGATAATTTACGCGTATTGGGATTTTAAACTCCGATCAACCAGCCTGTCTATCGACACGAAGATTTCGATACAACAGGCTGGACTCGAGCCTAAGAACGTCTGTGTGCCGGATGTTGGACTTGACAGGGCATTTGCAGGCAAGGTGTCTGGCAGCTCTGCAGAAGAAGCAGGTACATGGGAATGCACACACCAGGGTCCAGTCGACATCTATCGGAATGACTGCCAGAAGCATGGGTGCTAGGGCTTGTGTGAACGAAACCAGAATGCATGTGGGCGCTGGAGCAGGGAACACATTCATCACATGTAGCCAAGGCAAAGCAGCCAGAAGACAGGCTGGAGGGTTTCCAGTCCTGGCGTGGCTGAATGCTTCATACTGCCGGAAAGCACATATGTGCCATCTGTCCATCAGTTGTAGTCAGTGAGGTCGGGGGCAGTTCCAGACATTGTGACTGTGACATTGATCTGCGGGTCGAGGCCAGAGTGACACTTGGTGACCCGGTGACAGACCTGGTACTGGGGCACCCGAGCATTTATTCAAATTTGCTCGAGTTGCAACATACTATAATGTGTTACACTACATTATGACATCATCTCACAAGGGCTAATGCTGGCCTGGGCAGTTAGCTAAGAGGGATATAATGTGTCTTGGACCATTAGAAAGGCGCTGGAAAATGATCCTGGTAAAGGATTAACATGAGAAGTTGCTAATAGAGCAACCACAGAAAGTGCCTAACTATCCTGGGAATGGATTGGGGCTACTGCACATCCTTGACTAAGGGTGTATTATGAGGGATTATCCTTCTGAACAAGGGTGCTTACTGTTGACAGACCTGGTATTGGGGCACCTGGGCATTTATTCAAATCTGCTCGAGTTGCAACATACTATAATGTGTTACACCACATTACAACATCATCTCACAAGGGTTAATGCTGGCCTGAGCAGTTAGCTAAGAGGGATCTAATGTGTCTCGAACCATTAGAAAGATGCTGGACAATGATCCTGGTAAAGGGTTGACGTGAGAAGTTGCTAATGGAGCAATCACGGAAAGTGTCTTACCATCCTGGAAACAGATTGGGGCTACTGCACAGCCCTGACTAAGGGTGTATTATGAGGGAGTATCCTTCTGAACCAGAGGGATCATTGTTGGGCATCATCTGACATCTTCGGAACTGCCAAGAGAAGGTTGGACCTGGTTGATCTACCATTTGACTAAGAAACCATACTCAGGTACTGGGAAGCGACGGCTATCACGGTTCTCAGACAAATCACTTAAGCGGTTCAAAGCGGAACCAGTTGAAGCGAATGGTTACCAAGGAGGATAACGGTGGGCTGACAAGGGAGTCGGCTAAAAGTTGACACATCAACAATATCCCATCACAAGCGATGTAGATCTTGACTCATCATTAAGCTTGGCTCATTGATGTTCCTTATAAATCTGTTCAGTTTTTACTAATCTCTTGATATCCAATAGGAGTTCATCAGCTAGCCACCATACCACTAGTCATATACCCTGAACCCTGCCGCACGTTTGTATCAGTCTTGTTTATATTTAGACTCCTGTAAAGTATTTAAGTGGAGAGTTATGGGAGGGACACCAGCGAATCTCACCCTACCTGTTGAATACAAAGTTACTCGCTATCACAAAAAGTAACCGGAAATTGGGTTTTCACGGGGTCAATTTGTAGAATATTTATGTTCTAACTACATCTACATGTTCAATAACATGTATGACTGCCCTTTGCCTTGATTACAACGTTGACAATGATCAGAATGTGCTCGATAAATGGATCAATTTGATCACATGTGATTTCCGCCCAAACCTCCAAAATTGCATCGCGCAGCCAGGCCTTGATGGACGAACGTGGCTGGTAATCATGGAGATGAGACTTGAGGATGTGCCAGATGGGTTCAATGGCAGAAACATCTAGGGAAGTGGGGGGATGGGGGAAAACGGGGATGTTTCGCTTGGCAAGCCACCTCTGTGTGATCTTTGTACAATGTGATGGTGCGCCGTCCTGTTGAAATTGAAAATTGGGCCGGGAACACTTCATGTCTGCGTAGAAGTCAACCAGGACACCCTCAAGCACCTGATTGATGTAGCGGGGAGCAGTCATACCCCTCCCTTCCCACCGGGGTACTCCATAATCACAAGAGGCCCTTTTGCACCTTTCATGATGATTCCCCACATCATAAGGCGCACTGGACTCTGCGGCACTGCAGCCACGCAGCACTCATCCAGGTACACTCCTCCCCAGGCTTTCGAGTGACCCAGACTTGGCCTTTCTTGTTGTCAAGGCAAACATAAGCCTCATCTGAATATCTAATATCCCCGTAATCTGCAGCCATCATCTTTTTCTTCATTTCCCTTGCCCGGTGCAGCTGTTGGTGAGCCGTGGAGCGGGCCATGGGTGAAATAGCAAGGAATTTGCCGATTTCTACCTTAATCACGTAGCACGCTGCTCCAAAGGATTAGCATAAGTCCTATATGGCTAATCAGGGCTTGATCCTGCATGAGGACCTTAATCAAGTCCGCCTGGGGTGCATCAACTGGAAAGTTCATACTGGTTGACATCCATGATTAAGGGTTTAACTGCTGAGATTAAGCATTGCTGCTTAATCAAGGCATCGCGGGGCCCACAAACAACATGAGCAATATTAATCATCCTCTCTGATGATCTGCGGCACCACTGTGGGTTTTGGTTAGAGGCGTTCAGGCACTTTGTTGTGCTTGGTTTATGAATGGAGCCTTGCGCGACGGATCAAGTTGGGTTTAGCGGTAGCTGGTTATTCCGACTGCGGCTGGACTTCACTTATCAACTATCCGATCATTGTTGCCATCCTGATTTGGTTACTTGAACCAGGCCAGGACGCTAGCTCGCATATCTCCACAACCACTTGGTGGTTTGGGCTGATTAAGGTACTGGCTTAAAGCCAGCACCTTCCTCTACCTAATACTGAAGGTCCTGAGTGGGGGACACGAGGATAGAAGATGGGACTGTCAACACAATCGAACAGGAAACAGTCACGCTGGACACACTCAAGCACTAAGGGGTCAATACACGAGGATCCTATATATTTACCTACACGTGATTAACTACGGACACCTTACTCATATACCAGCGAGTAGAATAATCATCATATTGTAAGCGATTAACTACGGACACCTTACTCATATACCAGCGAGTAGAATAATCATTGTATTGTAAGCATAATTGTACAGTATATAAGGAGGAGGTTTTGGCATGGATAGGTACTGAACTTTCTGTCCCTAAGAGCAGTAGCCTTTACCGAATATTGCTTGATAAACGACGGAGATTCAGGACTTGTCACCCAGGACTGACTTCGTTAAGAAGTTTTGTTTTGTTTGCACAAGTAACTAAATATTGATTGTTGGCTCGGGATTTTGGGATTGGAAATGGTAAGAAGCTAGAGAGAGCTTGTTAGGAACTGAGAACACGGCACCGCACTACAGTAGCCTTGGAAGGCTTATTATTTGAGATTTGAGAACACAGCACCTTGATTAGGATTTGGGATTGTTGGCTCAAGCTTGTAAAGCTTTTAACTTGATTTGTTGGCCTAGGCACTCGTTTGGCATTGCTTAAAGAGGTCTAATACTCTAAATCAACCTTGCACCTCGGACTCGACCCTTAAACAGGTGTGTTCCTCGCAACCTTTGTTGGATTATCTGTGCTCCTTGAACCTTCTTAAAGCGTTCAAAAGACCTGTACTCAGCGGTCTAAACCATTCAAGGAGAAAGTAGTTAGGATTTGGTTAGTAGCTGTGTTTTTGCCTTAATCAAGCAAACTTGCATTCTGCTCGTTGGATCTTGATTAAACTAGTACTGCTGTTGTAGACACCAAGCAAGCATTTCACCGTTTCTGTTTGGCAGCCGTGGATATGGAAGGGACCTCCCTTCCGACGCGTCGATGGTAGCCCTCCTCGCCCAAAATGTTGTGAATTGTGCTTGCACTGATAGGTGTCGTGATTTCATTGCCAATATCGCGAAATGGTTTACAGCGGTTGTCTCTGGGTGGGTTGAGAAAAGCCAACCCGAATCTGGGCCCTCTCAGCGGCAGAAAAGATAGCTGGGTGTCCACTCCAAGGTTGATTGGCAGTCAATGCGGTCTCCTGGAACTTTTTCCAGAGGTCATTTCCTGTGGATGATGCGATGTCGTAATCACGACAGGCACAACTGATGTTTCCATGGGTCATGACGGCACCAATGAACTGATTCTTGCAAGGTGAGTCGATTTTTCGACGCGTAGTAACCTTGGGCATGTGATGGTGGTAGGTGGTTGGTTTGAAGCACATGGTCTGATGCAATGAATCAATTTCCAGTTACTTTTTGTGATAGCGAGTACTGGGCTTCACACTTAACCGGTCGAGTAGGCATTCCTTTGGAGACACCCAGAAGCTATACCAAAGTTTCGTTTGTTTTCCCTTTGAAATATTAACTGTGTTGGATTTGAATCTTTATAACTATGTGTGGACATATTGGATAAACAGAACGGATGCATAGAATATAAGGAAACAGATCGGACTTGACAATTGGTTGTAATCTTGCAAGGATTAGCAACTGTGCATACTATTTGAATTGGGACTTCATAATAATGACTTGTGTTTTGCATCGGAGTACTATCTCCAAGCCTAGACCCACATCACACAAAACCGATGAACATAAAATCTTGTCTGACTATCCACGATTGTGCTTAGAACAGTTTCGAGCAATTTATCTATATGACTTGTGGACCTATAAAGTCTTACAAACTAAAGTTCAAATTGCCACAATCTATATTGGATTGGAACCCCAAACCTGCATGAGGATTATAGTGTTTGAGTTGTTTTAGTTGCACTATCGAACCATGTATTCATTTATAAGGTTTGGTTTGTGGTTATTTCACCACTAGCCCCATAGTCACTGTTTCACTGGACGAGTGTGTCTGTATAACCAGCTGTTACAGCCAGTTCCTTGAAGTTGTCCATGTACCAGTAGACATTGCAGGAGCCCTGGAAGTATGAGTGAGATGATAGCTTGGCAAGGGCCTGGTCCGGCTTGTTCTCCTCTACAAACCTGAGGCGGAACTCGGCCTCAAATCTGGCCCAGGTGGGGAATGGGAATGGAATGGCTGATGAGTGATGCTTGGCCCACCGAGTGTTCGCATCTTTTGACATAAAGGACATGGTGAACCAGACAAGCCTTTCCTGTGAGATGTTCCTGTCTGCCATGAAGGCTTCCAGAACCAGCCAGTAGTAGGTAAGGACAGAGTAGAGGAACATTCATCCTTGTGTCCAGTCGCCATTGAATACAGCCGAAGGGTTCGGTCGAAGGACTGTTTTTGGAGCTGGGTGGGGGGCTGAGAAGTTTGGACCCGGTGCCGGAGCCAGAGTGGCAGGGGTGGGGGGCAGGCTGCGGATTTTGGCTGTTCAGCAATAGCTGGCAGAGCATGAGCTGGATGTCCCCGAGGGAACCTTTGATGGCAGTGAGCCGGGCCATGGCATCGGAAGCCAGATCTGGAGTGTGAACACTCAAGATCTCGGGTTGCACAGTGCTGGGAGCAGGCAGTTGGTCCATCAGAATGGAGGAGGGGTCGAGATTTGAACCAAACTTCCCAATCTTGACTGGTTGATCCCTTAGATCCTTTCTTCTGCTGTAAGGGCAACCTTAAGCTCGGTGCAGGTCATGTAAACTAGTGGGGGAGTCCGAAGTATAAATAGTTGCTAGAATACAGGAGCAGAAATACTATGCACCTAGCAGGGGAATCTGAAGAGAAGAAAGTATGGGATTCCCATGCTAGGTGAAACCTTATACACTAACTAGTAACTACCCTGTAGCACGTGTCCATAGGTATCTACAATGATCCCAGGCCTGATCACATGGCATGTGCCAGCAAGAGCAGACGGATGTCCCAGACAGTTGGAGTTGGACAGATGGATGGATGCGCACAGGAGTGTCTGGAGCGGCGGATGGAAAAGTGTCCAGAGCATTGGGCCGAAAAGTGTCCGGAGCATTGGACCGAAAAGTGTCCGGAGCAGAACTGGATGGAAGAGCGAAAGCGGCCGGAGCAGGGGTTCCCCTGACACCCTGTTAAACATCTCTTCCTCTCAACTCCACCTTTTCTGGCTTCCTGGACTTGACATCTCCACTCCACCTGACAGCTGGACTTGACCTGTCTTTTGTCTGATATCCAGACTTCAACCAACTTCCCTCCGGACTTATCCTCAACCTCCGATTCTGGCTCCAGTCCTCCGGATATATCCCTAGGCTCCGCTCTAGTTGTCAGTTCCACGAGCAGAGACCTCCAGTCAATTCCCTTTGTCATTTCCTCTTGTTCTAGGTTCCAACATGGCAGACCCCACTTACCCTGCCTCTCAGTGGTGTTGTGTTATAGATATCTGTGGTGCCAGATCTAGCTCCCAACTGCTGTTGACCTCTGTCAACTCTGTTAACCTCCATCATCTCTGTCTGGTTCTGTCCTCTAACTTTCCATCCTCCAGCATGGACATCCTTCCTCCAGAACCTTCCTCTTCTCCTATTCGCTCCTCCCTTCCTTCCTTCTCTCCAACACGGATATAACGATGAATCTGAAAAGGAAATTCATATTCTATGAACAAGGGACAAAATACAAATTCTGTTCCCAGCAATACTTTTCAGAATGTGCAGACAAATATGCTCCTCTACGAGCATGCAGTCAGAATGTTGACGATGGCCGAGGCTACATCAGCGATTCTTTGAACCACACCGCTTTGATCCCTTACGTTGCCAGTCCCCACGTCCTTGTCCACAAACGCGATTCGCTCGATGAGCGCAGGCGGCTTCGGGATGTTCCGGAACAGCACGTAGCACTTTATGAACCACGGTAGCCACACCGTCAACTCGTACTCAATGTACTGCGACGTCGGTACGGAGAAAACCTCTGCAAGTTTGTGAGCGCACTGGCTTTGGGGATCGGGTGCGGAAAGAAAGGAAAACGCACGGTCAATCTCCTCCAGCGTCAGCTCCTTTGTCTCGCGCACGAAACACAAGATCATTCCCCATGCGATGAGGATGAGCCCGGCGTAGAAGCCAACTGGCAATGAGGTGAGCTCGGGCAGGACGACGAGGACGGGGCAGCGAGTTACAGGCTCCAGTGGGCGTCATGACGGTTTGCATACGGGGGAAGGTCAGCCCAAGTACACCAGCTGTGTACGTGTCGTCAGCGCAAGACGATGCGATAAGCGATGGCAAAGTACTGACCGAAGGTGTTGTTGATGCAGACGGCTCAGGCCATACCCTGCTCCCGCTGGACGGTGGGGAACACCTCTGCCGAGTACTGGAAGGCGACGGGTTCTTCGCCGAACGAGTACATGATGGTGAAAAGATAGACCAACCTAGATCGATGGCGGTCAGTCCCTGGGAGCGTATATAGACGGGCAAATACACTCACAGTACCAGCGGCCCGAGCCGTGCTGCGGCACTCCCGTCCGTCTTCAAAAGAGACAGGCCGGCCGCCAGCAAGAATATACACATGAGGGGTAACGTCTAGCAGTTCACAAGTCATGAGCGAATGGAGGAAGAAAGGCACGGAGTGAAAGGACGTACGATGAGACACAGCTTCCTCCGTCCCTGGGTGTCAATTATGAAGACAGTCGGTAAGGTGAACACAAATTGAAGAGCGCCATAGCCAAGGGAAGCGAACAGAGCCTGATCGGCGGTGTACCCAAAGTTATGGAAAATTGTCGAACTGTAGAAGGAAATGACTGTCGAGGTCAAGGCTCAGTGCTCGGCGAAATTACCGGGGAGTAGAGAAAAATGACTCACTGTTGATGCCGCACATCTGCTGCGCCAACATGACCGTCGTGGCGCCATAATTCACGCGCCGGCTGCGGGGGACGGTGAAGCAGTCCTTGAGTCGGGCAAAGTAGCTGGCACCGCGGGCTTCGCGGAGTTCCTCCTGGTAGAAGACATGCCAGATAGAATTCTCTGGCAGCGATGATGGGGTGGGCCCGGATGCGCTGGAAGGACTGGAACGCTTTGGCATGTTTGCCGTGCTTCATGAGCCATCGAGGAGACTCCGGGCAGAACCAGATGCCGAGCGCGAGGAAGAACGCAGGAATGAAGGCCGACCCGATGACAGACCTGGTATTGGGGCACCCGGGCATTTATTCAAATCTGCTCGCGTTGCAACATACTATAATGTACTTCACTACATTACGACGTCATCTCACAAGAGCTAATGCTGGCCTGAGCAGTTAGCTAAGAGGGATATAATGTGTCTCGAACCATTAGAAAGGCGCTGGACAACAATCCTGGTAAAGGGTTGAAGTGGGAAGTCGCTAATGGAGCAATCGCGGAAAGTGCCTTACCATCCTGGAAACGGATTGGGGCTACTGCACATCCCTGACTAAGGGCATATTACGAGGGAACATCCTTCTGAACCAGAGGGATCATTATTGAGCATCATCTGACGTCTCTAGAACTGCCAAGAGAGGACTGGACTTGGTCGATCTAACGGGTGACTAAGGAACTGTACTCGGGTACTAGGAAGCGGCGGCTATCACGATTTTCAGACAAATCACTTAAGCGGTTCAAGGCGGAACCATTTGGGCGGACGGTTACTGAGGAGGGTAACAGAGTGCTGACGAGGAGGTCGGCTAAAAAGTTGACATATCAACAATATCCCATCACGATCGTTCTAAGCGATGTAGATCTTGACTCATCGCTAAGCTCGGCTCGTTGATGTTTCTTACAAATCTCTCTCAATTTTACTAATTGCTTGATATCCGACAGGAGTTCATCGGCTAGCTGCTATACCACTAGTCATATACCCTGAACCCTATTGCATGTTTGTATCTGTCTCGCTTATATTGAGAATCCTGTAACGTATTTAAGTGGATGGTTATGGGAGGAACGCCAGTGAATCTCACCCCACCTGTTGGACGCGAAGTTACTAGACTTCACGCTTAACCGGTAGAGTAGTCATTCATTCGGAGACACCCAGAAGCTATACCAAGTTTCGTTTGTTTTCCCTGTTTGAATATTATCTGTGTTGGATTTGGATCTTTATAAACGACGCGTGGACATATTGGATTAACGGAACGGACGCGTGGAATATAAGGAAACGGATCAGACTTGACAATTGGTTGTAATCTCGCAAGGATTAGCAATCGCGGATACTATTTGGAATCGGGATTCATAAGAATCACTTGCTTTACGCATCGGAGTATCATCTCCAAACCTAGACCCACATCATACAAAACCGTTGAACATAAAATCTCGTCTGTCTATCGCGATTGCGCCTAGAACGGATTCGAGCAAGTTTTATCTATACGACTTGTAGACCTGTAAAGTCTTGCTTATCAAAGAGAACTAAAGTTCAAATTGCCACAATCTATACTGGATTGGAACCCCGAACTTGCACGAAGACTATAGTGTTTGAGTTGTTGTAGTTGCATTATCGAACCGCGTATTCATTTACAAGGTTTGTGTTGTGGTTATTTCACCGCTTGCCCCATAGTCAGCGTTTCACCGAGCTGAAGACGCAAGGCAATTTTGCCGAAGTTCCTGACAATGACGTTGGCTGCAAAGCCGGCGAAAATACCTGGTGACAATTGAGCACCCTCTTTCTTTCAATGTCGGCAGCCATGCTTACCAAAGGTAACCCACAACTGCCAGAACATGACGAGAGCGCCTCTGATGCGAGCAGGCGCCAATTCGGACGAGAAGATAGGAACGGTGGCATTTTTGGCACCAATACCAATACCGAGGATGAATTTCACAACAAACAGAGTCTGCCATGAGTGGGTGAAACCAGAGCCTATCGGGGTGGCGAAGAGGACGAGGGCCGTGAGGAAAATCTCGCCTCGACGTCCGAAGTAGTGATTCAGGGGGTCAACGATCCATGCACCACTGGAAATGAAGGAATCGTCAGCAGTGACTCAGGGAAAAAGATAGATATTGGCACTCACATTAAACCTGCTGCGGTCAAGAAAATAATGGAGTTGACAGCTCCAACAATCCACTCATCTGTACCCGTCCCGTTGATGCCGAACTCCGTGGGGAAAGACAAGTTCAGAGAGGAAACCGCCTAAAAATTTATAGTGTCACGGGCCACGAGTGCGGCCCTACGGAACAAGTCGATGTGTTCGACCAGCCCATGAGTTTTGCAAAACTCTGCGGCATCGGCGACGACCTCCTCCTCGTTGTCGCGCTGTAGAAAGTGCACTGTCAGCTGCATGATATCCAAATCGAATCGGATACACACCTGCAAGGGGTTCCCGACGATGTTCACGGCGGAACTCTTCGTCCCGGAAAACGCATCGCCGCCCTCGAGGTGGCCGGGTTGGTCGACATTTTCCTTCTCGACATTTTCCTTCTTGGACATATTCGGTGTCTTCCTATAGGGTTGAGGGAAGACGAAAACGAAAACGAAGGAGGTTTGATTCGAGGGTCGGGTTGATGGTGCGTCGCTGTTTATCTGGGATGGTTATTAATTGGTCTGCCCACACGAAAATTTCATATCTCGATCTCATGGTGGAAAACCCAGACTCGGAGCTACTGTACTCAGGGTTATCAAAAGTAACCGAACACGCCAAACTTCCCTTCCTCCGAGTGATACCACGAGTATCAGCGAATTTCCTTTGGACTGATCCATGGGCAGGTATGCCCCAAAAGGCCCAGAGTGAAATTAAGGTCCATTGAACCTTGAGTTGCCAACAAATATAGCTTCAAATGAGGCTGTGATTAAACAGAAGATTTTCTGCTTCCCTTAATTTCATTGTGGAGGCGAAAGGAAGGTCGAAAAATCTGTGATACTTCATGTATAGGTCCTCACATGGCAACTTAAATTTAAGAGCCACTAAACCTGGGGCCAGGACTGCCAGAGAACTTATGACAGTCAAAATATGATTATTTCGAAATTTTAATATTACCCTCGCTTCGATGGCTTTCCGCGCACAAAGAAAGGGTTTAGTCGGCTCTAAATACATGCTAAAGTATGTATCTATGCATAACGAGAGCGAAACTTTGGAATAACAAGTGGAAAAGGCAAATGTTCGGTTATTTTCGGTAATGCTGAGTATACATTCACACAAATGTATGATATGATATGAAATGATATGGATGTGTATTTTGAAGGGGAAAGAGGGAGACTTGGAGCGTTCAAAGGAAGGATTGAACCAAGTTCAAGCCCGAGACTGGATTTTGAACACGAACTAAAAGGTAAATAATGATTTTCAAGTTGCTATTAATACTGAACTGGAAAACGCTGAGGAAATTATTAAGAGACCAATGTCAGACGCGTATGATCCCAGAGCTACCCAGTCGACTTCCAAATACTGGGAGGTACATGTAGAGCGACTATTTCCACACTAAAATCCAGTGGTCGGAATATGTGATGATTCAGATGTCCAACATCTTCAGAACCATCACCCGTCAAGTGACGGTCAACAGCCGTGATTTCGACGCAGAAATTCTTCCCGCCATCGTTCCGGGGAAAGGTTGCTCGCGGCCACGACGGAACGGGTTCGATACTCGTCGTACGGAACCCGTCGAACCGGCGCGCCGGGGACTGCGAACAGTCCTAGGGCCGCTGGAGCTATTCTCGGACCACGCGCAGACGAGTGACTCCATCACCAAATAGACGCCAGTTACTCATAGGTGACTTTGTGGAGCAACTCGCGCGCTATTTTTGCGCTGGGTGACTCGCGCGCAACCTGTCTAATCATTGATCAATGATACTCTCAGACTCGGAATCAGAGAATTTCGACTAAACTTTCCAGTTCCTGTCTCAACTCTGGAGCGAATTCTGAATATAGTTTGAACATCTGTTTGGTATTTTTTGGGCGGTAAATATCTGAGTGTGGATGTGGCTATGCTCGGTACGTGACGGCATCTCGTTCTCCGAAACGTAACACAGTTCCAGTGTCAGGCTGTTCGTGATACAGCCATTCTGGAGCGATGTCTGGATATAGTTTGAACATCTGTTTGGTATTTTTTGGGCGGTAAATATCTGAGTGTGGATGTGGCTATGCTCGGTACGTGACGGCATCTCGTTCTCCGAAACGTAACCAGTTCCAGTATCAGGCTGTTCGTGATACAGCCATTGGAGCCAATGACTGATTTGCGTTGGGTCATCTGGCTCCACCTGCCAAAATATCCGCGGATGGCTGTCAGAACCGTTAGGAAATCTTAAATTTAGCACGGTGGAGCCATCGGGTGGTGCAACGGAAATCAGCCATTGGGTGGCAAGGCGAAGGCGAGGGCTCAAATGGCTGTATCGCAAACTCTCTATTGTACACACACTTCGCTTACACCGCAGCAACGTAACACAGCTGGAGTATGCTTGCAAAATCAAGCCTCATTTGGCCCAAATTTTCTCAGCACCGGTACCTACTGCTGAATCGCAATAGGAACTCATAACTAGGGTGTAATTTTAAATCATGGTTTTCGGTTTCACCAGCTCCGAGGCACTGCGTTTTGTTTTTTTGGTTTCAGGAAACCGTGGTTTTCATTTGCCGGTTTCTTGGTTTGAAACTAAACCAAGCACATTGCTAATTCTGACTTAAAGTGGTGCGTACGTCACTCTATTTCTGTCCTGGACAGTGCCAGCATTCTGCCCTGTTCTGCTCCACAGTTTCCGCTGGAAGTCCATCCCGGTATATGATGCTCCTAGTAGGCTGCTGTTCCGTTCTGCACCCCAAAAGGGGTGGCTGTATCCTGGCACAGTCACGGGTGAGTGGCATAGAATGGAGCGGCAACCTGCTAAGGGATCTGATGGACATTTAGCAGTTGCGGCGTTATCTCAGGTCGGGGACTCGCCAGAGTCGGAAAGAACACTAGAGTGAGACCATATGACTCCAAAGAGCGCATGGTCCGTATCAGTGCTGACAGTCACTCTCTTTATAAAATTAAGCCTGTCTGTCTGAAGCCTTTTCAAACTCCGCCATCTCCGCAGCCTGTCCATCAGCTTCTAACGGTCTAACCGCTTTCGGCGATCTCTCTCCAGGCTCTCATACCGCCTGTCCGGATCCGGCTTCACAGCATATCTATGGAACACCGCAAAACTCTGTCTTGAATTCTCAGTTCAACACTCGAAGCTTGGAATTTATTTCTTTGTGAATTACAGGCTCCTTTGCTCAATTCTCAACTGGACATTGACATTACTGGATTGAATCTGCGCCGTGACCGAAGGAAGGGGATGCGAGGCCGCAAAGCGCCCGAGCAGCCGCTTTCAATTAAAAATTTGGGCTACTTATAACTGTACCATCAAAAGTATCGACAGCAAGACTGCAGAATCGATCTTGATTGACGATGGAGGAGGGAGGATTCGGGAAATCGGTCCCTGTGGGCGAAAGAGCGCCGGTTTCGTGTTTCCATGAGCGCTTGGCATTGCGTGATACAGTGTGTTGAGTTGGGTTTTGGTCCCAACGAAAAGACATAAGGAAGAAGGGGAAGATTATTTCTCGGCGAGGAAGATTCCGCGTGGATCCGAGTCGTCCCAATAACTTCAGCACCAATCTTTAGGACGGGAATCAAATACCAGATCTATCTTAAGGCCGTCCCAACAGCGGCAGGTTTGTAAGTCCGTGGATGACCGAGTTCTGAGTGTCCGGCAAGGCAATGCCATGGTCCCTTGGCGTCAAAAACCAGGTTATTATTGTGAGATCAAGAGAAGAGTTAGAGCTGATGGGGTTCGTAGAGTAGAGTTGGATGAAAGTCAACCGAGGCCCAACTCGGTCCACTTCAATGCGATTGCCAATTTCCTCGGAGCTCTAATGAGTTGTCTTTCGGCTAACTCTGCTGCGATGTTGACTTGCCCTCACAGCCGGAGAAGAGAAGACAGCGAAGCGCGAACATCACCATCATGATGGTGATGTAGAAGAGGTGATTGAGATCATTGACGATGATGAAGATGAAGTGGTTGTCTCTGATTAGATTAGTACGAAAATGTCGCGTACATTGCAATATCTATCTCCTATTGTGGAAAACCTGTCAGAAGCGAGGATCTTGAGCCGGCTACTTGCACAAGACTATCAATGACTTGGCCCAGACCATGGACATCTTTGACATCTTGACCAAGACGAATCATCTGTCTAAGCAAATTGAACCTACTTAGCCAAGATGGATCATCTTGCGAGAAAATTCATCTTGGGCATCTGTCGAAGATGCCAAAGACGAACTTTTAATTTTACTGATGATGACCCTTGATTGATCTGCCGCTTCTTTGATGCGGATGCTCCCTCGAACTCCCTCGAAATCAGAATCAGCGCTAATCGATTTTCGCGGACCGCAAAATGCACGGGGACTGAAAAAGACGATGCCCGATGGCCATCTCTCCCCCAATTCGCTGGCCTCCCATGTCGGACTACCAAGCCCTCCTCAAGGAGCTCGAAACTGTCCTTACCCACACCGCCGCGGCGCACTACAGTATCGGTCTGTGAACCTCCGCGGTCGATCCACTC
The DNA here is from genome assembly GCA_029282495.1 of Mycena albidolilacea. Lineage (NCBI taxonomy): Eukaryota > Fungi > Basidiomycota > Agaricomycetes > Agaricales > Mycenaceae > Mycena > Mycena albidolilacea. The sequence continues at coordinate 490,592 of JARIHO010000057.1, read as the reverse complement.
TGCGGTCGATCCCCTCATCGCCAGCGTGCTCATTTACATTTCCAGCGAGCTCGCTGTGCCTATATGTCTACGATTTCTGTGAGGCATCTATCCCGCATTTCCAAGGCAGAAGCTTATGTCTTACATGCGCGGACAGTGTTGACATTGCCCACGGAGGTCAGTCCTCCTAGTACACTCTCCTGCCCGATCCTGAACTGATTTTCGTTCCTAGGTTGAATATTTCTGGGTATGCCCTGGCACAGATTTGCATTCATCCCCTAATTCCTTTACTAGGGCACGCCCTGGTCTTTTGTGAAAGCAATGTTCTTCTGGGTGAGTCGCCGCTCTAGAAATCACGAAAAAGGGGCTTGAAACTTCAGCAGAACCGATATTTTATATTCCCCGTGATATCCTACCTGACATTTTGTTGGTACACATCCCTTCCTGAACCTCACTTCATCTGAGATTTGCCCTCGAAGCGGAAATCACCCGGCTCCCAACACTCGGCATGTGCGGACGTTTTTCCCTCCCACCCCGCTGGTTCTGCGTCTGATTATTTGTTAGATGTCAGTTACCGCTGTGATTTTCGGTTCATATTTCCACTGACCTGAGTTAGGTTTTTCCGAAGAAGCCGTTGGCATTCTTCTAGGCAAGCTTTCCGCCGCATTGGCTCTGGATGTATTTGACTTACTTATGCTTCAGCAATCGTTTGCATTGGTGGGGCCCAAGGTCAATCCCAATCAATTTTCTCGCTGCTAGGAGTCTCAAATAAAAATATCAGTGATCATGCAAATTCGTGTGCACGCCCTCTACGGTCAAAGTAATGATTGCCATGTCTCATCCTAATTCGAACTAAGCTAATTTCTTGAAATATGCCAGACAGAACACTCAAGATTGTGCTTTCACTTCTGTTTTTGGTCGCAATCTCCGGAGAGTTTGGGATCGGATTAGCCCAGCTATTGAGGGCAAAGAGTACCTTTTTCCATCCTTATTCCTGCAGCCTGGGCTCAACACACACAAAGGGGAGCTTGGTACCAGCGCCTCATATGTTCAAGCTATCCCCTTCCTAAGGGACCCGCTCGCACTCTGCACTGGAACCATCCCGAAATTCCTCGTTTTCTACCCGTGAGCTTCCTCAATTCCGTTGAACTGCGGGTTTCATTTGCGTATCGTCGTATACTAGGGTACCCATGATGGGCTTTGACACTATCTTGCTCATTCTGGTCGTCTACAAAGCGTATCTGATCCAACTTGACGAAGTGTCCATCACATCCGACAAAAGGTGGACCGGCACCCGCGTCATGCGGATCATGTTTAGAGACTCGGTCATCTATTTCGCTTGGTTCGTTTATCCCTCCCGATTGCCATGATAAGCCAGTCTCTGATTCAAATGTCTCCAGCACCGTCGGCGTCAACCTATTCAACCTGCTGCTCTGGGTCGCGGGTCCTTTCGATCTATTCACCCTCGGAACAGCATGGGCTGTAACCGTCCCAGTGATGGCCGCCAGCCACGTCTTGTTCAATATGCGCTCGGCGTACCACGACCCGCCTTCCAGCACGCTCAATCTAGAGGTCGACACCGAATTTCAGGTCGCGCAACGGCCACACGGAGCGAGTGGTCCGACGATGTGGTCTAGCTCGAGTAAGTCGGCCTTTTGCTTGCCCGTACTTGGAATGGACTAACTGCAGCTGCAGGTGAGTATATCGAGAGCAGTGGGGACCGAATTTAGGGTGAAAATATAATCTTCTGGCCTTACTTTGTAAAACCACGAACGTGCTCTCTGTATCTGCTCTCCATACTATGTATCGACTTGACTTGACTCACTGTAGATCTCACATTCATTCACGCCTAGAATTGAGACATGAATGAGCCAACGAGGTGTGGGATTCGACCGATGATTCGAGTCCAGTCGAATAAATTTGCCCACTAGCATAATGCCACGGACTGCCATCTAATGGTGAATGACTGAGGCTCACCTAGCTGCCGCTCCTTCTGTAGTGCAAAACAATGCATCAGCAAAACTACAAGTGCTTTTTTGGTCGCTTCCTGCGATTTTTTACAGCTTTTGTCTTTTTTTGCCAGTTTTCTGATCGCTTTTTACCAACTTACAGCTTTTCGCGACTTTTACTCACAACTCCCCATTAATGGTTTTGATAATATACAATTTGTGGGAGACGTTGTATTTGCCTTGGGTTGCACGTTGAAACCGCAAATGCAAATCAATTAACCTCAAGTTAAGTGGTACACCGCCCAAGACTCGGAGCGGTACAAAGTCTGGTGGTTTGTGTCTTAAGGAGAAAGGCCCACTATTTCGTAGTTTGACTTACATCTGACCAGGAATCAACTCTCTAACTCTGCGTCGACTGAGTCGCCAGGACACCGGGGAAAACAAAGTGAAGAACTTAAACGACTCGGAAATGCTCAGTCGTTTGATCGGCAATCATCGGAACTGTCGGGAACTCAGCCCATCAACCACAGGGCCAAATGCCGATCCTGTTGGAAATACGGCGGTCACGGGAGCGCGCAGGACACGATCGGGGTCGTCTCGCTTGCCCGGGTAGAGTAAGAGTTGCTCTGAGGGCAACCGAGTGAAGTATATTCGTAGATTACAACAGATTAGCATCAGGAAAATCCCAAAAATTCTACCATAGACACATGGGCAATTATGTGGGTCTCCGGTGGTCTACAGGTGCCTATAAGTGTCTATGGAGGTGGCATTGGATGCTATGGTGTACTCCAGGGTACTACAGTGGACTATAGATTATGTGTGCCACTACGATGATCTATGGGTGGCTATGACTTTTGCTGTCTACTATCATGGTCTACGAGTAACATTAGATATTTTTATCAATTAGTATCAGACTACACAACTCAGCTCAGCTGAGCACACATTTCCTACCAAGTATATTTGGACCTGGTCAGGAGCATCCAAATCCCCCAAAACCAATGCTTGAATAATAAACCCAATGCCGCATCTGGGAAAGTATTTTGAGATTTGCAGGCCAACTTTCATTTTCGATAGTTTCAGTGAGGGTGAAGTAGGGAGTTGTCCCTGGAGTGCAGTTAGGAAGTCAATGCCCAAACTTAGTGGGGACTTGTCTTGAAACGCAAAATGGACAATGGATCTTGTACTGTCAAATGATCGTGGGAAGGTGGCGGTACAGCCCTTCCAAATGCTTAGTCAGCATAGTGGACTCAAATCTGCAAATTGAACAAAGCCATTTCTTCCAAAGTACCCTTAGACAAGTCTTGTAGCTCTCATCAAGGTCTACAACTTTTGTTTCAGATCTATTTTTGGATTGGTAACCTACATGGGTATTACACATTTTCCAATCCATATTCTAAGTATAACAACTAGAAGAGTTGAAGTGAATGAGGGTTTAAACAGTGGTGGAGGGCAGAGTGACTATAGTCCCCACTATGTTACATGAGTTTCCACACCTATCATGGTCACTTTAGTGTAGTGGTTATTTTGTCAATCTAAAGTTTTCCCTTTTCTCGCGAGGCCGAGAGTTCGATTCTCGTATGTGGCAGTCATTTAACTCACAGTTAATTAAATATTAAGCAGTTTATCATTTCTTCAAAGTGTCCGAATCCCTTGCTAGACTGTAATATAAGAACTGATAGTGATACTTACTCAAGGATGGGGTAGTCAAAAGAAAAACTTTTTTGGTTGACTATGAGTACTACAAGTCCTATGGGTGCTACAAATTTTGCTACTCTCGTAGACAACCTCACAATTATGGGGGTCTATGAGTGTCTATCAGTGTCTATAAATCTGACCCCCCCCCATCCCACCTTACTATAAAACTAGCCATTTGCTATGGCGTCTATGACTGCTATAAATGTCTATGTAGGTCTATGTAGGTCTACATAGCAGCTTGGGTTTTTCCTGATGACTATATACTAACTATCTAATAATTTGAATGGCACTCCACGCATCCCTGGGACCGACTGACACCACAACCAATTACCAAACTTTCAGTAAGACATTTATCATTGGTACGTAGAAAATCTTGACCAGGATCACAAGTAAGTACATATATCAAATGACCAACCCACTTCCCGCCGACCCCAACTCAACACCAGCCCATTCATAAGAATAAGAAGTATCTGTTACCCTCTTGCCGTCCACCTTTGCAACACGTCCTTCAATGATGGTGAGTTGCAGCTCTTCCTCAAAAGTGTGGTCACGGATGGGCTGTTCTCTGACCCATGTGTGACACAAGGGACAAGTCTTCCTCTTGTTGCCCAGCCACTTGTGGAGGCAGTTGTAGCAAAAGATATGCATACACATTGGTCTAGATGCAGTTAGTCCTAGATCTGACGAACGGGACCGCTGTCACGAGGGCTGTTGTCAAACACCACCTCAATTAAACACGAGCTCAACCCTAAGTTGTGTTTGACTGTCCGAGGCCGTTTCATTGAACCGATGGAAGACGAAAATGTCAGTGTAACTGGGGAAAGCAGGGTCACACCGGTGCTTGGCAATGATAGAAGCCAGAGACAATATCCTGATAGATGTCTGTAGGCAACAGCAGGCTACATAAGTTGAAAGGATCTGAGCTGAAAGCAGTGGGTTTTGCTTTGATATTGGTCCAACTGAATACCAATTCGATATTTTGAGTGGCAGTATCGACATCGGATGGACATATAGTTGGGAATCTTGGGTATGTGCAGTCACCAGGCAGCCATTTGTCTCTGGACAGAGGTACCTGGGAGATATTGCCAAATATTGGATTGTCTGACATTGATGTCAACAGGCCAAGTCTGAACTGGCATTTTGGGTCACCCAAAATCTAAAACCGAAACTAATAAAATGAGCTTTGATTTCAGTGTAAGGGGCAGGCATGTCGTACCAAAAAGCAGTCAAGCTTTGCCCTTGCTCTTTTTGTTCTGAGGTTTGCCAGCAGTCCGAGGTGACTTGCCCTTGGGGGTCTTGTTTGCTTTTGGGGATTTCCCTGGCTTGGCGGCTGGCTTGGGGGGGGAGGATGAAGATTTGTTTTTCTTGCCATCCTTTGGCGATAGAAGAAGAGGAACAATTGGTGTTGGACAAGGGATAGTTGCTGAAACATAACTTGCCCTTAATGGGCTTCAAGCTCTTGGGCTTAGCAGAGACCACTTTATCAACCAGGTCATCAGGGCTGAATTGATGGGCCAGGCTTATCTCTGCATCGGCTGATGTTTTTTTCTGGTGGAACTTAAGTTCCACCTATTTCTTTTCCCCTATAGGTGAGTACAAGACAGAGGCTGGGGCCATGGAGCAGCTACCTGTGGCACAGCCACATCAGCATCTTTGCAAGTTCACTTTTCCTTTGCTTTTTCAGCTTTTTCAAGCTAAAAAAGACGAAAAGCCAAAGAAGGTTCCTTGCTTTTTCTACATAGCCCAGCCTGTTTACTTTCATAAGCTGGAAAAAGATGAAAAAAAGCCGAGTACAAAGACAGTAAAAAGCCGAGTACAAAGACAGTAAAAACTGACCAAATAAGATGGTAGAAAGGACATGAAAGCTCTCAAAACCACGCAAAAATTAGTGGAAAAAATGTATATATTCTCAGTCCTTGGCAAGTATACACAAATAATATTGTAGTTAATATTGTAGCTTACTATTACACACGCCAAACCCCATGAGCACCGGTAGCCCGCAGAATGTTCAAACTGACCTCTGTAAATTCATCAATAAGCATTCAATTCATGCAGGCAGGGTGACGTACCTGTATACCAAAGGCTATGCAATCAAGGGACACACAGGCTTGAATTTGAGGTGGAGACTTGAAGTGGGGCAAATCCACGAAAGCACAGAAGTACTGTACAATTCCATTCAATTCAGCACAGGTCATGACCTGTGACCCAAAATACCGATTCAGCACTTTGGCACCCAACAAATTTTGGTGTGACACCTCCAAAAATTTGGCATTCAAGACAAAAAATTTCGAAAAGTCCGCCTTTTTTGTACCTTCAAGGGAGATTTGGACCCAATGTCACACATTTTACATTTGGCACTGGCACTGTGACCTGTGATGAGACCAAAATTCATCACGGCACAGGGGGTACGTGACATGTGACCCCCAAATTAAATGACATTCTACAGTAGATGGCTGTTCTATACATCAGACTTGGGGGCTTGAATGTAGCTTGATGGCTTGATACTTGTTTGACTGTCATCTTGAGGTGCGTCAAGGATCAAGACACGGCACTGCTCAAATCTCCAGGCTTGAAGCAACTTGATCATGGGATGAGAAAGCTTCCACGTGAGATGCAGTGACCCAGGAGGATGGGGCAGGTAGGAAAAGAATGTGGGGCACGGGAGGATAGAGCGAGGAGATGGAGGGAACGGAAGAAGGGCACAATGTGGCAAGATCTGTTGGAATATGAGTACTTTGCAGTCATGTACTCACAGTAACCACCAGGCCCAGACTTTCCCAGTGTGCACACTAGTCATTGCACCTGTTCCCTCTGGACACTGCCTCCTGGATATTCCTGGGACCGGTTTAGGTTCCAGGTCTTCATAAAAAATAATGCATATGTTTATTTACTTATATGGATGAACTCACCTGACCCCAGTAACTTCAGCGTGTCCCACCCTTCTCAAACGATTAAAGTGCATTTCCCGATCATGGATTACCAATACGGCAGATGTCAGCCCCCGTCCTCTCTACAAAACATTAAAACACACCCCCCGACCGCAGACTACCAATGCGGTAGATGCCAACCCATCATCACTGATTACAACCTGGGGATGTGTCGGCAATGTTGCTGTTGCTCACCAACAATTATCTCGGCTCAACTTCCGGCGGCTGTTTCACAAACCGGCTACTCCCAGGTGATGACTGTTCCTGTTTTCCCTGCACCACCTGCACTTCCCACTTCCTCCTCTGCTGCGCTGTGGAGGTACGCTTACTCAGAACACCAATCCTTCACAAGAGCCTACCAGCCGGGCTCATCCCTCTGCCACAGCGCTCCTTCCACTAATGTTGTTCCATTTCAGTGTCGAAGAACTGCATGAGGTCGATGAACCTTGTGGTGCCCCTCCACTTCAGTTTTCCAGCCATACACTGCAGGATTCTGACGAACCCGACCTACCCCCCTGGCCCAAATTCAAACACCCTCCGGCCACTTACATGGGCTCGTGGCCAACCCATCCCCCCCTCATAGTCTGTCCAACTCCCTTTACTTTCACACTTGTTGCCTGTCATGCATACTAACCTTGTCCCAGAGTAACACACTGCCTCCTGTCACCTGAGAGACACTGCTGGCGAATACCAACCAGATTGCCATACCTCTTGCCGTCGTCATCTCTGATGCTCACGGAGAGGATCAAGGTGTCTTACCATCTGTGGTCGCCCCTGAACATTTGGCTCCAAGGACCTTTGTCTCAGACAATGCTCAGGTTTCGGGCAGAATCCCAGGTGAGGCTCCCTCGTCCTTTTCAGTGCTATGCTGCCTCTGGGTAAGTGCCGCCCATTGAATTTACTGTGCATTCGTCCCAAGCGCACCCGCTCACCAACCCACGCCAGCCTGCACTGTCCCCATCTGACCGTTGCTGATGTTTGTAAAGCGATAGCTCCTTCTGCCACTGCCCTCGGCAAAAAGCATGTATGGGAGTATGCAATGGATCCCCAAGCCCAGGCCGGTTGTCACGTGCCGTGACTTCATATCCTTTTCGGACCATCGGAATCCAACGATCTCCAATCCCGATTATATCCGACACTACCATTCTGCAATTACCGTTGTTTTATTGGTTCGTACTACATATGATTCCTTCTGACTCCTAGGTTACGCTTTATGCTTCTCCATCACGGTGCCCTTGGAGTGCCGACGATATCCGAGTCAGCTTGACTCTACTTGACTCATACCGACTTGTTTCTATCACGGACCCACTCGGAACTCCGAAGCTCCAGTACTTACATTATATCCCCACTAATACTTTACTCTCGTATAAATACAAGCCATGTCGGTAGTTAGACTTCAGTTTGAATATCGACTTAGTCTTCCCCATACTATTCTTCTCGGACTTCCGTCCTCCTCCGAGTCTCTCCTCCGAAATTGGGCACTAGGCGTAGAGAAGGGCGCAGCGCACGAGCTGAAGCCAAGCCCCTTCACTTCCAGTGTACGGGTTCGGTTCTGCGTTCGGATTCCGATACTTCCCTCTACATCTCGGCCACTTCGTCTTGCTTATACGCACTTCATTCCTCAGGTGTATCTCGGACCTCCATCGGATCCAGGTCAGGAACCGGTACCTGACACAGGTAAACAATTTTCTTGCGCCATACAACGTACATTGTTCCATGTTTTACATTTCGGAGCTGACTGTGACCTTCTAGTCTCATTCTTTCCTTTACATCCAGCAGTGAGTCATTCTCATTGTCATCCGTACTTGTCACTTACTACCTGTTCCCTGGATTAGACATGCAGAATCACCCTGATGAGGGGTGCTGCCTGAGTACAATGGTCGCATCTCGTACAGCCTATCTGTAAATAGTTCAATGTTCAACGCAGCACATATTTTGGAACCCACGGCCAATGGTCATCAGCCCCATAGTGCTTACACAATCGGTAGCGACCCTGCCCTCACCTACCTTCCAGGGTATCAGGCAATCATATCCCCAATACCTGTGGCACCCATGCAACTGAAGCTGCAAGGTGTTCCTGCCACAGAGCCCGGTGAGGGAACAAAGTTCATGACTGCCTACACCTTGAATAAACAGTATGGGTTCTCTAGGACTCAGTCCGTCCGCGCTCCGGTCAACTCCATTGCATTGATGTGCACCGATATCCCGAAACTTGTCCAACTGTATCGCTATTTTACAGTTCCCACTTTGTCTGATGTTGTACATACATGAAAGGTGATTCCAGTAATTTCGAGAGCATACGAGGCATGGGAGGGTCAGGTCGACCCGACCCGACTCGACCTGACCTCTCACATGCAAGCCTTGACGTGTCAACAATGCCTGATGTAACCATGGGATGCTATTCCCTGGGCCCTCCAAGGCCAATCCAAGGTAATCTATTGTATCAGGCTGGTCCAAATCAAATCAGGCAGAGACAACTTTGAGTATTTCTGCAGATACATATTTTTCACAACCAGAAGTCCTTGCCACTCGAGCACGTGTGAATATTAATCACATACCTCCCAATTGAGGTCAGTCAGCAATTGACTATTCATTCCAGTGCATCGAAAGACACTAGATAGGGATACATTCTGACATAGTTCAATTATAGGTCTGCAACACTGCCCGTGGTTGAGCATATTTGTTCTCTTTTTCCAGTGAGACATAGGGTCACTGCCCATGTAGTGGTATGGATGAAAGATGATACTGAGAGATGAGTTCCTCAGAGTTGTGCAAGCCGGCTACTGTGCTACTAGAAGACAGTTATAAGTTGCCTCACATGGATGCTGGTGTTGTTACCGCAACTGGCATCGCTGGGCCTGGCCCCTTCCACGTGCACACAGCCACTGGGTCGGGTCGGGTCAGGTCAACCCCAAACCCGACCCAACCTTCCCATCACTCCGACTTTCTGGTAATTTCAGGCTTCAGTTTCAGTTAGCTTGAAGTCTAGCTTGATATTCAGACTTTTGAATTGAATTCCAATATCAACATCAGGCCACTATCTATTTGGTAATTGCCAGTGTGACAGCTCCACTACCCAGCGCAATTGATTTCATCATTTTGAATACACCTGTAGATGTTATACTTGCTTCCCAATCCAAATATCATGTGCATCACTCCCCTGGTGGGAATGTGCCTGAGAATATTGAGTATCAGCTTGGTGTTGGTATGAAATACATGTTTCATGGCCCAAGGAACATTTCCCTCATTAAGGAAGCCTGGGAAGACTTGCATGTGATGGTGTCTTTTCCACACCTTCACTAAACCTGACGACGAAAAGATGTTTGTGATCCGGGTTATGAGATACCTCACAAAACAGTGAAGGGTCCCAAACTTACAGCATACCTTGAACATGGCCTCAACTTGGGTCAGCGCTTCATACTTGACACAATCACCAAAATACCAGTTGAAGCTGAGAACTGTGTGTTTAAATCACTCGCCCCCTCTCCTCGCCAAGTCCAAGAGTTCTTGGTTAGTAATAACTAAGTGGCAACTAACACGGATAAGAACTTGGGAATTGCTGTGTCAGAGCAGACATGGATGAGAGACAAGAGTCTGGAATTGTTATCTAACATAAATGACTACATAGAAATTTCACGGTTGATAGTGCAATCCACTTGTGACTCACAACGTACCGGTCTGCTGAAGGCGTGAAAAGGGTGTATCAGTCTGACGAGTCCTTACTGGATGAACTAGCATTAGGCCTCCTGTGAGCAGTGTTTAGAACACCATGCACAAAAGGACCAGCCCAGGACGTACTGTTGCAGGGGCTTTTTTTGTGTTCAATGTGGAAGCCTGAGGCAGAGGTCTAAGCCTGAGCTGAGCATCATCCGAGTCTAGGTCCATGTCTGAGTGACTGGAATGATAAGAACCATATTGAAAGTAGCGATAAAAGATGGTAGGCAGACTGTTCCACCGAGGTTGAGGGGCTGCTGTTTTCCTTTTGCAGGCGAACCTGGACCGTGGGCACTATGGTACGGCTAGAAGTTTAGTAATGCAGTTGTGGGTTTCCATTCATTTCCACTTTGACCACCATCATCGATTTTTGAAACACCCTGCGCGGCCACACTACCCACCCCGCACACTCACAGAAGTGTCCTTGAGGCTTAGGAGTGCCCCGCAGCTGTGCTTTCTTTTCATGATCGCCATTATCGTTGTTGAAGAGAAGGGTGATCCGTAGGTGGACCGAGTGGTGTCCAGGTCATGCTGGTGATGGCACCGAGTTGTACAGCAAAAGATCGAATGACGACTAGATGTGGATCAAAGTAGCCGTAGATCGAAAGGACGGTAAACAGAATATAAAACTTAGCTCAGAGGAGGGTGGATTTGCACGAGGGTTCTCAGAAAACGTGTGGATTGTGGTGGTAAGAAGACAAAGAAGAAGATGCTGTAAAGTAAAAACAAGATAAAATAGGATTAGTCAAATCCAGTATGTAATAGTGCTCATGGTTGAAAAGCCGAAGCTAAGAGAGAAACCTTCGCTCAGCAGTCCAGGTACTACACAAATATGTATAGGGAGATATTCGCTGCCCCGCTCAGCGCCAAATGTGGGCGACCAGGCCACTTTGGAATCGATCCCTGGCATAGCCCAAGATGCCTGAGCTCCGATTCAACTCGGCGTGTTGGCGGTAAGCAGATAATGAAATATGTAAGTCAGTAGTGGTAAAATGAGGATAAAGGAGCATGTGCAAGAACAAAACAAATTTTGATCACAGTGTGCTGGAATATTTGGTTGGAAGGGGGAACTGGCACGGGACTCGAAGGCAACGTGTGGGACAGGTTGCACTTCCACATTGTGTACCCATCTGAATTGTTAATCACTATTGGCTCTGATGTCGAAGCTGGCCACTAGCCCTCTGAGCCTCTCTGTCTGCCCAAAGGGCCACAGAGCCTCACAGCAGTCTACCCGCCCCTTCCCATCCAGACAGTGACTGGCAGCCAACAATAATTTATATTTTCTTCCAAACAAAGCTCACTTTGTATGGTCATCCAGAAAACAGGTGGTGCATCCAGCCCTTTCCTTTGGATATTGCCAGCCTTCCATCTCTCTAAACTTCCTTGACACTGGGGGCAAACATAAATGCATGCAGACCATGATTGTGACATGGGGTGACCACATGCAGACTACATGCATTTGGTGTATGCATGGTCCACATGTGTCTATGTTTGCCCCCAGTGTGAGGCCATAGTGAACCACAATTATTATATTTTCTTCTTCTTCCACGCCCTCTACTGCCTGGCCAGAACACAGTTTTGCTGCACCCTAATTTTTTTCTTGAGAAGCTGAGTCATCAGATCCACATGCAACTGCATGACTGCCAAAGGAGACTGGAGGTAAATCATTGTGATGCAGCTGTCCCCAATGGTGATATGTGATTCTCCAGATTCAAAGCACTAATTGGCTGCTCACTGGGGAACTCAGTGTCACCAATCCCTCAGAACCTATTTCTTCTGGATCTGCCAATTCTCTTGACTGTCAGCACAGAGCAGATTCCAGGTTCTGAGGTGATGAGGGCGACTGAAGCATCAGGAGTTCCAACAAATAGGTCTGGAGTTTAGATTAGAATAGTGTACATCAGGAAAACCTCTCTCAGGAATTTTCCCGCATTTTCGTGAAAAATTGTTCAGAATACCTTGACTTTCTTGAATGAGCAAATTGAGCCAGAATATGTTACCCCCGACGAAAATATCGTAAATTCTGCAACTTATGAGTGAAATTTGTTCGGAGTTGCATCAAGCTTGTGGAACTATTTCAGTGTTTTCACATTTCCCAGGTCATTGCAGATACAGAGGAAGCATTATTCATTGTGTCAACTATCGAAGGTATCGAAGGTATGTACTGTAAATGTGAATACGTGATGTGGTCCAAGTCCCGAGTCGCCAAATTCAGTCACTATCGATTGCTAAAGAAATGACATCATTGGCCGATCCCGAGGCGGCAGAAGCTACGCCAGCTTGAGAGCGACTGGGGAAGAATCAATGATCGTTGACGGTAAAGGAGAAGGGGAGAAGGACTCACGAAACCTTGATATAGAGTTCATGCATTGTTCGATTAAAGGTCTTGGCGGAGTGTCCATTCCGTTGTTTCTGCAGAACTTCGAGAAGGCTTTTGTACGTGTTTTCGAGTCGCACCTGACTGAACTCCTTCTGGTATACATAGTGCCCACTCTCCCAAGCAGTCGCCACTGCCCAAGCCTGAGAAAATAGTTGACGCCAAATAATTGATGGGAAGACGAAGATGTACATTCACTGTGCCTAGGCACAACATGGCGTCGAGGAGAACCACCTCCATCAGACGATCAGGTCGGTTGGATTTAAGCTCCGTGACGTGCTGGAAGCCGAATGACTTCGGAGAACTCCACCAGCCTTCGTGGAGTATATCTATGACAGCGGGAGCATGGAAGGGTAAGTTGTTAATGAACGTCTGATATTCAGTCAGATATTGTATGAAGTGACGCCACAGGGACTCACCAAAACGACCTTCGGCGTGTTTGAGATAACTGCGGTGTCTGCCGCAAGGGCACCATCCGACTGGGACTCCACACGCAACAAGACTGGTGCTGAGGCGTACGGGAGGATGAACTGCTGATTTTCTTTGAGCTGCTTCACGATGGATCGAATTTGCGAAGGTGTGATTCCAGGGGCGTTGAAACCGTAATGGGTTGCGACCTTCGAGGTGGCAATGACCCGGAGTGTGTTCCGGAGATTACCGCTGAAACGGTGCACTAGGGTGCGGCCGTGAAATTTAATGGATTGACTAGTGAGAAAAGCGAACTAGTCACTCTACTCAAACCAACCAAAACCAAAACAAATCACTAATCCTAATCCTAATACTCGTGTGTGTGTGTTCGGGGAGGTAGGGTACGTATCACCCGTCAAAAGGGTGTGCAAGGTTGGGATAAGGCTTTGCTTCAATAGCAAACTATGCGGTTTAAGCACGGTTTATGCTAGGGTAGCAGGGACTTCACACCAACAGGATATCAAGACTCAAGTAAACTTTAGACTGTTCAGAGCTTTCAGTTTCTTTGTGAGCGGCAAACCTAGCACTACTGGCAGCTAGCCACGCAGCAGAAGGTAGGGCAGACTATCAACAGACAGACGCTACTTCAATATCAACCAACACTGCAGGAATGGCGGCGGTTTCAACGAAACGGGGCGGTTACACAGAAGGTGGACGCTGGGCTAAGGCGCGGACAGTTACACTGAAGGCGGCGGTTTCACTTCTACTAGCACAAACTAGTCTTTAGTCCTGGAGGCCTAAAGCGCTGCTACAGGAGACAAGAGAGCGTCGATTTACACAACAAGTCTTAGTCCTGGAGGCCTAAAGCGCTGCTACAGGAGACAAGTTAGTGCAGGTTGAACGGGGCTCTTATATCAATGTGATTGGTAGTCTTTTCGACGTCCCGTATCTCTTAATCTTTTCTGTGCGTCTGCAAATATATCTGATGTCTTGTCACAAATCTAGAGTCTACTATATTGCCCGTATATCTGGGGGATAGTTTACTGGCTAATACAGAGTACACAACTGGCTTTTATACATTTCAGAGAGAGGTAAAGGAGATAGACGGAATGAATAGGAACAATAAAGGGTGGGAGCCCAAGTAGTGAACGGCCAATGGCGTAGAAGACATTCTCAACCATGGGTATTATGACCTGCTACCGGGGCTAGTCCGCATGTATTTCTCTAGCACGCCATAAGACGTGCTTAGTTGTCTTGGTTTCCACCTTTCTGACTGAGCAAGTCTGTCATTGCTGACTTGTCAAGTCAGTCTTAGTCAAGTTCTATTCAATTTCTCTATCAGTCCACACTTCACAGGTTCAGTGGAACGCATAGTAAATATCAAGCGGATTGAAAAGCATAGCGTGGCACTATACTGGCAGACCAGTATAGTGACTGGAAAAGCATAGCGCCGCGCTATTCTATTGTGTCGATCCTCATCAATCATATCCGAGTAACCACAGTGATGATTAACTCGGTAACAAGTCTTCATCCTAATCTAATTAGTTGGTCTTATACACAAAATGGCGCGGCGCTATAGCCCTGCCGGCCCTAATGTGGTTGTACCAATCCTGACTTCGTATATCTTGTTTTAATAGTCATCAGACTATTCAGAGGCCGTTGAGATGGCAAGTCAATAATTCTGAGTAGTTCCCTGATGTTTCACCTCCAGCGCATAAGATAATGGCTTACCGCCATCATCTATAGCTCAGTGTAGAATATCATAGTCAGGACGTAACAGCCTTTTGGACTGCCTTGTCAAGTCTACTCAATCCTTCATAGTTGGTTTGTTACACTGACTTTCGGCCATCAATAGTGTAGCCTACCACCCCAGGGCGGGTGTACGCTCATAATCTAATGCCTCACTTCTGCCTGCTAATAGGTTCAAAATGAAATAAAAACGGGTGTTTTCATGCATGTTTTGGTACACGCCCTATCACCGCCCCGAGTGCAAATCTGATGTTAATTAATCATGGCTCAAAAGGATAAGAAAGCACGTACAAGTGGAGCAAGAAGAGTGCAAAATGTTGTATCCTTCTTGGCGCGCTTCTCAATGTCTTCCCCGCGGGGGCCGTATGCCTTGGCAGCGAGACGTAAGAGCCGCCGAGCGTAGGCACCGCGGGATACTATGTCAGTATACCCTTCCTTGAATGCGATCTTGTGAAGTGCGAGGTCGATCGCACCCTTCAGAACTGCCTTGAGGGTGTCGTTCTGTACCAACAGTTTAATTTGTCCACCGGTAGGAGGGAAGGTAACACGGGCAGTGGGAGACCATGAAGTCTCCGGGACAGCGGCAATTTTTTCCACCTTCCCACCGTGTACGACCTTTGAGTTTCGAATCTCGGGGTTCTACAAAACGATAAGACTAGGTGCATGTGCGCAAGAGAGCCATACCTCTTGAGCATATTTGGATTGTTGGGCGGCAGTAGTCTTCTTTGGGCGCGGCGCAGGAGCAGGCGTGACCTGAAGGGTGTTAATTGCTGGTAGAGAAAGACGCTGAGTTACGTACTATTTCTTCTTCCTCAGACTCCACCAGTTCGGGTGCAGCCTGAAAGCATTAAGGTCCGGAGGGAGGAATATAGGCAGGGCTTACGTCGTCATCTTTTTCTTTTTCTTCGTCTTCATCCTCCCCTTCTGGGATGTCGTCATAGTCAGTGTCAGGGGGAATGGAGCCTCTAGAGGAAGACGACGCTTGACGGCGATGAAAGCCCGACGGAGTGGTGTCATCCGAAGAGTCGAGGAGATCATCGGCGCCGGTCGACACTTTGCCTGACTGTATGATTTGGGCGTGCTGTCTGGTTAAAAATAGAGTTGAGCCGACGATGGTGAATACATACTTCGTCTGTCAGATCCGCAGGAAACTTGCCATCGTCCGGGTCGGATTGGGATGCGGGGTCAGACTGATCATCTTCCTCGGACTGGCTGAGAAGATTATCAATCTCCTCCTCGGTATCGGTGGCGGACGAGGCCTTCTTCGCTTTTGGCTTGGGATTCACGCTCGGCTTGGCAGCTGGCGGAGGAGCAGTGAATTCGCGCAAGATTGGAGAGACATGCAATAGAATCAAACTTACTTCCAGCAGGGAGAACGTGGGGTTTGTCGACTAGGAAGGACGATGAGCAGTGAGCAGAGGATAGCTGTAGTAACCTCACCTAGTTTCGCCGGTTTCTGTGGGCGCAATTCCTCATCGGAGTCGATGGGAGTCGGGACGTATCCTGCCAAGCAGGCATGACGTTATCATGTAGCATGTAGAATGATGAGGTGTACGTACTGCGGGTCGTCGCCTTTTCCTTCTTCTTCCCTGCTGACCTTGCGCCTAGGAGGTTTGCGACATGTCTTGAGCACATACAAATTTGACTTTGGAAATTGCATCACATACCGTCAGCAATCTTAGTGTTGGCTGTCTTTTTGGCTTTGGCGGTAACAGGAAATTCATCGACGTCCATTCCAGACTCGATGTCTGGTGATTTCTCAATTTCAGTACTAGGATCATTCTGCCACCACAACTCGAACATACCTGTCTCATCACGAGCCTTGGACTTCTTTTTCTTGCCGGGCTGGTCGGCGGCAGCAGACGCTGCTCGTTTGCGGCTCGAAGCGGTAGCGACTGTGGTGCTTGGGGTGTTCTCTGTCCCAGGGAAGTATCCTTGACTGCATTGGGATGCCAAACTAGTGGAGACCGTCAGATGGATCCAAAATACGACATATCTAATCACTTTTCTTCTTGAGTGCTTTCTGCATGGCTACACGACGTCCACCGGCGCGACCTGACAGGCCGTTAGTGCTGCTTTTGGAACCACGAAATCTGACAAACTTATTTCCACTTCCGTTTGGGCGCTGGCCGCCTGCTCCTCAGCTACATGGCGAGCCCGAGTCTTTGCAGCCTTTTGTGCACGAGTAAGAATAACCGGCGGAGCTTCCTCGTCACTTGTCTCTGACAACTCTTGGTCTGGCATGCGGGTGTATGGAGACCTGGATGAAAGCGAAGAACGGGGAGATGAGGGGGGAAAGAGAGGTGTGTCCGCTGATTGGCGAACTTTTTTCACTTATGGCATCGGAGCGCCCGTGCTGATATTGCGCAGCGCTGACACGCGCATTTACGCGAAGCTTGGCGGTGCCAGCGCTCCGAGTCGTTGCACGACTTATATGTACTGACTTTGCGCTAGCAATCCCAGTTATTTTCGTCTTCAACATGCCTGAGTGTGCTGGATGTAAAACAACCTTTCGCGCTGGCCGAGCATTTGCAAGTCACTTGTCTAAGACCACCCATCCCCCCTGTATCCAGGTTCGCGAGGCCGCAGAAAATGTCTCTTTCTCGGATTCGGATGAAGAGTTTGGGCGAGGAATTGGTGGCGCTTTTCCCACCGGCGGTGGGACATTCCAAGGGCACTTGTTTGGGGATGACTACACCCAGGCCGACTTTAACTATGGCTCCGATGACGACTCAAACTCCGGGTCCGAGCCTGACTTGGACGAATTCGATGATCCCGTTGCTGCAGATCATGCGGCTGCGGAGGATGCCCTGGCTGCAGATGGGTGGGAGCCACCGCGTCAGGTTCCTCATGCTGCGGAGGAAGACAACGAGATGGAGGATGTGCGTCTTGAAACGCCACCACCTGTACCCGAAGTCCGGAGGGTTGCGGAGGATTGGTTCCACAAAAAGCCGACGATAGTCCATTTCCCCGGTGGAGGGGCGGCGACTCGAGCAGGCGAGCCAATCTCAGCCAGTCGCTCCGCCTCGATGGAGGAGCAGTACAGTAAGATGCTGGGCTCAACCAGCAATATTTATTCGCCGTTTACGTCTCAAATGGACTGGGAAATTGCTCGTTGGGCAAAATTGCGGGGTTCTGGGTCCACCGCATTCACTGACCTCCTCAAAATTGAAGGGGTGGGTTTCTCGGCTCTCTGATGCGAACTTGAGCTAAAAGCCGCGAGCTCATAGGTTGCGGCGGCATTGGGCCTGTCTTATGAATCATCTCTGCAACTTAACGCAATCATTGATGATAAATTGCCCGGCCGACCAAAGTTCACGCGGTCGGAGGTTGTCGTTGGAGGGGAGGTCTTTGAGCTCTACTCGCGAAATATTCTTGAGTGTGTTCGAGCGCTTTTCGGAGACACAGACTTTGCGCCCTATTTATTTGTCGTTCCCGAGCGGCACTACGCCGACAAAGACAAGACAATCCGATTGTACCACAACATGCATACAGCGAAATGGTGGTGGAGCACACAGGTCCGAATCAATCGTTCTCCGTTTTCAACCCAATATTAATATTGTTACAGAAGCAGGTCGAGAAGGACAACCCAGGAGCGACTATTATCCCGATTCTCCTTTCCTCCGACAAAACCCAGTTGACCATGTTTGGGAGCAAGACGGCATACCCAGTCTATATGATGATTGGCAACATCCCGAAAGAGATACGTCGGAAGCCGTCTCGGCAAGCTTATGTTCTCCTTGCCTACCTTCCGACCTCTCGACTTGGGCATATAAAAACAAGGCAGCGCGGCGTCGTACTTTGGCGAACCTATTTCACAAGTGCCTGTCCTTCATCACTGAGCCTTTGCGAGCGGCTGGGGTCACCGGTATCCCAATTGCCAGCGGCGACGGAATTGTACGACGGGGGCATCCGATCGTGGCGTGCTATATCGGGGACTATCCCGAGCAATTACTCGTCACCTGTGTCAAGACTGGTTGGTGTCCGGCCGGCGAGGCTGACCATGCCAGTCTCGGCGAGGGCGAGTTGAAATGTCCGCTTCGCCAATTGGACAAAATTCTAGACGCCCTTGATACCCTCGACCAGGGGGGTGGCGTTTACGCCAAGGCCTGTGCCGATGCAGGTATCAAACCCGTTGTGCATCTGTTTTGGGAGCATCTGCCGTATACGAACATCTTTCTCTCCATCACCTCTGACATTTTACACCAACTGTACCAGGGAGTCGTCAAGCATTTGATTTCGTGGCTGAAGGAGAGTCTCGGAGATGCGGAGCTTGATGCTCGCTGTAGACGGCTGCCACCAAACCACAATATCCGCCTTTTCATGAAGGGGATTTCCCACTTGAACCGGGTCACGGGGCGAGAGCATGATCAAATCTCTCGCTTTCTACTCGGTATCATAATCGATGTCAAACTTCCTGGGGGCCTTTCACCCGTGCGACTGCTCGAGGCCGTTCGGGGCATCCTTGACTTCACATACACCGCCCAATATCCCATGCACACCACGGAAACCCTGGACGCTGTGGAGGCGGCTCGAATGCGGTTCCACCGAAATAAAAGCATATTTGTGGATCTCGGGCTACGAACCCATTTCAACCTGCCAAAAGTTCACGCCATGGAACATTACCACCCGAACGTTCAGGCGTTTGGCACCCTGGACAATTGCAACACAGAGAATACCGAACGGCTTCACATTGACCTTGCGAAGGACGCTTACCGATCGACAAATCGGAAGAACGAATTTTCGCAGATGACTTTGTGGTTGGAGCGCAAGGAGAAAATCCTTCGACATCACCAATTCGTAGAATGGAAGCTCCGTGGCTCTCCACCCCCCCCCCAGCAATTCAGGATCTCTACCCCGGCATAATATACGAGCGGACACTCACCATGTCGAAACACCCCACACACAAGGCAGTCAAATTTGCGACCCTGGAGGACACATACGGTGCTCCATTCTTTCGTGATTGTCTCTCACGCTACATCATCGGATTAACAGACCCCGATTTGTCTCCTGCCCAAGACGAGCAAGAGGCAAACGCCTTTGATGTTCCATTCAATGCTGTACCGGTGTTCCAGCGAATCAAATTCAGCTCCTCCGATCCCTACGGCAGTGCGAATGGCCCAACAGTTTCAATTGTAGACTCGATTCATGTTCAACTGCCGAAGCGCTTGAAAACTGGGGATGACATCCCGGCCCGGTTCGACACTGCTCTTATTAATACTGGCGAGGGCGGGAAGACGGGAATATCTGGTGCGTAAACTGTATCTTTTGCTCTTCCCGTCGTCTTAATTCGGCTCCAGGCTATCGAATTGCCCAGGTTCGGGTCGTCTTCACGCTGCCATCTCATTTGGTCAAACAAGTCTTGCCCTCGCACATCCAGCCACCGAAGTATTTGGCATATGTTGAGTGGTTCTCTGGGTTCAAGCCACAACCAGAGCGCCACCACTTGATGTACAAGGTTTCCCGCGTCATAAAAAATGGAGACAGGCTGGCAAGCATCATCCCCGTTGGCAATATTCGACGTAGTGTCCACCTCCTCCCAAAGTTTGGGCCCGTGGCGCCGCCGGAGTGGAAGTCTCATAACGTGTTGGACAAGTGTCCTGTCTTCTTTGCTAATCCTTGGACGGATCGCCATATGTATGCAACCTTGTACTAGAATGACCACATAGTTCTGAGAATTGGTAAACTGAGACTAAAATTTAGTGGGAACATTCTGTGACATTGAAAATGTTCAACATGTCGGCTGAATAGTAAAAAATTTCTTCGAAATTTGGGAATTTTTCAAAAGTTTTTCGGCTACAAGATATTTTGCGCTCAAATTTGGTAAAATTCCGGAGGAGGTTTTCCCTGATGTAAAGTACAGGGAAATAACTACAGCTTATATACTAAAGTCTCTAGGGGTTGTAAATTAAGGTACCGTGTCCAAGAGCAACAGACAAGATTACAGCAATTGGCAGTACCTAAGGCGCAGATTGAAAAAGTTCTGTTTTGAGATATTTTGGAAGAATTCCCGATATCTCAACAAGTTCTGCGCCAATGCACATGAAATCTAGACAGAAATACTCATCTAATTCATGCCGAATTAGTGATGGAGAGAAATTTGCAAAAATGATGTATATTCAGAGACATTGGTTTAATGGGCCATTTTGTGGATGAATGCTATTTACAAGCATCTAGACACATCCATATGATGTGAATTTTTGTCAGGTAAAGCTTTGATACATCCTTAAACCTGTAATAGAGTCGTAATCCTCAAAAGTTCAATCTATCATGCTTGTAAACACATCAGGACAATGAGCAACACACTGCAATTAGGGAATATTTTGAAATTTGAATTCACTGCTGAGGTCTTTGCAAATCTGAATCTATTCCAAGTTGCAGAATGTATCAAAGCCTTACCTGACAAAGTTCGACATCATTTGGATGTGTCTAGATGCCTGTAAACTGCATTCATCAACAAAATGGCCCATTAAACCAATGTCGCTGAATATACATCATTTTTTGCAAATTTCTCTCCATCACTAATTCGGCATGAATTAGATGAGTATTTCTGTCTAGATTTCATGTGCATTGGCGCAGAACTTGTTGAGATATCGGGAATTCTTCCAAAACATCCCAAAACAGAACTTTTTTCAATCTGTGCCTTGGGTACTGCCAATTGCTGTAATGCAATGTAAATGAAGGGGTATATGAACATAGAGGAGGCGATCAGGAACCCGAGGGTCGGGAAACTGATCAAAACTGTTTGGAATCCTAAAACAGTATCCTGGTCCGATTGATCAGATAGTTGATCTGATCAATGATTGGGTTGTTCAGGTTGTTCGGGTTCTGGAAGTAGAATTGAAAAGACAGTTCATGACATTGACTTGGAAATTGATCTTGTGCTGGTGTTCGCATATTTTTGGCTGAAGCAGACACCCTGTTTTGCTTGTCTCGCCATCTGTGCTTTGTTCAGAAGTCAATTTGGGAACCCTGGACAATGGTGCGAAATTTATTCTGGCCAACTTGATCAAAACAATTGTTTTGATCTTTGGCTGCACACACCTCCCACTTCCGATTTGTTCCTGGGCTCCAAACAACTTCAAGTAAAGATGGATGGGAAGTACATCGGTGCCAACTTGCGCTCGGACACATGTAATTATTTGTCCCACCGTTATACAGTCAAGGCATGCATCACATAATATTGTGGGCACTGAATAATGAAGACATGACTGGATGGCTTGCACCAAATGAACTTGAACAGCTGCATGGCATGCGCATCAACTGTCATCTGATCCACGCTTGAGATCTGGCCGGGCAGTGAAGGGCATACATGCGAAGCACTCATGTGAAGTTCAGGTTATGTTCCTCAGGCTCCATCACATGCTCCACTTTTATAGCCGCTCCACGATTGCGCTGTTCTTCACGGAAACCAGGATCATGCTTCTAAAAAAGTCTGACACCTTCTTCTTGTTCTCAGCCACCTGCAACATTTCTTAGGCCTCAAGGACAATCACACCGCGCTGCTTTAAAAAGTTCAATTGAACTTGCAGATGAAGGTAAAAATGTCTTGAGCTTGAGATCATGAGAAGGCTATAATGAGGCTACCATTCCATTGCCCAGACTCTGTTCTGACATGCCAAACCACTGACAACGGCGTCGAATTTACACGAAACTCATTGCAACCTTAAGCTGGAATGGTTACAAGAGGAAATAAGATGCTCGAATGAGGTAAATTCCTGTTAATGTGTTAACTTTTCTTTGCTTCCTCAGATTCTGATAGTTCTACTGCGGTGAGTTGGTCTGGAGCACCCGACAATCCACTGCGACCATGAGCTCAGCCGGAGGAATTTGAGGAGGTTCAGGGGCAATGGTGTAATTAGTGTGTACACACTGGGATAATTTCTGGAAACCGGTGTTCCTGAGCGGGACCGTGCCATGTAATACTACCTACCTACCTACCGGCTGTGGTCAATGCACGAGTGGCAGAAGGACGTCAATGACATATAAAAACGTAGCAGTGTTTCCGAGTGGCTGAATTGGGGTCTTTAGCATTGGAAATTGAAAGGCGGTAGTAGTGCAAACGAGCCTTGGCAAGTAAATGTAACATACCGGATAGAGGGGGTGTTGCGGTTGAGGGCACCAGTGGCAGGATTGAAGCCCATCCAGCACCTGCCTTATGGTCCTTCACCTGCGATGCCCATTCCACGGCTGCAGAAGACACTAGATTGGAATATCGAGAAGCAAAACACTGCTTCACTGACCGATCCGTGTCCCTCGTAGCCTGCTCCGTGATTCGCCAGACGAATGACAAAATTAGTGTGCGAAAGGAGTCTAGATCCCATCTTAACTCGCCGATTGTGTATTCTCTATCAGCTAGCTTGGCCCCGCGTTCTTGCTGCTGGACATTCATAGCCGCTGAAAGACATCAGAATAAGGTGAATAATGTCTTTGCGACCGACTGCTTGTCGTGTCTCTCACAGCCAGCTCCCGTCACGTTCGGCAAGTAGCGCGTGGGCAGCATCACGGCTTTTCATAATTATTGAGTTTCTCTTCTTTCTTGAAGAGTTCGGCGGTGCGTTTCTGCTGCTCTAGGTGCATGGTCGCTACCAAGATTTCCATCAATCAGAATATTGGACTGGATTATGCTTCCTCACCTAGCTCTGTGTTGCACCCGGCAACAAACCCACTGGTGCAGTTCCGAACCTCCATCAACTCCGCAATTTTGGTATCCTTCTCAGCTGATTCCGCCTCATGCTGCTGCAGCCGTAGATTCAGAGCATCTTCCAGAGCCTCGCATTTTGCCCCCGATGCGACAAGGGCGATACTAGCGGCTGAAACTGTGGCACGTTTAACATTCTACCACCGGAGCTAGATTTGCATCGGCCTCCGGGACGGCTTCCGGTGGGTCAATTTTCATGGTGAGGGCGCAGAAGAATCAATCATCATGACTCAATGTCAACATGACCAGATATCAGCACCGCCACCTTTTCTCTACCTTTTCTTCTTGCTCATCATCACTGCTGGAGCGCTGTAATGGATCTGAGTTGTTTCTTTCAACCTGGCATTATCAACAGAGCAGTAAACTCAACTGGAGGACTCGCCCCCTACGTCGTCGACGTCTCTCCTCCCTCTACGTATTTGAAGTAAGTATCCCTCTTTGATCCACATCTTCGTAAGCATGGCCTCCATGATCGTGTTCGCCTTAAAAATGAGCTGCGGGTTTCACGGCATAGGTTGCGGGATTTGGAGAAGAGGCGCTCAACAGAAACACTAGCCCCTGGAATGGCCAGAAAGTCTCGTGCGATACGCGACATAAGGAAAATGAAATCCGAACTCCTGTACAATTGAACCGAATTTAGGAAAAAAGGACAAGGAAAACACTCGACTTACCTACCACCACAGCAAGGGTCGCTCACGATCCCCACGGCCAATTTCCAAAGGTACAACGAGCAGCGAAGAATTGCTCGAGCTCACTCATCGCCCCTGGAGTAGCGTTGTACTTGTCGTCTTCCTCCTCGAAATCACAGATTGTGTCAAGCGAAGAGCCTGTGAAACGCCTGGAAGGCTTCGGTATCGCAGGCACTGCATTTTTAGCCGCTGTTCGTTCGTGATCCTACCGTTTTTTGTAGGCATTGTAAACAAAGGTAAAAAGGGTGCGAGCGCTTGGCCTATCTTCCGTAGTAAATCACGACATGCCAAGGGAAGATGAAGTACCACCCAGACTGTCAGCACGTATCAAATATCCGTGTACTTGGGTGATGACGCGGTGTATTTCGTTGTCGGTATCTGTAGCTTCTGGAACCATGTCAGGAAGCTGATCAGACAGCTTTCGTAGCTTCGCGGTGTGACCTAGAGTGGGTTTCGCTGTAAAGAGATCATGAGACATGCATCTGGGTGTTAATGACAATGGACATACTGGCCAGAATCTTCTGATGAGCCGCGCTCGGGGCTTCTACGCTGTTGGCATCAGAGACTTTCGCAGATGCGGTCTTGTTTTTGTTGCGTTTGGGGTTTGGACACCATGATAGGACGAGTAAAATAAAACCAGAGGTGTCCAGTCACAGGTGTACGTGTGTAAAGCGTATTGTTTTTCACAGTAAAGCTATGTACGTTTTATAGTAAAATCGCCTAGAAATAACCAAATAAGTCCATAAGGTATAAATTCGATATAACGTGAACTCCACAGCGCTAGGGGCAAGCAGAAACCAATAGAAAATCGCCAGCAAGAGAATTATATTCATACTCGCGGTCTCCGTTCGCGTAAACAGCGGCTAAGGGTCGAAAAGAAAGCAATTTGGACGGGGGATATATAGGGTCGACGGCGAGGACGCATGCTGCCGGAAGCAGACTAGGGTCGTTATATTTAGAAGCCCGGAATGGCTTATAGGCAGGCCATATTCTTACTTCCACGAGACGACAAGGGGAATACTCCACAAATACGGCGTTGCCGATTCTGCCGGACCGCTCGCCTTCCAAAAAAATAATTGAATATTAAATGTAACTGTTTAACTGTGTGTCTAACAAACTGTTCCCCAAGGTCCCCAAAATAAACGGAAACAAAAACACTTTTAACTGTGTAAAACATTTAAAAACAGGAACTGTTGGAGCCTTACTACGTCCCGGCGACCGGGATGTGTTACCTGAACTCGGGGCAGTCGTGAAGACCGTGTATTGGTACCTTGTTTACGATCTCTTCGTTACCCGAAGAGGCATTTGATGCATCCATCGGACGCACTGGTGACTTCATTGCCATTACGGCTTCAACCCGTCCGTTAAACGTGACGGCCGTCACAAAAACGGCCGTTTTTCTCGACGGGACGGGTATACCCGTTCCGTCAGAGGGTAGCTGAGGGCCGGGCCCCGAGACGGGCGTTTGAGACATTTTATGATTCTTTAGATGTCCTAGTAAGTTCCCAGTTCAGTTTCAGACTGTCGATAAGTTATCAAACCTACTTGCACAAATAGTGCTCCAGCACCACTGGGAACTTACTAGGACATCTAAAGAATCATAAAATGTCTCAAACACAATGATATAGAACCAGACAAGTGTTTGCAAACGGTTAATCGGAACAAGATATGCCTGCGCTTCGCTCCGGCACAGGGACATAAACGAAACAGGCATTAATATCTAAATAACCCGGCAATTGCTAAGCCATCAAGAAAACTGGTGAATGACCATAGTATGACTGTTGAAAGAGGGAGGATGGTATAATGGTAGTGTAAGGACCAACAGGAACTCGTCATCCAGAAAAACCCCAGAATGTGGAAGGTTGTTGCGAGTGGATTTTTGGGGAGCCTGAAGGTGCATGTTGGGTGCATGTACTGGCTCTGGTTAATATACCGAGTTAGGCAATTGAACGCGCAGCCGGGACTTGGTTTTACAGCCTTGCACAGTCTGCAGAATTTCCATATGCAGTCCACAGTGTACACGAGGCATGACATTGGAACTGCCGTTAACGGCCGAGAAGAGACAAAATGGAGATAAACCATAAGGGGATGGGATAACATGTACCAAACATGTACACACATAACCTCGTCATTTCGTTAAAGAAACGGTAGATTTGATCGCAGATCAAATATCGGCAAGTCTCGGCAATGCCATCCAGGTGCTTGTGGCAGGTAGAAATTGATGTTTCAAGAAGGGAGTTTCTATGTATGGGTAGGTTTCACCTCAATTCTTGATGAAATTCATCTACATTTGATGCAGATTTCCATCTAGGAAGGGTGACCCGTCAAACCCGTCAAACGGGCGGGAACGGGTACCCCGTCAACGGGTCAACCCGTCCCGTACCCGTCCCGTCCTGGCGCTGGCTCGAGGGCCCAGACGGGCGGGTAAAAACCCGCCCGTCCCGTCCGTCGACCCGTCAAAAACGGCGACGGGTTGAAGCCCTAATTGCCATCCATGATGGATGCAAAAAACGTCGCACAATGTCTTCGGTCTCTAGCGCTATGACTTGGTTAGGAGTAAAGCAAGAGATCTTAGTGCAAATGAAATGCACTGAGGTAAACAGCTGTCTTCATGACGGGGACAACCACCGACGGGATCGGAGCTAGCTCAGCATAACGCGATACCAAACTTTCTTCTTGGTCTTTCATTGTCTTCGAACTCTGGCGCTATGACGTGTTTGGAGTGAAGCAAGAGGTCTTAGTGCAAATGGAATGCACTGAGGTAAACAATGACGGGGACAACCGCCGACGGGATCGGAGCTAGCTCAGCATAACGCGCGATACCAAACTTTCTTCTTGGTCTTTCAACTGTCTTCGGTTTCTGGCGCTATGACGGGGTTAGGAGTGAGGCAAGAGGTCTTAGTGCAAATGGAATGCACTGAGGTAAACAATAACGGGACAACCACCGACGGGATCGGAGCTAGCTCAGCATAACTCGATACCAAACTTTCTTGGTCTTTCACTCGCAATGCACATTCCGGGGCTACAAAATCCATATCCTGTCGCAAGTCGCTTATGGTCGTATCTCTATCTCTATCGGCCTCGCGAGTAGTATTACGACCGAGTGTTCAGGTGACGGGTGACGCTGGCATTTGAACTGAACACTTTGGGTATTGGTGACGGTGACGTTGAGATATTGCGGCCCAAATGGGCTGAAAAATGCAAAATCTTCTGGTCCGGCATCCGCCGCATTACCAGTTATGGCAATTTTATCGTGATTGCCGAGGAAAGAACAACTTACAGAATAAACACTGTAGGTGACGGGTGGCATGGCGTGAACACTCGGTCGTAATAATACAGTAGGTCATAGCCACTGTTTAGGGCGCAGAAAATACGAACCTATTTCTCAACTATTTTCAGGTTAGAAGATTTAAATCGGAGGGGCCAAGCCGACAGTGGCTTGCGTGAACTCTGCTTCTCGCGTTCGCATCTCGAGGTTGTTCGTCGTTTTCTGGGTGAACTCTTGGGCAGTCCCATAATATTGAGGGTCAAAGTGGTCCACGGCCGCACCACCACATGACAGCATCCCGCCAAGTTCAAGGCCCACAAATACCCTCCTCTCCAGAGGGCTCCACCGGGTATACCGGATATCCGACGCGTCCGCAGATCTGCATCTTCTATCAGATTCCCTCCCGTGCAAGAGTGTGGCCGGAATGTTCTTCAACCGCCCAGAAGGCTGGTTCAATCGCACGGCATGCCACTTGTATCACGGAAGCGCGGGATAGTGTAAAATTTCCCACCTGTGTCGCTGATATGGTGGCTCACGGGGTCTCGACAAGATATAAAGGTGGGACAAACTCTCAAGCTCGCTGCACACCCTAGGATGCTTCACTGTCTTGTAGCCCTAGCCCTTCTTGCGCACGGCGCGGTGTCGAGCAATGTTTCTTCTCCAAGTGTTCTGGATCCGCCATCCACATTCGTTTCCGGGGCGTGGTCCTTAGTGCAGCAAGGGTGCGTCGCCTCAGACTTCACGAAACCACTGTTAACCGTAATATCTCCAGGACTTCTGGCGTTAGTGGTATGCAACTAATGATCGTAACGGAGACCACTGCTTTGATCTTCGACAAAGTGTATGCTCCAATATTTTTACTTGGGGGGAGGCCGATGCTGTGCACGGCATAACTCGTACTTTACTTTTTTTGTTTTGTTCTCGAGGATCACAGTCAGCCCGCTTCTCCTTATGGGATGCACCATTTATGTGAATTAATGTTATCGTCGTAGCCCGAATACTCACTGCGGTTATATTATAAGTTTACAAGATGTACCTCCGCTTCGCTCCGGTAGGTCACATCTTCGTCGCACCATGGAGGTAAAGCAAAATTACTCGAGCATTCTACCAAGATATAATGCCGTGAAATGGCCTGCCAGCTGTCAAGGGACACAATTTGCTGCCATAATAACCTATCTTAACACGCACCCGATCTCGTGCTCGCGGAAAAGGTCTGCAAATCCACCAGCCGACCCTGAGAGAACCGACAATGTATTTTGACTATATATGATTGCATGCGAGAATGATAATGGCAGGAGTCAAACCATCAAGGGGTGCTACCAGAAAAAAGCCAAAGAAAGGAGCGTGGAGCATGGGGCGATTGGTCAAAGTGGGAAGAAAGAAGGATGCCAGTGAACAGAAGGAAAAGATTCGGAAGGAATAGTAAGCATGAACACGATTGATACCCAGAAAGATCTTTGCCAGGGAACTTGATTTATATGAGGTGCGCTGACTTCAACGCAGCTGCAGCACAGATGACGACTTGACCTGGGTTGATCCACGGACCCGACAAAATCAAAGGAAATATCAAAATTGGGGCGGCACCACGTGAAAGACCCGAGACTCAGAACCTCAGCAGCAACGTCTTGGTTTGACCGTGGAAGCCGAGTCCGAAAGATAGCCGGCAGTACACGCAGTCGGCTGCAAGTGGTCCCGGAAAAGAATATTGCAGGGCAGCGAATTGCAGGGAGAAGAGAAGTCGCTGTTCAACAAATTCAGCCCCCACTTTATATGTCCGCAACCGGCAAGACTACGTGGCCTACCGGCCCAGTGATAAGCATCGAATCGAGCTGCGCCGTGAGTCGCAGCAACTGCATCCTGTCAAAAAAAGACTGCACACAGGTTAGGTGGCCGCTCGTAATGAAAAGGTTCTGTCGAACAGCAATGAAAGGATGTAAGGGGTTAATCCAAGAGTAAGAGCAGAGGAAACACAAATGGGGAAGTAGCACAGCCGAACGAGCAAAATCTTAAAGAACGGTTAATCAATCGGACGTGTACGTTGTGGCTGTGCTTGTCCTGCGTACGCAAGACTTCGGATAATACCGAAGATTTGATGTTCGGCTTGATCGCCGGTCAACCGTTGAGTTCGCGCACAAATATTCAGGTGAATATTGGTATGTCGAGTGTTCGCCTTATGGAGCAGATAAAAACAATGCTATTCAATGGAAGTGGACCGGGTCAAAGAGTCGACCAACATGTACACCTGCCTCATTTCATCCTTCACCTGCCAATGACCTTCTGCTTTTTCCACCTCTAATGCATTGTCCATCCTCTTTGAGCTTTAATCCCACCTTCACCCGTTGCCGCCGCAGGATGTCTTCTGCTACCCATGCATTCACTCGTCTTGACACTCGGGTCTCGCACAAATTCGGCTCGACCCGAACGAGGATCATTGATGCATCCAGACGAAGTGATCATTTGATTTTGTCTGAGAAACCTACTCACCTTCCTGTTCTCCTCTTGGGTTTTCTTCACCAGCTTAGAACGGAATGAGACGGCTTGAGACCTTGGGGCGCCTTGACACATTTGGGCAGTTGCTGCGGGGCGGCTTGGGAGATGTCGCATACCGTTTCAAGGTCTCCAGGGCTCCGGGGACACCTTGAAACAGCTTCGGACATTGATCCGGCAGAGGTTCTCCCAATCAACCCAATAAATAAAAAATAAGGATTTGGTACGGCTTGTGGATTGTGTACGTATAGCGATTCGATCTCTGGAGCATACATACAAATTGCCGCCTTGGATTGAACGGTTCCTTTCCCCGCGCGAGGTAAGGGCTTGTCCAAAGAAGCGATCAAGATCATCTCTTTGAAGATTCGACTAAAGGCAGGGGCGTTTTCGTTTGCCTCTTCAATTATGGGCCTATCAATCAAAGCCTTGAGCACATGACGATTATCAGAAACGAAAGAGCTACCAGATTTTGTTCCTGAGCTCGGCCAGTTGAGTCACATTGTGAACATCGAGTTTTGCTTGCGGGCGCTTGCATCCAAACATAGCAGCACTGGTGATACTAATTAGCAGATTAGCAGTAGTATGTACCACTTGAATCAACCAGACTCGCTGCGGACCGCTCATGATAATATCCTGCATAGGCCCGGGCACTGTTTTCTCCCCGGAACTGTGGGTGACTACTTCGTTGAGTCGTCCAACGCTGCACTGATATTTAGCTTCCAAAACGATTAAATGAGACCCCGTACACACAGTTTTCACAAGTGCTTTTCTGCGGATGATTCACGCACAGGTCGGACGTCACATAGCCTTTGATATCATCCAAGTTGGCCACCATCACGGTATGATTCTCCCATGCCTGACCTGAATCAGAATACCATTAATGCACCTCCAGAATAAGAACACACCAGAATCTGGCATTCAAATGTCCCGTCGCCCTGCAGTGCCCACCTCACTTTCACGAGCGGTGAGACATGGAACCAGGCCCATTCTTTGATGTCGTCTTCATATGGAATCAACGATGAAAAGGCGCCAAATTCGGTGGCGCCATAGGCACTCATAAGGCGTAGCCTTTGCTTCACGGGATCATCCGAACAGCTATCGTTGCTCATCCTCATCAGAAAATGTAACAGATTGGAAACTTGAAATATGCGATGCACGATCCGATCCAGGTATTTTACAGCAGCAGAAGATTCAGACCAAGTGGCCAACATAACGGGCACCATAACGAGCGACAGGGCACTTGGTCATGCGCACGTGCTCAAGGATGTTATCAGCCGAAGGAGTAATAGGGAGTGCGCCCGCCGGAAGTGCTCCGGCTGGTGGGTACACTGCAACACAGGTGCCGGCGGGGGGCTGCACAAGCTGTTCCCAGATGCCGAATATGTGAAAAGGCGGCACTGCCATAGCTCCTAGAGGTTCCCAGTGCTCAGCCTCGGCCCGCACATCGGCGACTGGGGCTGAGGGTAGAAAGTATCTCAGAAATGTGGACCATAAGATAAATGGGCTTACAGAGGATAATCCACTGTTTGAGCATCTGGTGGGTCTCGCTGACAGCTCTTGGGAGTCCGGTACTTCCCGAGGAACGAGTGTACAGGGCAATGTCGCCGAGCGAAGTGGTTGATACTTTTGTGGGATAGGGCTGGAGTGGACAATTCTCTGTTTCGGCGCCTAGGTTGAGATAAGCGTCCAGAAGGGATGGGACCTCTTGGATCTCCAACGCGAACCGAGATCAGCGATTTAGGTTTTGAGTCCCGCCAGCAGAGGCTCGAGAATGGAACACGTGGCAGCAATGCGATGGCAGGACGTCGCGCGCAGCAGCTGGAGCATTCCCGGAAACGAATTCCTAGGAGATATCGGAAACGGCTGTTGATGTATGCATTAGCAGAGCCTATAGATAGTCTCGCTGGAATACACACAATTATATCAGCTGTCATCAACCCCGCCACAATGGCGTGGTACAATACGGTGTCTGGCTGCGTGATGATAGCTACCACCTCTCCATCTTGGCCTTCCCGGTTCGGACGAAGGATATTTGCGACATGATGAGTTGCGCGACCAAATTCCAGGTGAGTGATGGTGGTGATTTCTTCAGACTCGGGCTGTGCAATAGATATACAATGGATGCGAGGGGTTCCTCGCAGTGTTCTGTGCGATGAGGCCAGGTAAGAACATCAAGGTAAGACACAGACATGTAGAGGAGAACCAGGAGAGGACTCATGGGTAAGATTCAGGGCCAATGTGGTCCTGAACACAAGCTAGACCCAGGCGGTCAGTTAGTTTATAATGGGAACACTTTCCTCGATAACGCGAATTTATTCCCAGGCATAAGTTAGGACAGCGTAGGACGGTGTTTTGCTGCAAATTTTTCAGTAACGACATTGCGAGGCCCAATGGAAACAACCATCGCGAGTGGACCGTAGACTCACAAGGACTGCAACATGGCGGGCGCATTGGGAAAGTACTAGTGGTCATGCGGCAAAGGGCAAGAGGCGATCCCGGGGTGCCGTACATAGATCATCGGTGTTATGCGGCCGTTGAGAGTCCACCGACTCCCTTTTAACTGTTTTTTGTCCGCGACGAGAACACGAACCCTATCACGTATTTATGTAGCCCCAAAAAAACTCGAACGTAGTACTAGATAGAGCCTCAGATGAGGTACTAGAGGTGTTGTTTGACGGTAAAGCGCTAAGCTAGGAAACCCTTTTTCTTGGCCTGCCAACAGTTATTATTTTGCAAGGGAG
The DNA here is from genome assembly GCA_029282495.1 of Mycena albidolilacea. Taxonomy (NCBI): domain Eukaryota; kingdom Fungi; phylum Basidiomycota; class Agaricomycetes; order Agaricales; family Mycenaceae; genus Mycena; species Mycena albidolilacea. Next base: position 457,908 of record JARIHO010000057.1, on the reverse strand, counting down.
CTGCACCGAGTCAGCCGAGAGTTCAGAACAAGTATAGTGTCGCCCCAATGAGCAGTTGTTGGATTAGAATATGAGGAAACGGAGCCACAACTGTGGGGTGAAACTTTCAGCACATAAGACGAAAGTATACAAGACATGCCTTTGCTTTGCTTCGGCATAGGTATGCTCTGCAACATGTCTAAAATAACCAATCACTCGTTGTTCAGAAGTTACTCAGGACTGCACATCCCGTACTCGACATCTCCCAAACAGGGGTGGACAACAATTCCATTCGTTTGAAGTGGATAGAGAATTAACCTGTGGAACCTGTGGAGATTTGGGCAAAACCGAAGTACAGCGATGACACATTCAGAAGAGCAATTTATTGACGCAACATGTCTACATACACATACTTCAGCGTCAAGAAGGTCAAGTCGGAAACATTGTGCGAGATATTGGTGATCGGTGGACGCGTCGGAAACCTACTCACAGTATGGCGTGACACAGCGGCGAGAGAGTAGCCCAATCCAGGGTTCGTTAGAAGTGTTTCCGAGACGCGTCTGGAGGAGATGCAGTGCTTATAGGACACTGGAGTTAAATTGGGCAGTGCGAAAGAAAATACAGTTTTGATAAAAGACTCACCAGGGTGTAGTATCTCTCTCTTGCTGAGCGAGCAAAAAAAGTTGATGCAACAGATGTGGGCCGTTCGCACGAGCCAGAAATTTGAATTTGAAGGTTTGTAAGGTGCTGGGCGAAAGGAAAAGTGAACGCTGAATCAGGAAAGGTCAGGATGAGAAAAACATACCGGAAACACGTAGGGTTCTTCGCAGGAGCGCAAAAAATCAGATCCGAATTTCCGTGAAACCCTGTACGACACAAAGGCGCGGGTATTTGCAAAGCAGGAGGCGGTGCCAATCTCACCTGGTGGGTACGCGAAGTGTTCCAAAGTATGAAGGTGGGACAGACGTTTGAGAAGGCTGGCTTAAAATTGATTCGACTGCGGACAAATAACATGATATGTGAGACGTAGCTTGAGCATGACAACCTTCTTCGTCTCTGTCCACCGTCAAGCAGTACACCGGCGTACGTCAAACTGCTCTGTCATGATTGTTCAGCTTCTCAATTGAAAGGCGTGTCTAGATGCATACCGTTGTATGTCGAACCTGTTTCCAAAATAATGAGCAAGGTTCAGTTGTAGCGCGGCATATGCGATACCAGTGCCTCAAGTAGGGAGTTAAAATGTGCGAGATGGCGAACACGATGAACGGCACATGGACAGCTCTCAGCATTAGACATAACTCGAGACGTTGCCCTAAGTGATCTTGCGAGGCTTGAAGAATGTTTCAGAGCGCTCCCGGATCCCTTGCATCTGAAACTTGAGCAGTGTGGCGAGGTACTTGAGTGTTTTGAGGAATCCCGAGGTCGTGAATTGTCATAACGGTCCCTTGCGCGTTCCATTCTTGGGAAATATTGCGCTACCCAGGCTTTGAGCTAGGCCTTAACTATTTGATACTCGACAGGTCATTGGGTTTGACAGTTGCGAAGTCTTGAGGAGCTTTGTTGAGTGTTGAAGCACTAATTGAAGCGGGAAGAATGCTGGGGCCCGGGTGATGATGGGGGAAGAGCGAAACTTAAAGGTAGTGATTTGACGGACACTTCCCTTTTGAGTGGGCCTTGAGCGCACGAAAAAATGGCCCTGTGATTAGTCTGCAGAGCTATCCAGAGCTCGTCTAGCCATTCGAAGCCAAGGTGGGAACGTGGTTTGGAAAGCAGACCCAAATCGAAGTGATCGCAAACATGTGCATACTAATTGGAGGCATCTGCTTAATATATGAGGTAGGAGAAAGCCGGCAGGAAAAAAATACAATGAAAGCAACACACCATGGAGTTTGGCATGCAATTCAGACAGAACTTGTTGCTGGTTCTGCTAGGATGACGGAAGGGCCGAATAAAAAATAAAAGATGAATCTGATACCAATCTGAGAAGTTCGGGAATTCGCGAGCGCCCAGTGGCGTGTGAAGAACAAACATGTACGTCGTGATACGAGGCATCTGCTTAATATATGAGGTATGTTTATCGAGCCACTGCCTGGCGAAAGATATGAAGAAAGAAAAAAAAAAAAACAGTTCGAACCGGCAGATTCGAACCGGCCCTGTCCGCCTAGTTTACGTCATCACTAAATTCATTAGATTGAGGTCTTAAAAAGACTTCAAAAATCTAATGAACACTGCCACTATTTCTTTACATCGTCAAAACGCACTGATAAAGTTTTGCGAACTCAAAAACCTGGTCTCGATTATGAAAAGAACGATCACTTTACTACGTAAAGTACTCGTAATTTTAAAATGCGATTATCTGACCCAAGGCAGTGAGCACAACCCTCTCATGACGGAAAACGGGGAACCCGCATGGACCGCCGAGCTCAACCTAAACACCCATATCGTCCGCCCACTGCACGCCCTGAGCAATACGTGGTGCGCGACGGGCGGCTTCCTCGGCAATGGAACCTTTCTCAGTACGGGGGGGAACCCCGTCGTTATTACAGGTACAAAATTTGACGGTCTGCGGTTCAATTGGGGCTGAGGGTCTTTCTCAATCTAGGCGAAGACGGTTTACAAGCGCTGCGTTTCTTCACGCCGTGCCAAGACGGGACGTGTGATATCTGGGAGAACTCGTCTCTCGTTCATACGACGTCGCCCAGGTGGTATCCGGGCTCAGTAAGCCAAATCCGATTTTATCTAATGTTGTACTCGATCCTCTCTGATAATTTTCTAGGTGCGGCTTGAGGACGGATCAGTCCTTATTTTCGGGTATGTGTTTGTTGGTCTCTGGCGTTATCTGGCTGATGAGATATTTCTAGGGGAGCGACTGCCAATGGGTAAGTGGAAGTTCGAAGAAAGACGCCTGAGTCTTTATATATCATAACAGATGGATGAACAACGCCACTGCAAACAATCCTTCCTATGAGTTTTATCCCCCAAAAAACATCAATGGCGAGTCCAATGGCCTGGAATTTCAAGCATTATTCGTCAGTGCTGACTGGGACGACAAGGTTTCAACGGCCTCAAGATTCCTAGCCCATTCCTGGCGACGACGCTCAACGCCAACCTGTTCCCTATCGTCATAGAACTACCCGACGGTACTCTTTTCGTTGCCGCCAACCAAAGGGCTATGATCTTCAACTGGCGAACGAACACCGAGACGCAGTTGCCAAATATTCCGAACGGCGTTCGGGTGTCGTGAGTATCATATCTCCGCTCTTGACTATCGAGGACTCACTATGTTTTACTGTAAGCTATCCGCTCTCAGGATCGGCGGTTATGCTACCGCTTACACCAGAGAACCACTACACGCCCGAGGTGATGATATGCGGTGGAAGCACAATTGACGACACCGCCGATCCCTTGACTCTCAGTTCTCAAATTCCCGCCTCGGCTCAATGCTCGCGTCTGGTCTTGACCGCAGAGGGCATTGCTGCAGGGTGGAAGGTCGAAAGCATGCCACAACGCCGAGTAATGCCCGACATGGTCCTCCTCCCTGATGGCCGAGTTGTAATCGTCAACGGCGCACAGACTGGTCTTGGGGCTTATGCAAATGCTAGTGTTTTCAGTCGCAAGGTGAACTGATATTTAACTAACTACCTCGAATGAATTCATAGGTGCCAGACGTTGTCGGACCCATCAGCAATGCAGACCACCCAGCTTTTACGCCGGTCGTCTATGACCCGACAGGCCCTGCTGGGCGCCGTTTCAGCTTACAAGGCATTCCGACTTCGGCTATCCCAAGACTGTATCATTCCACGGCGACTCTTACGCCGAATGGATCGATCCTGTTGGGTGTGTTCGCACATATCTAGTCCACTTATCGAGTCTTATGAAAAAACATGATTTCTAGCCGGCTCTAATCCGAATGTCGACCTAACCATTGGGACCGAATACCAGACTGAATACAGGTCATTGGTGCTCGATAATACATATGGCGTCCAGCTGATCATAACCTCAGATTGGAGTTTTATTCTCCTGCGTACTTGAGCAAGCCTCGCCCGTCTTACAAGGGTCTGCCGGCTACGGTCGACTACAACTCCAAGTTCACGCTTAGCGTCCAATTACCTCCGGATATAACCGAAGTCACCGGTACGTCTCCGGTCCTTCATGCTGGAAACCGACCGCACTAAAGAGAAACAGTCGCGTTGATGGATCTAGGATTCGCGACGCACGGCGTCCACATGGACCAGCGATTCGTGAAGCTCGTGTCCAAACTATCGCCGGACAAAAAGACGCTCACGGTGACGGGGCCGCCGACATCTCGAATCTATCCTCCCGGCCCTGCCTTCTTGTATGTTGTCACTGCTGCTGGCGTGCCCAGCTTCGGGCACAAGATTATTATTGGGACGGGGGCATCTCCACCAGTTGATCAGGGTGCAATCGACAAGTTGGTGATCATTCTGCTTTATTTCAGCTTTTCACTAATACATCATTCCTAGCATGCTTCGGAACACAGAGTGGTAAAGGCAGTAATAATCTCTCTTCCTCTCCGAGTGTTCACTACTTGGCAAACGGTAGTGTACTGGAATAAAATCAATATCCTATGCTTAGCCTATGCGTGAGACATCCCACCTCTGGCGTGCATTAAATACGACTACTAAGAGTGGTTTAAGGCTGAGATAATTGTCAGGCACTGTGTATTATTGTTTCGCCTTGATGCAATGTATTACGGTATGCACCGTTCTCGATCACTTTTGACCTTAGCCGTAGTCTCTGTTACAGACCAGAAACAGATGACGAACAAGTAAGTATCCGTATATGGTCTGTTAGTAATCACGACCCCATCAGGAAGACACCGACTGATTTTTGAACACCGCGTCGTGGCGCGTACCTTCCAGCGATAAATCTAGAAATATTTGGAGACATAGAAAACTCGAAAATGTTCAGGGTCTTCACTCATCTCTAAGCAGCTCATCGAGTGCCTGCGATGATATGTGGTAATGCAACAAATTTTGCCACAACTGTAAGCTTAAGAATTTGTGCTTGGATGACAACTTGGACCCATATAATGAGGCTTACGGGCGCTTCCGTTCCGATACAGCGGCTTGCTTTGGAGCCTGAGCTTTGGCCACTTGAAAAGAGTTAGTGATCATAACAATACAGGTCAAATGGCAGGCACCGGGAAGATTTTGTAACACAGAGAAGTCAAAGAGGTAAGAAAAAAGCGAATGGTCTTCAAAGAAAACTCGGAAAAGAATTTCACTCCCAATTTTGTCCCAAATGTCCCACTTCTTGGCCAAGGAACAGCGAAGGAATATAAAGTTTCAGTCCTTGTAACAATCCACCGGAAATTGAAGCTAATTCGTGTCTTAAACTAGAGCATAATGTAACCGACTATCGCCCCCATGAGCGCGGGGCTGAGGAGGGTCCATGGTCCCAGTGTGGAAGCACTATTGCTACCACCAGTTGGACCCGCACCGGCGCCAGAAGTGGTCGTGAAGCCGCTACTGGCAGAGGATGCACTCGAAGTACCTGATGAGCTACTATGGATTGGAGATACCCAGCGTCAGTGAAGCATCAAATACGGAGGCGTGCGCAGCGTACTTGGAGAATACAGCAATGTACTTGATCTCCCAGAATGCATCGACGTAGTTGGTCGGCGTGACGACGAGATCGGTGCATAACTCGGCCACCTGGCTGCAGGTCTGGCTGAAGACGTCGACGGCGAAGTTGCCACACACGTTGGTTTCCTATACATTAGGGGTTTGGAATCTGGATTCGTGAGATGCGTATTTCACGCGGGGGTGATATGACATGAGGAGCTTACGAGGATCAGCGTCTGCGGCCCAAAGAACTGCGCGGTGTTGCAGGACGATTGGGGCCAGAATGCTGTGGGTGCACCCCACCCGCTCGGGCTGGGGCTGGCCGTGGCCATCTCGGGTGGGACGGCGCTACGCGTGAAGAACCAGATCCTGATGCCCTCTTCGTCCCACAGCGTCGCGAACGCGCCATCCCCGCTCTGCGCGAACTTGGCGCCGTAGCTGAGGTCATTATCCGCCACCAGGCAGCCCTCGTTCGTCGCTTGGCCCGTGGCGTTGACGAAACAACTCGTCGTGAGGACGTTTCCCGTCTCGTTCACCTGGCCCTCGGCTAGGGCTGCCGCCCGTTACCGTCGCGACGGCTCGACGGCACCCGTCGAACGGGTGCCGTGCCCGTCCCGTCGGAGATTTTGGAGCTCCCTCTACGGCCCGTCAAACAACGGCCGTGACGGCCGTTCAACGGGTGATTTGAATCTGGTTTTAAACTGACCATCTGAGCGGGAATTTCCAGTTTAAACAGTTGGATGCTTGGAAAGCCGCCTCATTTAGTTCATATCTTTCCCTACCACCAGATCTGTTGGTCAGAAATCGGTGTTGCATGGCTATTGTTGTGATCATCGGCAACGGCCGAACATGATTGCCGAGGTTCAACACACCAGAAGCTTGCACCAAGACCGAAGAACAGCAGGGGTGAACATGTAACTGGTCAATTGAAGACATGCAAGACATTCAATACCAATATGTGAGTCGAGATGGGGTCAAAATCGCAAATTGAATTGGAACCCGACCCGTTACCGTAATCACGGCCGCCACGGCCGTCCCGTTGCCCGTCCCGTCCCGTCAGAGGTTTCGGGATGCAAAAAACGGCCGTCAAATCGACGGCCGTTGCCGTCACGGTAACGGGCGGCAGCCCTACCCTCGGCCGGGTGAGCGCAGCCGTCGATGGTGTGCAGCGAGTACTGGTTGTTGGTGGCAAGGTTGACGTTCTCAATGACATCGATCTCGCCTTTGGTGGGCCAGGGTGCGCTGAGGCCTATCATCCAAAAGGCGGGCCACACGGAGCACTGAAATGACCAAGGGGACCTCGGGATTAAAATTTCGTACGTGGGGAGGGGAGGGGGGGGGTCCCGGGGGAGGCTGAAAAAAACTTTTTGATACTTTTGTTAGAAGGGGTTGAAAACCCTCAATTTACCGTTTGGACAATGTCAGGTAGGGTTTGTACAATGCCCGAACCATCTTGGAGGTCAATTTCCTAATATGGAATGCCGGATCACGTACAACGCGTAGATTTTGCCTTCCGTTGGCTCAACCACCTTCCCCGATGTTCAAAAAAAAATAACTTGAGACTCACTATCATGGATATACAGTCCCACTATTTTTCCCTGCCAATATACACCTAGGTTATGATAATTTGGTGCCCAGTGCTAAAGTGGGGGTGATAGACCAGTATAGTACAGGGGTGTAAGGAAGAGCACACCAGAGGTATATTAGATGGCCAGGAAGCTGCTACTACACTGTAAGATAGTCAAACTGCCCGTCGAGCCCGCCCCCAGTGGTATCCTAAGCTGCGGCCCTAAGCGGAGGCGACGGCCCGGCGCTAGGGGTGGGAAACTCCTTCCCTATATGGAAGGAGGGGGGGGGAGGGGGGGTCTGCCGAGGGTCGAAAAAAACTTTTCGACCCTATGTACTTATTTCGAATCCCGAGTTCCCCTTGGAAATGACACCTCAGTGCTGCAGTATGATCTATCACGTCCCTCTAACTAGCGGTGAGCCGTGATGTATGAAAACCGCTAGTTTAGAGGGCATCCTGATACATCACTACAGCGTCTCTTCAAGCTACGATTACCCAATTGTCTCGGGCATCCATCCCTGCGCTGCACGACGACGGCGAGCATCCGCATTTGGTCAACAGCGATCAAATATGCTCAACGCTGCGATCAAAAGCGATCAAAATTTTGCTCGTCGTCGGCGATGATGGTCACAAAATTACGCGGAAATTTGCTGAAAAATTCCAGTACATAGATAATATATAAAGCATACATGCTGGTCAAGTAGGAAGTGAAAATCCGGCAATAAAAGGGGGAAACAGAAAAAACATAATTTGAATATGAATTTCGGTCCATTCCCTGTTTTACTCCCCAGGATCCTCGAGCGACGCTGGACGTGCTGCAAAGCGGGGGCGTTGGGGTCCCGTACATCGCGAGACAGTTCCACGTCCATCGTCGGCGCCGTCTTCGTCCCCGCACTGCCACGGTGCCTCAGCTCTGGTATCAACGAGCGCCACAGCGGGCGCCGCGTCCCTGCCCCTGCATCCCCATCCTCAAACACGGGTACCCGCTAGGAAAGTCCGCGGTCCCAATCCCACCACGAGTGCGTGGGAGCGGTCCCTGTGTAGCGCGGGGCGCGTCCGGGTCCCCCACGCACGTCGAGCTCCGGCCAGGGGGATGGCGCGAAGAGCGGGGGATGTGTGTACGCCTGCACGTGCGCCTGCGCTGCCGTGCTGCTGCTGGTGGTGAATCCGACTCTGCCCGTGGCTCGGGGAACGCAAGCGCCAATGCACATGGGCTGGCGGTGCGAGCGGGAATGACACCGTGTCGCGGCACGCGTGCGCATAGCCGAAGCGCGGTGCTGCACATGCACATGCGCATGGACGTACTGCACGTACTCATAACCCACCGGCGGGGCCACAGGCGAGGCCAGCACGGGCGACGGCAATGGCAAGAGCGCGCGGCACGGGGCGCTCAGCGAACACTTGTACATGCGCGTCAGCGAGGGCAGCACCAGCGCCTGCCCCGGCTGCACCTGTGCGTGCGCCTGGGACGGCAGACGACACGTCGGGCGACGGCGGGAGTGTGGCACGTACGGCGAGCGCGGCGTAGGGTGGCGGCGGCGTCGGGTGGGCGTACAGCGAGGGCGGGGTACGGCGACGCCAGGGCGGGCGAGAACGGCGATAGGGGTGGGGGCGAGTGCCGCGCGTGCACCGGGCTGAACGGCGGGCCGAGGCTGGGGAAGGCGGACGTAGCGCTCGCGTCGGTCGGGGTGAACGGCGGCGGGGGAAAGGCTGACGGCGCGCTGTCCCTCTTCCCCTCTTGTTGTCGGACGACCCCTCCCGTCCCCGTCCTCGTCCCGCGCCTCCTCCCCTGCCCCCTCCCACTCCCACTCCCACTCCTCCACCCCGCCGCCTCGAGCGCGTGTCCGGTCTTTAGGCCATCTTACCACTCAGATCTTGAGCATTTCCCGCAGTTTGTATGAGAACTGGTGAGCTGTGAGCCATCACTCTTGACGCAAGCTGAAAGTACCGGCAGCGGGGTTTTTGCTGAACAGAAAGTGCTGTAAAAGCAGGAGTAGGGTCTTGAACATGTAAAAGCTAAAGTCTTGTAGCCGGTGGTGCAATGGAATGAAAAGCTAGCGAGTTTGGACGAAGACGGTGGTGGTAGGAAGTAGAAAGTGTCGAGTTTGTCACATCGGGTAACGCCTCCGAAGACGCGGACTAGCCTCCGAAATGAGCGCTTAACGGGCGCTTAAGAGGCGTTTATGGTGAATACAACTCGTATCTATTGGATAATTTGACCTTGCATCCATAATAGATGTACCATAGATGTGTTTTGCATGACTCTGGACAATTTCCATTGAATACTGCCGGTCGGAAACTGAAACCAGAAATTTATTTCGCGAACTGATGTCTGTTTCAACCACCCCCAACCTCTAATCTCGCTGTTTACTCATCCCTGGCGATATGGGGGCTTTTTTTGGGCGTGTAAATCATGAGCTGGAAGTCGGGGGGTGTGAATATGGGTTTACCAAAGAAAGAGAACCGAAGTTGGTGTCGGTCAAGAAGTGATGGTTGAGAGCCAGGTAGATAGCCATACTAAACGAAGAATGAAATCTCCCAATAATATCAGTTCGCGACCGATATGTTATAGCTCTTCAACGGTGTGATCTAAATTTATAAAGAAAATCAGATTCAATAGTTGAAATATATCGTACTCATATCTGAAAGGAGTTGAAGCACCTACAACAGCCAGGCGAAGTGTAGAAAATAGGGTGTCAATCAGTTCGTGAGAGAAACCATCTCGCGAACTGACATATCATCTCGCGAACTGATATCAGTTTGCGAAATTATCTTGAGACACTCGCTTCAACCCGCATAGCGGTCCGTTCATAGACTTGACAGCATCTCATTCCTCAAAAACAGCTCAGGCATTGAAGAGAACTCCAAAAAACTATTATGAGATAAGGTGTGTAAATTATAACAAGCGAGGCTTAATAGACTCCACCAAGTCATGCTCGCAGGCCTGCAAAAGACAAAATGGACCCGGTACGTAGCACACAGGCACACAGTACTGGGTGAGGGGCAGGGCACGGGCCAGCACGCACCGGGTCAGTGCAACAGCCGCGGCGGCAGGCACATGCGCCGCGCAGCACCCCCAAGAACCAACTGGGACGGAGAAGCGGGCCCAGCACGACGTGCGCGGGCGGTGGGGGCTAACTGGTTGGCGCTGGGCCAGTGAAACGGCAGCGGGCGGCGGACACGTTTGTGTGTACTGTGCCAGGAGGCAAGGCGCGCACGGGGACGCAATGTAAGGCGGGGGTCACGCGCCGCCGAGTCCACGCACCAGCGCGGGCAGGGTACGCAATGCGTGGAGGGGCGGACCAGTGTGCGCTGTGTCTGCACACCGGCGGCGGGCGGCGAGGGCGTGCGTGGCGTGGTGTGTGGCAGACATTGCAATGGGGCAAAAGGGGAAGGTCCCCGTACACGACCTGGTCTTCATTTAAAATTTGCCCACCCCCCTAGAGTGAAGAAAGGCGGCAACGGCGAGCGCAGTGGGGACACAAGTCTTCTGGAAGGATGGTGAGGAGTTTATAATGGGCACACGGGCAAGGGTAAGAGTGGAAAGAATCGCGTACAAAAAAACCCCGGTTCCAATGCTAAAACCCCTGCGGGAGCGGCGACGACGGTGAGCGCAGTGGGGGCGCAACTGCTCTGAGAATAGTAGAGCGGGGTTTTTTGCCAACCAAGGAGAATTTGAGGGCGCTAGGCAAACGAGCCGATTTTATGCTAGATACTGCGGCGCAAGGTTGGCAACAAAAGGGCGAACGCTGGGCTGCCGAGCCCGCCACGGAGCCCACGTTGAGTGGAAAACGACAGAAGAGTATCCGAACTGCAGGATTGCGGAGGCGCTGTGGAGGGGTCGTATGGCCGACGTGTGGAAATTCATCCGCACGTTGGTTTCGAATTTACTTTACTACGCCCCTATTTTATGTTACAGCATTTGTTTGTATCGTAAATATTGCCACATCATCGAATTTACGCTCGTACCACCATCCACGCGACCAGTGCAGGGCTCTCGCCCAGAAGAGATTCGGTGTCTCTTCGCCCTTCCTCTAGGAAAGTCGCCAGTGGGCAGTTTAGCCACCAACACCCCCGAATTTGTATCGCTCAACCACACCCTCTTCATACGACATTTTAGCACATTCTTACTCTATCTTTTCGTCGTTTTCTTACTCTACCGCCCGGGACCTTTTTCTGAATTCAATCCCCATCGTTCGCTCGAGCCCTACCCGGATCACCGACCCAAAACAAGAACCTACGGCCCGGCTCTGCAGCCCTTCCACAGCGCGACGTGAGGAACGGCCCCCAGGGCCGCAGGGAGGCCCGCGCATTGGAGGGAGGAAAGAGTGATGGGGCTGGTAACAATAATAAACAACAGGACTGATTTGGGTTTATATCCGAGCACCATCATTTTGGCGCGAAGGCGGGCCAAGCGAGCAGAGGTGGTGAGCGGCGAAATCGGTAGGCACATGCATGTGCGGCAAAGGTAGGTAGGTAGGTAGGATTACACGGCCGGTCCCGCTGAGGAACGCCGGGGCCCAGGAGGTATCGAAATGTACATGCGCTAGTATACATTGTTGCCCCTGGACTCCTTCACAACTCCAAAAGCCGAGCTCACGGATGCAATCTCGCAGACTCGCCGCGGGAGAACCAAAGAGCTGCAAAGAAGTAAAGCATTAGTACGGAAGCAAGGGGCCCTGGCAGATTAAACTCTAAGTACGGGGATGGCATAGAATAGTTGAAGGACATCATGAGTGAATTTAGCTACAAGTGCAATACTAGGTCGGGAATAAATAATGGCTTTAAGGAACTCTGTATTTGAGTTCTCAGCCAAGTGGGGTTTGAGATTTGGACATTTTTCGAAGAGTTGTTCCAGGAATATACGTCGAAGTTCTACCAATGCGTCTAAGGACGTACAGGTGATCATCACGTGTTCTGGAGTCTCTACTTCTGTCTTGAAAAATCTACAAAGCCTATTTTCCCTGGGCACCTGCTGATGGTCATGATTCACATAACGCAAAATTTCAACGGCAAGTTGGTGAGTTGACAGTAATATCGAGATAAGTGCCTCTCGATGAGTCTGTGTTCTCACCATGGTTAGATAATGCCGCATTGTGGAAACAATTTGCGTGGGTGGTTTGTCCTTCTTCGGCTCAAGCCTTCCTCGGAGTAAATAAAGCTTATCTGAAGAGTCGATCTCTTCCTGTAATCATGAGGTTGTCCACAGCTTTGGCATAGGTCTGTATGTCTTCAACTGTAGTAGTTGCAATCAGAACTAGCTCGGGACATTGGAATGGTTGGAATTATCCCAGTTTCCGTGAAAAGAGGCGCAATCATCGAGCGAGGGTGTAAGTTCAACATATTGCGGATGAAACTAATTTGAACTTGGCTAAGTTGCTTGAGATGAACATCTTCGCTATCGGGCATTATTTCCCATCCATGAATGAGATGATAGTCGACACGAGCCATGTACAGCTCTTTGAGTTCTTTTGGCGTCAACCTTCCTGTCATATCTTCAATTGCCATGATGCGATGAGCACAATAGCGTCCCGTGCGAGCTTTGGCCTTGTAATGTGCCGCAAACATGTTTTGCATGTCTGTTCTGAAGGTAACTCCAACATATTTCTCTTCAATTTCAATCTTCAGCTCAGTTTGCCCTAGCTTGAAGACCGGTGGTGGATGCGGCAACGGAGTTCTCCCATATTTAAAGATCAGAATCACAGTCTTGATCAAATTAATGAGAATAAAGTTGCGTGCACACCACTCCTCAAGAGTGCAGAGTTTACTTCTAAGTCCCCTTGCTGAAAGCGAAACAAGTAACATGTCGTCCGCTTGCGCAAGCAAGGAAATACGAACAGCAGCAAGAAAAACATCGTCCATGTCGGGCAACAGTTTAAGGTCAGCCAGAAACAGGTTCCATAGGATGGGTGAGGCTGGATCTCCAGTTAGGAGTCCAATAAGTGCCTTAAATTCCTTGGATTCCATATCACCATGTCGCACATAATAGGCCATCCGTGTGTACAGCATTCTAAGCCAGTCAAAGATTGCGCCACCCATTCCCAACCGAAATAATTTCAACCATAGTGTTGGCTGGTCTGTTGATGGGAAGGCATTTGAGGCATCAATTGCGGCCACATAGAGATCAAGTCCATGAGCTCGTGCCCAATCCCTTAGACAGCGGAGAATGAAGGGATTATTATTTGTACGATATCCCAGTCTAAACCCATTCTGCCAGTCTGGGATAAGTCCTCGAGCATCTGCCCAATCGTGAATTCTCCAGTGAATGAGCATAGTCAACGCTTTCAGGAAGCAGCTTTCAAGGGCTATTAGCCTGTAGCTGTCTGGGTTGTCATGCGGTTTCATTCTTTTGAGGATTCCGATTATGGCTGACCTGAACCAGATTGTAGGAGCACCATTTTGTGCAACACATTCATTGGCGAGGTGCACTAGATCCTCATTGGGGACTTCAAGAAGTTCTATGTACGAAGCCACATCTTCCCCAGCTGAGCTGTCGAGAAAGTGCTTTCGCAGATGGTCTTTGAGTCTGCCAATATCATCCTCAGTCCATTTCTGTGTGAAGAACCCCTCTGGAGTTGGGTCCTCTGTACTCTCGGGCATAAAGCCCGCCAAAATTTTATTAATTTGTGCTGGGCTGAGTCAAATTGTGGGGGAAGGACTTTTGGCGGGTTCAATCTTGTCTCAAACAGATCTTTCAGACTATCAGCGGATACCGAGATTGGTGCGGGTTTCGGATCTGCAAGCCGTTTGATCTCTTTCCAGAACACCGCTCTTGATGGAGCCTCCATAATCTTCTTGCGATTCTCGTCTCTCATGGCTGCCAGCTTGTGTCGGCCTCGATGGGGGAGAGGGAATTTGGGGTGCGCTGGTCTCTTGCTTGGCTTATCTGGTCCTGAGTTATTTGGAAGTTCCGTTGTGACTTTGAGAACATTCAAGAGATGATGTTGCTGTTCTGGAACTGCATTGCTATCCTGGGGTCCGTCTAGTGGTCTCTGTGCCCTGGGAAGGTCGCAGGCCTTGCGAGCACCTTCAACTGCCAGTATGAGATGTCCATTCTGGGATCTGGAAGGTAGAGGCAAATGGCAGAGGTGCAGCGGCGCCAATCGCACTTTGATGAATGCAAAGATTAATCTCAGTAAGTCCCCGTTTGCGCATCTCCAGCCGCACACCTCGTTGAATGCTGCGTAGTGGACTATCGAGTGAATCACATACTCGGAGCGTGTGGAAATCTGCAGCGACTTGTAGATGGGCGCACTTTTCAGGGCAAGTATCACTGATAACAATTCTGCTCAGGGACTTGTCTGTGTTCCCCATAGCACTAGCAGATATTTTGCCTGCATTGCAACAAGAACCGTGCACCGTCACTTTCATCGGTGCAGTGGTCTGGGTGACTGGACCATAAAGTGCGAGAAGTTTTCTCTCCTCATCTTTACCTGCCGCTAAAGTCGATATGAGCAGTTTATCGAGCTCTGTGTCGTCTGGGAGGACAGCTTCAATTTTACGCTTCTTTTGCGGGCTTGCGAACATAATGTTCTGAAGATCAAGAATGACTTTCAAGTTGAGAGTGAGTGCGGCATGATAATAACCGTCTACCCTATTGTCTATGCAGAACGAATCGATTTTTGGAAACAGATCTTTGGAACACACTGCATAGTCGATAACCATGCGACGTGCGCCTTGAAAGGAGGTGAACTTGCCGCTGTTGGGACCAAAAATTTGTGCGCCGCTCACGAAGGCTAGGCGGTAGTCATCAAACATTTTGCATAACCGCCGTCCTCTCGTTGTCCGGGTTTCTTTGTCCATGGAGGTACGAGTAGGATCAAGGAGATTTGAAAGCATCTCGGCAGTTCTGGCATTGAGATCTCCTAACAGCGCAACCAAGAAATGTGCCGTAAAAGCGAGAGCTAATGAAGCAGCGAGGGCCTCACAGGGATCACTTTCCAGTACCCCAGCCCATTGAGTGGTCTCTGGGTAGATATAGACATTGTATATGAGGATATTACCCAGTTGGATGACCAGGAAATCCGGGCCCGACAAGTCTTCGCGGGCTTTCAGTTTAAGCTTGGAGTGATAGACGATGGTCACACCACCCCAGGATTGATCAAACGAGACTTTGAGCCTGTGCGTGCGGGATAGAATTGAGTAGCCTGGCGGCAGATCTATTGTGTCGTGCTGATGCGGGCGCAGATGAGTTTCTTGAAATAGATTAATATAATACAACTGAATGGTTTTGCGGAATTCAGGGCAGCTCATTTGCAAAGTAAAGGCACCATTTATATTCCAGCTATGGATACTCAGTATCTGCTCAATATCAAGAGGGCGGGTCGAAGAAATAGGTAAAGTAGGGGAGGGAGTACGTGTATGGGGCGGGATCACAGAGGATCCGTTTTGGGCGGGGACGTGTGTAAGCGAAAGTGAAGTATGTAACGGTGCGATTAACAGCGGCGCCAGCGACGGTACTACGGGCGAGGGACGAAATGGAGTAAGTAAGGAGGGGGGTGAGCTGCCCTCAGGCATTTGGGCCCATGGCCCGTGCAGTGACGACCTCGTATTGGCCGCGAGTGCCGTTCGTCGCTGCCCACGACCCGACGACCCAGGTTGCGACGGCCTCCGACTCGAACACCGCGAAGGTGTGGTTCTTGTCGCCAGCGCAACGAAGACGGAAGGTGAGGCGACCGGTGTTGGGGAGGATGTGCGCGATGATGCGCACCATCTCACCCTTCGCGAGCTTCGGGTCCGCACCAAAGTTGATGGGCTCGAAGAGGACTTGGTGCGTGAGCGGGGGCGCAGCTGTCTGCGTCGCGGCAGGTGCGCTCAGGTAAGCTGTGGCGGCAACCGGTGGTGCCCACGGGGGCGGTGCGGATGGCACAGCGGCCGGAGGAGGGGGGAGCGGGGCCGGTATGGCTGTGGGCGGGAACGCAGAGACGGGGGGCGCTGGGGGTGCCGGCGCACTTGCAGGTGGGAACAGCGGGACGGGGGGTGTCTGCTCGAGGAGCGAGACGGGTGCGGTGGCGACAACGGGGGGCATTGGTGCGACGTGGGCCTGGGGGATGTGCTGGAAGGAGGCGGGAATGGTGACGAGCGCACCGGTGTTCTGTCGAACATTGCGCACGCTGTCGTCCGAGTCGTCGTCGCGGGCGCGCTTGCCTTTGCCATTGAGGACCTGGCACAGGAGCTCCTTGAGCGTTGCCGGGTCGAGGTCCGAGAGATTGACCTCCGCAGGGGGGGGAGCGGGGAGCGAGGAGCCGCAGAGGGCACTGACGCGGGCGAGGATGGTTTGGGTGGTGGTGGCGAGGGAGTCGATGCGGGCCTCCATCTGTGTGATACGGGTGACATGGGAGGCGGTGGGTGCGATGTCCTCGAGGGCGGCCATGTGAGTGCTGAGCTCCTTGATGGTGTTTTGGGCGGCGATGCCGTTCGTCGCGTGCTTGTTGCTAGCCAGGACGAGGTCAGCGGTGTAGCTGTCATCGTGGTGGGTGGTGCGCTTGTTGATCTGGGCGTTGACGAACTCACCGAGGCTGTTCAGCTGGGTGTTCAGCGCTATGGAGCTTGTTAGGACATTGTGAGCAGGATATGAGTACAATGACGCACAATCTGCAGCGTCTGTGAGATCGTGTTGTATCCATCCAAGCCTGTCGTCCATCCGCGCCATCTCACATACGGCATCGGCCAGGTGAACACAGGTGTTGCGGTGGTCCGCTGTGGTGAAACGGCTGGGTACTTTCGCATCGGGCGAGAAGCCGACTCTTTTGAAGAGGGGGTGCAGCGAGGTGGATGCGCCTTCGGTGGGGCCCTCTGTCGGAGGCGGGGGTGAGGGCGGGGGCGGAGCGGGCGGTGCAGGACCCTTGCCCTTATTAACAGGGGCAGGGGCGTTGTCTTGCTCGCCGCTGAAGAAGCGCTTGAGTTCTGGATTAAAGTCGTCCGGTGCCGAGTTGCGTCTATCACTGATGCGACGGATGCGGACGGAAGGCGAGTGTGCAGTTTTTTGTTGGCCGTGGCTGGCACGGGCAAGATCGCAGGCACGGCGTCGGAGGCCGGCGTGGTGCCAGGGATTTCGAAGGAGGGTACGAGAAGGAGGGTGGGAGCGAGAGCGGGGATAGGCCGTGGCTGGTCGGCTTTGGTCGTCGCGTTTTTGGCTGGGGAAGACATTCTAAAAAAGGATTGACGTTGACGTGGGGAGTAAAAAAGGCAGGTCAGTCCCACGGGTGTATTCCAATTTTTAACCGACTCTCGTAAGGCCTCACATGAGTATATGCAGTTACTGAAGGAGCGTGAGTATATGCAGTTACTGAAGGAGACTGTAATTTGATGGACAGAACACCAGAAAATTGGGGTTAGAGAAAGCAAAGATTTGCAGAGTGGGAAAATCCCTCTTCTCTCCTCTTATGCCTTTAGAAGTGAGTTCCTTGCGTAAATTGTGCAAGAAGTATCAAGCCGCAATATCCTCTTGTCCTGTACGGACCACTTTTACGTGTTATAGCGTCTCGTAGTACTTCTTCAAAAATTTCGGTGCCTTTTTGAGTACTACTAATATTACACCGTCTCTTTCGTGTGCTGAGAGTCTCGAGGTGACTCCCCGTACACTTAGGCAGCCTCGAAGGTGCGTACTAAGTGAGGGAGGGCAATCGGAGGGTCTCGCTTATTTGAGATGATGATGGAAAGGAAAGGTGAGATGATGTATCAGCACCCTCGCTGGCTTAGAGGCTTTGGTGTATCACGACTCACCGTTGATCAGGGGTCTGCTGATAGATCAGAACACCGTATACGCCTGGAAATGAAGGCTCGTCAGTCAAGACTACATTGACACTGTTGATCTCGCTTACTCCGAACGGAATATGGACCGCGTCCATGATGACCAGGCTCCCAGCGGTTATCGTGTCTTTTGAGGACATGAGCACCGTATTACAGCCATAGGTCCCCCCGGCTGGGCACTCGTAAAGTTGTCGACTTTTATGATCACATTACCGGCCACATTCACGGAGGTGAGGTTTTGCTGCTGTGCAAAAGCCTGGTCGGTAAAGTTGACGTTGCCTGCGGTGGAGTGAGAACTCGGGCCTTTACAGTGCGTTGCAAGGAATGCAACCACAATGCATTATGGTCGGCCGCGGCCAACAGCAGTAATACATAGTGGGCGATGATCGGCCATCCGCTGGGTAATACCTGCATTGCAATGTGGCCATGAACACTATCGCATTCTGTAATAGGAAGCGCTCCCGCAAAAATCTTATAGCATTTTTTTCGGCATTCACGGCATCTACCTATTTTGATGCCCAAACGTCGCCGAACCATGTTTCCCATCAAAACTTACCATTCTTGTCTGTTTTCATGTTGACATCAAAAATATCAAAGAATACCGTTGATTGCTCCATTAACATTTGTAGCGATGTCCATCCGCGACCTGTCAAACCTCCGTAAAGACAACAACTCACCATCGCGACACCGAGTCCGCCACAAGGCCACCTTTCAAACCACCATTACGCCCAAAAAGGAAATTCGCTTTACTCGACTACCTCGTTGTCGCCTTTGTCCTCGTAGTCCGGGGGCCCTTCTTCGTCCTCATCATTGTCCTCTCCCGCATTGTTCTCATCTAGTGGCACCACAATATCCACCCCCGGCGCCGTTTCGCACGCTAGATACGCTCGACCCTTCAGCCTGATCCCCGCCCACTTCTCGGTTATCGTCTTGGATGTTTTGACCTCGCGCTGCTGCTGCTCCCTGGCATACGCCGTCAGCTCCTCGAGGAGCTCGTCATTGACACTGCCGGCCCGCCCATCCGCCCTCCTCTCCCACTCGCGAGCCGACCAATATCCATATTCAATGGTCCGTCGCATCTCCTCCTCAACCAACACCACGTCTTCCTGCCAACGCTGCATGCGCGCGTAGGCTTTGCACCACTCCACGCGCAGGGCTGGAAGTCCCGTAAGTAACTAAACACCATTTTCATTCGCTTGCCACGTACCTTCCACTAATTCCGCCTCCGTCGGCTCTTCGGGCCTCGCCGAGTACCAAATCCACAACAATGTCCGCCGCCCTTCACCCAACACCACCACGCCGTACGCCGCCACGCCCCCCTCCTCTGCCACGTCCTCGTAGTTGTGCACGGCCTGACGCTGCTCCTCCTCCTCGGCCCGTTTGTTCAGCGCCCGCACATCTTTGTCCTCCAGCACTTGCAGCTCGCGCTCCCACGGCCCATCACCCTTCAACCGCTTCAAAGTGTTCCGTACGTAGCGATAACGCACCTTCGCCCTGTGAATCTTCAGATTAATTTGTTGCAGCGCTCCTTGGCCCCTCGTCAGCATGCGCTGACCCGTACAATGCCGGAGACAAAATCAATTCGTCATTGTACGGGTTCGTAAATCCTGTTGCAATGCGTGCAGGGCCTCGCGTGCCTCCCCGACCCGGAGATCCGCCTCCACCCCCGGCAAACCCTCCGCGCAAGCGCGGATCCGCTTGGCCTGATCCAATATATCTGATGGCAGAAACAGCCGGACTGCCTCTGCGTGGCGCTCCGCTTCTGAATCCCAGATTTGGCTCTGCGAGGCTGTAAGGAAGCGGCGCAGATTGGGCATGTAAGCCCACTGCAGTTTGCGGAACACCCGTATGCGCTTCAAGACCGCTGTGTGTCGCTTCAAAAAGTCGATGGACTGGGCGTCGGTCGGGTTAGCGATGGCTTTGACGTCGATTGTGAGATTTCGCCTAACACCCAAATCAATCAATCACCTTCTCATCGCCTACTGAAAAGAGCACTCACTGTATGTCCTCGATCTCCAGGCCCATGACGATGAACGTGCTTGGAGTATCCTCCCGCTCGACCTCGGTTCCCTCTCCACTACTCCTCTCTTGCCAACTTATTCTTGATTTTGTGGAGCGTCGTCACTGTACAGTCAAGCATCAGTATCGCCAAATTCTGATGCCCGGACTAACGAAATACCTTTCTCCTTTAGCTCAAACGGCGACTCCGTTCCATCCGTGTGCTGGCGCGACTCCCATTGATGCACCCAGTTTTTCCAGCCCTCCACCATCTCCGGTGCCGTCTTCCGCAGCGCCGCATCGAAGGCTTCAAACGCGTCTCGATGGACCTGACCCTCCTTCACATTCTCGGCCATCCGTCTTGCGAAGATCTTCCACCAAGACACTTGTCGATGCCAATTGTGAAACCCAAATAGATCTTCAAGTGTCGCGTGCCGAGTCTCCACTCCCATCATCTTTTTTAAAGCCGCGGCGCCGTTCGTAAATTCCCAGTTTTGTTCAATGGTTTTGCCATGAGTTCTTCCCGCCCCCCACATGTAGCGGAAAGAGTAAGGTGAATGGCATGCAGGTACGTGGGGTGGGAGATGGAAATTTGGGACCTTAAACCATACGCGCGCCTGCTCGATGACGAGATGCATAGTTTCTGGCAGCGTCTCCATGCGAGACCAGAAGTGCTTGCCGTATTGGCAAGCGATGTCGTAGGATAGGATTAAATAAAATATGATTGCGTTGAGGATCGATGAGAACAAAATAAAATCCATATTACAGTATCTGAGCTATCGTTAGAATCCGGTAAAAGTGAAGGCAGTTGTCGCGTACCGTTTGCCCAACTGCAAGTCTCCGATACCATTTGGCCTCCACATGTTATGCCGGGTGCATGTAACACCTCCCACTCCCATTGTCCGTAGCCCCTTCACACGTTTCCGGTTGGCAAGAAACATCGCCTGAAAGCCCGAACAGGTTGATATCTCCTCCTCGGTGACGTGCGCGCGAATCCATTCGGTGTACTTGGCGTTGTTGACAAAATATCTGTAGCCATCACCCAGGATGGGATCCTTGGCGACTGAAGAGATGTTCCAGTTGATCAACCGGAAGTTGCAGTCCTGTGCGAGAAAAAGAAAGTACTTGTATCTTAGTGAGACATCAGTACTATAAATGTGGGTCGGGCGGCCAACCACGTACCGCAAGTCCTCGGACATGGCGTCCCAATTAATCTTATCCCACCCCTCGGGCAAATTCCTCCCAGGCTGGGGACAACTCCGACACGGCAGCGCCAGCTCGCCTTGCGCGGTTCCTGTGAGACCCGATGGGTGGTGGCCGCGCCCCGCGCGCTTCATCATCGATATTGTCCTGTATTGCTGGACAATGTGGCGGAATTCCCTGCGACGATCCTGGAAGTGAGGTCAGATTTAATTTAAAAGCACAAGTAGATACACGCACAAATACCGGATTAAAACTGTCGTTGTTGCTCAATAATTCCAATGAGCGCAAAAAGTCGTGCACTGAGACCTTGCCCAAACAGTTCAGCGTTCGAAAGAGACGCACAACCGCGAACATTGCGCAGGTCTTTGGGTCACGAACAGTCCCCGGCCACCAGCAAACCCGCATCAGTTGCTGCCACCGCTCGATCTTGCTGTCGCAGAGGCAGTAGTTGACGTTGACGTTGTGCACCCCGGTGACATCTATCACAACAAAGTCCTGGTGCGCCTTCCATGGGTTATCGCAGCTGTAACCGGCGGGATGACCGAGCTGGACCACCAGCCCGAGGTCCTTGAGTGCTCTTCGCTCGAAGAAAGTTCCATTCCATTCCTTAATATCCTCTTGTCAGTTTTGAGGGCCACAGAGAAGTTCAAGTTCCTCATGATTACTTACCTGAATCCAGTGTGTCGGCAGCACGGCGTGTCGCTGCACGATACACCGTTTACAAAACAACCCCAGGCCGTTGCACGTTTGGTGCTCGCATCGAAACATCGGATCCGAACCCCCGCAGCCGCCGCACGTAGAATAAACGGCGCAGTAGCCGCGCCCCTCCAGTCGGAGCACCTCGTCGAGGTACTCGTCCTGATGCCCATGTTAACATCGGATAGTCCTGCCGATAAAAAGGGAGAATTAAACCGTAGCTGTTCCCACTCCCCACGACACGTACCGAATTTTCGTACACTCTCTTCTTCACAGTTAACCGAATTCCGTCCTTGTCCGCTGGCTGGATTTCCCCGACCATCGCCATGTCGCCAAGATCGTAGCTGAATTCCCAGCTCTCAACAGCCGCGTTCGTGAATGAGTCCTCTTGAATATACTCCGGGACGGCCGGCTGACTGTGGACGACATGGGTGTGGGTAGTTGCGGTGCGACCATTTGCTGACACCGATATGACTTCGCCAATATGAGGGTGGTGGACGTGCATCGTGGGGGCAGCTGGGGCTCGGGCGCCTCCTTGGCGGCCTTTATTCCGGTTCATCGTGTTGCTGAGGAGCAGAGGTGAGCGGCCGTCCGAAAGAGGAGTAGAGACCGAGAGAGGAGCAGCGAAGAGCAACCGTCTGAAAGAGGCAGCTCCTCCGACCGTAATGCATTGCGGTCGGAGGAGGCCTGCCAAGCGAGGTTGAGGCAGAGATCTGAAGCCCAGATAAGATAATCATCACATCAATTTCCACCAAGTCACTCCCGCAGAGACCGCGAAACACAGTGCATTCAACAATTCAAAACTGCTGGTGTAAACTACGGCGAGGACGAAACCCAGATCGCCCTGGGCTCACAAGGGAAGTCAAGCCCATCCCAATTGTACGACACACGACTCTTGTCGATACGGTCCGGATAATCCGCCGCCAAACTCTCCACCTCTCCAACATTCATCTTGGGCGCACGGCGGATGATGTGATTACAGTTCTTGTGGGGGCACGTCCACTCGTGCTCGAGCCGCAACCGAATGCATACATAGCAGTAGCTATGTCCGCATTTATTCCTGTACATCCCCCTCAGTAAGTCACCGAACAGAAAAATAAAAAAACGTAGTAGACATACGCGACGGGGTGGGACTTCACGCACTCGCAGATGACGCATCTGTATCCAGCCATGGGCACGTCGGCGCGCGGGCGCCAATCGTCGAGGTAGAGGTCGTTTGCAGTCAAGGGGACGTTCCGCCTCTGGCGCTTGCCGTCCCGATACTGGGTGCGGGTTTGAGCTTTAGACGGAGGCGCAGCAGCGGCAGCAGCAGCTGCCTCGCGCACCGCTTTGGCGTGTGCACGTGCGTTGCTTTTGATCGTCGAGGACGGGCCGCCGTATATTTGTGGCTTGGGGGGCTTCGGCTTGGGCGGCGACAGCACTGCGTAATTGCGGCCGAACTTCCCTTCTATCGTGAACGAGATAAATATAAGAAAAACAACGCAGAACCATACGAGAAGAACATACTGGGCAGAAACAGGCGGCCCTTGTCATCGATGCACCAAGGGTTATCAGTGGAGGAGCCTTCGAGACCACTCATCGACGAGGTGGAGAGCAAAAGAAAATCGGCCGTTAGCCACAACACGCCCCCATATATCGGGGCCGATTAGTCGCCATCCCATTTCGCTCAACTGATCTTCCTCCCCGGCTGAGACCGCGCAGGTTTGGGCTTCTACGCACGACCACACTTACGAAGGACATGCCTAAGAACAGGACATGCCGCATACTCTGTGTAGTTGTCCGATTGACCTAGTTTTTGGTTATGTTGTATTTGGGAGTACTACGAAGGGCAGGACATACCGGGATTTTCAATGTGACCTTTACTTCAAATATATGCTTGCTATCATTTGGAACCATTGTCATAATGTACACTACATCAAATATACAAGTTGTATTGAAAATCCCGGTATTTAGTGCCCTCCGGAATACATGTAAGTTCATCGCATCAAAAATTTTGCCCAATCGAACAAATATAGCTCATACTACAGCCATCCTGCTCAAAACTTGGATATTTTCCCAATCAGGCAATTGGATTCGCCATCAAACAATCTGGGGAGGCCATGCCCTCCGGAATGGAAATGTGAATTCAACGGTCATAATTTCAAGGGAAATGGTTGGGAATTGAGCTTACAGTGGCCATCCTGGTGGAAACATCAAAATTTGATAAAAAAATGAGCCACGCCCTAAGCTCCGCAAACTGCTGTAATCCAGCTGCCCCCTAATTACTCCACCGCAGTTCTTGAGTGCAGAGTGTTTCGTGCACAGCTGTCGCTCATCCACAACGGAATTTTTACACGTTATTTTCGCTGTTAATTTAGTATTGTATTGATTATTGCTCTTCTATTGCACAGCTGCTGGCCACTTCATTCTTGAGTAGAATCATCTCTCCTTTGCAACAATGCCCGTCGACTATCAGCGAATTTCCCCAGGGCGAAGCAATATTCCAATGACCATGCTTTCAAAAATTGTATCAATATAAGTCGAAGACACAAGGTATCCAGTTCATGTCGTTGTTAACTTGCGCTTGCTTTTTTGCCAATGAGGTTCAAAGCTCCAGAACTGCGGAACTGGAGTAAATTTTCTCACGCTTTTGGCAGAGCTACGAGTATGCTGCACGACTGCACGACTCCACATGCACGGCTGAAGGAGGAATTCTTTGGCCCTCCCTACTTTTGAGGGCTCAATCCTTCGACGAAAACTTTATAGGCCTCATTATAGGCCGATAGGTTATAGGTCTTAGCCCGCCGGGTGAACGCTGACTCGCCGAGCAAGCTCTCTGTCGCTTGTTCATCTCGCGTAAGTCATCAATCAGTGATTCATGTCACACCCCCGGTGATTACCGATGCTTGGCTCTTGTCTTCTTCTTTCATCTTGCCCTCATCCATGAGCGCACCGTGCCCCCGCGATGTCCTCAGTGAGTTGTTTTCCCGCATTAGTTCTGCACTGCTAAAAACTCCAATGTACCCCGCAGGCGACGCAGAGAGCCAGTGTGCTTCCTCGAGCAATACCAATACATCATGTTACCCAGCATCCCTGACTGCCTTTGTCCAAGGCCAGAACGCCTCTTTCATCTGTATGTCTCGTCCCACGACGAACTCTCGCTCAGTAGCTAATTACGCGATCGGTCGCAGGGAACCCCGCCCTTTCCCAGTTCCAGAGGACGAATCGAGTGAACATCACCATCTACGACGGCTCAGCCGAGTGGGACGGCTCCATAAGCGACCAGAATACGATTCTGCGGTATACGAATATCGCCAACCCGGCGTCGGGTGCAGGGGTGCTGCAGGTTCCCGTCAACGACAGTTGGTGGGGTGCGAAGGGTGCGATCTGGGTGGGGAACGTGAGTTATCCGTTCCTCTGGACGATCTGGGGCGTGGACGAGCAGGACACCTTTACCATTGGGCGGCAGCCGATGTTCGCGGCCATTCGTGAGTGATTCAACGAGACGAGAAGGGCGGGAGTTCCGATTTCTGACGCGAAGCACAGAAACGACGTTGCCCGATTCGGTTCGGGCGACGATGGCGCCGACTCCGACTCCAAGCTCCGTGTCCGCTGGCAGTATCACCGGGAGTATTACTTCGCTCCCCTCGCCTTCTATTACCACTGGAGGCGGTTCCCATTCGGCTGGCTCGTCCAATCGCACGGCGATCATCGCGGGCGTGGTGTGCTCCGTATTGGGCGTCGCCCTGTTCATTTCCGTCTTTTTCTTAATACGCCGCCGTCGCTTCGCGCGGAGACCACCGCCCAACTACATACGTACGTCCCCTCTTCCTCTGCCTTCCAAATATAACCCTCCATGCACCCCCAGCGGACCCCATCCTCAACCTCGGTGTCTACGAGAAACAGCCCCTCCGCACCGTATCCTCCAAGCGCGCTCTCGATCTCGAGATGCGTACCGCGCACGAGCGGCTGTTGGCGCTGCAGCACGAGCTGCTGGCGCAGCCGCTGCCGGGATCGGACATCCCAGCTGGGTCGCAGAACGAGAATGCCGGGCTGCGCGCGCGGATCCAGCTGCTCACGGAAGAGGTCGAGCGGTTGAGGTCTATGGGGGCGGAGGCCCCGCCTGCGTATTCAATACAAGAAGGGTGATGTCTCCGGTAGTGTTCCAATCAAGGATAGAACATGAATTCTTCACCGTCGGGCTCAGCATCAACCTGCTGGTAAGTTGTATTTCTTTTTCGTATTCTCGCAGGTGAGCTTTGGATGCTTGAACTCCGCCTGGAAGAAGCGTCAAAACCTGGGCCACCCCACTTGAATCTTAATCCTGCATCTTTTCTGAATCTTGGGTGTAAGCCTTGAAATCACTGCCAGCTTCTCCGTTGTTCTGCATCAGCGGGGGCTGCAAATCCACGACACCTCCGTCGATTGCTCACTACCCTCTGACGTTTCATCGATTCATCTGCTAAATATAGATATAGCTGCTGCGCAGTTGAACTCCACTTCATGGACGCCCAAACCCCGGTCATTTGTTCCCCATTCCGGCGTTTCATCTGAAGCTAGGTAGAATCGGTGGGGAAGTTCAATCGCTCTTACTCACAGTGTTTCATTCGGTGCAGACAAGGCCAACTCTCCTCCACCCAACGACCTACGAGAGCACACATAGTCTGTTTTTCAGGCACACCTTTTGAACTCCTTTTTGCAAGTAATGCGGGTCCAGCAACAATCGAGTCCGCGCCACCTTCGTCACTTAGTCAGTTCGGCTAATTTTAAGAAAGTTCATCACCCCGTGTAAATTTAGCACATTTGAGGTATTCTTCGTCACTTGAGACTCCAAGCCGTGAATTTTCGTCGCTTGAGAGTCCTGGCTCTGAATCTTCGTCAGTTCACTTCCTTGCTGCGAATCTTCGTCAGTTCAACCTTTCTGTCACACCGCGACACAGCAAAGCATGGCTGTTCACTCCTTGCTTAGCTCCATCACTTTGCTCAGTTGCGGTCGGCAATGGGCGTGTTGAAATGCAGACCATTATATTCACCAACCTGTGGGCCATTCCTCTGCCAATTTGATTGAAAACCGAAACGCGACTGGGGTTTTGGTCCTGTAACTCAAGTTGATTCGCTGGGTGCAAAAACTAGATGGTGTCATTGCGGGTACATAGGTAGTAGCTGATAGCCTAGTTACAGGTAATCTAAGGGAATAAATAAGGCACATAGCTATGTGCAGGAATTCTGAAAAGTCCCAAGAATATCAACCGTAATATATTCATCCAAGTCGGTGGGCAGGACTGCTTTAGCATACTCTGGATATTCTTCGTTAAATTTATCCTGGTAATTCTGAGTATAGTCAACAGTGCTAAGGGATACCCCATCATGCTGTACACCCCACCCTTTGAGTGGTGCTCGTTTCTGAGGTGGCTGAGCTGATATTGGTGTCTGAGACTCAATTATCGTTGTAGGTCCGGCGGCAGCGATGATTTCTGGACTTGTGAGCGGAGAGACAGACTAGAAAGCGGAATTCATACCTTATGTGTCGTCCGCGACGCAGGTCGCGGTTTTGGATGGATTGGTGGGCTCTGTGGAACAATATTTAGTGATAGGTGAGCAGATAATTTTGGGAACAGACCTTCAGGTTGTGGAAGACTTTTTGCGCTTCCAAGGCCACGAAACGCGCACACGCCAGGAAGAGTTTGACTGGAGCCTCGAGCGCCAGAGCATCAGCGTTGCGGACACGGTGTAGCAGTTAGTCGAAGGAATGTGGTGGTCAGTCGAGGGAATGGGGTGGTTCGTCGAGGGAACATGGAGGTCAGGGAACAAAGCAGGTGGGTGACGGCGGTGTGTGCTCCATAGGTTGAACTGACGAAATTTCACAGCGGGAAATACAAACTGATGCATATTCACAACCGGGAGTCCCAAGTGACGAACAATCCCCAAATCTACTAAATTTATAAGAGGTGACGAACTTCCTCAAATTTAGCCGAAGTGACGAAGGTGGTATAGACTCGCAACAATCCCAATTCCGGCACGGTCTGGTGGACGCCGTTTAAATGTTCACGGGCCTCTCCCTACTTTAACTTGCAACAGAATCCAATTCCCCCAGATATTGCTTGCATTTGCCCTCGCATCTGTGGTTGCAGCGCAGGCGAGTCTTATTGGATTAGCCTCACACGCCTGGGCCTGCACTCATCTTCCTTCCTTCCCTAGTCCTCGTCAGGTGCGAATGTGACCCTCGGGTTCGGAGTCAGCCCCAAAGCCGTACGCCACGGGTGATTCGGTCGGCGTCGTCATCTACGTCACGCGAATCTCGAAGAGCATGGTCGCGGCAGCCATTGGCAGCAGCCTTGCAGTCTCGTTTCTCGTTGGCATCGGTACGCCGTTCTGCTTTGTCCACCCCGCTCGCAAGCAAATACGATGGGCCTCGGCCCCGGAGGTGCCGCTGGCAACAACGCGGACCTCACCAGGCGGTGCAATTAGTTGGAGAGCGAAGTGCGCGCCCTGCATGAGCAACTGGATAGGCGCGAGGCCCAACGGTTGACGGGCCCATGGAAAATCGGGGCCGAGGCGGTGATGTACACGCACGAAAAAGACGTTGTGGCTACCAGGATTCTGGAGGATGAGGAGAAGGATGAGGATGTGCCAACGTATGCGGATTGAAGGACGGGAGGTTTACGCAGAATCGATTGACGTGCAAACTCCGTTATGTAGACTGTTGTCTGAGTGTATGAATTTGCCTCCCCGGGGCCCCTTCCAGACAGGTTTCTTCGATCTCAAAAGATAGCGAGAGAAGTGTTGAACGTACAAGATGATCCTCCGCTTCGCTCCGGGTTCCAAAAGTGTGAGAGAAAGGCAATTTCATTTCTGTGGAAACCAAAGAATGGGAGCACCACAGATGCTTCAGTGAGAAATTCACAGTCAGTCAAAAAAAAAAACAGGAGGAAGCATTCATTCAGCATTCAGTATAACAACACAATATCAGAGCCGGCAAGAAATAGAACTCAGAGCTCCGGAATACAGAATAAAATCGGGGATCCGACCATGCCAACACCACAAACCAATAGACAGGAAGGAACGATGAATCCGCAGTGTGAATCTGTT
Organism: Mycena albidolilacea; assembly: GCA_029282495.1. Lineage (NCBI taxonomy): Eukaryota > Fungi > Basidiomycota > Agaricomycetes > Agaricales > Mycenaceae > Mycena > Mycena albidolilacea. Next base: position 429,057 of record JARIHO010000057.1, on the reverse strand, counting down.
CATGGGCGAAGGTTGAAGGAATGACAAACATCTAAGGGCAGAAAATGTTCGCAGCACACAGATCCGGAGAACACATGTTGATATTGGATTTCATTCCGGTCGCAGAATCGCGAATACTTTGAGGGTAAGCGTGATGAGAAACCCCTGAGAGCGTCAGTTGAGAGTGGTTTTGCCTATGGTAGCGCCAGCCGAATTCACCAGGGCAACCAGCAGTTTCCAAGAACATGTGAAGAGAAAGCAGAGTTTGGGCCCAGTAGTTTTGAGGATAGTTGAGGAGGGTGAGCGAAAATTACGGGGCTTTGGGTCAGGAAAAACGCGCTATTTATGCTTGGAAACACATTGCGGCCGGATCTACTATAATGGAAATGAGCTGCGGCTCAGGCAGCAGTTGCTGCGACTTGCCAAAACCTGCCAAAAGATAACTGCGGGCTGGTCTGTTGAGTGAATTTGGACTATGCATACTGCGGCACAGTTCGGGCAGTGAACAATTGAAGAAATGGGGAAGTTGAACGGACCTAACGGGGTCCAGGAACACGGTGGAGATGGAAATACAATGGTGACTTGGCCAGATGGAGCAACAAAGGTCAGTGGGGCAGTAGTAAAAGCACGGGAAATTGAGGACAGACGGAGATAAGCAGAGACGAAGAGCAGAGGAAGAGCGAAAGAGCATGGATATATGGGGAATGAGCACAGCCGAGGAGCCATTTCGTTAAAGAACGGTTAATAGCGGATTGACTCGGATCTGATCCGATACGATCCGAGATCCGACGGATCTTTCCGTGTGGCGGCACCGCCTTTCATGCCTTTGTCCTGCACCACAACATTGTTTTCCTGGTGTCCAAAAAGCCACCGCTGAAGAAGAAAAGAGCTCTTTGCTGGTAGACAGCAAGGATAGGCCGGTCGTCCGGATATGGGGTGTACGGGTGAAGCAGGAAGTGGGCGAAAGGTCCCAGAAATGGCACGAAGGCGTGGAATAGAAATCAGGTGGGAAATAGGGGATGTGCCGTGTAGGCGTGAGGTACGGGTGCAAAGCAAAAAGATTCGGTGAGGGTGATCTTCTGGAGCTCAGGTGGAAAGTGTTCACTGGCGACGTGCCCCCGGTGGAGCACTCTGGTCACTGGTCGCGGCGTAGATGGTGGTTCGTGGGTAAAAAGGTGGTATTTTGACCTGTGTACATACAAAACAAAGAGACGGTCCGAGGACCGATGTGCCGTACACTACAGGAGGAGATAGGGGGGAATAAGGAAGCTACGAGCGGGTCATCCACCCCTTCCACACCCCAATCCTTGGTTCCATGGCTACTGGAAAATCTGATACTGTGGAACTCGGTATCATGTGGCACAAGAAATGGCTGTTTGTGCTGTTTGTCCCTTTGCCTTTTGTAAGTAAGCATGGATACCGTTTTGTTTATCGGATTCACCCTTGTACTACCATGTTTGTTTTCCGTTCCACAAGAGACTGCGCCCACAGAGCTGAAATAACAATAACATCTCCCTTCCTCGTTCACTCATGAGCTTCATTTACATTGCGCTAATATACCTCTCAACATCAACCGTTACTTTCCGAATTCCAGAGCTGATGGCAGCGGCTTGTTCTCTTTTATAACCGCCACTTCCACAACCTAAAGCAACGCGAAAAATCCAGACATTGCGAGGAGAAGCAGTCCGGCGGTCGGCGCGAGCGCGGGCGCGCCCGCGGCGTTTTTAAATTCGCTGGTGATACCCACCTGCTTGACGCCGACTACGGTGCTGTTCAAGTTCGCTGCAATTCCAAGCAGTCAGTTAACTTGTACGACTTTGTAGATGGGCCGTAGACCCGACGCACCCGTGAAATCTGCGCCACATCGGTCAAGGGTTCCAATGTCGGTGCTCCCCAGCTTCATGGCGAACTGGTACTGCGCCTTTGCGCATTCGTTGCACGGGGTGAACAAGGTCGAAGAGGCCAAGAAGATGGTGAACAGGATATCTCCGGGATCTGTGGTGGTAGTGGTATTATTCGCAGCCGCATCAGTATCGGTATCGTTCCTGCTCTGAAAGGTCTCGACTGTGCAGAACGTGTTTGTGACGGTGCTGTGGATGAACTGGGGTAAGCGGGGCAGGGATAGTGGGCCCAATCAAGCTCACTCCTTGAGGCACAATAAGTCGCGGAGCTCAACGAAACCCCTCGCATTGTCGCCACAGTGATATCAGCAGATGTGATTTAATTTTGGCACAAGTTACTGAGCTGGAAAGTTTAAATTTTTCGCACAAGTTGCTGTAGAAATAAATTAAATTTTCACACAAGTTGCTGCAGCAGGATTAATCGGAAGCCAGGTCAAAAGGAAAGGATGCGGGAGGTGAGATTCGAACTGCCGACCTTAGCAATATGGCCAAATTAACGGCAACCACCTACCATACCACTACACCAACCGACTGTTAAGGGCACCCAAAATATCGTCCCCATATCACCAAGCTGTTAAGGGAAACAAACACTGAGGGAATGGTTAGCTGGTTAGGCATGAAATCATCTTTATAAGGAGACATAGGAAGTAGGAAGCATATGCAATTGGGGCAAAATAAAAGGTTAAAGATCAGCTGATGGACATGATGTAATGGTGGCAATCTCAGTTACTGTTACTCCTTGGTAGTGTAGTGGTAAAGTTAGTGTACCGCAAATTCCTTGCATTCCACGGGATGACAGCAGGCCGTTGTTCGAACCCTGTTGTTGCCATTCATTTTACTGAACCAATTAATCAGATTAATCTGCGCAAGATTAATCAGGAACAATTAAATCTTTTCTCTCAGATTAATCTCAAAATACTGTTCCCCCGCTTCTCAGGGTCACTGATATGAGCTACTATAGGCTGTAACATACAGCAACTTGTGTGAAGATTTAATTTTTTTCTACAGCAACTTGTGTAGAAAATTTAATTTTTTCAGGTCACAAACTTGTGTCAAAATTAAATCACGACTGCTGCAACCGTTGGTCGCCACACGTCGTGTTGACGGCAGCCGAGATCTTGCCGATTGTATCGGAGCTGCATATCGTCAGCGAGGCAGCGAGTTGGCAGACTCGAGTGCGCACCTGCAGGTCCCAGCTCCACAGAAATCTGTGAGCCAGGTGTTGAGTGTACTTTCGACCTCCACGGCGGACGAATTTTTAGTCCCCAGAGCAAAGACGTCTTTGAGAGCGCTAGGGGCGAGACATTTGAATGCTGGGTCGGACGAGGTAACGACGCTTTCGAAAGCGCTTCCACAGGAGCTGCGTAAGGTCAGACATTATAATCCTCTGAGAAGCAGGAGTTGATAGACTGACGAGGAATTGTTTCGGGGAATGCTAGCAGCGGCCACAGCCGTCAACGCAGCTGCAGCTGTCAGAACAAAGAAACCGAAATTCTTCATTATATCAACCAGGATAATGGATTCAAGCAAAGTTTCAACACAACAGTGGAGAACAGAAGAACGGGCGAAAAAAAAAGAGGCGGCCACGAAGGAAAGAAGAGGCTGAAAAAATGAGAGTCCCGCCAATGGCACTTTATATCGTCGAAAATGTCGCGGTGGCCGGCGCCAATCTGTCACATCTGGTTAACGGATAAATAGCGGCATCGCCAACAATGTTGTCTGTAGGACGTGATGATGTTGACTCAGATTGAGGCATTTCCCGCCGCACAAATTGGGCACAGCATAGCAGTGTGAAGATGCTCTCATTATTGCGTTCAGAAATATGCTTTGATACTGACTCACAATGGGTCAGAATGAAGAGTGAGCTCGAATGCCAAGCCAACTTGAATTGGTTCTTTCTATTAGGGATCCCCACCGTAACCGTCCGTTTACAAACGGCCGTATAAAAACGGGATTTGAGGCCATACGGGACGGTATACGGGACGGCTTCGGGTACCGTACAAACCCATGTACAGGTGTTTACCATGATGTGAGGTGAATGTGAATTATATCCATCTCATCGAATTAGGTTGTTTCTCACCTCCTGGTGTCCGACTCTATGCCCCACTTTGCCATATCTCTCCTGGTTTGCATATTTCACAGAAGCCGTACCGAAACCGTAACCGTGTAGGTGACCCCGGAGGGCTATACGGGCCGGTACGGGTTACCCTACGAACTCGTAACCGTTTACCGTATTGTACGGTTACGGTGGGGATCCCTACTTTCTATAGTTTCCGCACTACTATGCCTAGGTTCGGGGTTCGAGGATTGTTCTGTTTTTTTGAACCTGTGCGAACATGTGCGAACCTGTTAGAACTCGTAATTCTTTCTCTCGCATTAGCCATGTCTTGATAAGATTTCGCGTTCCTGGCCTCCGATGCACCTTGGCAATGACATCCCTTCGATGGACGACGAGTCGAAGGAGGAGAGGTGCAAGGAGTTCTATGGACGTCGGAAATTGCTGGGTCGTGCCGCATCGTTCTCCATCGCATTTGTTCAGCACACGCCAGTCTTGCATTGCGAGACTGAACCCAGCGGCTCCAGCACTACTCGAGGGCGTGCAGCGATTGAGCCAGGAGGGGGTTCGCCGGTGCTGGAAAACACGGCGAAGGAGCGGCCATTGTTCTTGGTTGCGATGGAGGTCGATGTCTGACTTACCGTGGCCTCGGTCTCGTTGTCGCTCGATTCTCCTCCTACAGAAAGGCTTTGTATGCTAGTCTGTGGCTGTAGATTTTGCATGTACTCGAGTACTGCCGGCTCGCGACTCGTTGAATTTGCGCGAAATTAACCGCTCTTTCCGCGACGCGCGCAACACGCTAAACATCACGTGATCGTGCCGTCTTGCCGATAGCATCCGCAACATTTTGAACGACGTGGTTCGCACGCCCGAAAAAACGCGCTATCCACGCCCATCATGTCGCCCAGCGCATCCCGCTGCCTGACATACCTGCTCCTCCTCGTCCCCCCGCTCGTCGTGTCCTTCTATCTCCTCGCCTCGTTCCCCCCGCCACCTGGACCGCTTCCGGTCCCGTCCTATCCGGGGCTGGCAAGTCTCCCACCGGACTCGCGTGCGCGGCAGATATACAGCGAAGACTGGGTCGAGGGCGGCGAGGGGGCCTATGTTGACCTACCCATGGGGCGCGTTCGTGCCGTTTTGCATCCTTGTCATGGACCGATGCTGAGTGGTGTGGCAGACGCGGTATTGGCTCGCGGGGCCAGAGAACGGCAAGAAGGTTAGTTTGTCGAATACGCGATCTTCTATCTTATCGGAATGAACGCTCGTCGCTACCGGCGCAGATTGTCCTCGTCCACGGCCTCTCGATCCCCGCGCTCGTCTGGAGCCCGCTCGTCCCGCCACTCGTTGCGGCGGGGTACCGCGTCCTGCTGTATGACCTATATGGGCGGGGATACTCCGCGGCTCCCGTAGGCGCTGCCTACGACGCGCAGCTGTATGTCTCGCAGCTCGCGCTCCTCATGCAGCATCTAGGATGGCAAAAGACGCGGCTGGCAGGCGTCAGCATGGGTGGTGCTATCACCGCGGCCTTTGTCTCCACATTCCCCGCACTCGTTGAGCGGGAGGTAGTGCTGGTGGCGAGTGCGGGACTGGTTGAGGTGCGTTGAGACTCCGTTTCCGTCTCACAACTTTTCACCTGAACTATCGCCTGAGCAGGCCTCGGACCTCCCGCGCACCGCAAAGGTCATGTCCTCACCCTTCATACAAGCACTCACGGCGAACCCGCTCATAAACGTGCGTATCTACACCCCCCTTCAATTTAAACGCCACTCTCAATTGGCGGGATACAGGCCTACCTCCGCCACCTGGCGTCCAAAACTGAGGAGCACCACGATACCGGCGGCGCGCCGCAAGAGGGGCCCCTGCGCGAGCTCGTACGGCTCCAGTCGGCACATCTTCCCGGGTTCAACCGCGCGGTGTCGTCGTCGTTACGGGCGGGGCCCGTCACGGGCATGCGGTGGGCGTTCGAGAGCGAGGGATGGGCTGGGCGGAAGGTGTTGCTTTTGCATGTGAGTGTCTCGTTTCGTCTTATCTCACTGCGGTTCTGCCGCCATCATCTCATCCACCCATGTTGAGCCTGCTCCTCCACTTATTTTTCGCGCCTCTTCTCCGCCGGCTCCTATCGGGCTTTGAAATATTCCCTGCACCTGCTCCTTCCTCCTTCCCTCACCCAACCCTCACTCCATCCACAGGGCACATCCGACCAAACCGTCCCTTCCGCGCACTCGACGCACATCGGCGCCCTCATCGAGAGCGCAGGGCGAAATACATCCAGCCACGCAGAGGTGCGCGCTTTCACTGTTCTGGTTAGACTTGCGATCCTTCTCTTTTGTTTGGCCTGCGACGTTGTCTGTCTAATTTTTGGACCGTCGTGGTAACCCAGAACCCTCCCGTTCCTTTTCACGCTGCAACGTCGCGTTCCCGCTCCCTTCTCCCCCCCAGTTCGCCTGCGCTGACCGCTCGTTCGCAGCCCACTCCATCCTCCACAACTAAACACAAGAAAAAACCAAAACTACAACCCACCCCGGAGCGCGCGCGCGTCACCCTCATACCCGACGCGGGGCACGCGCTGACGTGGACGCATGCGCGGGAGGTGGGGGAGGTCGTTTGTGCGTTTTTGGCCGGGTAGGAGGTGGGGATGCGCGCGGACTCTGTTTCGTCGGGACGAGAGGCCAGGATGAGGGCGTGAGATGTGTGTGTGTATGTAGGATATAGTTGGCCGGAGGTGCGGATGTATGTGCGGGGACGGGAGGTATATGTAGCCTGGACTCGGATGGGTGCTGTATCATAGACGCTGATAGCTTACACTAGGACTGCTTGGGTATTAATTTGTGTCTTCTTTTTTGGTTGGTTGGATGAGGCGGTGGGTGGTTGGACGATTGGATGACGCGCATTTTCCAAACACAGCGTTACACAGCATAGAATACATGCGGGAGAGGCGAACAAAGAAAATGCGGAGAACTGGCCTCGCGATCGCGCAGGCAGCGACAAAGATATTTGATGATCTGGGGTCGCGGAGGATATACCCTGGGGCTCCGATTCCTGGGAGTATAACCGCTCCGGCGGCTCAGTCTGGCGTTTCATGCGATTAATTCGGGCTGTGAGCAGCAACTGGCATCCTGCGGATTCAAGGGCACCGTTCAGTCCGAGCCGCGGTTGTTCAGGTTGGAGGATCCGGCTCACCCCACCCAACGTGGCGCAATCCCTGAGCCATCCAAAGAGCAGTTAGGAACGGTCCGCATATGACCGCAGATACTATGACATTGGACGGATACCGAGAAGCAGAGGACACCCCAAATGGGCGTCGTACCAGCCTCCCTGCCAGTGAACTGCACAGCCCGGATTCAGATGGCAATGAATGAGACTGAGAGTGAGATGATATGCGGATTCTGTATGCGGTAGTCCAGTGTGAGGATCTTGACGCGTGCATTTTCGGTATGTACCATCGCGTCCAGCCGATTTCTCACCCGTCCACGAGAGTTGGCGGGCACCATAGACCGGGGCAGGTGCGTCGACAGTTCTTAAATACCGTGAGTCGTTGGAGTGTCGGAAAATCCCAATTTGGCTGATCAGGCCTGACGCTTGTATCAGGCCTGATCAGGTTCCCCGCGACAGCCTATCGGCCCCGGTCAGGTATGATCAACATGGCTCAGGAGTTATCAGGTATGTTCAGCTCGTCCCTTACAGCTTGTCAGGTAATATCAGTACATGTCAACGAGGCTCAGCTCGAGTGGTGTCACATCCCGATGAGTAAATAAATTTTGAACGTAAAGATTACATGTCAGCTCGCAAGAACATGTCCGCGTCCACGGTATCCACCAAAATGTGAGTCGGTTCATTGGGGGCCCCAGAAACCGGCGCAAGAAATGCCCCCCGGACTACGTGCTCCATCCAGAGGAATGATGACTCCTTCGCCTCGTCTCGTATCTGGCAGCCTGCCCAACGAGTTTTCGGTTTCCAACGGCTGGTTTTGAACATGTGAACAAGGGCGACGTCAATCCGACGGCCACTCGGGATCTCGCAGCGGAGCAAGGAACGCAACCGTGCAAAATGCAGGCCAGGATCTGTCATGTTGACTAATACGGCGTCGTATCGCTCATCGCCGTGGAAAGAACGATTGCATCTGAGGATGTCGCGAGCGCCGCGCCAGTCCTCGAGTGACTGATAAGAGATATAGACGCATTTGAATTGGCGGATCTGAAGGCAGATTAGTTCATCGCATCAATTCAAGTCGTTTGAACACATTACCGTGATCGTGTCCTCATATCTAATGAACTCTTCAGGGAATGTATCGGAGATAAACTGCCGGAGGAAAAAATCGAAGTTTCGGAATGTGGGCAAGTCTTTGCTGGTTTCCTCGAGGGCCCAGGAATTTACAAACAACCGAGGTACGAGGTAAGTTATGTTTGTAGCGTCTGTCTACGAGAGACTAAGGAATTTATGAGACGACCGGGAACAGGCGCACCGAATGCCCAGTAGGCCCCCTCCTCGGGATCGACCGGCGTCTCGTCAGGGTCTTGGGAGTCGCACAGGGATTGCTTGTAATTGTTAATAGTCATCCGAATTCGAGCAATCGCTTCTTGAGTTTCGTCGTAACGCGACATCTGTTACATGTGAGTATACATTTGTGGCGAAAGATAGATATTCACCTGGTGCTCAATGCCTTTACCGTTTGTGTGGCTGTACGCCTGACGCGCCTCTTGCTGAAAGCCTTCGCCCGGGCGGGTTGAACCATGGTTCGTGGTTCCCTTCTCGCGGATGTCACAAACGGCATGGCTCAATGCATGCTGCTTGAAGAAGTCGAAATCTTTCCCGTAGTCTTCGGTCACGCGCTTGACTCGGATCCCAGCTGAGTCCCTTGCAGAAAAAGAAGGAGAACACACAGAACACCAGTATTTATAATCTTGAATAAACATCTCCAGGCGCTGCAGCTGGCGCTCTGGCATGCAGTGCATGCCGACCATGATACGGCATCGCTCATACGCCCGAATGCAATGCACCAGACTGTTATTCAAGGGGAACAACTGGACGATACAGGGAAGAACACACTAGCCAGAGGTGAGTCTCGGATTCATTGTAACAGATGACTTACCTTCAAGATATCGTAGAAGCTTTGGCCATCGGTGAAATGTGTTATCGTGACTTGGTTAAAATGCTTGAGGTTTGCCCATCGCGAGAAGCGTCTCATGCTGAGCAAAAATCAACGGAGAAATGGATGAAGAACAGATTATACTCACTTCTCAGCGAACGGGCCCTTTTGCTTCAATTTTTCGAGTTCCTCGAGAAGAAGAGGCCACAGATGATGACCCCATTTGCCGAGATCGTCAGAATGAAGCGTGTCGTACGAGTACGCGGCATATGGATGAGAATGAACGCGTCGATTAGACTACAGTCTAAGTTTATTTACTGCTGAATCACAAAATGTTTGCCGCCTCATTGGTGTTTGCTCTTAGTCAAAACTTGGGGGTTATAGTGGTTGGCAAGTCTGTTTCAGGCCTGATCAGCTCAAGAAATGGCGGTATGTATTGAATACAATGACCAGGCATATACACAGTAGTCTAGTCTAGTTGTTGAAATTATAAGTGAGTTCATTCAAGTGAGGTCCCTGAGTCCGTAAGTAAGTGTAATAGGTCAGTAACAAAAGTGAAGTGTCAAAGAACGAAAAAAAAGTTTTTTTTTCCACGTTGGAACATACGCTGACCACGCCTGATCAGTTAGTGTCAGGCTGGTCAGGCTGATCAGGAGCCGTCAGGCTGACATGGGCTGAAAACCCTTTATTGGTGATTACTGAACCTGATAAGCCCCCCAAAAACCTGATGGCCTGATCAGGCCATATTCCGGCATACCAGTCCTGGTCACCGGATTTTGGATTTTCCGACAAGCGAATCTGTATCAATGCTTTCAGCATGATTCTCGACGATGACGATGTGCTGCCGGAGAATGGTCGATCCCAGTAAGTTCAGGCATGCGGTGATCACATCTAGCAGGACACCTGCGGATCCGAACGCGTTGGTCGCAACTTGGATAGCAGTGGCGTTGTCCTGATACGAGATAGCAATGATCTGAGACTGGAGCGGCAAGGAACGTAGCCTGTGAAAGCTCAATAACGCTTTGCCATCCACGATGATATTCACGAACGGTGGTGGCTTTAAAGTCAAGGCTTCGTGCCCCCTCTTTGATGGATTCCCAATCAAGATCCACAACGTACTGCCTGAGTGTGGCCACGGTTTCCAAGATTGCGTTCAAAGTTTCCGAATATTTGAGGGTAGTGATTTGTTGGGGCATCTTGGACGGTAAACTAGTGGACCAGGAATAAAAGAGAAACATAGGGTCCGCATGGTCGCTACGAGTGGGTTTTGGCCGGCGGACAGTGTTGACACCAAGTTGATATTCTGGATGGAAATTCGGATGCGCGGAGCCGTAAAAGATTCCCTGTGTCTAATACCTCATCTCATGAGTTGGTGTGAAATACATCCAGCCGCAAAGATGCGCGCGTCTTCGGAGTGGTTCTGGTCGGGGTTTCCATTGTAAAAGCTTTTCCCCTCCGTTTCTGCTTCCGAGATTGTTTCTCTCGGTAGCTCGGCGATGAGTCATCGTCAGTTGAAGGGATGATCCCTCTGTTTTCTTCTGCAAAGGCGCCCTTGGGTGCAATATGTAGAATTTAGCTCAGGGGAGGACTTCCAGGTGAGGAGGATGCAAAGAGAGTCCAAGGGTTTACAAGCCAGTGGGGTATCTACAACAAGTATCCTAACTTTATAGACAACGAAGATATCACATGTATGTGGAATATGAAATATGCGGGTCAGAAGTTGAAATAAACTACGGCGCAGCAACAATGGTGAAATAGCGATATTCAAATGATCGGAAGTACGGGTGGGTCAAACTTGTATATCCAACACAATAGGCCTCAGGCCTCGAAGGTAATGGCTCGTCAGGCCGGCGCTAGGATTGGCGATCGGCCATCATCGATCGCTAACGCTCACACGCTGTCAAGCTTCACCTCTTATCATCTGCTCTCATGTTGCCACCAGCTCAACTTCCTCCAGAGCTTTGGGACCGCATTATCACTGGATTTTCTCCCCCGAGCTCTACGATTGGGAGCAAGAAGTCGTCGACCGGAGTTATATACGAGACTTGAAATCTTGTTCTCTCGTCTCGGGTGCCTGGCTCTTTGCGGCACAATCGGCGTTGTTTAGCCGTATTGTCCTGAATCTCGACTTTCGTGGCCCTCCAATGGACCACTGTCGTGGACTCGCCGCTTTTCTGAAGGATTCCCCCCACCTAGCCGCACGTGTCTGCAGCTTATTTGTGACACTGAATGTCGAGATTTTCACCCTCTTGGCCACCATGGAACTGCCAAACTTGCGCTACATCCACATCGGCGCAGGAGAGGCCGATATTATGGACGACGGTGTTGCAGAGCTCGTACAGGCCGCTGTCGCACGCCCATCGATCCGACACCTACGAATGACCGACATGGGTTTTTTCTCTGATGTTCTCGCGACGATCCTTCGATCCAACGGGCATTTACAAGGCCTCCATTTCGGTCGATGCGCCGCTATCCACGATCAGCTGACGAATGTCAGTGAACGATCCCAGCGCGCAATGATCACACATCTTTCTGTCGCCCGTTGTTCCCCTTCGCTCGCCAAGCTGCTCAAAGATCCAGGACTGCCGCTGGACTTTTCTAAGCTGGTCTACGCCAACGTCCTGAACTCCGCCACTACCCATCTTTCCGAATTCCTGGGCGCAGTTCGGGAAAGCGTGAAGTGGCTAACTTTTGGGCCTGGTAAGCCTTCTGTCCCTCTGTGCGCTGTTTTCATTAATCGCCTCCACAGACGACGTGAATGATGAAGTTGATGACCTGGGGGACCTCGATGCTGATTCCGCAATATACCGATCCATAGAACCGATGCGCTTCCCCGCCGTGACGCGGCTCACGCTTAACGTGTGGTCGTCCAAGTCAATCGCCGAGTCGCTGCCCATTTTCTCCGGCCTCCCCCCGCAGAACTACATCCAGGATATAACCTACGTCGTTATGGGGCGCGTGTCGCGCGGTCCGACCTGGGATCGCGCCAAGGCCCTGGCGGCCGCATTTGACCCGGGATTCGCGGCGCTGCCACTTCCGGCCCTAGAGCGGGTCGAGATTCGCTTTTCGGCAGCGCTGGATGTGGAGGATCAGGTGTCGATGTATCGGGAAGCATTTCCGCTCCTGAACGCGAGAGAGCTGTTGTTTTTTTCGAGTTATTGAGGGGAGGAGAAGGCGCTCAGGCCTCGGCAATGTTGTCAGTCCGTCCAGCCGGGTGAATCTGCCGGTGGCGGCAGTCACACGCGTCGGCATATTATTCGGCCCGACTGTTGAACTTCCGCGAAACTCGATGAATCCGGCTCGCAAATGATCTTTCGTCTCTCGTCGCGTCGCGCTAGCTGCAAAGGATTCTGGGAACGGGGTATTATTCGTTGGAATTGGTATTAAGTACGTCCACAACTTGAAGAAAACTCAGTTTCGTTGTCGAATGATTGGAACGAATTAGCCCATTTAATTCGGCGGTTCGGTGGTCCTTCTCCCCTTCATCTTGACCGCCCCCGCGAACTCTGGGAAGCGATCGCAAGGGTCACTGTGCCACGGGATGTAGTGGGATTTCTTTAATCGATCTGGGTGACATTGGGTATTCTTCGTCCGTGGTCGACTGGATCAATACGCGTGAGACCCCCCACTGAACGCGGAAACCGGAAGCAGAGGCCCACCGCAATAACACGTGTAGTCATCACCGTGAAAGACGGTATTCGTGTCGCCTGCCGCAAGTTACGGCGCGAATTAAGACTGTGTGTGTGAGATAAGTGGTGGAGACATCCCTAGTATTTACATATACTCACGACGCGAGCAAGGCATTTGTATAGAGTCTTCCCAGCGAAAAATGCATTCCCTGGAATCGAATATCAGCGTGAACAATGTGACAGGCATTATTGATAGAATTCACGATGAATATGAAGGTGTGCGGGGCAGCCAGATACTAAAATCCCTGTTTTAGTGCACACTGTTGAACAATGGGGGCTGAACGCACGGCAGCTAGGCAACCAATTGCTAGTACGCTGTGGGATGGTTTAGATGCGTGTCGATCCAATTCGGAAACGCTGTACCTAGTCGCTAGGCCTGTAGCAACGGTGTAATGGACAACACGTGCAACAACAAAGTTCGTCCTTTAAGGAGGGAGTTATGAAAAGGAATAATGCGGAACAGGAATGCCAATCATACCGGTCAAAATGAGTTTTTCCCTGCTGGAGGTAAACTACCAATACAACCGCGATAGCTACGTCCACTGTGCGAATCAGTGGGACATTTTTGAGACGCACACATGCCATATGGAATCACCTACCTACGCCGCCGAGCGCGAAAAGTGCAACAACTTCGGCGGTGTGGACGCTGAAATATGCGACGCTCGGCACCTGCAAGATCTGTGCAGATAAAAGGATCCCCAGTGCAAACGTAGCAAGGCATGCGGCCATCAGAATGCCAGTCAACATCCAGTTGTGTCTACTGAACATCCAGATTCTGAAAACCGAATTAAAAGGAAGACATCAAAATACACACATTGAATGCGAACCGATGAAGGAAAAAACCTTGACATAGGAGAGTCGCCGTTCCGACGAAGATGAGGTGTAGGTCCAGCGAATGTGTCGCCACGAGCAGGGCTGGACCATTCCCCCAATTCGTCACCAGATAATGATAGCACGATTGTGAAATGAGGACGAGGTGGGTGGCATCTAGCAACCTTTATGCCGTAAGCCAGATATAAAGGCACCGGTTAATCCTGCCCACCATACGATAGCGACCTGTGGGGCCAAACCTCAGAGTCGTCGGAACTAAATGTGGAGAGCTACTCGTCAATGATTTGACTCTGCGAAGATCGTCGGGGAAGCTTTCATAATATATGTATGCTTGGACCGTTAATACCCCTTGAAAGCTAGAGTGTCCAATTGTCGGAAACTAAATACATGCCAGCCCCGAGAACCTACAATGTGGCAAATAAAACTTTAGACGCCGTCAGAAGTTTTCATTTCCACAATTGAGCGTAGTGTATGCATACCTCCGATGAGCATGGCTCCATATGTGACATCCATTGGGCTCCCCATCCTCGCAAGAGACGCGGGAGAGTGAAATCCCCGGTGCAGACTATATAATATACGCTGTGGAAATTCGAAGGCCCCGTGTACGTTAGCGGTGTGCGAATCTTACAAGGTTCAAGTTCAATTGCCAAATGTCGAGCGGAATCTTCGGCGGTACGGTAGGTGATTCGCCTGTACAAAAGTTGTATTTCTTACTTGTTCCTCCTGCCCGATTTTGGCGCGTCCAGGGTACAAAGGGACCCAATTCTTGACAAGCGAATTTTTTTGTTTCACTCTAGAGAAGACAAAAAGGGTGTACTATGAGAACGCGGCCAGCCCGCGTGGCAAAAATACTGTGAGACTCACCGGGACTCGGGAGCCATTTGTATACATTTACCGGTGGGAGAGAAAGTCAGGGAACGGAAACACACCGGTGTGCACCTGCCAGACGCGTGTGGTAGGCTTTCGCTTGACTATGGATCTCGCCTAACCTTCGTCGTACATACACGCGACGTTACAACCTCGGTCGGTGTGTCGATGCCATTCTTGGACTTGCGTGTGTGCTCATATCAACTTGCATGAGATGGGGTTAAGGAGCGAAAAGGCACCGAGGCAAAGCATTATCCAATAAAATTTGGGTGAAATACAGTCGGGTGAAAGAACTGCCACCACGACTCGGGGTCAAGATTTTAGTTAAGGGATTCCCCGCGGCCGTCCTTTTTCTGTGAAGAACTTGCATCGGAGGCAGTACATCATACCGCCCGCCATGCTCCACCTGAGATTTGAACGTTCCAGAAATTATCATGAACCAGCGGTAGTGTATTACTTTGAGAGAATATCCTGGGTTGGTACTGTCTAAGTCTGTCTTGTTTGTGCATGCATTTGCAGAAGTTGGACGCGAGCTGATCACATGACCCAACCAGGTTGAGGTTCTAAGACTCTTAGTAAGAGCTTCTGGGATGTTGTGGTTCATGATCACACATCTGCAAAAGCTTCGAGCTGAATGTGCTACCCTCAATAATATCAGAAAAATAAAATTACCATCCCCGGGGAGTCCGGGCGCCAAGCGAAAACACCTATATCCCCGGTTTGAACCTAGTTCAGCGCGCGTCAATGATCGTTAACGATTCCGGGTTGATGTTGAGCCAATCAATTTTCGATCTTGAGCCCACGCTGAGAAGCACTGGGTGGATTCGAGAATCCGAGTCTCTGGAAGCGGGATTCCGGTTGGCAACGAATGATAGCGTGTCGTTGACTACCTTCAACTTGGCTTGCGGTGGACGGCTCCCAGCCATGGGCGCCGCGACTAATTTTCTCTGATCCAGGTCTTCATCGTTCCCCACCGTCCCCGAGTTATGTTTCCAAGTTTTTCTCCGCGATGCCGAAAGAGAGCCCAACTTACTGCATTGGTTAACCAACCGCTCATCCGGAAGCGAGCTCCCAGGCACTATGCCGATTCAATGAGCCAAGAAGAAGCGTCGCATACTCAAGGATAAGATCTAGAGCGCATGACTATAGTATTCGGGCAATAGTGAGGACAACGTTCTGTCCCACGTGGTATGTTGATAGGCACAGCGTTGTATGTGGTAGTACGTCGTATGCAGTACATGGGTGGTATAGGTATAGTATCCGGATTAAAAGGAATAGTCTCTGGGGGTCGTAACTTCTCGTGGTCAAAGTACCTGGCTGCTGGTCGAGCACTTCAAAAATAGCAGCCCACAAGTCGAGCGAATCAATGGCGGCGGCCACTACAGCATTTCATATTGCTGGCTCAGTTGCTGCAGTTGATGCTCTGAATCCCGTCAATCGGTACCCAACTAACTGAACGTTTCAGAGACTCACGAATAAGGGGGCACCCCTGCGCGTATATCTCCATCGTCCCCATCCCCGCGCGCAGCACGCCAAGCAGCTCCGCCTCCTCCGCGTCAAACAGTCCCTTCTCGCACGCGACGGGGAACCCGCGCACGGCCAGTACCTCGTCCATCAGCACCCCACACGCGAGTGCACAGAGGGCGCCGACAACCGGGTGTGCGATCGCCTGCGGTCCGCCGACGCGCACGTCGCCGAGGCAGTCGAGTATCGCGCGCGCGGCGAAGAGACAGGTCGTCTGCGCGGTGGTGTCCGAGCCCACGGCGCGGCGGTGCAGGCGTATCGCGGCGGCGGCGGTGAGGGCGTGCGTGACGGCGAGTGTGCGCGAGGCAGTGTCGTCGCCCAGGTAGGCGTAGATGGGGGGGAGGGCCTGCCAGAAGGCCGTGATGCGGCGGTCGAGGAGGCGGTACGCCGTCGTGTACTGGGTCCCGAGCTCTGCGGACCACAGCTCATCAGATTGGGATTAGGGGACAAAAAGGGAAGAGATGGAGCAACGTACCGACTGACCACGCCGTGCTGACGCGCATGGTGTCGTGGAGTAGCACAGATGCTTTGGCATACAACATGCAGAGCGGCGGAAGGCGGCTCTCTGTGAGCAGGTGGAGGCTGTCTTGTATGCTGAACCCAGGAAGCAGCATGCCTACCTCGTAGTCCTCGATCTCGTATGGCCACGGAGCACTAATTTCCCCACTCGCAGACTCAAGGATGCAAAACGCCGCAGCCCTCGGCATGTCGAGGGAGAACTTGAGGTGGGTCTGGAGGCAGACCACGGCCCAGAACGCTCGGACGCCTTCCCCCTCCTCGAGCGCGTTTGTGGACGGTGCATGGTACACGTCCTCTAGGTCGGGTACTGGAATCACGGTGGCGCTGTCCGGGCTTGGGCGATTCTTGTGGAGCTGGTGGCCAAGCACGAGCGTCGCGGCGCCGTTGGCATAAAACTCAGCTTCGATGAACTGCTTGGTTCGCAAGAGGTAGGTCGAGAGAAGCACAAGGGCCTGGATCGTGTGCAGGTAGTGTGGCGAATGCTTGTCGGCGGAGACGTCGGCGGCGATGTGCTGTCGTGCGCGATCGAGGAAAAGCGCCTCGAACGACAGCAGGGAATGGCACTTGGAGAGGTGCGCGCCCCATAACGCGACGACGTCGAGCAGGGCAACAGACGGTCGGCCAAGCACAGCATCTCGGAAGCGGTGGGGATGAAGGAAGAATCCGAATTGGGTGGCGTGCGGGAGGAAAGACTCTAGACTGAAAATCATGGTCAGAAGAGGTCGACCAGAGGCACCGGGTACGTACAGCATATGTGTGGTAGCAAAAGGCGGCTCCACGGAATCAGAGGATTCGGCCGGGTCTTCCAGCGACGGGAGGCGGGAGTTCACCGAAGAAGGCGAGGATTGGAAACGCGGCACAACGATTTGGAATGTAGAGCCGTTATCGCTATTTGACGATGAACCACCGAACGAGGAGCGTCTGGTGAGCGGATCATAAGACGAACTGAGTAGTTGCGGGGTCTCGATCTCTTTCGGGGGGGTCGTCCCAGTGTTTCGCAGATCCTTCAGACGCATTTGTAGACGAGCTACTGTACGCTCGAGTCTCTGCGTTCGCGACATGGCATCTGTGTACTCGCACGGATCCTCCTTCGGAACACGCGTACAGCAGCCACATACTGGGCGCTGGACGCAAATCAGCCATGTTGGGATGGGCACGGCGTAAAAACTCTTACGATTCCGTTACATTTCTGTTGAGAAAGCGCGTTAGCAAGATCGAATCAAAGGTTAAGCTCGCGGACTTACGATTTTGAGGTGTCTACAGTTTAGACAGGCCTTGCCTCTTCTGAGTGGCCGACAGCGTTCCTGCTTCTCTGGGGCCATTCAAGTATACGAGTGGTGTGGTGAGATTGGTGGTACGGAAAATGGATGAGAACAAGACAAGTCCCGAGTCGCGGAAATTGTTTATATGACTGCCAAGCCTGTGCATTAGCCGGAGTGTTTTGACGGTGCGCTGACGTACAGCGCACCGCAGACCTTGCGACGAAACGCGTGACTCGGGCGATGCCTCACGCTGTTGGCGTGTGGGAATGCAGTTTCGGGTTATCGCCAAGCGCGCGCTCCCCGATGTCACCGACCTACATCGCGCCATCGCGTCGAGGAAGAAGACAGCGGCGATCTGAGGTATTCCGGTGATTGATCGAATCAGGATCAACAGAGGATCCGGATCCACGGATCCATGGCGAGTTCAATTTTCAAAGCCAACGATTGCCATTTCCGTTTCCGTTGCGTTTCCGAGTATTCCAGAAAACGAAAATTGATGAGACACCTCGGCGCATAGTTCACGCTATCTCATATATGTATCGGCAGGAGTTGCGCCGAGCCGCGCCGCACCGATCCCGGGCGTCTTCTTGTTCCCTGCCCTCCTCCGGACGACTTAAACCTCAGATACAGTCAGGGACCCAGCCTCAGTGAGTCTGCCAATTCATCCGGCGTTATTCAACAGATTCTATTAAATTGAAATTACTCGCATCTTCTGTACGTTGGCGAACATACTTTGAAAATACAGTGACTGCAGGCCTGGTACAACCAAGAAGACTGATGCTTCAAAAGCACTGCAAGTCCAGTGGTTTTAACATCAATTAAACCGAAGTTTTGAAATAAGGCAGGGTGGCAAAAGCGCAGAATATTCACGAGAAGTAAAGGTGCGTGCCGGAGCCGCCGGAGAGCGGCCTGATGGCGGCAGAGGCAAATGGATGTTGATCAACGATGTGAATCATGTGATCATACTGTCGTGGCATGATCTCTTACACAACTCCCACATCGTACCAATGCATACTTACTTATACGGTATCGATAGCTCGCCCTTCATACAGGCAGCTATCGAGATTTCGGCTCACAGGCAACGGCGTTGCTTGCCGACCTGCCTACCCCCTGGTTCTTTATTCGTTCCTTGCTGGTCTGAGTCTCTGAGACGACGGTTTTCGCAACGCAAAATTTTGGTCTTATTTGTCTTGGCGTGGATCTTGAAGCATGGGCCTACAGTTTTTCTATCTAATACTGCCAATGCATGGATTCTTCGATCGCAAGTTTTCCGAGCGATTAGCTTCGTATACTCCGGGTTTTGGACGCTTGAATCAATTCCCTCGCAACAATAATTGCAATTTATTCGACCCTCCTCAGCCGCGCTACCGAATGGCCGGAAGATTATTGACACAACCCGGTGTCGTAAAAACATTGGAGGTCTTACCTTTGTGGTGCACTTGATCAAGCTACTTGCTCGCAACCATGGCAATCTATTCGACCCTCCTCAGCCGCGCTACCGAATGACCGGAAGATTATTAACATAGCCCGGTCTCGCAAAAACATTAGAGGTATTACCTTATGGTGCACTTGATCAAGCTATTTGTTCGCAACCATTGGAATCTATTACCTCGGCTCTCCTCAGCCGCGCTGCCGAATAACCGGAAGATCGTTGACACAGCCGGCGTTCCAAAGAACTCGCTCCTCAAAAATACTGATGCACCCCTATGCCGCACAGCCGTGGCATCGCTTACAACCAACCGTAATCGAATTTGAATCTAATCCGAGTACGCCTTGAAGCTCGGCTGCACTTGGCATACATGGGTGGTCGGGGATTAAGAACCGACCGACACAAACGAAGAGGTGCGCCATTACCTCGCTTTTCCCTTCTTTTTTTCTAGTATGTAGACGCTATCGACGCCATCATCCCCCCGTCCGGCCTCATGACAAGCCCCTCTGTTTACCCCTCCAGGATGTATACAAGATCGGGGGTGTCGGGACATTGCCCGTCGGCCGTGTCGAGACCGGTATCATCAAAGCTGGAATGGTCATCAGCTTCATGCCGCCTAGTATCAGCGCAGGGGTCTACTCCGTCGAGATGCACCACGAGCGGGTCGAGCAGGGCAGCCCTGGCGACATCGTCGGTTTCACCGTCAAGTACGCTGCTTTTCACGCCTATCAGTAGCGGTCATAGAGTAACCAGTTTCTGAACATAGGAACGTGGCAGCCGAGGAGCTTCGTCGTGGAAACGTTGTCTCGGACGTGGCGCACGATCCCGCTTCTTTCACGGCCCAGGTCACCGTTCTCAACCACCCCGGTAAAGGTTACGCCCCCATCCTTGATTGCCACACGACCCACGTCGCCTGCAAGTGGACCGAATTGATCGAGAAGATTGACCGGCGGTCAGGGAAGATCATCGAGCGCAGCCCCAAATTCCTCAAGAGCGGTGACGAGTGCATCGTCAAGCTCGTTCCGAGTAAGCCTATGGTATATTGGTTCGATATTTCACCGTATAGTTCCATCATTGCATATGTGCTATTCAGTGCGTCGAAGCTTACTTCGCGTCTCCTCCACTCTGTCGTTTTGCCATTCGTGACCTGCGACAGACCGTCGCCGTCGATTTAATCAAGTCGGTCAACATCCCAATAGCGGTGAGGTCTTCCGGGATGACTTCGACTCACCTGCTCTTCTCTGTTTACTCTCAACCTATTGTCTTCAGACGATATCAACAATCTATTGACAATTTGGGAATGTCGGGGAACGACTGTTTCCTCTCGGGGTAGTGGATCTGCTCGGAATGAGACTCTGGAGGTTTTCGAAGCACAAGTCGCCACTCTTCTGGCGCACATTCTGGATTCCCGCGAGGCTCGACATTCTGTTCTGCTCCTTCAAGACCACAACCCGCAAGCGTTTCTTGATGCGGTGCAACATGTAGGACTTCATTTTCCCACATGGTGCTCTCAAGATAATTCTTTCGGCTTTAGGTGCTGGATCATGGGTCCTTACCCACAGCAGCTGCTTACACTACCATGGGACGTAGGCTAATGCAGAAACTGTCCGAGGCTCACGATCAATTACCCACCTCACTCTTTATCGATGGAGTATCTGACGCGGAGGAGCCATCCTACGTTTTCTGGAGGATTCGGCGACGTCTACCGCGCCTCCTATTATGGAAAACATGTAGCTCTCAAGTGTATACGGACATTCACCGCCGACTCAACGAACCCGACGCGTTTGGTAAGCCTTTCGACACGTTCGGTACATCTGATCAATTTCTCGTCCAGAAATTCTGCAGGGAGGGGCTCCTATGGCAAGCTCTGCACCACCCCTCCATCCTTCCGTTCCTCGGGATAGACCGTCATACGATTCCCGCGTCACTCTGTATGGTGTCACCTTGGATGAAATATGGAACAATCTTGAAGTATCTTACTGATCGTGGAAGAGAAGACGTTGCTCGACTAGTAAGGAGAGTACAGATATTTGGGCTGTGATGCTGAAATCACAGCTCTAGACGTTCGAAATCGTTACGGGCCTCGATTACCTTCATTCCATGAATATCGTGCATGGAGATTTGCGAGGTAATAATATCCTGATTTCTGACGGATATCACGCGTGCCTCTCCGACTTCGGGCTGGCCACTACCATCCAAGAAGGTAGCACTGATACTACGACCGGCGCACCTGTGTCCAGCCCCAACCGCGCCGGGAGTGTTTGGTGGTTTGCACCGGAGTTGATCACGCCCGACCAGTTCGGGTGCGAAAAGTTCATGAGGACGCGGGCAACAGATGTGTATGCCTTTGCGTGCGTCTGCCTCGAGGTACAATCTCTAAGCTAGAGACGCGTTAGTTAATTATGTTACATGCCGGAGGACGCTATATTTATATTGCGCAATGAAATCTCGATTCGATCTCTTACAGCTCGGTGGAATTGAGCGATGACCCCTCCTTGAGTAGCCAGCGAATGCCGGCCCTTATATCTGTCTCCCATTTAATACTCGCAGCTAGCTGCGGGAAGTTGAGGTGGAACCCATGCGGGACGCCAGGATATCTGAACTCGACCTTCGTAAGAACCCAGGCCTGAATCCAACCGCAGTGGAAGGAAATCCAACGCACACATCGAAGTTTGTTAGCACCCCGCATTCGCGCAGGAGTTGCGTGTACAACAGCGCCTCGTCCCTGAGCGGGTCCAAGCCCGCGACTTGGATATACGCCGGAGGTAGTTTTTCGTGCGATAGAAGTAGCGGCGATATTTCAGGATGGGATGCGTCCACTTGCAGGCATTCTGTGATGTCGAACATGATGAATTTTTGAGATGGTCCCTGCTTCACGGGCGAGAAACACACCAAAGAAGAAATTGAGGCTTGCACGCCCTATCATCGGTGCATCCTGGTTCTGCTCCAGCGACAGTAATTGTGTTTTGTATCTGCATCCCGACTCGATGAGTTATATGCCTTAGGGGAAAATAGACGGCTTACTGCTCTGGATTTGCCTGGGGATGAATGAGAGATGGACTTTGCAGAATGTGACCAGTGGGTCTGCGGCCGTCGAAAGATGGGTCGTCTCGCGCGCGGTGGATGACTGCGGCGGCCAAGTGCCCGCCCGCGGAAGCCCCACCGACGAGGAAACCGCGTGAAACTGAAGCCGAAAGTTTAGGGGCATTGTTCATTGCCTTATTGTTTATGTTCAAATTGGTGGTGTATCTTAATTGTGCAACAAATGTGAGAGCAGCGCACCCATTTTAAAGCGGCGTAACAATCGTTCAGTCCAGTTAAAAATTTATGTTCTGGTGCTAGTCTGTGGGACCGAATGAGTGGTGTACGGCGTGGGGTATTGCCTAAATGATATACCTGTAGTCAACGTTGACGATAGACAGTCTCAACTCCACACTGAGTATTCTGAGATAGAAGTCATCGAGATCCAGATCACCCGAGATCCAACCTTTTCGTTTTCAGATCAGGTGAAATGCGCTTGAGGCAAGACACTTACCTCCACCATGAAACCACACGAGGAGAGGAAAACCGGCGGTTTCTTCATCCCGAGGAACAGGTTCAATGCATCGAATAGCGATCTTCTCGCCGTCGACCGGAACCTGGTCCTCTGTAACGCGGTACGCAGACTCTGGAGGCACGGAATTAACTACTAATAGTAGTGCAGGGCCCGGAGCAGATGCGTACCTGGAGGGAGACGTGGGCGAAGATTGTCCATGACCTTCGGGTTGACGATTGAGGTCATAGCATGACGCTGAGAGGCGACGGTAATTGTACCGGGCGGCGGGTAAGCCGCCTGCAGTTTGGACCACAAAACAGAGAATTCCGGGTCCGGGGTAGATAAGTGCGCATATTCAGCCATGAGTTGCGGCTTGGGTGGATGGATATGTGCGGTGGGTAAGGACAAGAGAGGGCTCCTACCTATATATACTGGCGTCGGATGATTCCGGGGCCGGCTGCTGTGTTCTATGATCGGTGGCTCCGCAGTAGTACGTATCTGCCCGTGGTATGCCATGGATCAGCAGCTATCGTATTACATACTGTAGAAGGTGGGCCCGAATGTACGACGTGTGAGATGCCCAAGCAAGTAGTAAGTCGCTGCTAGGGATGTACACCGCCCCCGTCAACGGGGACGGTGCCGTCTCGTCAGGGGCTCCGGAAAATAAAATTCACGGGCGGGTAGAGACGGCATAGCGGATTTTGGATGGATTTCATCTGCAAACAGTAAGATCCTGGGTCGTATGAGTTGTTTTCATCCTGTGTGAGTTCATCTTTGACCAGGACGGCGACCCTAGGCCTGCACCCAGCTCGACCAAACCTTTTCTTTCAACGGATTCAGAAATTTGCGGCCGTCGCCGTAAACGGGCGGCGTGCATCCCTAGTCGCTGCATTCCTAAGACTTATGGTGCTTTTGTCGTTCAGCCGCGGTTTCACACCGACAGATCGTTGTTCTGTGGATCCGCATGAATAAAACAGCCTCGTTAGCGAGTGTGGCCACATCTTATAATTATGCATTGTTCCTAAATGGGTGCTTCCTTTCAATAGAACGAACAATTGCCCAAAACCACAGGCGGTGCGATGCTCGTATTGTTCTTTGTATTCTGTTCCATTCTGTGTTTTCCACCCGAATCGCCCGGTACTCACTCTCTATACATCCTGGTCCAGTCCAGTCTCATCGTCATTGGTCACCCACATGGAACCAATTACGCCACCACTGGATTCACCAAGACTTACAAAAACGCGGGGGTGAACCATGAATGGCGTCTTCTATTTATCTATTTTCCCATTTCGCGCTCAAAGGACCAGCAGCATTCTCTGCACTCCAAAGGCCTTCCCAACCAGGACGTATTTCCCCTTCCCATTGGTGGTGAGTCCTCGACGCGCATCATGGCGACCCACAGCTGATAGCCCTCTACCCATGGCCCAAGGAAGGGCGGCAAGAACTCAGCATTTAAGCTCTCACAGGGAGAGCGCGACTCACAAAGCCTGCCCCAAACACAATTCTGCGGTTTGAAGCCGTAAAGCCGTCGGGCAGACGAGTCGACTTGACTCCGAGGGTGGCGTCGGCTTAACGCCGAGAGCCGTGCCGGTTACAACCCCTGCGATGCCGTGCCGTACAACGGCGCATAAACTCGGCATGGTTGAAAACGAATCGGATCTGAGCACTCTCAAGGGTGTGCTATACAGAATGAAAAATTGAAGCATTCCGGATTAGGAAACCCACCGAGCTCCAACACGATCCAGTACTATTCCCATGATGACGCAGGCCTCCGAGTCTTACCGAGCAATATCTAGGCGCTGGTTAAATATTTTGCAGTCTAGCAACCCGAGAAACGAAATATCAACACGTTCCATAGAGATTTAAAGCCTCGTTGCTCCTCCGCACACAATCATTAATTTAAGGTTTAGATGAACAGAGTACCGAGCTCAAAGCTTAATGACGATTTTCCCAACATGCGCCTGAGACGTCAGGTATGCAAATGCATCCTTTGCCTCCTCAAATGGGAACACGCGATCCACAACGGGCCGCGTAGTTTTGGGGTTGGCAGTAATCAGCTTTACCATGTCGTGGAACCTGTGCACGGCGTCGATTCAATATTGATGGAAAATAAAAGGACGAGAGAACGCACTGTGGGACTGAGCCGACGTATAGGCCGCGAATCTGAAGGCTGCGGAATATCGTAGGGACGACGATATCTACGGGGCCCGTGTCGTTCTGTTGAAAGGAGCGGGAGGAGTTTAGGGAGACCAAAGCAATGGAAGGCAATGATCGGGAGAGAGGAAGCGGGCATGAGACGAGTAGGGTGTGGGATTGAACACAATCGTCGTGAGGCGGGCATTTAGCGCAAGGAAAAGAGATTAACGCACCGGACCACCAACGAGCCCAATGATATCAATACTTCCACCGAGCCTCACGGCCCCAATTGAGCGTCCAAGAGTCGCGTTTCCTGCGACCTGGAATCAGGTCAATTTTCAGGACACTGAATTATGGGGGTGTGACATACCTCGATGACGCGATCAACTCCAACCCCGCCAGTGAGCTTCAGTGCCTCTTTATCCCAGTCTGGAGTCGTCTTGTAGTTGATTACATGCGCGGCCCCGAGGTCCTTCACCACCTTGAGCTTTTCGTCCGAGGACGAGATGGCGATGACTGTAGCGCCCGACGCGACTGCGAACTGGAGAGCAAAGCTGTGGCGTGTAGAATTCAATTATGGGAACCCGAGACAAAGGGGCAGCATACGCACATCGAGACCCCGCCCGTTCCTTGGATGAGGACCGTGTCGCCTCCCTTCAGAGGCGTATATCCAGAGAGCAATGCGTTATACGCCGTCACGGCGGCGCATCTAAATAAATTTTGAGAGGCTGAAATCCAAGGCCTAAGCAATACGCACGGAAGGGTCGACGCCTCTTCGTAAGAGAGATGAGGCGGAATGGTCACGAGCGACTGTAGAGAGAAAAATCAAAACCCGTCATCTCAGAAGCAAGACAAGCGGAAGTGACACCTACATGCGCAGGGAACGCTCGATATTCGGTCAAAACACCCTGGACAGCACCACCCAACGCACTTCCGTCCGTCTCCGGCGTCTGGACATGGTTCAGCTTGTCGAGGAAGAAATTCGCGCAAACGCGGTCGCCTGATTTCCACTGCTTGACGTCTTCGCCTACACCAATGACTTCTCCTGCCATATCAGAGCATGGAACAAGATTGGGGAGAACCCTGTGAGCCGATTAATTAGGTCCTTATTTTTGTCGAAGCATACACGCACTCGGATGGATACTGCTTGGTCGCGATGAGGAGATCGCGGTACTTGAGTAAAAATGGACATTAGTGGGGTCTCGGGGCGGCACAATAACGGAGTTGGATACCTGCAGAGACACCGCGTGCGTCTTGACTAGGACCTCATTTCCTTTCAGCTTGGGCAGTGGGACCTCCTCGAGCACTAGATTGTCATATGAGCCGAGCTGCATAAATAGAGCACGCGTCAGATAGTTTCGACGAATACTTGGGACCCTCTCACCTCGGAGTAGCGATACTGTCGGGTCTTGGTAGGGATCGACATCGTGGGCTTTGTCTGCCAGTGTGTGAAGCTCTCCTCCACACCTTCCCGCTATATATGCCGGAGTACGATTACTAATGATTCTGAGAACGCTGACGAAGGTTTTCGAAGACTCAATCAGCAATAGGCACCAGGCGAGCATGGTGACGAACAGGTGGTGCAGAGGTCGGCCGTGCGGTCTGACGATGTGCCGGAAGGCCCGGAAGGATCCAGAAGTTCCGTCGCGGCCACCTGAGCATGGGGCAAGTAAAAAAAGCCAGATTCGACGATCGATGACGATGATGTCTTTTATTGGCGTTGGTGGTCAGGGACGGCTGTCGTGTGTTGCAAATTACGGAATCTAACTCGAATCCCGAGCTAGCAAACGGTAGACAGCAGTAAATAAGAGACAATGGCGGGCGTGCATTCGAAGTGCTGGGAAAAAGAAAGAGAGCGAACGTGTGCACGTGATTGGTTCGTGATCTTTCTGATGTCATCGGCACACAGCGTGTCAGAATGGATAAGTACATAAAATCTGGTTGGAATTTCCAATTTCAATCTCAAACCTCTGCACCCAGCGAGAAGCCATGTAACCCAGCATAAAAGGATCAGTTTGGCCGACGGTCCGACCAGTCCTAGGCAACCAGCATCACGGTGGCTCGGCCACGTTCGACCCTCATCTTGAGACCGCACCCCGACACGCATATACAGCCAAAATTTCTGGGGAACTACCGGTAGAAGGAAACATCTATGACCCAGACCTCGAATATCAAGCCGACAGTGTCAGCCGATGCTTGAAGGATCCCCCCGGATGCTTACCAACCAGAGGCGTTGACCTTGCTCATGCTTGACTTTGGTATTGGTAAAGTTTGGTATACCACAACGCTGACTGCGTCGGCTTATATTTTACCCGTGCAAGGTTGAGAACGGAGCCGACAAAGTCGTTTTGACGATTATTTGCTCCGGCAAGCTGCGGCAAGGCTTGCGGTTGGCTTGCAGTGTGAGAAGGACCAAGTAGGTTTACATTGTAGTTCCGAGAGAAGCCATGTAGTAGTATGACCCAGCAAATTTCTTTTTTTGAGCTTTTTTTATTCCCTCTCACAGGCGGAGGGCTGTTTTCTGTCAAACTGGTTGGGGTAAATCCAGGGACGGACGAGATGGAGCCCACTGTGTAGGTGGGCTTTGAATATCAGTTCAGTAAACTTACAGGTCCAGTACTTGGAGGCGACAAGCGCAGGATGTTGACGCGCGCTTCAGAATTGAACGACGCCAAGTGTAATTCCTCGACTAGAAACCTACAAATCGAAGTCGATAAGGAGAGTTGACTTGGGGGTGGACGAACACTTCAGCAACGGTAAGCGATCTATCCGAGGTATGACTTCGAGGAATATTCGAAACTGGCATTGCGGAATATACCATGATTCCCACTGGAATTCATGTACTTATGAGGACACATCGCTGGTACCCATTGTTCACGAGACCCTGTTCAGGTAAGTCTGCATTGGTTGAAGTGGTGTTACGTTTTTCAATTGGACGCCATACGGGGTGGTTTTGTGCATTTCTTGTCCAAAGGATATCAGCCTGTGGGACTGGAAGTCAACAATTACTCTCTTTTTGACAGGTTGGAGGGAACATCGGAGGATTTGGATGGCTGCAAAGTTGTGCATGATGTCAGTGACGTTTATGCAGCAGTGTCGCCGGGTGAATTTACAATTGGAATGTTGCTGTAGAACAAAGCGCTTGCTGGGAAAGGCGAAACGGCCATGATTTCCTCGACTAGGATAGCGTAAAACGGACTTACTTGATATCTCTTCGAGTAGAGTGGAAATGATTCCAGGACCTGAAGATTGCTATGAAAGATAAAGAAGAAAAAAAAAACTCCCCGGTGCTGGGACGATCATATGATCAGCGGCCGGATTTCTACCGCCAAGACCCCAGGCACGAAAATTGAACTCCAGGCTCAGATAGATCCTTAGATGCATGGTTAAAAGGTCGCGGAAGGAGTCGTTTGCAAGCGGTCTTGCGGACTCCAGTCTTCGCAATCAGAGTATTTTGTTCGAATATCAGCCGGGTAGAGTGATTCGTGAGTGGTTAAGTGCGTGTTGTGAATAGATCAACAGTCGGGTATCCAACCAACAGCAGAGTACAACTGAACCCAATGTCTCGTCTCATTTCTCTCGACGCGAGAAAGTTTTACGGCACTGGTAATGCGTCACTTGGCCCCTAGTGCCGTGGCGTCAGTGCTGGCGGCAAAATTATACGAAAGACTAACCTGGGAGGGTGCACCACGATGAAGCTATTCCCCATGCGTTTATGGCACTGGGGACATCTGGAAAGAGAAAAGGAATTAGTGCTGATTCCAAGCAGTGGCGGGTAACACACATGCGACTTTCTGTGATCTTGACTCTCCTGGTTTGCAGCTTCATTAGCTGCCTCCCTACCTGGTCCGCACGAGCCTCGCCAAGGTTTCGCACGACACGGGTGTCAAATCTCGGAGCACGGAGTGCTCCAATCAATAAAGCGTGGATATCCTGGATTGTGACAAGCGGAGGTAGCATCTGCAGCGTATCTGCAGCGTCCATCTGCTGACGTTTCCTCTTGATAAGCTCTAAAGCGAGCTGGAGGCGGTGAGGGCCGTTGTTTCCCGCAGGCCAAAGATAGGTGCGTAACAACGTCAGGTATATGCTAGAAGCCCGTGTGCTGGCGTGGTAAACCCGCCTACAGTGTCTGTTGGGGGGAAGTTAGATTGAATAACGACCTAGGTCCCGGAAGTCTCGAAAGACATACTCCTCGGCTTTCAGATAATCATGCAGCTGATATACATATAGCTCCAGTGCTTTATCGTGCCGTCCGAGTCGACCGAGTAGTATCGCACGAGCCTCAAACAAGTCTGGGAATCGTCAGCAAGAGGCCGAGTGGGGAAAAGAACCGCCTATAATACCCTCAGAGGATATCTGACTATAAAGGCGCTCAACTGTATACCGGTCGGTGGTATCAATGAACTTCAATAGTTTCTCATAATGTTGCGACCAATCTAGACCTGGGTCAATCCCCCGTCTTGAGAAATAGCAGACCACTCACCCTCATCGTTGCGTGTCTTGCCTGATAGCGTCATCTTCAAGTACGAGTCCGCCAGCCGATCATGAAACATAATCGATTCCTCCTGGCGCTCCTCGACAAGGAACTCTAGATACCTGACACACAGCTTCGGGTCGATGAATTCCAAGTGGTCAGCAATAGCCGCTCGAGGGAGCTCAACGTCCTCGGACGTGAAGATCTAGGTAGGTGAGTGCTCTATAAATAAGTACGAGGATATCTGCGCGCTACATACTTGGAAAGCCATGGCGCCATCCTGTTCAAAGATCCACCGCGACGAGGCGAAAATTAGATCTAAATGCTCTGGGCCCAGTTTTCGAAGATAGGAGATTGAAGGGGACAGCTTATTCTCCATTTTCTTCTCCGCTTCACTCAGCCTGTAAGAGCCCGTGACCAGTCGTGCCTTCTTCAAAAACTAGCTCAAGTAGAAGAGGTACGCACTGCTCCAAAAGCTTTAATGCTTTACCGTGCATGTTCATGCCGTTGTACAAATCGCAGAGCTCTGCAAATTTCTGTAAGACGTGAGCTCCGATGAAATACTCAAGGCGAAGGAAATGCAAACCCCTCGCGCGCGCAGCTTCTCCTCCACTTCTGAAACCTCGCACCAATTTGGTACTCGACATAGGGGCCCGAGAAGTCCATGGCCGCAGAAAATGTACGACTCAAACAGCGCCGTGTCGACGATTTGGGCAAAGTGAAGGAGTTGTTCGGGATCCAGAGCGGACAGGGGAGCATCCGGGAGTGCAAACAAGTCATTCAACGACGTCTCGGACAGGGAGTCGATCCCATGGGACTGGTTCTCCGGTGTGATACCTATGGCGGCGAGGGCCAGTGCGACACGCGGATGATGATAGGTCAGATAATCCCATAACATTCTCATGGCTCTGGGTAGGTCGTCCTCGAAGAAGACGGGAACGCTGGGGGTCGAAGAAGCCGTCGAATCTTCGCCTGCCACGGGACGCACCGGCCCACCAAACAGAGATATCCAAGCGTCTTGCGGTACTGCCAAGCGGCCCGAAACCTCCACTGGATACAGCGCTATCACTTTCGCAGGGTTGACGTCCAACGCTATAAAAGTCTTCAAAGCCGGGTCGAATTGTCCCGCACGAAACTGAGCGACGGCGAGCAGCCCACGTATCGTCTTGACCCGTTGCTCCTAAGTATCGTAACCAGGTCAACCTAAGCGGCATGCGGATCGAGGCAGATGTATAACCATACCTTGTCGGGGACCGTATCGGCGTCAAGCTTGTTGAGGAGGGCCAGTGCGTCATGATAGTGTCCGGCATCGACCAGCCCGTTGATTTGGGCATTCCACGGCTTCATGCGCATTTGCCAGATGGTGCTCCCTTCAGCCATAGCTGCTGTGCTGTGGATCCGAGCCGTGACGAGGAAAAGCGAGTTACTCGAGGCAGAAGGCATTAATAGCTGGATGGTTGCGTTGCCTGTGTGTGGGCGAGGGACTGTGGATGATGATGTTGATATTGATGCGGCGTGGTTGAAGGGGAGAGCGAGAGTTTGGATCGGTAGCAAAGATATGGAAGACCGTACTTCGATGACCGCGGTTGGCACGGCAGCTGGAAGGATGGAAAATATATAGGGCTTGAGGAATGCTGAAAAGCGATTTGAATAAGATTTGGAAAAAAAGAGGTCTGCGGGACTGACCGATCTCCCCCGGAGGAGCAAGCCATTCAACGGAAGCAGTCCGCGTGGGCTTTGCATCAGACCCGATGAAAATCCCCGCATCTACATACGCATTTCAGACTCTGATCACGAAAGAACTGGCGAATGAGCCAACGTACTATCCTTCAGAATAAGGGCTTCTGATTCGCTGATCGGGATGACCTGAGGTTTCGATTTCGCCTTGAGGCCAAACGGCATATATCCTCCAAGTGCACTGAACGCTCGCGTTCCTGATGTCCCACGTAGTGGAAGAGAAACAGACGTTGCTACCATTGTGGATATAGAGAATATTGCGTACGCAGTTGCGGAGTATGCGAAACAAGCTGTATCCTTATCCAAGAACGATATTGTTCGAGGAGAGTGCGGCAAAGAGGCTTCCTGGTAGCCGCCAATCAGTGGGCCATAGCTTTCGCGCGATCGACACACCTTAGTCTCTTGTGTTTCGCCGTCTCTCCAGGTATATATCATTACCTTCCTTCGACATCCTACGATGAACTGGGTTACCGACACCCCTGCCGCTTGAGGGCCGGACAGAATCTGCTGAAGGGAGGAGTGGATTGCGAATGAGAAGGCGTCCTTGGTAGTGGGCAATGAAGTGGAAGGTGAGAGCCCAGGAAGCGGAAACAAAGTCACCGCCGCATCTATG
Organism: Mycena albidolilacea; assembly: GCA_029282495.1. Taxonomy (NCBI): domain Eukaryota; kingdom Fungi; phylum Basidiomycota; class Agaricomycetes; order Agaricales; family Mycenaceae; genus Mycena; species Mycena albidolilacea. The sequence goes on along the minus strand of JARIHO010000057.1, from coordinate 397,419 downwards.
GTCCGATAAATATTGCAAGTTGGTTGATCGAATTAAAACGTGCGCACCGGACAGCAGAACCAAGGAATTGATGTCTTTGATGATCCCGATCTGGTCTATTGCCTTGCTCACCGGCCGGGTCTGGATCTCTAGCTGGATTGCCGTCTTGTCGCTGCCATCGACTGGCTTCAAGCATTAGCAATGCGCGACGCCACAGTGGCAAGCGAGTACCGTTTTCATCGATCCAAAAGATAATGAGCTTCCCCGTGGTCGTTCCAACGTACAATCTGTCGTCTAGAGACCTCGTAAATCTAAGCCACCCGCATAGAAGAGGTGAGAGTCGTTGCCTTGGGCGGTCAAGCTCGTTATTTTCTCCTTCAATCCAGAGACAACGGCCGTTGGGCATTCGAATGGAGTCATAATGAGGATGGCCGTCGAGACGTAATAGCCAGTGTGAGTCCCGATACGCCGTACAGCACCTCTACACCTTCGCGCGATGTGGTTTCCCGCAGCAACCTGTCACATTTTGTCACAGTGACGGTGGAGCCGTTCGGCCGAGTCCGGGACATTCGATTTTTTTTTCAGACCACAGAATCTAGAAATTGCGCCGGTTGCCCTTTCCCACATGTTGAATGCACACATCCATTCTTAAGTCTTAACATCATATTGACGAAATGTCCTATGCCAAAAGCAACACATTATTTTACCATCATGGGTTGAATCCCGCCATTTGGGGTCCTTTCAGGCCCTAGTACAAATAGTACTTGGACGTGTACTTAACAGAGATGGTGGCATCTCCAGCGACGCACTGAAAGAAAACAGAACGATTCAATCCACGCCCAAAGACCGGACGGAAGAAACCCATACCGAAGTCGGAGGCTGCCCGCCCACAGTGTCGACGCGGAAGATCTCGGACGCAAGCTCGCCTTGAACCGCGGCAAGCTGAAGCCAGTCGATGTTGGTTGCGGGGTCCGTGGGCGCGAGGATGTCTCCGGTCTTTGCGCCGAGGACGAACGCGGTGGCGTTCCCTGCGAATTTCCTAGAGGTGAAGTCCCATTTGGGCGAGATGCCGGTTCCCGAGGGAGAGGTCACGAAGTAGTGGAACTCAATAATAAATCATGAGACAGAGTTTGTGTAGCAGGAAATAGTTGACCTACGCCGTCAAGGTGTGGCGCACCGACGCGACGCCCAATGGCGGTGGCTGGCACGTCGGGGGCGGCTTTCTCCCAAATGTTGAATGCAGTAGTCTGAACTGTCGCGAATTCCTTGTGGTACAGGCAGGATATGTCGAAGAGCGAGGCGACAGCACCGATTGAGCTGGTTGGAAGGGGAATATTCAGTCGTGCACTCTCTCTCAAAAGCAAAAGGAATCTTACGCGAAGGTAGTGCCAGAGCAGGTGTAGTTCTGGATCCCGACACCGAGCAGGATGAAGAGCGGCGCGGTAGCGGGGCCGACGAGCGCCGTCTGGTTCGCAGGCAGATCGATCACTGCCTTGGACGTATTGCAGTCCTCATCCTTGCGCACGAGGGGCCCCGCAGAAACGAGGAGAGCACCAGAAACAAGAGCTATGAGGTTGAGGGAAACCATTTCGACTTGGGTTGACCGAAAGATGCGAAGCTAAGCACTGCGCTGTGGAATAACCATGAGCTGGACGCTTTTATAGTGAGACCCAACCAACCCACGCCGAACAAGTATTCGTGATGCTTCATTCCCATTGCCGCGGCGAGACAAAGAGACAGAGGTATATCCCGCATAATCACCGAGCTCGCAGACACTGCATTGAACCAGAAAGACCTTCCGCATAGGTAGGGGCGGAATCGGCAAGCTGCCCAGAAGATCCGGAGCTCAGGGAGTTGCGTGATTTCCGCGGTCATAGAGGGGAATAGCCCAAAACACTCAGTTGGCGTGAGTCAGCTTGCCGCGACGGAGAAGTTGGCAGAGCGTGAACAATGGATTCGGTAGACCGAGGGAGTGGTTGGTAGGAATCTATATTGGGGTTCTGCCAATTCAGATGTTTCAGATTTCACTAGTACTCGGCCGCGTTGTCGTTATGGATAACGCGTTGTCCATTCCCCGACGGTGTTCGGTCGTCCGATAAGCTGAGATTTGAGCAAACCTGGTGGAGTCGGTCATGCACATACCGTAGGCGTACTGTCGAGCAGCTGGAAGATCTGAAGCGGTCTTGATATTCGACAGAGCATCCATAGCTGCCAGCGAATCGACGGCGAATTCCGACTATAAATATGCCCACCTGAGCCACAGGGCTTCCTGTATGAGCCCGAATGCTTGAGAACCCGAAAACGTCCGCGCAATCTGAGCAACCTTAATTACTCTGTTGCTTCGGGTTGCACAATAGGTACGTGCTTGTTGGCATCACTGGATGGCTGGAATACGAGTTAATCCAAGAGTGATGACGACAACATTGTTTTTGGTTTGTTCAGCGCGAAGGCCCAGACGAGTGTGTCGTAGGAACCCATTTCAATGTCGGATTCCAGTCAAATTGAGGGGCCGGAACGCCGAGAGCGCTGATGAATCGTCGGAACCTGGGGGTTTCAAAATAGCCACGATTCATAAGACGATGAATGCGGCCGGAACTACACGTTGAAGACTTTATTTGGACGTTAGACGTTGGCCCGCAAAAAGGGGGTCAGCTGTGGCTTGGAACGCTGCTTCGAAATCCACGTATGTACACTAGAACCGCCTGGACCGTCCAGTCGAGCGCCGTGGCCAAAGCCGCTGGCAGATCGGATGTGCAAGGCCACTGTACTGGGCGAGTGCAGGTTCTTGGCAGAAGCTGTCAGTACACCCACTGGTGCAGTTTGTACTCGATGCTGACTCATTTTCCGCACGCCGCCAGGCCCCCACACCCCGCCCCCTCTTTCGCGCTAATATTCAGGGACCACCGCGCCAGCTTTGCGACATCTGGTCTTCCGCGTCTTGGAACCCGGCGAAAAGGTCACACATGGAGAACAGTTGAAGTCCCAGACCGTCCGCGCTGGATGTGTGGTTTTGGGCATCATTGGTTGTCAGATCTAGGAGCCTGAAGATTAGTAGGCGATACGCGAAGTCCGCGGAAAGAGCAGGTACGAGATCCCCTCTTCTTTCCTTGCACACGAGGACGAAGGGCGCCACAGGAGTCTACTGGTGACTTACTTCCGGCAGCGGAAATGGTACACCCCTCCTGCGACAAAATCTTTTGGATTTTTAGTGTGGCGCAGGAGGTTTGGCGCGGTCTTACCCAAGAACTTCTCGCTACGCCCACCGGCAACAGCCGAGACGGGACATGCATCCGAGGTATCGCACTGCCTCAGGGCTAGTGTATGTACTACGCGATGTGCGGCGTCAGAATCCAAGGCATGCGAACGGTTTGTGGGCGCGCCATCAGACTGCGCAGCTCTAGCGTTTGGCGGCTTTTGGAGTTCAAGAGGAAGCGTCGAAGTGGGACCCTCCCAGGGGTACAAGCTAGCCACGGGCCGAGGTCTACAAAGGCGGGAGGGCACAGAGGGACGCCGAAAAACTCGGGGAGGGAAGGGAGGCGATCCTCCCGTGGCTGAATCTCACGTCGATCCCACTTGTCAGTGCGATGGCGCCCTGAGAACTGATTTCGGTAGCGTTCCTTGAGTCAGAGCGGAAATAGGACCTACTTCAATAAACAGTAAGATTTACGGCCCGTGAAGAGAGAATCGAGTTCGGGAAGTGAGATCGCTGCACCCCTGACACAGTGGGTCTTGGTGCTATGCCTACTCTGAGTGCAAGAAAGTTAGCCAATCGTTTTTCCCCGTTGCATTCGAAAATCTTCCCCGGGTCATATGGATAACGGAGGGGTAAGAAATCGAGCGAGGGGAAGGGGAGGCAGCGGAACAGAAACAGGGTGGGGTGAGTTTCATCGCCAGAATGATCTCCGATTTGAGAGAGAGCACAATAGCTGAGACCTCGCTTTCCAGGTACAGACGTTGAGCTACGAGTTTACCTTAAGTCTCGAAACGCGAGAAATGTGATCCCATAATCCACTTCTTTTGCGGACACAGCGATAGCGCTCGATACGCCATAGGAGTTGAGTCCAGCCACCAGTTTGCCGGGCGTAACTTTGAAAGAGCCGAGAGAGAAGGCCCAGGACACTCCCAGTAGTCTGGAGATACCACAGATGGTTGGTGATCTGATCAAGTCGGAGGAGTCTGAGAAGTCGGCACTCGAGGGATAACAAGAAACTAGAAATATCAATGGCGACTCTGTGTCAACGAAGAAATTTCGCAGCAAATTGAGGCGGCCTAGTTCAAGGTCTCGTCCAGCCAGTAGCAAGCATGTCGCTGACGGCACATGTTAGAGATCTCTCAGTGTCGGTGAGCTTAAAGAAGATACCTTTGATCTCTCCTTTGCGTTTACGCGCCACGAGATTATCAGCTTGGATCCACAAGTCTGGGAGTCGTGCTGAGGGTGCTATCAGAATGCCCTCGGCTGGAGTTGCTCCTAGTCTTATGGATGGTTGCGCGCCTCTATCGATTGGAGCGAATTTCTGGCGCATTCGACTTGCGATACGTCATTCGACTGAATGAGGATTACTGGGGGAATTGGGAGGCGGGTAGATGGGGATGTCCCAAGATATGCCAAACATTGCCCCTAATTTCAGGGAGAGACGCTGAACGCGCGTTTCTGCGCGGAATGGAAGGAAAGTCGGATCCAAAACGTCATAGTCACTGAGAAAGCTGGCAATTTCCTTGCACAGTTCCAACAGATGCTGTCGCTCAGCGGCTGAAGATTCGGAATCCGATTCGAGAGCGAGATGACGGACAGCGTCGCGAAAGAGCTTTGGTGGCTTGGATTCCACCAGCAAACGGACCATGTTTTCGCCGTATATGTTCAGACGGATGCTTCTATACAACAGAGGCTCAATCCTGGGTGAAAATCCGTCTCAGATTGTGAGCTCGTGGCACAGAAACTGACCCCGGCCGCTGGGCGATTCGTAGAAGTGCAGGGATCGTACCAGGATGCGTAAGGGCAGTGGTTTCGAAAAATTCATGCTCGATTTCTGCAGGAAATGTCGGTGCAACAGCCATGATCCCCACCAGCGAAGCCACTGAGCAAAAGGGAGAAGGGGAGGCACAAGAGTCACGTGTGCAGTTCCGTAATTCACTGATCCGAATTCCGCCGATGATGTAATGATCAGGGTGGTTGAAGCATCACACCGCTCAGAACAAAGTTTCTTGGGTAGAAATGGGAGTGGGCAGCGACCGTCGCATCAGCAAGCTGTTTGTACATGTTGCTTGATGCCGGCCCACCGCTAACTGAGAGGATCAAAACGCCTTCACGTTTTTGAGCTGAGGGCTCTTGAACCAAGACTCAACTCCACTGTTAAATGTACTTATAAATATATATCTTCCTTTGGCTTCGTAACTTTTTTCCTACCCAGCAAAATTTAGTGTACCTAAACCGCCGGTATCAATAAAACACAAACCTGGTTGACATTTGGCATGACCTCGAAGTTAGATAATATGAATATATTGTCGCTCGCAGCCGGCCGGAGCCATCAGTCCGGCTTGATGAGTCCAAAAACGTGAAGTGGCGGAACACCCATCAGATGCGTTATTTCTGTGACAAAATTGTGACCAGTCGCGTCAAATCCACCGACGACACGCGTTTTCAACGGTTTTGGGACCCTTATACATCGGATAGGCCATGACAATGGTGTGTGTTGATACTTTATACACTAATACACGTTCTAACTGTGTCGGAATTTTTTTTGAATCAAGGTTGCCTGCTAATTCCTCGGAATTTCCACCTACGAAGTGGTGCGCACACAGACAGACCATGGGCTCGGAGAAGGCAACGGCACCTTCAAGAAAGCCCAAGAGGCGCTCCGAACCCACTGTGGCCCAGCTGGCCACTCACAGAGCCAACAGTATAAATAAATTTGATGTATTTTTGCGGATCTAGTACATTAGTGAGTGATCTAGTATGTAGGGAACCTTGTTTCGATGCTTCTAGGCCTCCTCAGCCTGCCGGGATGCTTGGAACGATGTGGTACAAGTCAGGATGAAGTCGGCGCTGATTGATGTGGCTGTGGCCCAATCCATCAGCCCATCAGATCTCGGTCGGTGCACACTCCCAGTAGAAACAGAGGCAGAAAGAGTGCGGGATTTTTGCCATTGGTCCTAGAATGGATGCAGGCCACACAACTACTGCTTTTTCCGTCTTTCCCGCGCCAGCCTGCAGCAGAGCAAAGGATGCCGGCAGTACCAGTGCTGCTTTGCTACTTCTTCTACAACTTTGTGCCGCACTGTCACCGGTACCACCAAAGGGACGGCAACAGCAAACCACAGCTCTTTAATGGCAGATTTCTACCAAAGGCCATACTTATCGGACCAATGGCAAAAATCCCGTGCTCTTTCTGCCTCTGTTTCTACCCAAGTAGAAACTTTGTTTTGCACGGTGTGCATTAGTCTGTTGTTAAGCGCGGGGTCCCGATTGGGGTAAGCGCTTGTATATAATCCGCACAGCCACACTGTTCTTTGGAAGACGACCGCGAAACTAGCATCAATATTTTCGAGAAATTCTAGCATAAGAATGTTTTATTCACCACTTAAAAGCTCCTCCAATTTATTTGAACTTTTAAAGGGCTGTTTGAGGCTTGAGGTGCGACACAAGTGATAGTCACATGTCATGCTTCGGCGCTTCATCCACCTGGACTCTGAGCTCTAGATAAAAAATCTGAGCAGGCAGTAACATTTAGTGCACTAATGTAGATTCATCTGCACCAAAAACTAGTTTAATTATTTATCCTATAAACACAAAAGATCGAAAACCGGCGGCGTGGCTGTGCAGATTATGTAACAAGGCTTTACCCTGATCGGACCCCCGCGCTTACTAACAGACTTCAATATATCGAGGTACGAGATCAGGGCATATTGAAGTCTGGCTGCGAGAGACTAGGTGTGCATTCAATTTTGTGGTGCGACGGGACCTTGAACAAGGCAAATCAAAGCAAATACACAGACTTAGCGGCATATTGCAGCAGAGGCGCGTATTCTATGCGGTCATTTCTCCTGCCCTGCTGCTTACATTACATCATTTTCAGCGCAAGGTACCAGGGCCTCGATCGTGTTCCTACTGCCAGGTGCGGGCTAACACTGCATTTGCTCTGCAAAGCTGCCGCTGATACGCACCACCATGCAAGCCTCGGCTCTCTCAGACCTCTGCATGCCCGCGTCTACCACCGAGGCACTCATGCCGATCCACCCCGAGCAACCAAGTACGGGCGGCTTGGGATTTTTATGGGATGCACCCAGACAAGAGAGCGAGGTGTCAATGTCGAATATATTGGTGTTGCAGCACTAGGAGATGGAGAGGCGCGCCATCCACCCGACGAAGCGGTTTTCGATTGGTCCCCAGATGCACAGGCGCGCTTATCTTCTGTGCGCGCGGTTCGCATCCACCGTGCCGAAACAGCGCCCGTGTTCTGCTCTATACCACCTAACCCTGGACTCCTCCCAGCCCTAACTCTTCGCCACGAGTACGCTCACTGTGCCCGTGCGCGCCACTTCTGCCCCTCGCTTCACCACCTGGTACGATGCATCTAACTAGGTCCGATTGTTACCTGTCTTCGAGCTTCAGTGAATCACGCTAACGATGCTCTTGATTCTTGGCAGATTTAACTTGGCGTTCATTCATCTAGATAGATCTACAGCGTGTCGTGTCGCCGCCCTCTCTTCCTTACCCCCGTACGGACCGCGAGTGTACCGCGCAGGACAAGGGGGGCGACCTCGAGGCACCCCCGCTCAAATTTCTTACAAGTCCCGGAGGACTCGTGTACCGCCCGCCCGCTGTGCTTCCACCCCACTCTCCGCCTCGTGTCGTGCAGACAGACCAGGCTGGCTACCCCATATCCTACGCTACATACAAATTTCGGTCACGGTATGTCTTGGCGGGTGCGGCGCACCTGTATTGCGGCGACACCGAGCACGCAGGAAATGGGCATGGGCATCACCCGTTCCCGGTGTGGTGTTGTGGCGCAGGCGCGGTGGACTCGGCGCTCTCGGCACTCTCCCCACCCTCCTTGTATTCATCCCTGCCCGCAAGTGTTTATCATCTGACTCCGCCGCGTGCCGCGCCACCGCTATCAACACTCCCATCGCGCCAACCACGCCATCCGCTTATCGCCGCCGTCCTCGCCTTCAATCCCGCGCACCCCAAGCCCGTGCGCTCGGGGTGCCGCCTCGTACACTACAAGACGATGATGCTCGACACCGAAGGACAAGGGGTCCGGGAGTTCAATATTCAATTCTGAGATGAATCAACATAACATCGATCCCGCTGCAGCTTTACTATCATTGCCCTACCTTTGCAAAATATTTTTGATGGGCATTGTGCGTAAGCGTCTCACTTGAATTTCTGCAAATTTTGGGATTTACGGAGCCATACATATGAATCCCTCACTTGAATATTTTCAGGCATATTGGTGGCCTGTGGAGGAAGCCTTAAGGTTGCCGAGTCGAAAACCGCAAAACCCCACCTTTGCAAAAATGATGGCCCGCCAAATTGGCAGGCCATCATTTCTGATGAATTTCATCAAAAAATCGATTCTCGATTTTCCTTTGGACTCCCATCCCAGTCGTCAGCTTCAGAATCCACATAGGAAGGCTCATCTAGGACGCATAAACATATAATCTTTATCTCAAGGCATTTGACTCAAAATTGCGAATAATAGATTGATTTTTTGCAGAGGTACATAGGGCCTTTTGCAAAGGTACGGCAATGAGTATCAACACCAGCGAAATCTCCGATCAACTCCGACATCGGCTCACCTCGGCGCGCGTCGTCGAATACAAGCCGAGCTACTGTTTGGCCGATTGATCGCTTGCGGCACCGTGTTGGCATCCAGCGTGGTTGACGGATTCCAATGGAAAACAACGGCTTCGGCTGTCAACCATGTGTTCTAATAGACTCTTCTGCAAAATTCCACTGGTTTCCGTCGTATTCCACCGTTTGCACAGGATGCATTGAATACGGATTCCCCACATAAGTCACAATTCAGTCGCACGGTGGTAGTGTTGTACCGCAGCATTATCTTGTTCAGTACGTTGTTTGTTCAATGCATAAATATTGCAGCTCATATTAACCCTTCGCCTTACAGCAGCCAATTTCACCAATTTCCTGCGTCGATTCGTTGGTGTGTGAACGACCGTCTTCATTTCTTTACATAGTACATTCAATACAACAGTGTCGCTCATTCAAACGATAAATCGACAAGTGTTTGTTCTGGTTCAATATCAGGAGAGGTATCAATAAGCGGAATTCCTTTTCCACGCAGGTTCATTTTGGCATCCATCCTCGACTTCACCTCCCTCACTTTTTGTCGACATCCTAAACGATCGCAGCGCCCACCACACCCCCAAAGACAGCGACGAGTATAGCCAAAATCAGTCCATTCCCGGACCACAGCGGAACAGCACCGCCGGTAGTTCCCGACTGCGAGCTGGAGGGAGAGCCAGAGATGTCGGAGGCGCTGTTGGAGGGGAGGAAGGGGTTGGTTGCGGATGGGGTGCCTGTGACCGAAACTGGGAAAACGTCGGTGTCAGTGTGAAGAGAAGATGGAAGGGGGAAATAAGGCGGGGAATCAATCAGACATGTAAAAGGAATGGAAGCGGGGAGGGAGTAATAAACTCGTGATGATGGGAATGAATAAGATGCGCGGTGGGTGTGGGAGGCGCGAAGGCGGCGAATGAGGATAGACGACGTACGGGTAGTACTACTACCAGCGCCACCACATTGCTGCTGCTGCGCGCCGATGGCCGCACCGAGCTCAGCGGCCTGGCACTCGCTCTGAATACATGACATGGACTTGAACTGGAAGTCAGGGTTGGTGCACACGCAGGTCAAGTTGCCCCTGCGCCCATATAATCATGATCAGTGAACAGGGGGGAGAGGAGAGAGAAAACGAAGAGGGAATAGCGCACAGGATGTTACACTCGGTCGCAGCGGCGGCGTCGGTGATGCATGTGAGGGCACATGGACCGAGGGCGGCCGTTGCGCTCGCCATGGCGGCGCTTGCCCCGGCAGAGCCGGACGAGAGACCGGCAGAGATGGCGGAGCTTTGGCTGGCGGAAACAGAGCTCCTGCTTGCAGAGGCAGAGCTCCTGCTGACAGAGGCTGAGCTCGCGCTGCTGCCCTGAGAAGACTGGGAGAAAGCCCCGGAAGCGAGGGCGAGGATTGCGGTTACAGCGAAGCGCATGTTTTGCGTGAGGGAAAACGTGTGAAGTGGGGCTTATATATTTGTGGAGAGGTATGTCGATGTCATCCAATGATCATCTACTTGGAAATTCAGTCTATATTTGCAGTTTTCCCTGTCCTGGTTGATAGCGATCCACTTCCGAGCCATTCGGCCCATATGCTGTGCGAGGGGCCGTAATTCAGGTAATCTGGCCAAATGTCAACCGTGGGAAGGAGGCCGGTGCTGAGTCCAGTGCTTACTTACTTTCGAGGACCCTAGATCTGAACAAGCTTCGGCTTCAAAATGCGGCGCAGCACCGGTATTGGAGACGAAAGGAGGAGTAGGTACAGCGTAAGAAATGGAAGAAGGTCTCGTGGAATACGTTTGCGGCGTGGGTAGCGTCTAAAAACTATCATGCCGTTGGTGGTCATGGGTCAGATGAGGGGAATGGTGGCAACGGCTTGGGGCGATTCGGGAGTTGAGTGTAACAGTATTGACACGCGTTGAGGCTGTCGGGTGCTTTTCGATCTCTGGAAAGGAGGGATATTCACACTTGGTGAATGGGGCGGAGGTGGAGTGTTGAAGTTGCGAGCGGTATATCGGCACATGCCGGTTGATTGATTGTCCGCTTTTTTGGGCTAGATTGAGAGAGTCTCACCCTTGAACATTGCCGATGTATTGCCGCGCGGCTCCGGGATTAGAGAGGTTTGCGCAAAAGCCGCATGCGGCTTGGCATTTTACAAAGCCGTATGCGGCTTATCTCATTTTGCAGACTTAATGCTTCGATTATTTTTAATTACGTCCGAGTATACATTAAGGCAGGAGAACGGATAGTAATAGTGGCGGGCTCTGCCCCTTGCCGGCCCTACCTGCTTTATGACTTTTCTGGCTTGAATTCTCAGTGCTGACCAAAAGCAGATTTATAATTGGATCACCCATCATCACTGTTTCCCCCCTACAACTCGGAGTTCTTAGTGTACTGGTTCAATATTTTATACACATAAACCACACTACAAGGACTTCCCCTTGGGTGCAAAAGACCGGGGCCAACTGACTTGAGTATCCCGCACAGACAAATGTTTTTGGACATTCAGGTAATCCAATACTTTTTCCGACTCAGTGTACACGTCCGGCCGTTCTGACCCTCAAAACAGTGGCTATGAGCACATGGAACAGTCACCATTTTGGGAGTCAAACGGCTGGGAAAAATATAGAGCTCAGAAGAAAGAATCCGCGAACTTCGCTTCGCGTCCGTGAGTCAGATATCCTGTGTCCCGGTGAACCGCCGAGCTACCGATGTGGAGCTGGAGAAAAAACGTGACACTCGAGGTGGACTTTCCAATGCATAATTTTTGTAGAACAAACATGGCATACTGTAGTATTTCGTTCAATTCTAATGTGCTGTGACCTGTGACAGAAAAATTAGAACTTTGAAGTTCTAAAATCGACTGAGAACCGTGTGACACCATTTTTTTTTCTTATATCAAGAGAAAAGTTGAGAGCCTCTAAAAACACTTATAATGTGGTTGTTCTACACCCCAGGAGACACTTGTATTAGCAGACGGCGCTATGCCAGGAGAAATTGAGCCAAAAGAGGTCAGATCAATCAGCTGACATATGCACAATTTTTTATGAGGACACAGATGCGGGTGTTGCAGCAGTCGAAATGGAGGGGTCAGTCAAACGCACATGCTGCGCAAATGCAGAGTACGCGGATTTTTGGAGACATGCTAATGACAAAGATGAGGATTTGGAGGTGCCGGGGCTGTAGTAGTTTACGTGTGGACTCAGCTGTCTCAATTCCTGCTACCGACGTCATTTTTGAAGAGCCACGAATGAGGGGAAGATGGAAGGAGTTAGTTCCCACTCACGTGAAAAGCGGCATTTCGTGTGAACCCCTTGGTGCCATTGACCACCACACATTGCCGCGCCACGGAGCAAAAATGGGCCTTTTTGAGCCTTTTTGAGCATTTTTCAGCACATTCTAATATGCCCTTGGTGACCTGTGACAGGTAAGAAAATTTTCTTATATTTTGGGTCCTGTGACGCGTGACATAAGAATTGAACGAAATGGTACAGTAGAATGAAGTACGAAATGATGACAGCATTGAACAGGAACTCGACATTTCGTCCTCCGCCGACCTTCAGGCTTTGAAGTACACTCCCATCTCGCGAATGTCCTCAATCAACGCAGGGGGATTATCCAGCCCCGCGAAGTGCCCACCAAAATTGTGAACTTTGACGAATCCAGTCAGCACCCGCAGTTCATGACCGCACGAAGAAATTGTTTTGAACCTACATTTATAGAACACCAAATTGCCAGTCTTTGCGACATATTCCTCCGGCCACAGGGCTAGGTTGTATTTGAACTCGCTGAACAACAGCGGTGCATCTGTAGGCGCCTTTGTGTAGTCTGTGCGCCAGGGGCTGGCATTCTGCGCGTAGATCCAGACGGAGGAGAGGAAGGAGCGCGTGAGGTAGTAGAGCGAGACGGAAGTCAGTATTGCGGTGTTATTCAAGACGGAAGGCGGTGTGCCAGCTAGCTGGGGATCTCTCCCTGCCAAATGCCAAAGGTCAGGAAAATTTTAAATGGGGGAGATATGACTGACAAAGCTTGAACTTGGACCCGATCCACGCGAGCTGACCGACTGGGTTGTCGTACAGTGCCAGTCCAATATCATCAGGCTGTACTAAATCAGAATCCCAACCTCCTCATCAGAACCTGAGGCCTTGCCTTGAACTCATGTTCCTGGAAGTATCCCTGCCCGAATGCGAAATACGCGGCGGTACGGCGTTCCGTGACTTGCTCATCCTCGCTGAGCGTGATGTTTTGTTCCGCTATTTCCTCCGCAGTGGGCGGAAGGAATATGAGTAAGGCGAGATGAGTAGCACGGACTGTTTGGTTGTAGGAGTTGTACAGATCATACGCTATCGCTGCTCCCTGCACTCGATGATAAGCAAGAGAGCGAATTCAACACTGACAGATGGCCATAGGAATTAGTACGCACCCAATCGGTCCCGCTCACGGCATAGGTGGAGTACCCGAGTACCTCTGTCATGAGGGTGTTAAATATCCTCGCTGAATCGCTGTTTGTCCAGTTCTCGGGCGGCGGGGAGGAAAATGTGAATCCAGGGAGCGACGGGACCACGAAGTGGTACGAAACATTCCTTCCTGCCGAGTTCGCTGTGCTGCATTTGGTAAGAGGCTTGATGACAGGCGAAAATTCATGGAAAGATCCTGGGTGTGCGTACATATCTCGTCAGAAAAATGAACAGTTTGAACGAGAACGCCGCGTACCGCCCCAACCATGAAGTAGGACCAAAGGGATTGCATTGGGATCCTGCGACCGCTCGTGCACGAAGTGGATCTTCAGGCCTTCAATAACCGTGGTGAATTGCCGAAATCTGCTCCGTCAATCAATATTAATCAATATCCAAATCAGAGACGCGAAGAATGCTCACCCGTTCAACTCCGCTTGCTGCACTTCCCAATCGAAGCTGGTCAGCCATTCACTGCGAAGGCTGAGCAAGAAGTCTAACTGAAGTTCTTTTTGCTGCCCGGTGGGGTAGAGTGCAGTCTCGGGAAGACGCGTGTTGTTGACGAGGTCCAGCGTGCGGGAAATTTCGCTGGTGAGATTGATTTTGAACGGCTGCAAGTTGAAGCTGTTATTAGCATTGGCGGCTGCAGTGCCTGCGCTAGCACATATTATAGCGAAAGCAGCCGAAGTTATTAGGTTGAGATGAAGGGGCATCATCAGCCAGGTCGTTCGATGGGGAGCTGCGCTCAAGTGGATTCGGAAAGGTTTCTAAAGTGCAACTTGAAGAAACCCGCTCAACGCCGCTGTCACTGGCGGTTTGAGACATGTAAGTAATACAAACCAGCTCGGAGCTTCTTAGTAATCTCCCGAGTCTGCTGAGTACGTAGAATGAACGGACAACACGGCCTCGAATGAGAGGTCGGTGATTACCGAAGCTGCACTTGCAGACATGTAAGTAATACAAAGCAGCTCGGAGCTTCTTACTAATCTCCCGAGTCTGCCAAGTACGTACAATGAACGGGCAACATGGCCTTGAATGAGCCGTCAATGATTACCGAAGCTGCACTTGAGTTGGTGGGAAGAGTATCCGGAAGATTGAAGTAAGGGGGACTAGTAAAGTCCAGAAACTACTTACATGTGATGTGATGGTGCATCAATGCACCGCGTTTGGATTGAGGATGTACTGAACATTGTGGTGAAACGCGGTACATGCACTCGAATGCAGTACTTTTCATACGAGAACCGCGTACGCATGATCTTCGGGATCCGACGTGTTGCGCCAAGTATTTGTGCTTAGTTCTCTCTCTCTTACCGCCACCTTCCCATCTTACGTATCTTACCGTCGCAGCCTGAGAATACTGCTCCCCAGCGCACCCTAAGACACCGAAATGCGACATGCGGTGTGAAATGTATTGCTCCCTTGGGCAGTCGGAGCCATCTTGAGGCTCCAACCTTTTAGTTTTCGTGTACGGTGAGATGGAGGATGAAAAACGGTTGCAAAACCGTGTGAAACAGTTTAAAACAGTTTATACAGGTTTTTTTTCCAGGAAGGGTATCAGTAAAATGTTTGGGAGTGACAAAATAGACGACACCAGAATCCCAGTTTTTTCACTGTCCGTTGCAGGTTCCTTATGCCCTGCACATTCAGATTGAGTACCTTGCAGAGGAAACAAACCAGCGTGTCAGTGCGGATATGCCCACTTACATATGTGTGCCCATTTTCATTTTCTCCGATGGCCACCCCCCCCCCCATCCTGGTGGAAAAAGAGACGGGACACAGGAAAGATCGAGACACTGGATGATGGAATGTGCGGGAAGTCAGGGGAACGAATCGGATTAATAGTTGTCCTTACAACGCCCAGGAACCCGGTTCGTATGGTTGTAACTGGCATAGCGGGGTCGTTTGAAAGAAAACTTAAAGGCAACGAATGAGAGCTGAACTCTAATTCACCCGGGTTGGCCACGGAGGGCCGCAATGGCCGCAATGATTCATTGGGTTGCTAGATGAGCGCAAGGTGTACATTACGCAGCTCAGTCAAGCTGGAGCTAGTAGGGGGTGGTTGAAATGGACAAATGTATGAATTATTAGAGAGGTTGTGCAAAAGCCACAGGAAGTATTTTGATATTTTGAACTGACAAACCAACTATAACTGACTCACATGAATACCATTTTGAATGTTCCATTCATGCGGCTATCCAATCAAATCCGGCAAATACAATGATTTTGTCCTCGAGTTTCCGCACCGATTCCACACCACCCACAAATTGAATGACGAATCAGGAAACCATCCCGTAGTCTAAAAGGCTTCCTTGCACTCAACAGGGTCATTGAAAGCTCAATTCTTCCTATGTGAACCCGGAAAATCCCCGTGGCTTTGCACAATGCCCAGAAGCCGCGTGCGGCTTGTGCACAACCTCTCTATTTAAAGATGTGGGTTGCTGAAAATAGAGCGAGAAGAGAATGTGGACGTACCGGTGATAAGCCGTGAAACGGACCATGGGTGAAATAGCAAGGAATTTGCCGATTTCTGCCTTAATCACGTAGCACACTGATAAGCACGGGATTTGTCCACCCACGCTTTTTCGCGTTTTCATGACAAGACATGTGCTGGGATATGCTCCAGAAGCGTCAGTACTGAGGTTCCCAAGTAGCTAGCAGGGCAGGAACCACTGAGTAATGGATGGGAACGGGGAGGAATACTCTGGAACCATTGGCAAGTGCTCGCTCCGAAACCTGTAGGAGATGTGTAGCCCAACAATCAAGTGGAACATGAAGTCTACTCTATTCCCGCTCACGGAACTAGACGGGACGGACTGGAATCCTGTTGTGGTGTGTTGGACATGGGACGCGTAACGCGTTCTGATCAAATGATCACTGGAAGGGGCTGGGGACATCACATCTTGATGGTTCCACGCCATCCCGGGCATTCCGGATAAGGGATGGTCACTAAGCGAGGGTCTGATCACTTGGACCTACACTCGTCGGCTCTTGGAACAAGTATCCATACTGGGAAGTACTTCGAATGCAGTACCCCTGAAGAGCTACGGACTAGGGGCTTCTGTTCCAGACGTTCCGGTAGGCGGGAGGGCACGGGCATTGGGAGGAACAGCGTATATAGTCAGGATCGACATAGGGGATCGGTTGTGATGGCTTAGGCACAGTCTGACCGATCGTACATGTGCTCAGGATTGTACCAGGATGGCGTGCTCGACATGGGCAGCCAATGGAAGGACTCAGATACCCATTCTTATTTTACTCATACCTACTTATTCTCGGACGTTTCCATGTGTTTCAGGTGTTTGTATTTAGTAGCAGGGGCATCTTGAGCGACTTGACAGAATCACCCCACGGCTAGTAGGCGGAAACGCTTGCGAATTGGGCAGATACCGGGGAGTTCGAACAAGGTGTCTCTTGGAATTCATCTTGGCTTGGAATCTTTTATTTTGTTATCGGTATCCTTGGGATCCGACTTTGCCGTTCGTCTGGAATAGTCTGAAAGTGACTGGAACTGTTTGGATTGTGCTGAGTACGCACTTGGTTGTTTGGGTTGTGTTGTGAAGAGCTTGGGATCAGAACCCACTACTGTTAAAGAGCTTGGGATCGGAACCCACCACTGTCTGGAGCGCTTGGGATCGGAACCCACTACTGTTATTACTGTGTCACACTTGGAATCGGCATCCACCTCGCTTTGGAGAACCCCAGCAACTCGTTCTCGTTTGTTTTCATAGCTGCGAAGCTTTACATCACCGCGCTACTGTGCTTCCTGTTTGTTCGAGTCTACCCTCATTCAATCAGATCTAGCCAGAACACTTGTACAGCAAGGGTTCCATATGCATCGACGTTCCCGTTGCGTCCCAATAGCTTTTCTGTCTGTTCCGGTTTTATTCCGGTTCACTCAGAACAAGGCTCGAATACTTGGACTTCGTTCCAAGGACTTCTATAAACAACCCAACACTCTTTCCTCGTTTCCGAGGTCTATACCATTCCCTGCAACCTTTTATAAGGCCCTGTACCAGGGTCTGATACTCGTCTGTGTGCGTCTCGAGCACTTCCGTTCCGTTCCGACGCACTTCTGTGTGTAGGTTTGGTTTTGGTTGATGTTTTCTTGATAGGTTCAGAGCACATCGATCAACACTGCTCCAAAGGATTAGCATAAGTCCTAGATGGCTAATCAGGGCTTGATCCTGCATGAGGACCTTAATCAAGTCTGCCTGGGATGCATCAGCTGGAAAGTTCATACTGGTTGACATCCATGATTAAGGGTTTAATTGCTAAGATTAAGCATCGCTGCTTAATCAAGGCATCGCGGGGCCCACAAACAACATGGGCAATATTAATCATCCTCTCTGATGATCTGGGGCACCATTGTGGGGTCTTGATTAGGTGTTCAAGTACTTTTTTGTGCTTGATTTACAAACGGAGCCCTGCGCGACAGATCAGGTGACTCGGGTTTAGCAGTAGCCGGTTATTCCGACTGCGGCTGGGTTTCGCTTATCAACTATCCGATCATTGTTGCCATCCTGATTTGGTTACTTGAACCAGGCCAGGACGATAACTCGCATATCTCTACAACCACCTGGCGGTTTGGGCTGATTAAGGTACTGGCTTAAAGCCAGCACCTTCCTCTACCTAATACTGAAGGTCCTTAATGGGGGACACGAGGATAGAAGATGGGACTGTCAACACGATCGAACAAGAAACAGTCACACCGGACACACTCAAGCACTAAGGGGTCGATACACGAGGATCCTATATATTTACTTACACGTGATTAACTACGGACACCTTACTCATATACCAGCGAGTAGAATAATCATCGTATTGTAAGCATAATTGTACAGTATATAAGGAGGAGGTTTTGGCATGGATAGGCACTGAACTTTCTGTCCCTAAGAGCAGTAGCCTTTACCGGGTATTACTTGATAAACGACGGAGATTCGGGACTTGTCACCCAGGACTGACTTCGTTAAGAAGTTTTGTTTCATCTGCACAAGTAACTCAATATCAATTGTTGACTCGGGATCTTGGGATTGGGAATGGTTAAGAAGCTAGAGAGAGCTTATTAGGATTGAGAACACGGCACCGCACTACAGTAGCCTCGGAAGGCTTATTATTTGGGATTTGGAGAACACGGCACCTTGTTAGGATTGGGATTGTTGGCTCAAGCTTCTACAGCTTTTAAACTCGATTTGTTGGCTTAGGCACTCGTTTGACATTGCTCAAAGAGGTCTAATACTCTAAATCAACCCTTGCACTTCGGACTAGACCTCTCAAAACAGGCTTGTTTCCTCGCAACCTCTGTTGGATTATCTGTGCTCCTTGAACCTTCTTTAAGCGTTCAAAAGAGCCGTACTCGGTGGCACAGTCTAAACCATTCAAGGGGAAAGTAGTTAGGATTTGGTTAGTAGTTGCGTTTTTGCCTTAATCAAGCAACTCGCATTCTGCTCGTTGGGTCTTGATTAAACTAGTACTGCTGTTGTAGACACCGAGCAAGCATTTCACCGGACGACATCTTGCTTGTAAGTGTATGAGGGCGAACTAAGTTGGAAAACAGAGAATCTATTATTCCAAAACAGACATGGTTGTTGAGCAACCGTCTTTTTGAAAATCTGGAATGGAAATGGGCGAAGTATGCACTGAGACTGAACTGAAAGGGGCTGAAAAAGCCGGAGCCAGAAGCGGTACCTAGATATGTAGGTCAGTACTAGCACACCAAATTGAAGTTACCTTACCAATAGGAACTCAGATACTGGTGCTTCGTTGGTTTCGGACCTAGCATCCAATTTGTGGTGGGAGGACACATTCACCTGTATGTGCGCTAGTGTTGCCGCGACTTGGGACAAACCGACTCGAAGTCGACTTGGGGACATCAACTTGAGCCGAGTCAAATCAAGTTGATACAATTGACTTGAGGTCAACTTGAGTGACTCAAGTCGGGTCCCCAGCAGGTTGTGTATTTTGACCAGAGGACGCGATTCGGGCAATAATAATAATAATTTTTTGATTTTGGTGATGGCAGTGATGTAACACTGACTTGTACCAGGTAAAAAAAAAATCATTTTTCCCTTTCAGGTTTTTCTGAGGTCTGGAGGTGCTAGGATCATTTTGAAAAAAATCGTCAACTAAGTCAACTCGAGTCGCCAAGTCGCGACTTGCTAAGTCGACTTGGTTCAGAAGTCGACTCAGCAAGTCGCGACTCGACTTTTGGAGTCGCGGCAACACTAATGTGTGCCCATGAACATTGGATGAATCCCGAAGACGTCCCAGTGACAGAGACTTCGTCTCAACTCCTGCTCCATATCAGCATATAAACAAATACCACACAAGAGAGAGACACGCCGCAGCCATGACTCAAGCCGTCGGAGTTTGAGGCAGTGATGTTGCGTTCAGAGATATGTAAATATGGATGGGCGAACACCAGGTTGGTCAGTAAATGGGCGTTGGATAGAATCGAACACAGGATCGTTGTATCTGGGCTAGAATGTCAATGAATGAATGCATCGGATCAATGAAGGTAACGCACCTGGAATTGTCCGAGCATAGATTTGGGGTGTGGGTGCGATGTCCTCGGATTCATGTGCAATGGCCGTGATACAAAACCAGTTGGAGCTGAATGAATGAAACTCACGCAGCGGCAGTGGCGTTGTAGGACGGTTTATGTCTGAAATGAGTGTGTGACAAGAGTGGGCAGTATATACGCGTACTTTTCCTGTGAGAAAGTCAACACCTAAACGGTCAAGCCGCCCCAACGACGTGCTACAAAAACATAAGCCGGAGGTCAGAGGAAGACGTGCCTGGGTTTTCTGTGCACAGTGTAGGCGTTGGTGGTCCAGGGGTAAGAACATAGAAAACGGATACAGAAGCCATGCGAGCAAGAATAGCAGATACACAGAGACATAACGCCATCTTTGGCCCTCCCTTTGAGACTGCATCAACCCCATGTCGCCCCTCTTTGTCGACAGTCGCAAGGCGCACGGTCACTACATCCGGTTTCCGGCTAGTCTCTCCAAGACAGACGCTATAACCGTTCCAGCTCGTACCTAGTTTCCGGCCACCATCGGAATCGAGAACGAGTACAGGGTCGTTTCGACAAATCCGCACATCTCTGGCGTTTACTGTACCTACTTGTAGGGAGGCGACGGTCACGGTCACGATGGGCCCCGTCGCGTCGCCGACGTCTGGGCGGGTCACGGTCACGACCAGTCCCGTCGCCAAAAAACCGGCGTGACAGCTGCAAAATAGGTGAAAATTTTCCAAAGATTTCTCCAATGATCGCCAAAATTGGCGACGGTCACGGTCACCCCGACGCTCGTCGCGTCGCCGGCATCAATTGGGCCCTGTCACGGTCGACATCCCGTCGCCTTCCTACAAGTACGTACAGTATCTCGTTCTGGTCCAGGCACCAATTCGCAAGGTCGACAAAACGGTGGTACAGATCTGTCTCTTTAAAGATGCCGTGGGACGCCGATGGAGATTCTCCAAGGCGAATTTGAGCGACTCCCGATCAACTAGAAAAAAACCATGGACAGGGAATCCGAGTCATAAGTCATAAGGTGAGCAATAATAAGTGTATATGTGGATGGTGTGTGGGGGGTGTTATGACGTTGCGTTCCGTCGAGAGCATGGGTATACGAGGAAGGAGAAAGGGCGGCCAAGGCACCACGAAAACTGCGTCGGCCATCCATACACCATCATCGCCGCCCCACCGTGCTCCTCCGAATGTCACTTCGCAAGCTGCGGGTCGGCTCCACGGTGCGCGCACTTAGGCGCACGCGTCCACCTTGAGCTTGTCGACCGAGCGCTTGCATCCCGTGCTCGGCACCACATACGCCGCCGGCGCCGGCTTCTGCGCGTGAACTCCCCGCCATTCCCATCCGCCTCTTCGTCCTTGTCCCCGTCCCCTGTCGCTTATAGCACACTGCACGCACCGTGGCGGCGATATGAGCATGGGCCTAGGTGCGGGTGTCGAGCGGTGGGACCGCGCAAAGGTTCGTCGTGGCGAGCAGGGATGCGATGGACGCGGCGTGGGCGATGTAAAATACTCGCTGCGCACAGGTGATGCTGGGGGCTGTACCGAGGTACATCACCGTACGTGCGGGCAGAGGAGTCGAGCGGTGAGGGCAGATCTACGCTGCAGATGGTGAGCACACGCGGGGACAGGACGAAAGTGGCGTGGGTGATGGGGGACAGCTGCAGCGTTGCTGCGTAGGCTGGTAGTGCGTGTCATACTCGCGCTGTGGGAAGCCGGTCGCAGCCCATGGGTAGGCGACGTGTATGGCGTGCGCGATGGGGAACGACTGCCACAGGCTCTGCGCGCGCCGCTGGTGGTGCGCGTCGTGTTCGTGGTGCGTGCTAGGGACAGGTTTGAGAGGAGGGGTGGGATGGCGCTGAGGATGGTCAGGACGTGCGGGGAGGCGACGAACGCGGCGTGCGCGGTGGAGAGCGGCTGCCGCAGATGCTGGGGACGTCGGTGTCGTGTTGGGGATGCGCCCAGCGGCGTGCGTCGAGGGATAAGGACAGTATATGGAGGTGGCGCATAGGAGGGCGACACAGGCAATTAAGAACGACCGTGGCGCGCGCTGCGGAAGCGGGCGTGTTGCGGGAGGTACCGAAGAGCGCGGCAGGCGCGTGCGTCGAGCCGTGAGGGCGGTACACTGATCACGACAGTCGCGCAGCCCGGGGACGCGACGAAGGTGGCGTGGGGGACGAGCGCGGGCGTTACGGGCTGCCTGTGCGGCTGGTAGTGTGGGTCGGGGCTAGAGTGTGCGCCGGCGTGGCGTCGGGCGCTATAGCACGCATGAGGTGACGCGCTGTACGTCGCGCGCATTGGGGCTAGGGAGAGCCTTGCCGGTGAGATTAGTAGAAGGAAAGGAGGACGGATAATAGGCGACGCACCGTGGACACGTCCGACGCCGACTGCCCCTCTCCCTCGATCGTTTCAGCACACCGCGCGAGCATGGTGGCAATGGCTTCAAAGTGAGGCTTGGAGGCTGAAGGGGAGGCGGGGGCTCCAAACAGAAGGGCCGAGAAGAGCTTCAGCCAAGGGAGGGGTGAGATTCAAACCTTGCGGTAGGCGAGGGAGCGAGTCAGGGAAGACGAGCTGAGAACTAGCCAGCGAGGAGGACGAATGGAAGAGGGAATTGGGAGTGGGATTAGGGGTTAGATTAGGTTTGAGATAAGGTTAGGATGGGGACAGGACCAGCGCCTCGCGGTGGGCATTGAGGCTGGGCCGAGTGGCGAGGATGGTGGAAAGAGACAACGTGACAACGTGACAACGCTGCTGATCGCATAACAAAGCATGATGACAAAGTTTTTGATCCGCCGCGACGCGTTTTCTTGGCGCTTTGGACGCGTCACGACGCGCCACGACGCGTCTTCGACAGATTCTCGACGTGTCTGAAAGTGCAGAGTCCACGGCACAAAAACTTCGTTTGGTAGGTAGGCCAAGACACTGATTTTGACCGTTTTCAGGCGTTCCTGACAAACGCGCCCACTACGCGTCCAATAATCGGGTACTTAAACTGGAAATCTGAGAGGACGGGGGTGTATATAGGAGAAATCAACCTAGGATATCGGCCAGATAGAAAGCCGACGGCAAGCAGTTGTTTTCAAGCCGCTTCGACACAGGATCTTGCTATGTTTTTTACACCATATAATGTTTTCAGACGGAGAACTGGTAGGAAAAAGTTTGGCTGGGGGAGATATGCATCGTAATGGGTAGTGGGAACCTAGGATCGACCCATAATATTTGAATATCGGCGTGGTACCCGGAGCATATGAGTGCAACGATGGCGTGGTGTTGAGGGAGAATGTACTAGGGCAGACGGAAGCCAGAGGATATCTACCGCAAACAGTTTATGCTGGATAATCATGGGTGTTTCATGGAAGTTATTGATACAGCCGACGCAGGTGAGTTACTAGCAATTCTTGGACACTTGTCGATTTCCTTCTTTCTTTCGTTTTTTTTTGCTTTTGAAATCGCAGATGAGTACGCGGCTGGTGAGTTGTCGGGTCGGTCGGGAACCGCCGAGCGAAAAATACAACAAGTTCCACGTCAAGTCGAAATTGCTGTGGTAGGGAATCGTGCGGAACCGTATTTGGGGAGGACGGAGAAAAGAGATTCCGGAAAATTGTGTGGAAAAAACGCATCTGGTGCCAAATCCATACCACCAGTGCGGCAGTGAGGAGGATCAAAACCGAACTGAGGAAAGAAATTGACCGAACGAGAGCAAGAAACTGTACCGTGTGCGACGCGGTACTATGTCTGATTCAATTTTAGCCCTACCTCTCGAGTTTCTTTCTGAGCTCGATCAATATCATTATTTCTGAAGACCGAAAAGCCCACAAAGACATGGGTGGCAGTCACCTCACTCCGAGCGTCGATGACAACCATCAAATGTAGACGTCGCGAAGCGTTCAGCGTTTTCACACGCACAACTTGCCTCCGTCGCCCACTGGACGCAAAGAGGGTTCTCTTCGGTGCTGACATGAAGCACAAGACTGTTCTGCCGTCAGACATGGATCAGTGGGTCTTGGCCGTCCTCGGCGATGGTGGGGTGGGAAAGACTGCATTGGCCTATCAAGTAAGCGCAACCAGCACACACGCTCGATTCTTGAGGCTAAGGCTCCCTCCTCAGTTCACGCTCGGTTGTTTCGTCGGTGATTGGCTTTCCTGGTTGAATATGCTGACTGCTGGTTGAACCCCGTGCTTCAGAGGTATTGTCTATGCCGTTCAATCGCCCATGACAACCACTAAACGTATGTCGGACAGACTTACGATCCAACGCTCGAAGATGGCTACTGCAAACAGTTTATGCTAGATAACCGTATGTGTTTTGTGGAATTTACTGATAAAGGCGGTGCGCTGCACAAGTTAATTCTCAAACACTCGCCTAATCGTTTTTTTTGTGTGTGGGATTTAGATAATGAGTACGGGCAGCTCCGGGATCAATGGGTGCGGTTCGTGCATCCAAGAAAAGTCCCTGTCAAGTTCCGCTTGCTGATGATATTTTGCATCAGAGCGGGCCACGGGTTTGCACTGGTCTATTCCGTTGTGTCGCGGTCGTCTTTCGACCGACTTGATATTTTACTCCAGTCGGTGAGACGCCTGAAAACGGAGACCGCCAAACTCATACTGGTCGGGAACAAATCCGACTTGAACGCCAACGAGAGAGAGGTGTTAGAAGAGGAGGTGTCAGCGCTTGCGCGACAGTGGGGATGCGAATTTTTCGAAACGTCGGCCAAAACAGGGCAAAACGTAGAGCCGACTTTCTTGGTGCTCATTCGCACATTACGAGCTGCCAAAGATCCGGCCTCCCCCGCCAAAACACAACAGAAATCCAAGGCATTCAGGCCAACGTGTATCATCCTGTAAAACGATGGGTAAACGGCGAGACGAATGCCATGTGGTTCGATTGCGAGATTCCTTCCGCGCGCCAGAGTACTCGTTTTTCACACAGGCTTGTCGAGCTGGTTGGGGAGAAATACTAGATTAAAACACCAGTGCTGTCACTACTGTGGCTACATCCCGCGCATGGCCTTGATTCTGAACGACCCCCAAGCCCAAAAAATCGTCAGCATTCAACATGCGATACTGATGGGTGCATGAATAACGAACAAGGGTATTAAGCACGTAAGAAGGCTGATGCAAGACTCACAAGTGATTATGGCGTCGGCTGGGGCAGCTGAAGAGCTCGAAGGTGCATCTGCTCTGGAGAAATTCGATCGGGCAAGCCAAAGTGTAAGCGATTATTGGGGACTTCGATTTGCATCTTCATCAGCGGTCATAAAGCCGGGTACACGCGGGTTGCGATCCAAGAGGAACAAATGAGTAGACGCATGGCCGATACGGGACGCACGAATGAAGACGTGTTGCCGACCACGCGATTAACCGACCGCCATCCAGCGAGTTCTGAAGAAAGAGGGCACAAAAAGAAAAACACGCAAAAGAAAAACTCCCTCGCCTAAAAGAAATGGACAAAACACGCACCAAACACAACCCCCGCACCGGCTCTTCAGCCGGGCCCTCCGCCGGCCTATGATACTACGTGCGCGAGTATGTCCATTCGAAGATGAAAGAGGGAAATGGAAGGAAACATTAGCATAATACAGCAAGCCTGGAGAATGATGCATGGCATCGGCAGGAGGGGAAGCAAAAATGGTCATGAAAATAGTGCGATAGGGGCAGAGGTACAGAGAGTTGCACAAGAGCGCGGGAAAGTAAAGCGTCCAAGACATCAAGAACAACGGAGGAAGCATGAGATGGCGGTAAAATACGCACCTCGCGCTCACTTCCTCCGCACTCAGCTGTGTCTTCACCTTTGAGCTGGAGCTTTTATTTAACAGGAGGGACGCGGTGGAGGCACCCCAGCGACCGCATAAAACTTCAATTCGCTGGCGTCAAACTCGCACTCGTGGTCGAAGGCACCGACGACGACGAGTCTCCGGCAGTCGACACGCTGAGACTCGAGGCGTTGCGTGAGGATGCGAGCAAGGTCGAATCCGAGGACACAGAGATGGCCATCACAGGTGAGGAAAAGAAGGAGGTGGTGGTGGAAGAAGGAGTGGATGCGTCGAGGCCAGCGGGGAAGACGGTCTTATATAGTTTTGCGAATTTTCGATGGGCTGCGTTGAGTGCGTGCATGCACTGGAAGTACCCCATGTATGATTCTCTATTTGGGTTTCATTAACATATCCATGAGGAATAGGGATGAATAGAAGGAATGTGACGCACGAAAGGGCATGCGTCAACCCCAACAAAACCACCGCGTCCGCCTGCAAAATCTCGTACTCCAACCCAGGCGCAAACCTCCCCCTAGTGTCCTCGGACCTGAGAACCGGCGAGCTCGTTCTGAAGATCCGCTGCACTCAGCTCGGCCGAGGCGTTGAGCTGGGACTATGCCTGTTGCGTAGGTCGCTTCCTGCCTCCGAGATGGGCTTGGCCAGGAACTCTCACGCCCAAAGATTCTAATGTGACGGTCTTACAATAAGAGTGACGAAATCACAGTAACTACCAAACATGTTGGAACCAGGAGTGATCAAACACGTGGTGAACGCGGTTGCGACACATTTTGGACGCGTCGAGAAAATAAATGTGAATATCAGCTTCGAGGGTGGACCAACCACTCCCTGACATGTAATTGTTGTGTTGCCCAAAAGCTTCCAGGCTCACTTGTGATCGAGCTCTGTTTCCGCAGTACGGTATGCGCCGCAGGCTCTGCGCGCGACGCGCACGCCATGCGCGGTGGAGAGCGGTGCCGGCAACCGCAGGTGCTGGGGACGTCGGTGCCGTGTTGGGGATGCACCCAGCGGCGTGCGTCGAGGGATAAGGACGGTAGATGGTGGTGGCTCATGAGAGGGCGACAAAGATGGCGCCGGCGATGAAGAACGACCGTGGCGCGCGCTGCGGATGCGCGACGTGTTGCGGGTGGTACTGAAGAGCGCGGCAGAGCCGTGAGGCGAAACATTGGTCAAGACGGTCACGCAGCCCGGGGATGCGACGGAGGTGGCGTGGGGGACGACGAGCGCTGGCGGTACGGGCCGCCTGTGCAGCTGGTGGTGTAGGTCGGGGCTAGGGTGTGCGCTGGTGTGGTCAGCGTCGGGGGCGCTATAGCGCGCATGAGGTAACGCCACAGTCACGCAGTACATCGCGCGCATTGGGGCTGGGGAGAGAAAAGCCGGTGAAATCAGTAGAAGGAAAGGAGGACGGATAATAGGCGACGCACCGTGGACACGTCCGACGCCGACTGCCCCCTCGATCATTTCAGTAGCCAGCTGCATGCAAAGTACGGGTGCTCGCACTCGGGAAGAGCCCGCTAGCTCAGCGGATGCCTGTACAATACAGAAAAGGAAGACTGAATGAGAACGAAGCAAAAAATCCATGGAAAAAGCCAACGCACCTTGGATCGAGCCAGTTCATGAAAGCCGTGGACTCGAGACGATGCGTGTGGGCGATAGCATTGCACGGTGCATTGGACATACTGCGATCGTCGAAGCTGAAGGGATTATGGCGCATGCAAATCGACACCGCGCTAGCATGGTGGCAATGGCTTCAAAAGGAGGCTTGGAGGCTGAAGGGGAGCCGGAGGCGACGGGCAGAGGAGCTGGGAAGAGCTTCGGCCAAGGGAAGGGCAGGATTCAATGTTGCGGTAGGCGAGTGGGCGAGCGGAGGAAGATGATATAGAGCAAAATTCATTAGCTGAGAACTGGCTGGCGAGAAGGACGAAAGGAAGAGGGGATTTGGAGTGAGAGTAGGATTAGATTGGGATTGGGATTGAGATAGCACCGCACGGTGGGCATTGAGGCGGGACGAGTGGCGAAGATGGTGGTGGGAGTGAAAGAGACAACATGGCAGCCCTGATCGCCGCGGCGCAGCGCAGAAGGACGGCGGCGCCATGCAGCGGCAAATAAACGCTGCGCGAGCGTGGTGCGGGCGGAGCGAGGCAGGAGCGAAGATGCGTTGGGCCCGCGCAGGAAGTGGACGTCGGGATTGTCGGGCGGAGGGCGGCAGGAGCGGGTGGCTGGAGCTCAACTAAAACTCGCGCTCCGTCGAGGGTTTTCGGATTTGCGCCGGCGAAGTGCAGCATGGAATGCGCGGCTCCGCTAGAGGAGCGGCGACGCGTCGGGAGGCGAAGGGAAAGAGCGCGGTCGAAACCGGCACCGCGGGGGATATCGGCGCGGAGCAGCGCTGCGGGTTTGCATTATACATTGTATAGGAGGTATCGGAGTCGTCGGGGATGCGCCGTGCGAGGCGGAGAGAGTGAGCGAGGCGGAGAGAGTGAGCGAAGCAGCAAGACTTTATGACAAAATATGATGACAAACTTTTGATCCGCCGCGACGCGTTTTCTTGGCGCTTTGGACCCGTCACGACGCGCCACGACGCGTCCTCGGCAGATCCTCCTTGAAATGGAGGCATTTACTGGGGGATTCGGAATCTCGAAATTTTGAGGTCTGAAACTTTCACTGCATTCAGACCCCTACTAGTAGGCGGCAGAGGGTGTGTCCGCCGCGCCGCGGCCGAGCGCGGCAGACCCGAGGGCGAGGGGGTCTGCCGCGGGTAGCCTCCCTACACCGCCATTTCAATCTGAGATTTGCCAAACATATTGGAGCCATGTCGGGTAGATATATCATGAAACATTTCATAGATATTCGTCAGACATTGTGTCGATATTCTCCCTAAAACATTGTGGATATATGAGTGCAATGCTATCAGAATGTTCAGCCACCGTTGAATACATATTCTACTCAACATCTATGTGATATCCGTGGGCTCTCCAGCACGTCCCTTGGCACTGGAAAATTTGTCCGCCTTATCCTGTTTTCTCTTTGCCTTTGTTGCTTGACCTTTCGCCTGACCCAGCGCACACTTTCGGGCCCTACTTCTCGCAAGAAGGCCGCAAATTCGGAATGCTTTGCACGGCGGTCTGCAAAGCAGGGCTTCGGGGCTGTGAGATGCCGTGGAAGAGCCTCTCGAACGAGGTGCGCATTGTGGAGTCCATGTGTATTCACAAGGAACCGTGAGTCGTCCTTGTGCGCAGTCAACTTCTGTGTCAACCTTGATTCTGATCGCTCTTGCTGCGGTCCCACTGAATGGACGAGTGGACACGAAAAATGTAGGCAATCATGCTGAGCATTGAACTTGAATAAAAGATACTAGATGGCCGAGAAAATGACAATAAAAATCGCAATTAACTGAATAACTCAAGGATTGTACCTCGGGTTTCACAACGATGGTCTTCCCAGTCTTTATCAGTACCGGCATGTCGTAGCGGGGGTCAGTGTTGTTGGAAATCGTGAATGGTTGGATCACAACGGCTGCTTCAAGGGTATGTTCGGGGACCAATATCTTGACAATCCGGCCAGCGGTCACCTTCAACACGATGAGGTACAATTAAAATGCTTGATTTATGTACGTGCCTTGCTACCATCCGAGAAAAATACCCATGAGCCAGGGTAACAGGGGTCTTCCGAACGAGCGGCCACAAACTTGCAGCCGATCCAGTTGGTGTTGCTGTGGTTGATGGGCTGTGTAATTTCATCGTTCCACGACGAACCTAGGGCAGTCTTCCATGATGCAGGCTGCTGTTGCTTTGCCTTGGATAACACTTTAACTGTTCCTGATATCCGGATTCAATAACATCGGCAAAGAGCAGGATAGTAGTACATACCAGGCTTGATAAGATCGTGGGGAGCCCAGCCTAAGCGGCGCTGCAGCTGTCGATTGGCAGTTAAAAAGTTTTGTATCTCAGACCCTGCCTGTGTCCAGTCGCCATCAACTGGCTTCCACCAACCACCGCTTACTTGATGTTTAAAACGTTCCATATCGGCCAGAGTGGTTGCTATATCAAGACTTGGTGCCTGGTGATTGGAGAGAACACTGCAGAGGCGAAACACCGAATTCCAGCACTCGAAGATTTCTGTCGCAAAGAGTATTGAAGGACCAAATCGGCGAACTGCTTCGGGGAGATGGGGAAGAACATGCAGTTTATACTTCTGCGTAATTTGATTGGGGTCAACAACAGCCCAACAGTCCAGGACATTATCGATTGCGACTTTCAGATCCGCCTGAGAACGGTTAGAAGCACGTTGAAGGCATGTTAAAAGGCACTTGCCAAGTACTGATCCATGTCCTTGATTTCCGGGAACCAGAGCACCCCACCAAGAACGCCGTTGGCTTTCCAGAGTTCAAAGACTTCCTGAGAACATAATGTGGCATCCAACTGAAAAATACCAAGCTGTTGGAGGGCCTTGTAATACTTCCCGATCAATGATTTCTTGTATTGAACCATGTATTTCGAGCGGAGCGATGGGATATTCAAACCATCGAGGGAAGCAGACTGAAGTCTTGCTGCAAATAATGCACCCTGCTCGTCATTCCAGACCTTGTTTGTCTCGTGCCAGACATATTTATCTTCCCCTAGGAGAATGGTGTGCAGGATCTCACATGGACTATCGCGGTGCGGATCAAAACTGCGCAGGCGAAGGAGGACGTTATAATGATCACCCGGCCGTAACTCTGGTTGATCTCCTAATACAGCAAATATTAAATTAGCAGGCTTGAACAAGTACAAATATAATAATTACGTGTCTCTTGATCCAATTTTTCGTATCGCTCTGGTGGTTGCATGATGACCCAAGTGTACAGTTCTTCCCGAATTGTTTCTATGAGGCCTTGTTTGATTGCCTTCCGCGCATCCCCAACAATTTTCGCATCACCAAGCCTTGGGTCTCTAGTTTCGTGATTGAAAATTCGTTGCTTCTGTATCTCTCTGGCCTTGTCGATGAGGAGCCCAATCCAATGAACTGAAATTTTATCTTTAACACCACTGTCTGTCTGCAGCTGTTCAACTGCCGCAGCGACGCCAAGACAGGCAGCTCTGATCTGTGCCTTGATTTTTTTCAGTCTCCTCGAGCTTCCGTATCTTCCCAGGCTAGTAAGAATTGTATCAGCTGAATTAAACCAAATATTCGATGCCGACTGACCAAATATAGTGCATGATAGCCTTCATCAGTTTCGCGATGCGATGCTGAACCCCCACTATCATCTTCCCGACACCAAAATGTTGCGCTGGAGCCAGCTGTGGACGTTGTTTCTGCCTGCTGGGGATTATCCGCAGGGAGGAGATGTATCCCAATCCGAAACAAGATTTCTTGTTGCAATTTGCAGTCATAAGTCAAGCTCCAGCTATCGTCTTTGCTGTTTGCACGAAGAAGTTCAGTTGCACGTGATAAAGCATAATTTGCTTCACTCACCAATCGCCTGCCAGGGCGTCGAACTGTTCCAATGATGATGCGTGTTGTGAAGTTGCACAAAATCGGACAAAATATTCTTGAGAAAGCAGTTTGTGCGGAAGGTTGAGGTTTGCCAAATACATGTTCATGTGGGCGTTATATTGTTTACTTCGATTTCCAGAGACATCATCTGCCCATGGCATAATTCGAAGCACAAATACAGGTTTTCCGCATGCGATGGCACGTATGGGGTGAGGCGTGTGTGGTTTAAACGCATTTTGGACTCCTGTGATTGTTGCTTGAATTGCAGAAAATCGTAATTTCTGTCAGACATACCGGAGAACTGGACTTCTCCCTGTTTCTCAAGGTCGAGGAAATTGTAGCGGAGATCTGTTGCTATGACTCGAACGACTTTGGGCGTTCCCAAATCAGTTAACCATTAACTGATTGGCAGGCACATCCTTACGTTCATGTTCTTCTACCGTAAAAATCCCAGACTGTCAGGGAAATGTCAGCCACAGCCCAAAGATTACGTCTGTATGACCTACCGCCTCTCGCATGACCAAGTAAGCATCGCAGTGTACCTGCTTTTTGTAGACGATCCATTTGAGTGGCACAATATATTTTCCGTTGATGCATTGCGCAAGTTCCTTAACATAAAAGTGTCGGTAGGAAGCTCCCTCCCAGTTGGCCCACATGGGAGACAGGTCGTCGTCTGCAATCTCATTCACATATTTTCCGGCTTGCCATGATTCCGAAATTGTCGTTGTACTTTCTGGATAAAAATGAAGGTGTTCGCGGACCAGCGGGTTCGAAAAATCCTACAGAATATGTTGAATAATCTTGCCGGCAACAGAAAGTAAGGAAATAGTTTTACTAGTCGTATCAGATCATTCGGATGGTTCATGTAAAATTGATTATTCAGTGAGGATGTGTGGTGCCGGGGCTTCAAGCCAACATCTTCGGTCAATTTCTTTTGTAGCTTCCGCAACGCATAAAAGGACGGGACATCCGGGGTTTTGCACTCTTTCATTACCCAAATAATAGCTTTCATATGATCGTCGGAGAGGCGTAAATGGGGCAAGTTATCCAGAAGGTCAAGCATGAACATCTGAACACGTCAGTCAGCGTTCACAGGCCGAACCATGATAATCGGCGCACTCACAGATTTTGATCCGTGAGGTGCCCACTCGCTGTCAAACTCGCTTGAACCGATGTTGGTGTCATCTTCATCGTCCGACTCTTCAAGCCCTTTCCAATGGCGTCAAATATGTTCACCGTCACTCGGATGTAACTCACCCATCGCTGCCATCGCTCGAACAGCGTCAGAGACCGTGCAGTCATCTGTTTTGTCAAACAAGTCCGCCATCGTGGGTGTCATGTCCGCAAACGTGGTGTGGTCGACATATTCAAGATCCTGCATCGCTTTCCAGACGCCTTCTGCAGAGTGGTCAACTGGAACTTCGCCAGCCGAGAACATGACTTGGTGACCATCTGAATCCAAAATATCGCCACCATATGCAACAGTTCCGCTAAACGGGTTCTCAAGGGGTCTTGCCAGTGCACTCAGAGCCTCTTCATAAAAATTGTTGTCAAAATCATCAAAGCACTCCGGCAGGTTCATGGCGGCTGGAATTGGAGATATATTCGGTGCAGGGATGACCAGCGCTGCGGCTACAATTCTTGAAGCTAGGGCTGATTTATGCTTGTCACTTCTACGGTGTGCAACCGTAGATGTTGCCAAGAACTCGACCGGTCGAAGAGCGGTGGAGCAGACAAGACATTTGAGTCGTCTCCGGTCAGATTTAGCCATTTCAAAGTCGTCTTTCCAAATCGTGAGGTCCAGCTTCCAACAGTCTCTGTGAATGCTGACCTGCATCTTTGCGTATAGCAGGCATTTGAGATGAGAAGATGTCGCTGTGGTGCGTCTTTTCAAAGTTTTGAATCTTGATGGTCTGTGCGCAATGTTTGGTTTTGCGCCCACAAACTTTCCTTCGTCTCTTTCTCTTTTCACCAACACATCGTCCCACTCTTTTCGTCAGCAATCCTCCAGCCTCGCCTTCTTTTCTTTCCCCCTTCGCCCTGTCATGTCCTCCGATAAGTCTTTCGATGACATGTTGGAAATGCCACTCGACTCGTCCCCTTTGAAACCTCCGTCTCCTTCCACAGCCGTTCGCACCGTTCCCTCCGCTCCTGCCTCACCTTCTTCCACGGGAAGCTTCCTTCCTGTACTTGCGCAGAAACGTGTGGCCGAAGACTTGACCCAGTATACCAACGGTGTCTCACGAGCACACAAGTTGCTCAAGACGGACCAAGAAGAGCTCACTCGTTTTGCCAAAGTGGGTGGCACTCTCATATTCAAACAGGCCTGCTGAACCGCTACGCTTACGCAGGCAGACCGCGGACAGCAACTTGTTTTCATCGCGGGACAGCTTCTTCCGCTCAATCATCACCAGCGGCAGATTCAACCTGCGGAGGCAGCCTGGACCCCACACAAGAAGCTTTCGGTATGTTTATATCACGATCACCTCACCGCAACTGCACTCATCCAGGCTCGTCTTTTCCCAGGACAAGATTGAGGGGAATGCGCGTATTTTATTCGCCGATCCTTCCCTTCCAGCCTACAAGGATGATAAGTTCGGGCCCAACAAGCTACTCATGGTTCGTTGTATTATATGACCTGCTATACAGCACTTGCTCACGGCTGGGGATTCACCGTGGAAATGCAAGACGACAAGGGCACCATGGATGCTCTTGGCAGCCACATCGGTCGGGTTTCAATCTCGAAACGCAACACTATCAAGGGTGTGGTACGTTGTCGGCACCTCTGGTGATACTGAACTAATTACTTGGTAAGATTGCGACCTCACTCGGGTCTGCTCCCGTGGAGGGCGAGAAACTGCGCCCCGGCGCACTCAACATTGTTGAACTTGCAACGAAGATTCTCCAGAAGCTCCATCTGAACGCCAAGGTTGACCTTCCATTCTGTGGCAGGGTTGCGATTTTGGTAGGTTCCTCCCAATCCGATGAAGCGGCGTAGATTGATGAACTTGTTCAGCGGAAACTTATCTCGGAGTCAACCGACAGTAAGTACTGGGGAGCGGTTGATACCAAGCTTAGTAATTTACGCCGAAGCCACCCCGATCCGGCGAAGCAGTCCAAGTGAGTTGAGGTATCATTTTCCAGAAAAAACCTAACAAAGTCGCCCAGGTTCATCAAGCGCTTGATTTTGGATCCAGATCTCGAAACGTTTGGGACGGTGGAGCTGACATCCCTCGCATCCACAACGGGTGTTACGGCTGTTCCCGTCGCTGGGCCGTCGAGAGTGCGGCGCTCTGCTGAGAGCGACGGTGACGACAAGGAGGTCTGATACGAAGTCTGTCCCGCTCCCATCGCGCCAGGATGCGAAGTAAATATTTTATGAACCCGGTAGTCTATCGTACACTGCCCCCGAATCGGCCTCCGATGCCGCGTATTCATTGTATAAATTAATAATTTCTTGAAACTATCCAAAATCTGTCGTGAACATCGATTCAAGAAAACCCACAATATTCTTCTCTTCGTTGTCTGAATGTCCTACTGAATGTCTCCTGAACATCGGCTCAAATGTTCCGAAAACATCCATGTTGAGAAACCCTTGTGGGATTCGACACTTTTTGTTTCAGAAACATTTTCTCTACATTGTATGATGGTTAAGCAACCAACTTTAAACATTGAGCCAAAACATCGACTCAATAATTTTCACAAACGGCGGTGTAGGTCTACCTGAAGCGCAATCGCCGAGTGCACAATTAAGGCACTCGGAACTGCAAATCGTCAACGGAACCAGGCTCCAGATCCTTCTTTGCCGACCGTGTGACATCACTGTCACCGTGTCACGATACGGCCGATTTCGCCGACGTGGCTCGTTCAGGATCTCTGCTGTGTTTGTGAGCAATTTTTGCGGAACACCTTATGTCAATGTACCTACACCGACATTCCAGCTATCAGCCCCGCTATGACAACCCAAGGTCATCAACTCGGGCCTCAAAATCAGTGTTACGCCCTTGCAAATCAATCGGTTAGAAATTGGAAACAATTCGAGCTAAAATTAAATACATTCCCATGCGCTCCACTAAGGTGGCATTTCTCTATTGCTAGCAGGCAGCCCAAATGACGGAGATAATGGACGACGACGGCGCCGTGGTCGGAAGAGGAGGTAGGCTGGGGCGGCAGGGGTTGGCTGCCCCCGCCGCGACCGATGGCGGCAACGCGCGGCAGATGCTTCTCGGCAGACCCGGTCGCGTAAGGTAGGCACAGCGCGTCAGATGGCGGCAAAGCTCGGCAGCTTCTGCCGATCAGGGGCCTGAATGCAGTGTTTGTTCCTGCTGGCTAGGGAGGAAATCCGTAGACGGGGACATTCTAAATACCGGCCAGAACGTGCTTGAATGCGGTGGAGGCTGCCGTTCCTTCACGACGGTTCAATATCATATATTCAGACTCCAAACTCCAAGAATTTCGCCGGCAGTGTCCCGCTTGTGTAATAGCTGTGAAAGGTGGCGCAGTCGCGGCTGTACAGCGCCGGCAATCTTTCCCAAAATGTAGAATCTGACGAAAAACCTTCATTTTTTTGACGCCAAAAGGTAGCGGTTCGAACAGGATCGAACATGTTCGCACATGTTTGGGAAAATCCAAGATTCTCGAACCCCGAGCCGAAGATCAGGTTCGGTCCGGTCCAACGCCATGACCTGAACCTGTATTCAGGTTCGGTTCGGGTCCGGTTCCGGTTCAGAATCGTTCTGAACCTAACCGCGGCAACACTACAAAGGAAGTGGTGAACGGCGTGGCTCGATATCTTGCTCTGGCATACCATCTAGCTTGAAAGAGTCCTGCATCCTCACAAACCGTTGCAGAAACCAAATCTGCAAAGCAACGATCTAAGGTTTGCTATGTGGACGCGTAACAGCGCGCAGACTGCTCAAAAGCACCGGTGTCAACATCTCGCATGCGAAAGAGAAAAGGCATTTTCAGATACGAGCATTTAGTATGCACTGCAATACGATTTGACCTAGAGCTATGGGAGGCGCGCACACGGGGACTATAATCAGAGGCGCGATCAATGAGAAGAACGACAACTTCCACGAATACCCGGAGCACTGTCGCAAGATGCGGCGTAGCCACACCACACCTCTTTTACAAATATAGTCTCATCAACATCGAAATAGTGGTGTTAAATTGGTATGGTGCTCCTCCCCAGCCCCCCTGGGCCAGAGGCACGGAATTGCGACAGGTTTTTGTATGAACTTCACAAAACCATTCAATCCAACTAGAAAGGACAGTGAGAAATATATTCAGATTTTCGTCTCTATCACTTCATGTAAGATATTTTAAAGTACTGCCTTGCAAAATAAGAGGATCCTCTGACGTGATCTGGGGCTGCTATGCAGAACTCATCACAGTGGGGGGTTCAACTGCTGGAGGATGAAAAGTGGGGAATTTCTTTGATCTTCTCTCTATCACTAATAGCACACGAATTATTTTGAAGGATCTGTGCAGGTTTAAAGTCAATCCATACAGAACTCGCAGAGATATGGACAATATTTTCGGAGAGTACCAAAAGCCGCCCAAAACATTAATTTTTCGTTCCGCGCCTTCGGCTCTGCCAATTGCTGTAAACATGCTCCCATTTTTGTAGGCTGCCCCATTCGATAGCACCTATAGTGAGTCAAGTGCCACCAACATACTTCAATGATGGGATATAGTTTCCCAAGTCATATATATTGGTGCTCCCAGTTTGATTTTTTTTTCGGGGGGCCCACCCCGGCCTCATACGAAAAATGATAAAGTTGTAGTGCCTCCCATCATTGGAGGGTAAAAATATTCAACTATGCTCCTTTCTATCATTTATGATTGTGGACGGCGACCTTTGACTTGCAATGGATCAAGGGGCTATGAATATGGCCGGCTCAAGCCGGTGCACACTTCTCTGATACAACGGCATCCGTGGCTTCCGGCAAAAACTCATTACCCTTGTATGTACGCCACTGTTGACGTCCCTTACGCCCGTCGCATTTGCAGGGTCCCGCGGCGCCTAGGGGCCTTGGCGTGCGAAGGCGGTGATGTAGCTGAATACAAGCCATATATGACTAAAAATTCTGTATTTCTGCTCTGTCATTACATTTAGGTTAGCTCATTAGTTAGTCCTCAGTAGTGTTTAATTAGCTAGATTTCCTGCGGTCCCTAAGTCTCTCGAATCCAACATCCGACATTTCCTCTTCTCTCTTCTGTGAGGCCCACGTTGGGGTCCTTTATCCTTGTCCCTCCTAGGACCTCACAGTCAGTATTTAACATTAAGAAGAGCGGAGCGCATCAGGTGGTCATAGGCTGCACCAGATCTTACTTGAGGGGAGGTGTGGCTGTCCCCCTCCCTCCCGACGCCGAAATTGCCACTGACAATGGTGGTTGTTGGGAGAGACACGCTCGACAGTGTGATTGTGGGTTCTGGCGGACTGCGCACAACGTAACTGCTCCCGACGATGGTTAGAGCGTATATGCGTCCTCGTATGAAGTAGAAGACGGTGTACGCTGTGGTTGGAGGTTATAAGCTGGCTGCGATAGTGTGATGGAGTAGAAATTCACACCTCGATTTTGTGTGAGGATCAAGACCATCGTGAAAAGGGTGAGAGATGCGACAGCACATCCAGAAGTGAAAATGAGGACAATAAGTCGGCGGGTAGTACTGTGATGTCTCAGGGGAATTGGTGCTGATTAGGCGGCAGCGAGGGAGGAGTGTCTCACTTTTTTTCCAACCCAGTCTCCGCTTCAATGCGGATGAATGTGGAGAGCAATGCAGTCGCAATCATAATGTCCGTCGCAGAACATGTAATGGCTCCGACTCTGGAGGGAAAATAAAAGAGAGAATGAAAGGGTAAGATCTCTGTTGGGCATAAGGAAAATAACTCGCCGCACTTGGAGGCCATCATTGCTGATGTGGTGGACGTGCGGAAGTGGAGGACTAAGATCGCAGATGCATAAGAGAATCCGAGCTAGACGGTCGATGTTGTTATAACTATAGCCGGTAGTAAAAAAACGCTACTCACATGAACGACGATGTTGAGTAATAGAAAGGCAGTGATGAATCTTCGTCTCGTTCTGAAATCAAGAAGAATGAAGCCTTGGTCATCCTCAACGAGCGAGCAACCCACAGATTAAAGTATAAGCAACATAGGAACAATTGCTCCAGCGACGCCGTCCCGTAAGTGGAGAGTAAAATAACACCGATCGTGTTTGTAATGGAGCTATTGTGCGGTTGGACATTAAGGGGAAACCCCAGGAAAACGTTGTATACGCGGACGAAAATGGCTGCAGTACATATGGTGTCGAATGCGAACATGCCGCCGACACCGGCTTTGTGGAGTAGCGAGTGCGAGGAACGGTGGAGGTACCGGATGGTGAGCAAGACCTCGACTGCGTAGAACATGCAGTTAAGCCAGGAGCCTGCGAGGATATAGCTGATATAGTTTTGGTTGAGATACTGGAATGCTGAGTGCCTAGTACGAACCCATTGGCAGTGATGTTCATTCTCTCGGCCGGTATCCAGTCCCTGGACCGATGACAGCGACGAAGAGAGTGAGGATGATGTGGAGAGAAACACCCAGTTACAATCCCCTCCACTTGAAGACCTGTTACTTAAGTGATCGGATACGTTGTCATCCCGAGGGCAACTTCTCGTAACTTACCTCATTGCTGCCACAGTCAGGGCCTACGTCACTTGAAAGGGGATACAACCATGCTATCCTCGCCGCGGGTAGCTAGCCACTCGTAACTTGATGCCGCTATCTCTAGTGGGTTTTGTAAGATGATCGGAAGTCGATTCTTCCCGCTTCAGTACACTTTCTAGGGCTGGCTGCCCTCCAGAATTTATTCTTATCTAGGGATGGGGCTTAAAACCTGCTCCTTTGAGCTGTAGCAATTGATGGGGTTCCGACAGCTGTCTCTGTAACCCTCCGAAATATTCCCCCAGAATAAGTTTACCTCACGGGAAGTCACCCACTTAGGGGTCAAAATGCCTTTTCCGCTCACCGTTAGCTCACCATTCCAAAATTCATACATTTCCAACCTGCCGTCGGCATTTCCGTGTCCTTCACCCTGCCGCACCGGTCAACAGGTAGATTGAATTTGCGCAGATTCAATGGTGTGTAACCGCGTTTGGCATGGTGGATATAGTATCAGAAAGGGCAGGAGGATGAGATGTTCGGCTTTCGGGGCAAAAGTCAATATCCCTTTTGAAGATGGATGGTGATTGGATTGGTGTGCGACTGAGATACAAAGCCAGGAGGGTTGAGGGCGTAAGTAGTTTCCCTCTCGATAATTGGGTATGAGCATCATGAGTGCGTGTGCGCCACCTATGGCATTTGATCGCCGTTTGGGAATTTTACTGAACAGTCGTGCCGCCCACATGAGAACGGTAGTCAAGCACTAATTCACCGTCATCAAAGACGTCGTGCGGCCCCGAAAACGGCACAAACCCTCGAGGAAGTGACTATCTTGTACCCAATAAAAAGCCACTGCTCTGAGCGCAGAAAGTGGGGAAGACGTTGACTACATCGTCTCTACGATTCCTGTGGGATATATACTTGCTGATACTACTCCATTCAAGGACACAGCTGTCCCTGAACACTCTGATTCGCTTCCCTCCAGGCATATTGCCCAGCCTTCACGACTTCTTGAGCCTGCCCCTCCACACTTCTCCTTGTCCCTTGGATTCCTTCTCCCCCCCAAAAAAAAGTGGCGTCAATGGGCCACGTAAGCACCCATGTCAACCTCGGCGAGCCAAGCCCGCCGTGAGTAAAGCTATGGCCAGTGGAATAATTCCAAAATAATTCTTGCTCGGCTCTGCAGCTCGCGTATCATCGCGTACTTTCGCGTACGAGCGGGATTTCTCCTGCTTTCCCATGTCTCGGAGAACAATGTCGGATTATATCGATAGGGTATATGAGAGCTGAAATTCGAAGAAACCTCACCCTATCCACTCCTTTATTTTCTTGCTTCTTGCTGCGTCTACGTTCGATGACCAAAACACATCCTTGCGCCACTGTCAAAATGTCTTCTTCTCCCTCCGACGGGATCGGTTTCTGCTCCACTGCCACTGTCCAACACTCAGACCGGGGTCGGCCGAAAAAAATGTCTGGGGTATTCATATGGCCCTCCGGCAGACTTAGCCGACGGGCTTGCCAAAACGGCTTGCCGGAGTTTGAATTTGGCTGTGCGGGCTTGGACGGCTTGACTTATGGCTTGGCTTGAGCTCGCTTACACCAAGCCCTACTACTATAAATAAGTCATTGATACCTGGTGCCCTAGCCCTAGGGGGATGTGTTAACGGCGACTTTCGGTGCCTTGTCGATGTGGAGGTTTGGCATTGTTCGACTATTGATTGAGCCGACTCGAGCCGGATTGACGTACCGTCTAGGATTCACTGAGAGAGAGAGAGAAAGATTTAAGACCGCCAGAATGCTGGGGCCATTAACTTCAGTCGTACAAGCCACCGCCAGAACGTGGCACGCCTTGACATCTCCCACCCCCTCCTCCGCAAAATCAAACTCCAACTCAGCATCGTGGCCAGCGCTGGGCAGCCGGACATAGGCCAGCGGTTCTCCCGCCGAGCACCTTGTCGGCATCCCCGCACCACAGCGTATATCCAAATGGCGAAGAAAATGACTGGTGAATCCGGAGTTAGTTTAATTTGAAAAGTTGGAAGAGTTTGCACCGAAGAGGACGATGAAGCTTGTAAAGATGACGAAGAACAGAGGAGGGTCAGAGCTCAGGCACACGACAACCCAAATCAGCCAAACACCATACCGGAATAAATATATTTTACTCAAGGGGGTCCAGAAAAGTTACAAATGGAACATACGCTGATTTGGGCCGAAAATGAGGGCTGGCAATCTGAATCTGACCTCCAAAAGCTCGCCCGGGCAACGGTTGGAAAGATATGGGGACTTTTATGACATCATTATTACGTTGGTTGGTTCAACTGTGCCAATTTTTTTTTTCGAAAGTTACGTGGATTGAGCCAATTTGTCGAAAAAAAAATTGAAAGAAAAAATATGATTATTTTTCAGACAAAAGTGGCTGTATCTTTTGAACTACAGGTCGGGCGAACTTTTCGACTTCGGATTCGGATTCCTGGGCTAATTTTAAGCTAAAATCAGTGTATGTTCCAAAAATTCCAAAAAAGTACCCCCTTGATTTTACTTGACGCATTCGGACCAGGAGGCCCGGGAGCAGGAAGGGTTAGCAAGGAGAAACAGTATTGCGGCAGCGTAAAAAGGGGAAATCGGGAAGGTGAAGGGTGAGTGAGGGCGACCGTGGTGGACACGCCGTTTTGAGGTGCCTTGAGGCTGCAATTGCCTTGTCAATCAGGTTGAGTGCTCAACGTTGACCACCAAGTGGCAAGGGCCTGGATCGCGGCCGGATGATGATCAATCAGTAGCCAGTCGGATTCAGCCAGCCGTTCAACGCGGCGAAAGCGGCGGAGAAATTGACTAATAGGCGTATTAGCGCTGGCGATGGTGCTGCCACTGGCTGAGCAAGCGGGTGGTGGAACGTCTAGCACGCTCAGGTTGGGGACGTTGCTGATTGAGCGAGACGAAGGTGATGCTCTGCTCGTTCCCGCATGCGCACCCGCTCACTTCTTCTTGCACCCAGAGTCTTATGTGCGCTGTCATCGCCCTTCTCCTTCTCCTCCTTTTGGACTCTCGGTCTGCCTTCGATATCGAAGATACCTGTCTGCGCGGTGCAATGCCTGCGGGTGATGAGTGGGGAACCGCAGACAGGAGGAGTGGCCGCGCAGTGGAAGTAGCTGTTTTTGTGATGGTTAACAAAGTTACTTGGACAAATTAA
Source organism: Mycena albidolilacea (assembly GCA_029282495.1). Taxonomy (NCBI): domain Eukaryota; kingdom Fungi; phylum Basidiomycota; class Agaricomycetes; order Agaricales; family Mycenaceae; genus Mycena; species Mycena albidolilacea. The sequence goes on along the minus strand of JARIHO010000057.1, from coordinate 355,585 downwards.
CTTAGCCTTACAAAACTAACTTTACTTTACTTGTGGCAGACAAGTAAAGTAAAGTAAGTAAAAGTAACTTGTAAGTAACTTAAGTAACTTGTAAGTAACTTAAGTAACTTGTAAGTAACTTAAGTAACTTGTAAGTAACTTAAGTAACTTGTAAGTAACTTCAAGTAACCTCAAGTTAGAAGAAGTATCAGCACGCTAGAGTAATTTAACAACTCTAGGGGTCATAACCAATGTCAATTCATGCTCTTGTGGCTATAATTTGACGAACTTGGCGGGATTTGATGCCATCTGATGGCATAAGTTACTTTGTCTGATCGCATTGATCTAACTTGGCGGGGCAAGTTACTTCCAAGTAACTTTAAGTAACTTCCAGTAACAGTAAGTAATTGTGTAAGTAGATGTAAAAAAGTGAACTGAAGCAATTCTATGTCTTTTTCTTCACCCATATCCAAGTCATTCAGCCTTAACAACTAGTGCTTCAGCTTTCCGCACCCAACAGTAACTGATCAGTAATCATTGCACGTCCCAGGCTGTGCCAAGATGCACCATATATTCAAACTCAATTCTCTTTCACAGAGAATGCAGGCTTGGCCATCCCGTGCTATTAGCGCCCTTGGTCAAAAAGGTTTCAATTATGTCCAGGCGATCTTGGATTTGAAGCCAATTTGGGTAATTCTACAATGGCGCCAACACATAGTCATAATCAATTCATTAATCGTCACGGGCAGTGGGACGGTGTCGGTGCCTCCGCAGAGAATAAGAGTCATTATCTGGGCTGGAAAATAGCCTGTAATAAATCCTATTAGTATATCTTTCAGTAAGCACGAGATTAACGGTCACATTGGGCGGAAATGCACGCACGCACGCAATGCTGGGCACTTTCGCATTACATTGTGCGTATAACACACTTTCTTTGAACTTTTTTCAGTGGTTTCGCCGTTGAGAAAATGACTGGAATCTCACAATAAATTTTGTTTAACAGTATGATTGGAAAAAAGATACTTAGGATTGGATTGGGTGGAGGCGTTGGTAAGCGAGAGTCCCTTTGTGAGTGATCCAAACCGCTAAGGATTGTCATTTCAATGTTACAGAGGAGAATGAAATTTATAACCCCTCAGAAGGTGGTCAGAGTGCGCGAAATTTGTGTGTTTATCATTGACAAACCCGTCACCCGTCATAACGATCACTGGCCATAATTTCATTGAAAACCGTCCCGTTACCATGCCGTCAAAAAATTTCCAGAACCCTCGACAGAACGGGTCGGCTGCCCGTCGCACGGAACCCATAGAACCGTCACGACGGGCACGGTGCACAGCCTTAGCAAAGTGAAAATGATAACTACTAAGGTTTAGAGTATTTTTCAGGTGTTGGGAAGCATCTACAGTGGTCCTTGTATTGTCTTGTCCGAACCGTACAAGTTAGCCGTCAACAAGTTACTTTTGTCAAGCGTGGGAAAAGTACCGTAAAGTACCGTAAAGTTAGCCCCGCCAACTCAAAGGGGCGATCAAAGTTAAAGTTAGCACTTACAAGTTACTTTATTCACTCTCTGTTTTTGTTCTTGCGTTGCGCTCACCATGTTGCCTTTTCTTGCCCCAGTTCGGTCGTACTTGTAGCCTCGGATACTCGCCGTCCATGCCTCGCCTTCTGGTGTCTTCTGATATAACTCCATGAGCACGCTCCGACGTCGACCCCACCTCATCCCGGACAACATGGCGATGAACCGCGACGGATGTCTGCGCCGGTGAGACAGGGCGGAGGCGGACTTACGATGGGGAGCAAAGGCCGAATGGTATGGGTAGAGGTTATTTTTCGAATAAATGAATGAGAAAAGCAACCTGCAATTGCTATAAAACGCTGTCAAACTGTTCGCAATCGCAGGTGCGGTACCATGGCTACAGGCCGCCCGGGTCGGTGTCGCAATCGACCAACGATGTCTTGAAAGTGAAAGAGTCCTCGCGAATAGGGCTCCACAAATGCTCAGGCAGACATATCACTTAAATATTAAAGCCCTGCTTGGCGTCAAGCGGAATCGAAGCCATCTCCTTTGGACGATAGTTCGTCGCACACTGGTTCCGGAATCCCGGGGTATTAACGAGTATGTACTGGACAATGGCCAAATAGCTAGTCTTCTAGTATTTTACGATGAAACGCAACAGGAAAGAAGCGAAAAAGTCCAGCGCCTATAACATCACGTACGCCACAGCTCCGGCTCCTATTACCAGTGCATTGAACCACGCAATATCCAGGCGAGTTGCTCCGCCGGTGGCCGCAGGTGATGACGAACTTGGCGATGATGAACTTGGCGCGGGCGTTGATCCACCCTTTGAAGCACCAGGAGCAGTGGATCTACAACGAATTATCAGAAAGAAAATGACGCTATATAATGTATCCAGACTCACGCAGGTTTTGAACCAGTGACAGACCCACTCCCAGCCGGGCTAACGGCACTTGCGCTTCCACCAGAACCCGTGTTTCCAGTGGAATTTGTGGCTCCAGACGGTCCAACGCCCTTGAAATCAAGCAGACCGGCAGCAGTGACAGTTCCGGTCGGTCCAGGAGAATTTCGGTAAGCACCGTCGGTATTGACAAGACGGGCCGCCGATTGCGTCTTCCAGCCTGCAGACTTCATGAGGGGATATGCCGCCATGAATGCACCGATCGATAGATCAGAAAGTTCGTGTTCGAGGATCATCAAGCCGGGGCTCTTGGGACCTGAAACAAAACTTGAATTATGTAATTGGTTTTCGATATCGGGTAACGCTAACCATTGAGCCAAGTTTTCATCTGGCCCGCGATGACGTCGGTGGTGGTCGGAGGCGGGGTCTCGGTGAGACTCCAGTCTTCGGTGTCTTGGTTCCAGACAATCATTTCCATTCCAAAGACGTATTTGGCGATAGCACGGATCTATATATTATGTGAGCAACAACGTCCAGACAAGCAGAAACCCTAGCGTACCCGGTTATCAGCGTCACCGGTGGGCGGTCTCCAGAATCTGGTCGAGATGAACACGGCTATGCGAGCATTGGATGTAGCCTTACCTAGGGACACGACCGCCGGTTGACAGGTATATAATGTTCATGCTCCATCCGAGCTGTATTTGGCTCAATTGACGCAAACGGAACTTGTGAAAAAGGTACGGTACCTCGGAAACGACCTCCATATCGCTCTGCGTTGTTAGCTGGTGGTGACTCCATCTAAACAACCAATCATCAGCTTTTGACTTGACAACGACGGGGGAAAACCGACGTATGGGCAGCCAAATCGTGCCCAGAGTTCAAGAGCAGTTGCCATGCCGAAACATTTTGCTGGATGCTGTACCCAATGACGAAATGCGTCGCAATTTCATTGTTCGTCTTTAAAAAGTCCAGGAGCTGTCCCGTGAACTGAAGGAAGAACATTAACCGTTGAATTCCGGTTGAATGAATGGCTATCATACCTCTGTGGGCCCGTCGTCAAAGTTGAGCGCCAATGTCCCATCAGGCACGTTGAAATGGTCCTCCGGTGATCGACATCCGATGTAGGAAGAACAGATGTCGGCACTCTTGGGGTCCAGATTATTGGGATACTGGCCACCAGTCGTGCTTTGAGGGATATTGGGGATATTTCCGGCCGCTTTGGCAGCGTTGTAAGCGTCAACCCAAGCCTGGGGAAGCTTGGTGATATCGGGTGTATGTGACCCATCAGGGGTGAAAGGGGGCAGGGAAGCAACCCATGCTAGACAATACGGTTAGCCTTTTGAATCAGCGGCATTAGACTTGGCGTACCATCTGAACCGACAGGAGGAAAATCGTCTCGTGCAAAGAGAGCGCGAACAGCGTGGTCACTGGGCTGAAACCAGGTGTCAGGCAGGGCGTTGCGAGCGATGTGGTCGTGGTTATGTGCAGGAGAATGCCCGTGTGCAGGAAGGAGGTGGAGGAGCAAAAGAGTGACGGCGGCCAACATGGCGGTAATATGAAAGAGGGGAGCCAAAAAGAAAGTGGGCACGCTGACAGCCGCTTTTATACATCCTCGGCGATTTCTACGACTTCCGGATCCGATGTCAACGGCGATCAATTGGCATGCCGATGATATAGCTAGACAACGCGAAAATGGAAACAAAGGAGACACCGTTCACTTGAGTGTAGTAGCGCAGAAATCCGAGCCAAATTTCATATACCATCCTCGAAGCAGGCATCGAGCTGCCAGCGCCGCACGGAGACCCCAGGAGTGAAAGCGGTGATGACAAGCCGACATGAGAAATTGAATGATCTCCTGTTACACGTGGCTGGATACCGATACTCGGATCAGCTGGGATCAAGCGGCGTCTGATCTCCCCTCGCATGTCCAGTCCGATATAACTATTGGATACCGACTCTTGAAGGCCCCAAAATATTTTGAAAATCAGATAGATCTCTTCTGAAGATATGGTAATGAGGGTCTCTCAGTTATATTTTACAGCTAGGTTTGTTTTGCGGTCGTAAAACAGAAGTTGGATCAGATGACGTTTGAACCGATCGGACCGGACTTGAGGTCGATTTCACGGACTTTTCGGCCGCCCACCTTTTGATCATGTCTTTTCCGTTATTTCTTTTGCGCATACATATCCTAACGCGCTTTCGATTCCTCTTCTCTCTCTCCCCATGTCCCCGTCCGCTACGCATATTGACTCCCTTCTTCCCCCAAAAAACACAACGCCGCGCAGAACGAAGCCATGATGCTCGAAGTCACGACCCTGCATGCGAGCATGACGGGTGTGGTCCTGCCTTCGCCTACCGCGCGTACCTCCGTCTCTTCTTCTACCGCCTCTGCTTCCGCCACCGCCGACACCAGTTCGCGTAATACGAAGACGACGAAGGCGGGGTTGCCTCTCCGAGCCGGCGGTGCGGGGGCGGGCAAGCGTCTGAGTACGAAGCGCGCGAGGGTGAGTGGAGCCGTAAGGCGCGAGCCGGTGGAGGATTCGCTTGGTGGGCTGGGACTGGCGATTGGGATGGCGCATCGCCCGGGGACATCGCGAGGGCGCGGCGACAGCGGGTATATGGATGTTGATGCCGATATGGATGAAGTGAGTTTTTTTCGTTCTTTTCCTCTTTTCCTCTTTTCCTTTGCGGTGCCTTCTGCGTCGCTCCTCGAGAACCTCTGGGCACATCTGCCCTCGAGACTCGAAGCTCGTGCAGTGCGCAGCAGGCTTGGAGTGCGCTTGTCGCGACCTCATGCCTTGATTTGCACGGGGTGCCTTTTCTGTCTGGGGAGTGCCTACTAACCGTTCCCCATCTTTGACGCGTGGGACTTTGGGGTACGCGTTATGGGGACATTTGGCCCGAGGCTGCGGGGCGCGGGGCCTTCGCGCGTTCCTTATTGCGCGTCTTCCTTGCTTCGTCCCTGGCATTGGATCGGCGGGGCTCCCTCTCCTCATTTTCACGAGGGCCCGTCATCTTCCTGTCTCGCGATGGTGCGCGGGCCTTGGACATTGCGCGCTGCGTTCTCTCTCTGTTGTCTATCTCCGCCGCGTTGTCCTAGTGATGGACGGAGATGTCGGCCTGGGGCGCTTTTTGCGACTTCGCGTGCGCAGCCTCTATTTCTTCATCTTCTCGGGGACGTCATTATCCTTTGTCTGTCGATGGTGTTCGGGGTGTGGTGCAGGATTGCCTGCTCCCTTATTTGTCCTCTCGCTCCCCATCGTCGAGACACGCAGCGCAGGTGATGGACGGGCGTTTGCCCGGATGCGAGCTACATTCCCGGGAGGATTGCGACGTCGTTTCATCGTTATACAACAATTAGCGGATGTATATCCGCTCTGGTGAAGGTGGAGATTCTCGACATGGCGCGATCTATGTGTCCTGCTACACATTTGACATTTCGTCGACGATCCGGCCATCCTCTTACTTCCGCGTCTTTCCATCGCCATATTTCTCTTTCATCTTTACGTCCCCGCCTCCCCCGCGGCTGTCTGTGCCCTATCTGTCCTCTATCTCAATTTGCATCTTCGCCGCCTATGAGGCTCCATTTCCTTTTTGGGAAGACACTTCCAAATGTCTATCTTCTTCTTTCGTCTTTTGTTTTTGCGTATTCGGGAGCTGGATTCTGGACTGTGTTCGCTCTTCCCCTTGATCTCCGTCAATTTTCAATTCTTCTCTAGCATGGTTTTGACTCGATGCTGATTATCAATCTTCGACAGTCCCCAATTCGTCCGACGTTCCCCACCACCCCCAGCCCCTTCCCCTCCAACGTCCTCCTTCAACAGAAACATTAAAGGCATCTCCCACCGCCGCCTCTCCTCCGGTGGCTTTCCATCAAGTCGGCCCTTTTCATCAGGGAACGGCGCCTTTTCAGCAGCCACCGCCGACACATTTCCAGCCAACCCCTTTTCAAGCATCAGCGGCTCCCCTCTGTCCACAGGCAACGGCGCGCGGCTCCTGCCGCTCTCAGGGAACGACAACAGGATCAAACATGTCTTTCTTCCTCCTCTTTCGACGCCCTGCTCCCTGCCACATCCTCCGTATTGTTATTCATTCCGAGCGTTTTTAACATTAACACGTACATAGTAGGTCAGAGTTTCACCATCTCTACACTCAGTAGCCCACTTCCTCACTATGGGAAGGATTTGTCGTGAAATTCAACACAAAAGTCTCGAATTTCAAGATTCATGATGTTTGTTAGGGCGCACGTCGTAAATTTCAACATCTGTTTCATGACGGTTGTATTCCAACTTCTTGCCCAAATTTTCGAGAACAGATTCCCGACCTTTCATTGTGAATTTTGGTCATGAATATTGGCGGGGCAATTGTCTGTAATTGCCGAGCTGGCCCTAAGGGCTTTACGGCACTCGCTCCACCGACCTCCTTTGGATGCCTCGCGCTAAAAAGAGACATGCCAATCAGTAAGTTTGTTTTGCAAGGAATCACCGATTCCCGCAAGATAAAGGCGACTCGCTCGCAAGATACAGACATGGCGTCCGCAAAATAAAGTCAAGTCCGCAAACCAAAATTGTTGAAACTTCCGCTGAACAAATTGAATCATCTCGTGGCGGCTGTTCTGAAACCAATGCTGACACTTAATTTGAGACGGCTGTAAGAAGATAATGCGGAACTAGAAAATCCTGCCAGCACATAAGTGGTAATATCGTTTACAAAAACACAATACAGCCGCGGTTGTACACTTTACAATTCTTAAGAGAGAAAACTTATTTTCGCTTCCATGATGATTCAACGCAGAAACAGCCCGGCTCTCACTCGGCCATGTTGTGTTTCACGATCGAGAGTCCGGAAATTCCGGCTAAAGACGTCGGAAATGACTATACCCATCATCAAATCAATATGGTGGACATACTTTGGGCGCTGCCGGCAGTCTCGAAGCCTGCCAAGGCCATCGGGTTGGAAACAGAAAAGAGCTTGCCTGAGGCAAGACCACCAGTGCCGCCAAATGGCTATGGTGTTGCGATAAGAAATAAAAATCAAGAAGGAACCGTACGTACCCCTGCGACTCTGACGGCTCCGGTCTGGGTATCAAAAATCACGAACTGCACCTGGATGAGGAGACTCTGGTTGTAGTACTGATAGGGCCCGGCGAAACCGCAGATCTGGGAGATAATCTCGTTGTCTGGGTATTGTTATTGTCAAAATCAATATGCGTAGACTGAGGATGAAATGAATAGTCTACCCTTGAGCACGACGCTATGCAAGTTGTCGGCGGACTGATTGGAGCCGCGCTTAATGACCTTGGTGGACCCGTCGCTCAGACGGTACGTGGTGGAGATAGCGTCAACGACCCAGCCGCCATAGATGTCCATCTGCTTGATGGGGTGCACAGGGTCGATCGTAAGGCCGGGATCGGTGTTTGGGAAGTTGGTCACTGCGGCCGAGGTCAATGAACGGTACAATTGCAAAAAAACAGAGAAACTATTGACCAGCTTCGTTGTCGTTGAAGGAGGTGCCCTGGGCGCCACCGAAGTTGGAGGTCTGGACGACGACGGGTTTGGTTTGGAACATGCTGAGGATCGAATGTGTTGATGCTGTTGACTGAAAAGAAACGAGTCTCTTTATACCTGAGGTGTGCGAACGTGGAACGTTTTAGGCAGCTCCACCTTCTTAACATGGGGGTTAAAATCCTCCTCAGCGCCATCTTCGACAAAGGCAGCGTCATTTTCCTGACAGGTTCGCATGACAAGTTGGACCGGATGCAGTTATATGGAAAGCATATAAGATATTTCATGGAGAAAGTAGGAAGGTGTTTCGTCACTTTTAATTTTAACTGACACCAGAAGTAAACAGGTGGACCGGTCTTCGACAATCCGAGCCTTTCGGAAAGGCTTCGAGTTGCATAGCGGCTGTCAATCAGCCTCTTGGCAGGTACGCGAAGGAGCAGGAAGGTAAACCCCTTCACCGTTGCTACTTAGCAGATGTAGCTCTGCCGGCAGATATCGGGTGGGATTGAAGAGCGCATGAAAGGGCTGCATATTTACGTTCATCGTCAGTGCACCCGAAAGAATCAACAGGTTGGAGGAAAACAAAAGAGTTGGAATCAAGGCATATGTGAATCTTGGGTGTTTTCTTACGCAGTCGATCATAGAGACGTTCTCGGTCCTAGGCATCTTTATAACGAAGGAGGTCGACCAAGGCTGTTGACCCATGAGCCTGGAGAAAATCGGAGTAAAAGCGTGGATTTGAGGAGAAGTTAGAACGACACACCTGTTCAGCGGCTGTTGAGGGCATCAAATCGAGGCTGACACCAAAGGTCGTCTGGTTCGTCGTAAAAAAATAAACGTGAGAACCCAGCGACACCTATTCAGCGGCTGTTGAGCGCGTCAAATCGATGCTGAAACCAAAGGTCATCTGGTTCGTTATAAGAGAAAAAAACGTGAGAACCCAGAAAGAACCCGAGCCGCATAAATGCATAGGGGGTTTGGATGGAGCTGTGATGCCTAGGCCGCATGTCTCCCGTAGACACCTGTTCAGCCGCTGCTGACGCGTCAAATCGAGGCTGAAATCAAAGGTCATCTGGTTCGTTGTAAGAGAAAAAAACGTGAGAACCCGGCGAGAACCCGAGCCGCATAAATGCATATGGGGTTTGGATGGAGCTGCGATGCCCGAGCCGCATGTCTCCGGTAACCCTTTGAAGAACATTGTGGGCGGGGGTGAGAGCGCCAGACATATCGCACCGAGAAAATAAACTGAAGAAGAACGCTTGGAATGACATTGTTCCTTGCGTACCTTAAATATAAACATCCTGGTGTCAGACTTCGTCTGAAGAGAGAAGCACATTCCAGGGTGCTATCGTACATGTCCCAGAGAGGTTTCCAAAAAGAAATGGTGACCGATATACCTGCATGACCCAACGAACGTCCTCAATATATAATTGGATGACAAGTTGAACTAAGTATTCCAGGCTCGATAGGGCTTAGAGCGCACCTGCAGGCGATCATCGAGCCTGCTGGTATTTTCGGCACGTTTACCGTTCGATTCGAGGTCGGTCTCGACTTGGTGATACTGCACAATTTCATTCGATTCGGTGGTCACTCGTCACGCACCCCCTGTGCCAGGACCGGTGATTATCCCTATGGAGGTCAGATACGGAAGTCCGGACAAGATTTTGCCGGAGCGCCGCCAGCTAAGGTCAAAGTCCGGACAAGATTGGGTCTCTGCTTCGAAAGCTTGGGTTTAGGAGTCCGGACAGGGCAGCGGGGGTGCGACGATCTCAAACACAAGTCCGGACAAGGTTTACGCGGGTGGCTTGGGTTCAAACAATGCGAATTTACATATAGAACAATGGATCACCGACTCGAGTATTACCAAAACAGGTTCCATGGTCGGTGGCAGAGTCGCGTCGGTGGCTTCAGGCAAAGAGTAGCATAGAACATTAATATTATCTGCTTTACAGGATTCTACCCAAACCTATAGCTGCAACTCGATTCAAATCCTCCATGTCCGACTACCTGTCCATTGTCGACGATGCCGACCTACAGAAAGACAATCCTCAGTGGAAGTCCTCTGAGTGGATAGGACGCCAGCATACCTTCAACGATGTCCCACACTTCGTTGCCGTCGAGGCCGCACGCGCGCTCGAGATCCCTATCGAATTCAAATCTTCTCTGCCGCGCGATACACTCACGCCGTCGGATTCCTTTGCATCCAGCACGCTCCCACCATGGGACCCGGATATCGACACTGCAGCTGTCGATTTCCTAGTTGGCTTCGATGCCACTCACCCGTCGTTCAACCCATCCAGCCCTTGCGACATCCCGCTCCTACCTCTTGCGATTATTAGACAGCTGAGGAACACACACGGTCAGGCGTGGCTTGACGGGAAGAAATCTATCCGCGATGCACGTATCCCGGACCACGTTAGGTTCTACCCGTTGTGGGCTCTCTCCTACATGGAGCTCACGCGTTCCGCTGCGCGAAGCAAGTACATCTGGGGCCGCGCGATCACATAGACAATGCAGGAGCGGGAGGATAAGGAAACAGAGGAATCTCAATGGAGAGATCGCACCGTTGAATTCCTCTCATTGATGACGGGCTGGGCAGGTCGAGTGGACTGTGGACTGCAGGACTTGACGTTCGAGCACCTTGCGGAGATGTTGGGCGAGAACGAGCTTACGGACACTATTCTTGACGCCTTGATGAAGGATCTTGAACGACGCTTGAAGGCGAGCAATGGCGATTGCAGTGCCGTTGTTGTTGCGGAAATATTCTTGCCCAGCTGTATCGCCGCTGGAGCTGCTCGTACTCCTGGTCATTTTGGATACCCAGTCATTCGAAGCTACAATTACCTGCTATCCCCCACAAACTCCTCTGCTCGCATCCTTGCATTCCCCGTCCATTCTCCGCCGAATCACTGGATGGCTTGCCATGTCGATATCACCGAGGCACGAATTCGGTTTGGAGATGGCTTTCGGGAATCTCCTCCGAAGATGCTGTCAAAGGAATTAGCGGAATGGCTCCAAGTAGCGACGGAGATGGCTCATCCAGTCATCACTAACGACTTACCCTGCGGAGAGCAGCACGACGTCGTGAATTGCGGCATCATTGCCGTGAATGCGATTGCCCACAGTATACTGGGCGATGTGCTGTGGCAATCGGGTGATGCACGCACGCACCGATTTCCGGCCTTCTGTACAATTGCGGATATGATTCTGACCCATCCAAGTCTCGCGCTGGGATGGATATGAGGAGTAAACTGACCATATATGGCCCAGAGTCACGCAGTGAAACCAGCTCCCCCACCAATTGAGACAACTGAGAGCGAAGATGTTGAGATGCAGGACATCAATACTGCAGCGACAGCGCAGTTCACGGAGGACGACATTGAGGAGCTCTTGGACTCAATCGACGAGGACGAGTCGGCTGCGCCCTTATTACCTGCAAAGCGGCAAAGGGATGAGGATGAAAGGGAGAACAAACCGGAGGCACCTGCGGCGAAACGGATGAAAGAAACCAGCCCGTCCCGTTCCAATCCCAGCCCATTGTCTACATCCGTCCTGTCAGTCCATGCTACCACCGTGAATACCGCCGCACCCAGCTCGCGTGCCACGGGCAAGGTAGCAAAACCTGGGAAGAGGATACCTGTCCCAGGGAAGAAGCCCAAGATCCCGCTCGCCGCCGTCCAGTTCGAAATCCGTGACTCATTGCGCAGTGATGGGCAGAGCGGGAGTGCTAGACATGACCGTGCAGTTGCGATTTTGATAAAGGCTGGATGTTTTCGAGGGAACGCGAAGAGGCTGGAGAAGCTGCGACAGGAAATGTATGCATGGAGGAGGTGATCCAAATCCGGGTCTCGACATCAACAACCCCAAACAAGTTACCTGTTCTCGATGCGGCACCATAATCCAACTCAAATCTGTTTACCAGGCCAAGTGCTTCCATGACCACTGGGACAAGGGCATCTGTAAGAAGCCTCCCCGCGCAAATACATCCATCACCGGCTACTTCAGCCCAGGTCCTAAACCGGTGGCTAGCTGCGGCGGTCCAACAGACTCCAACTCAATCTTGTTGATAGGGTGTGTACCAAAACATGCATGAAAACACCAGTTTTTATTTCATTTTGAACCTATTAGCGGGCAGAAGTGAGGCATTAGATTATGAGCGTACACCCTCCCTGGGGTGGTAGGCTACACTATTGATGGCCGAAAGTCAGTGTAACAAACCAACTATGAAGGATTGAGTAGACTTGACAAGGCAGCCCAAAAGGCTGTTACGTCCTGACTATGATATTCTACACTGAGCTATAGATGGTGGCGGTAAGCCATGGTCTTATGCGCTGGAGGTGAAATATCAGGGAACTACTCAGAATTATTGACTTGCCATCTCAACGGCCTCTGAATAGTCTGATGACTATTAAAGCAAGATATACAAAGTCAGGATTGGTACAACCACATTAGGGCCGGCAGGGATATAGCGCCGCGCCATTTTGTGTATAAGACCAGCTGATTAGATTAGGATGAAGACTTGTTACTGAGTTAACCATCACTGTGGTTACTCGGACAGATCGGACTGTTAGAAAGATGCGGCCCTTGCATCAAGGATTTACTGATATGATGGATGAGGATCGACACTATAGGATAGCACCGCGCTATATTTTACTGGTCACTATACTGGTCTGCCAGTATAGCGCCACGCTATCTTGTCAATCTGCCGGATATTTACTATGAGTTCCATCGAGCTTGGGAAGTGTGGGACCGATAGAGAAATTGAATAGAACTTGACTCTTAACTGACTTGATTAGTTAGTGATGACAGACTTGCTCAGTCAGAAAGATGGAAACCAAGACAACTAAGCACGTCTTATGGTGTGCTAGAGAAATACATGTGGACCAGCCCCGGTAGCAGGTCATAATACCCATGGTTGAGAATGCCTTCTACGCCATTGGCCATTCACTACTTGGGCTCCCACCCTGTACTGTTCCTATTCATTCCGTCTATCTCCTTTACCTCTCTCTGAAGTGTATAAAAGCCAGTTGTGTACTCTGTATTAGCCAGTAAACTATCCCCCAGATATACGGGCAATATAGTAGACTCTAGATTTGTGAAAGAAATCAGATAAGACTTGCAGACGCACAGAAAAGACTAAGAGATACGGGATGTCGAAAAGACTACCAATCACATTGATATAAGAGCCCCGCTCAACCTGCATCAACCCGTCTCCTGTAGCAGCGCTTTAGGCCTCCAGGATTAAGACTTGTTGTGTAAATCAACACTCTCTTGTCTCCTGTAGCAGCGCTGTAGGCCTCCAGGACTAAAGACTAGTTTGTGCTAGTAGAAGTGAAACCGCCGCCTTCAGTGTAACTGTCTGCACCTTAGCCCAGCGTCCACCTTCTGTGTAACCGCCCTCGTTTCGTTGATACCGCCGCCATTCGTGCAGCGTTGGTTGATATTGAAGTAGCATCTGTCTGTTGATAGTCTGCCCTACCTTCTGCTTCTTGGCTAGCTGCCAGTAGTGCTAGGTTCTGTTGCTCACAAAGAAACTGAGGACTTGAACAGTCTAAGGTTTAACTTGAGTCTTGATATCCTGTTGGCGTGAAGTCCCTGCTACCCTAGCATAACCGTGCTTAAACTGCATAGTCGCTATTGAAGCAAAGCCTTATTTCAACCTTGCACACCCTCTTGACGGGTGATACGTACCCTACCTCCCCGAACACACACACACGAGTATTAGGATTAGGATTAGTGAATTGTTTTGGTTTTGGTTGGTTTGAGTAGAGTGACTAGTTCGCTTTTCTCACTAGTCAATCCATTAGATTTCACGGCCGCACCCTAGTGCACTGTTTCATCGTATTGCGGCGCGAAAAGACCTGGTGATACTGTGCCCTGGTCTCACTGGCGCTATCCATCCACGAATTGACTACTATATCGAGAACTGCCCTGCAACGGGTGCTGGTGCAAAAGATATCAACCATTACACTGGGGGCAGCCAACGACACATGTGAATACCACATGCGTTACACGCATGTGGTTCACATATGGAACAAAGGCTACAAAGCCGCCTTTATCAGACTAAGGACGGCTTTGTTGCATGCTTTGTTCTCTGGTGTAGGGGAATAAAGCATGCAACAAAGCCCCCCTTTGCTTGTTAAAGGCTGCTTTGTGGGCTTTGTTCTGACTGTGAGCCACATGCGTGTAACGCACTCGTGGTTCACATGCCTCGCTCGTTGCCCCTGGTGTTATGTCCAGAACTTGTTTGAGTCGACACGGGGAATCACGTCTATTCGTGATTCGCGGCTCACGCAGGAGGAGTGGTCGCAGGCATATCAGTGCCAAAACTTAGACCAACGTTGGTGGATTGACACGTCGCCCCACCATCCATCGGTCTTCTCGACGAGCTGCTTCCATGAGATCATGCTGCATTCACAAGCAGACGTTGGCGATCCCACAATTGTGTGTGGAGCCTGCTACGAGGTTTACTAGCTGCGTGAGTTCCGGACTGCAATTAATCGCAGCCGTGAAAAGCCGCACGACAAGCTCAAATACACCCCAAACATACACGCAAACCCAATTCAGTCGCGTCTCATGGCTCGTTACTAGGGCTCCGAACCGTCTGTAAAACGGAACGGCCGTTTCTAGGACAAGATACTTATTTGAAAAACAGACGGGTCCGTTTGACCTGTTTCCGTCTGTCTATCCGTTTTTGACGGGTCCATTATGCCTCGAGGTGAGTGACTGAAGAGGCGTGTCAATTCGTGTGCAAACCTACCTGGTTTGATGCTTTGAATCCTCAGGAACACCTGAATGAGGGCCGGTGATAACGGAGAGTGAGGTATTGACCAACCCGTTTCTACCCGTTTTTAAAACGGGTAAGGAAATGCTCTCGTCGGACGGAACGGAAACCGTTTCGACGGTCCGTCGACCCGTCTCAGACGGGAACGGGTCGGAGCCCTACTCGTTACAAAGGTCTTGAAGAGATTCTTAACGAGGTCAGTTCCCATTCATTCGGGCCTTCACCAGCTTGATATTGATTAAACCCACAGGATGGAACTCTTGATGTTTTTGCGCGCTTTGCGCGCGGTGTTGGTGAAGGCCGTTATAAAGATAATCAAGTGTTGCTTGGCCTTGTTGTGACCATACAGCTTGCCACCGAACGTCGCATCCGTGGTATGGGGATGCAGAACTTCAAGTACCCGCCTGCTTTTCGTGAATGGGGTGCTTTAATCCGCATGAGCAGTCCACGAACATATCGAAATATTGCCCAGGAGTTCCGTATGGAAAGCGAATGCTCGATCAAGTATGTCGTCTTTTTTTGTTCAAGACATATCCTGATCTCATTTAATACTCTATCAGAAACCGAGAATCAAAACGCCCGCGGTTCCCTATCGGTATCACCGATGAGACCTTCGATAACCTGAAGAACTACTGTGATAGCTACGGGTATCCACCCAACTATCCTCTTTGCATTTCCGTAGACGACACCAAACTCTTGCCTGTTATGCATCCCATCTACAATGGTCTAGAGAAGATATGGATGCTCGTTGGTCTGCCTGGCACGAAACTGCTCACTGTTGCAACTCCAGACGAGCTCGAACGGCTTATGGACATGGACCACTCGCCAGCAACCAAAGTAAGCCTCATCTGTATCTCCATGGAGTCGTGCTTATGGCACTACAGCTGCGTTTGTGGGCATTCAAATTCCCTTCCCAGGCATACCTCCCCTCGCCTTCACTATCCTTCCCATCTCATCAAAGATCAAGGCGCCGGAACTGGTTGTTGATCAGCTCGCAGCCATGAATGGATTGGTGGAGCGACGGTATCGTTTCATCTCAACGTCGCAGACGGTGCGGCAGTGGAGCGAGACTGCCAATCTCGTGTGGCATCTAAAAGCACGGCATTGCATCGCGTCGTCAATCCACCTTCACATCTCGACACGACCCCTCCGTTTACCGTGCCGCTCTACAATTTCAAGGGGAATATCTTCATCAACACACAGGATGCACCCCATGCTCGCAAGACTGGGCGCAATAATATCTTCAGCGGTGCCCGTGGCCTCATCCTCGGCGACTTTCCGGTGTACTACAAACAGCTCCTTGATCTAGCCGTCTCGATAGATGATCCGCCACTGTACGAACGCGATGTTATCCGCGCAGATAAGCAGGATGATCGTGCCGCAAACCGGGTCTTCTCAGCCGCGACGCTCCAGAAACTCACGGAGAACACGGATGAAAACATGGGTCTCATTGTGTATCTCTTTGTCATTGGTGACCTCGTCGATGCCTATGAGAGTCGCTCGATGACCCATGCCAACCGTGCCAAGGCTGCTCTGCGAGCGCAACTGTTTTTGGACACATGGAAGCAGTTTCTCAAGAAGCAAGGATACTCACAGGCGCGGCATTACCTCTCACCTGCGGCCGACAACATCTACCACATGCTGGTTGACGGACTCTTAGGGCTCATAATCATACACCGCGACCATCTACCATGCCCTACGATCCCTCTACTCCCATGGAAGAACGACTCCACAGTGGGTAATGAACACATTTTTGCTGCGCTTCGCGACCACTTCCCCGACATGACTCTTGCACAGGTCATGTTCGCAGTTCCGCACCTTCGTGCAACCATGCAGGCAGCCAAGGCAGCATTATTCTCGAAGGCCAGTCTAAAAGACTCGGCCCGCGGGTATAGCTTTTTCGACACGTCTGATGATACGTCTATCAACTTCGCCAATCTCGTGACATTCCCGACGGACCAGGAACTCACAGCCCTGTACGGCGAGGCGATCGAAGAGAACCACTTGCTATGGTCGCTCTTGAATGTCAACATTTATTCCCTTACCAATGCCCCTATCCTGGCACCTGCCACATCTCCTGTTGACGAGTCGGATAGCCCGTACCATCTCACCGAAGTGATCCAGCAGCCACTGAGGATGCGATTGTAGACTTGGCCATGGAAGATGAGCTGCAGCATGCACTCACGGCTGTTCAAGCTGTAGTTGGCCTAAGACGGGGTGAAGAGGAGGAGGTTGATGCTTGTGCTTATGCAGCGGCAGCACTCGTCATTGACAATCTTGCACGGATGTAAGCAGTCTTCTCATCATTTTCGGAGATGGACTCAATCTTCTGATTCAGCGATGACTTGCCGGAACTGGAAGACCCAGAACAGCTAGAGCAAAGCCGCAAGGACATCGCTCGTATCATCAAGATGACCCCTGAAACTGTTGAGGCCCTTCCCATGGGCTTGAAAACCAGCTTTGGGGGATCCAGCGCATTCACGGTGGCGATGGCCTCCCAGTCTTCCCCCTCATCATCTATCTCCAACGTCACTACCACTGAACTGGAACCGCTAGTCAGTATCCAGGAACAGAACCAGACAGAGCACGCACGCAAGGGAGTTCAGAGCTACAAGGCAGGGTGTAAGCGTGCTGGACCACAAGACAAGGCCGCAGTTGATGCAGGGAAGAAGAAGAATGCTGAGCCCACACCGGTACAAGTATTGGCGCGGCGCATCCAGGCAGTAATCCGCGACGCCAACGCATGAAGAGCGACCACTGGGCTCAATCGGAAGGCGAGAACTGAACAGCCAGAGAATGGCGATGCCAGCAACCTATCACAGGTGGCAATGCTGCGAATGCGGCCGCAGCAGCAGGAGTTCGCGCCTACGGTAATGCAGCTGTACATCCCTACAAAGGCCCATCTTGATGTATTCTGTAGGCTGTCCGGCGTCGGCGAACAGTACTCAAGCCGCTTTGGTGCCACGCTGATGTTGCCGAGGCGGGGATCGCACCGCTGACGCCTCTGAAAGCCAACGATCATATCTTCGTTATCGAAAAGGATGACATCTTGCTTGCTCGAGGTACGGTCATCTCATCGACATCCAATATCCTGTACTCATTGCAATGCAGTCATCACGATATATTCAAAGGGAGGAGGTAAAGCAGGGAAGCATGAATATGTTCCCAGTGTTGACTTCATCGGCCATGTGTCCTATGTTTTTGTGCAGACGTTTGCCTACAGCGGTGGGCAAATATTCCAGTGTTTGCATTCAGCATCAGCGACACTCGGAATTTCACAATACGCGCACCTTCCCAATGGCTCGATTCTCTTGCGTATCCCCGACAAGTTCACCTTCAAGTGCAATGTCGCTGAGGTTTCGTCCGCAATGGCCCTAATACAAGGAGTTACAAAAGGAGAAGAAAGGATTGGTTCTTGCGGTTATCACGCTGAATACGGTACAGCAGTATGGCCAAACCAACGCCAATATAGCCGATATCGAGGAAGAGGACAATGTAGACATGTAGGAACGATGAATCCAATTTTTTTGCGATTTTTGTGATTTTTTTGGGAATTTTTGAGCTAGAAACGGAGTCCAGACAAGAATTGACCAAAATCCAGAGGTTTGATACGTAGTCCGGACAAGATTTTGGGCCAGTCGCAAGGCAAAAGTCCGGACAAGAATTGGCTGAGGGCGATTTTGGTATCTGACCTCCATAGGGATACACCACTAACCCGGCCTGAAGTTCATAAGACATCGTGACTTGATGTGGATTTGATATATCTCCCGTTGATTAGACTGATGTCAAGATCCAGTCAGAATGATCTTTATGAACAAAGGTCCAGATGATGTTCAGGTTTTGTGGATTTGATGTCGGTTCCAGTACATTTCTGACATTCAACTTCCGGCATCAAAATCATGTCCAACCATATCCAGCAAAAGTCAAGGCCTTGCAACCAGGTCCTCCCACCGTTCCTCGTGTCGGATACCTCGAGTTCAGCTCACAGCGAAAAGTTGGGTACAAGTGATAACACTAGAAAAAAAATTCCAGGGATGCAGACTCCAGTATAAATAAATACTGGCTGAATGCTGACAAGCAATAATAAATATGATACAGACCTTGGTTGGAGAAATCTTGCAACTGGGGGCCCTTGTTCCGGACCACCACAATGGCCGGTTTTCCCACGCCACTGGGAAGGGTGCGCGCTCCCGCCAGACAATGAAGGCGACGCCTGCTGGTCGCCTGAGGCTGGGGCGAGCAGACGTCAATCACTCCCCGCAACGTTAGTACAACGTCGGACACCGCGCCGCCCACACTTGGAGACCGCTCCCAAATCCCACGACTCCTCGTAATTCCGTGTACGTAGCCTAACACGACAACAAATCATCAGCTACTACCTCTGCGTAAACGCGATGTACCGTCCCAGAGGACAAGCAGCTTCAACCCACGAGCCGCTACTCGCCCTCGCTGCAAATACCTGCCTCGGGCCCGTCTCTGAGCCACTCCCACCCATCTCGGCTAGCTCGGCGAACCAATAAACAGCAAGATGCTGCCTCGTGGGTACCGCGGAAATACACGAGGCTCTGCCCGCTCCCTTCTCTCTCCCACGCCTGATCCATCTCCCTCCCCATCGACGTCGACGTACACGCCTTGGGACGATGCCAACATCTTTTGCACAAAGACATCCCCCCCGATGCAGGCTATCGGGCGTGGTGTCTTTGTGTGCAAACCTCCAACCGGACTCCTCCCGCCGGTAGGCCCCTCCTCAATTATCCCGAGATTGTTTTTATCGATCCTTGTGCTGTCAGGAACCACAAATTAGCACCTTCCGCCCTTTCATGCAACGCAACCCGCCGGCGGCACACGGAGGAACACAATACCGCGGAACGGAGCCTGCGCTAGCTGCTCTTTGTTCTCGAGCTGTTAAATAACGAGGAGGAGGTACGCTCTCCCCACCCCCAACAACTACAACCAACTTATCGCACCCTTTACACCAGGTCTACCAGCCCTTCTTAATGGCCATTACTCGTAACACCAGTGTGCGCGCATCCTCCCCGACCCCTTCGGAGAACAGCGATATGTACTACAAAGATTTCCATCACACCAGCCCCTCGCCTGCGCCCTCCCAGACCGCTGACGCGTTCGGTTGGGAGAGCGACTCGTCTCTAGCGCCCATGGAGTTGCGCGATGCCACTCCGACCCCACTGACGGCACGCCCGCCCTCCCTGGCCTTGGTGACGGAGATTTTGAGGGACGAGTTCCCCCCCCCGCTGTTCCTGTCCCCGCCACAGTGACCAAGCCCTGCGCCAAGACCACCAAGGCGAACAAAGGCGGAGGGAGCATCGACGTCACGTTGCCTGGCAGCAGACCCCGGCTCCCCCTCCAAACACCATCGCTCCAACACAGCAGGCGACACCTCTCCAGCTCCCGCCCCCACCACTGCTGCAACGCACCAGGTCGCTACCTATGTCGCTGCCCCTATCGAGGCTCCTGCCGCTGCGCCCGTTGATGTGCCCACTGCGGCCCTCACTGTTGCACACGCTGCTGCGCCCGCCGTTCCCCCTGCTGCCGCTGCCGCTGCTCCCACTCCCGTGGCCCCCATTGCCGCGCCCGCCGCTGCCGCTGCAGCTACGCCTGTTGCTGCAGCCGCTACCCTCGCCGCTATCCCCGTGCTGCTGCCCTCGCCACGGCCCCCGCCACCCCCCCCATCGCTGCTCCTGCGCCCGTCGCAGTGCCCGCTGCAGCGCCCGTCGCTGCCCCAGCTGCTGCCCCCGCCGTCGCCCATGCTGCTGCCCCCGCAGCCGCCCCCACCCTCCCCCCTCTGTGGCTGACGGCAGATGCTCTCCCTTCGCACGGCTCATACACCCCGACCCCAGCCGGCGGCTTCCCCCCCATCGTGTACTCACCAGAGCAGCTGCTCCAAGGGGTCCCGGCGGATCTCATTCAGATGTACGAAGAAGTCAGCTCCCCCAAGTTCTTCCTCGTCATGAGTGGGGGCAACGGAGCGGTCATGAGAACGCACGGCCTCATCCATGAGGCCATCGCCAACTACATCAATATTGATCCCACCACCTTCACCCTCGGAACCCCGCCCACGGCCGCGAACGGATCCAGCCCGACCCTCTGGCTCGCCGCCGACATCCCAGACCCCCTAGCCCAAGGCATTGTCAACGCTCGCATCCTATCATCCACGAACATCACCCTGTACACCCTCCCTTACAACATGCCCATCATCAGCTTCGTGGGTGTCTTCGCCGGTTTCATGCTTCCCAACACCGCAATGGGCGCGAACACCGCACAGGATCTCATCGGCACCGCAGTCCAAGCCAATAACGAAATCTCGCAATTCGTACAAACCCACCGCAATGCCTTTGGACCGCAAGTCTCCTCTGGGGAGGCATGGGGGGCTTTCCTCGCATCCATCACTGTCCACAGCATTGTTCTCATCGTTAACGACACCAACACTGTCGCATGGCGTCTCCATGTCACCCCCCCTACCAACAACCGTGATTCTTGGAGCCAGCTACGCCGCCTCTTCGGCAAGCTGCAGATCATGACCGCTCTATATGGTACGGCGCGACTCCAACGGGCCTTCAAGTGCCATATCTTCCCATCCATCGACCATCCCACTCCTCTGTGCCCGCTCCCCGACCTCCCCAGCTGGCTCGGCCCGACCCCCGCTACCATCGCCGCACTTGAGGACGCGAGCCGCGCTGCTGCCTCCAAGGCGCAGGAGCAGATGCATCTCAATACTGCCGACGGCGCTGGCAGTTCTAACGCGCGCCCGGGCGCTGGGTGAGGGCAAGGTTCCTTTGACGGAAAGGCCCGCAGGGGTGGGAAAGCGAAGCGAGGGGAGATCTCAAAGGGAAGGGGAAGCTGTCTCGCTGCTACGATTCTGTAAACATTTTGCAAACAATATACAAATTCTGTCCATTCTACGCAACGTAATAATAAGTCTAAATCTAATAAGCTACAAGTAATCCGGCCTTTGGAGTAAGTGCTGTATCACGGTAGGGACGACATGCGCTCACCGTTGCGCTACCCAAGCGCAACCACGCCCACCAGCTCCACCCCACATCAAAATACCATGCAAGTACAATCACAAGAGCCAAGAAATAGCGCCACAGACCCTCCTGGAACACGGGAGGGTTCAGGGGAGCAGGCACATCCTCCTCGTCAGTGCCCGCAGGCTACGAGACAAAACAACGAATCCAGCGGGAGCCGGGGTGACCGGGGGCCTAGCCCCGGCTATTCTCAGCGAGACCCCCCCTGCGGCAGCTCTAACGTTACTTTGGCTGCTGCAGCGACTGGCGAAGAGCGACGACCCACCCTGTTACACGTGCACGTACGCGTAATAACAGCAACGGCGATGCTACAGATAATCTGGGCTCGCCGCCCGGGGGTTTAGACCCGCCATCCCGCCCGAGCGAGACCAGCGGCACGAGGGGTAACCCGAGAGCTGCAAGGGCTCGATCGGATGGGACCGCATCTGGCCCCAATACCCTGCACACCGGAGCAGGATCCACCTCCAGGCGACAACGCCCACCAAGAGGATGTCCACAGGACGAGGACCATGCACCTGCTTTCTTCAATAACAAGAGAGAGCGCCAACAGAATGGAAACCAGTGTATAGCCCGTAACACTCGAGCTACAATAAAACTGAGCGCCATAAATATTAACGGAATTAAAGCGACCTCCCTGTCCCAAGGAAGCCGCAAATGGCATACCATCCACCGAATGATGCGCGAGTAGAACATTGGCATTATGATCGTCACGGAGACACATATGTCAACGACCCAAGCCCTAGAAATAGAAGAGAGTTTTATGAACAAACACTTGAAGCTTTTTAATTATGAGTACCCTGAAAACCCGGCAGCAAAAGGCATAGCGGTTGTCCTGAACAGAGAAATCACGAACATAGAAGGCGTGAAAGTGCATTATCTCATACCTGGAAAAGCAATCCTAGCCGTCATTCCATGGCACGGCACACGGACACTGACAGTACTGGGAATCTACGGCCCTACAGAGTCAGACGAAGAAAAAATTAGTTTCTGGAAGGCCTTGGGCGATCTATGGCTCACAACAGACCTACCAGTACCCGATGCCATAGGTGGCGATACAAACATTGCACCAGAAGCCATAGACAGTGCTACCACACCATGCAGACTCAGATGCTGTGGTTGCGGCGTACCTATGGTTTGTTCGTCTACTGGAGGTTAAGGATGGTTGGCGGCAAACTAACCCCGATACGAAGGCCTACACACATGTGAGCACCCCTGGTACACTATCCCGCATAGACAGACTCCTGGTGTCACCTACTCTTATGAAAAACTGTCACCACTGGTCAATCGACGACATAGCCGGGGGTCTCACTGATCACAGGATGGTTTCAGTAACCATATCTGCCCCCGGGGCTCCATACATCGGTAAGGGCCGGTGGATGATGCCACAATTTCTCCTATATGACAAGGAGTTCATGGGTGCCGCCATGAAGGAGGCCTGTAAGTTGGAAGAATCAATACCCGAAACGCGCACGGAACATTCCAACGCCCAAACCAAGTTTAAAAACTTCAAAGATGTAGTCCTAGAATTTGCCATCCAGAGGGCGAGAACCTCAGTAGGCGCCTCCGAGCAGAAGAGGCAGGGACTGGTGAGTGAACGATCAAAGCTGCTGAACAAAACAGTACTGGATTAGGACCGAACCCGAGACGTCGTAAGAGACTCCACACGCACGAGAGACAGTAACGACCGGCCAACACGAAACACAGACAGCCAGCTTGAAAGAGAAAAATCACAAGAAGAAATCGCCCAACTGGTGGCAGAAATAGAGAAGAAGATTGATGAAATAGTCGACCGCCAACGTGAGAGGAAAAGGCTAGAAACAAAAGTCCGTGGGTTCACAGAACTAAATCATATCACCAAATATGCTGTCAATCTCAGTAAAGACACGAAACCAAGGGACACGTTGAAACGGTGCACTTGATATACGACTAGAAATAGCTTAGATTCGTGCTTGCACAAAACAACCACAAAACCACCACTACAACAATCTATTCCTCCAAAGATGTAAGTGCTTCTCTTTGTGAGTTCGGGTCCGGGCCGTAGTATGCGACCAACGGGTTTGGAACAAACACAATTCGACTGCTAGACTTCAACAAAGCTGTTCAACAACACGCTAGCACTACGCAGCTGCCAACAACAATACCGCTAGCACCTGGGATGGGCAGGGTTATATGGGTTGGATACAAGGTGACTGGATCGCTAGATCGAGGGCACCAGGGCAGAGTATGTAGGTTTGTGAAAATCCTCGCAATGGGGTACCCAAAGACTATTGAGGCTAACAACAAGGGGACTTCAATCCTCAAGCGACAAGGCAGTCCTTAAGCCGCTGACCTATTCCTTAACCAAGAACAGGAACGTTTCCACTTTGTATTGGCAATAGACACTATAAGCGTCCAGCTAGCGACCCAACACACTACGACAGCGCTTCCGTCAATATCGGGGTGAAGGCGAAGTAACTGACAAGTTACAGTCGGTCTAGAGGTGGGGGCACCTAGTCCGTCTTCTTCTTAGTGGGCTCGAGTCAACACACAATCACCTAGCAGGTGATCCAACACACTACGAATATATCGGGGTGAAGGCAAAGCTGCTAGCGCAACTGCTAGCTGGTTCTCGAAGAGAACACCCTTGGTTTTATACGTGAAGACTCCGCGAGCCAACAACTTAGAACCTCAACTTAAGATCTCGATGTGTCCAGAGTCAACAGTATTGATTCCAATAAAGCTACTACTTGTGAAGTGTGTGTACAATCTCCACTAGCAACCTGAGACCACCTGCACCAACTTCGTACAAAGTCGGGGTGTAATAATCTGAGGTTCTAGCCTGCTCTGTGCTCCCTTTATACTACTGAGGTCCATGATACATGTGATAAACAGAATGAATAATATAAATGAGTGAAAATGATGTGATAGATACAACAGCCAATGAAACGACTGCCGTTTGGTTTTATGATGGGTCTATGCCAAGCAGATCAGCCACACTGATCCGCTAGCGTCCATTTATGGGTATCGTGAGTGATCCCTCAGCTTGCCATCAGCTGCTGGAATCGCTATCCTGACGAAGCGGAGTTGAATCCGCCGCCTGGAGTCATCTAGCACGAGTCAGAGCACCGGCTAGCAGTCCGTTTATCCGTTACTGCATATGTGGTGACCTGCGCATCCGCACCAATAGCCTGCTAGCTATTCCTCTACTGTCTACTTTGTCTCTGTTTGTGACTCGCGACCGCGTCGCGACCATCACGTGCTCGCATCTGTGTTTCGGGTCTCGGGTCGATCGCTAGAGGGGTTCCTCACGCTAGCGCCCTTGCTAGAAGGCTACTAGCGCATAGATTACTGCCCTTCAGATCCCAGACTCGCCGCTCGCACCTCCAGCCAGCGTGCTCGCAATATCCCTCTTCTGTGTCTCGCTTCCTAGGTGCTAGCACCTTGACTGTGTAGGCTTATGGTTATTTCCCCATGGTTTGTGCCTTCAGACCGTACTAGCGCGTCACCCTAGTCGTGTCTGATGCTACAACCGGCAGCTTGGGCTCACTCCAGCTCTCCTTTATATCACCTAGCCAGAGTCCTGAGTGCTAGTAATAGCACTTCAGAAGTGCTAGCGCTTTCCCGTTGTATAAATACTGGTCCTAGGAAATCGCAAAATAGCACTAGATGCCACGCGCTCTTGTTACGGCGTTTCAACGTTAAGCTACCTCCGTAGAACCGACATCACACCCGAGAAGGGCAGCCGGCGTTCGTCAGAGATGGCCGAGATCGCCCGAGACTACCACAACGATCTCCAATCGGAGGGTACAGGTATTGCTCAAGAAGCGTGCAGCGAGGCACAGGAGGACGCTCTGAATGCGCTAAATCAGCCCCGAAATGGAGTAAATATGAGGACACTATCCGAAAAACTCACCGAAGATGATGTACTCAAGGCCCTCTTGGAGGCAGCGTCCGGGAGAGCGGCCGGAATAAATGGCTTTATCACGGAATTCTGGCGGCGGCTAGAATCAATTCACAAAGAGAATAAAAAAGACAAGGAGGACAGCATGTCCACAAAGACCTGTGATATAATCAAAGTGCTTACTTGGGTATATAACGACATTGAGGAGCACGGTATGGTCGAAGGGACGGAATTTTCCCTGGGCTGGATGTGCCCCCTCTTTAAGAAGAAGGACAAAACAGACATCGCTAACTACTGTCCAATCACTGTATTGAACTCTGACTATAAGATATTCAGAAAAGCATTAGCAAATAAATTAAGTAGGGCTGCGCCGTACCTTATACACAAGGATCAATCCGGTTTCTTGAAAGGACGAAAAATCACTGACGCGATCTACCTGGCAATGGAGGTGGTTGATTACTCGGAGGAAGACATACAAAACGGGGTCATAGTAGCACTTGACCAAGAAAAAGCATATGATAAGACAATTCATTCATACCTCTGGGACACACTTCGAAAGCACGGGATCCCCGAATTCTTCATCGACACCGTGAAGTCCCTATATAAATTTGCAGACACATGTGTAATCATAAACGGCGAGATAAGCTCACCCTTCCGAGTCACAAGGGGAGTCCGTCAGGGGGACCCACTTTCGTGCCTGTTGTTTAATCTAGCTATTGAACCGTTAGCCTCAATGCTACGAAAATCGAACCTTACCGGATATTCCATACCCGGTGTGACAGAAAAAGCGGTGGTCCAGCTCTTTGCAGATGATACCACTGCGTACCTGAGTGAACACGACAATTTTGAAGATCTGAAGAAAATACTAGACCGGTGGTGCCTCGTGTCAGGGGCCCGTTTCAACGTCTCCAAAACAGAAATCATACCATTTGGAACTGTAGAGTTCAGAACGCGCCTCCTAGAAACAAGACGACTCCACCCAGATGACGACCAAATACCGGTTGATATACACATGGCGGGTGAAGGCGAAGCTGTCCGAATACTCGGGAGTTTTATTGGAAATGGAGTAAATGCATTTGGCGTATGGACGCCAGTGTTAGAAAAGATCGACTCGGATTACGAGAGGTGGGCAAACCTCAATCCAACCCTGGCGATGAGGAAGAACATCGACCAGATAGTGGCGGGATCTCGCTCTCAATACCTAGCGCAAGTTAATGGAATGCCGTCGGCGGTGACAAAGCACATACTAAAAGCACAAAAGGAGTTCATAAATGACTCCAAATCTTCCATGATCTCCCGGGAAACGCTAATGGCTCCACGAGATCAAGGAGGCATCGGTTTTTTTGACTTAGAAGCCAGGAACGAAGCCCTTCTAATGCTCAAGACCGCATCACTTGCTGAAACCGACACCGAAAAACGGGCACATTGGGCATCCCTGGCGCTTCACCGCCTGTCAAAAAATGTCACTAAATCACCAGTAGTAGCGGAAGAATCAAAAACCAACCTCATGGTCCAAAACATTAAAGTCAACCAACGCGACCCCCCGGCGCTACATAAAACAATGATAAAGTGCCTAAATAAATATGGAATCAGCTTCGAAACAGTTTGCCCCTCCACAGAAATACTGAAGAAAATGCCGCTATGGCACCACCCCGGGGAAGACCGTCAGAAAAGACAAGAAAATAATGGCAAAAAGGCCAAATGTATGAGAAAGAACCACGCTGCCCTGACAATAGGTGATGGCCTGAACTTAGCTCAGCGTCTGAAAAACCCCGTACACGCAAAGCTAGCCTCGTGCGTCTGCGATGAGTGCGAAAATGACCGAGAGGTACGAGGATGCCAAAACCCACATGCATGCGCTAATGCAGCAGCGTCCCGTCTGGGACAGATCCTTCCCAAATGGATTCCAAAACATGGAGAAGAGGAAGAATCCACACCAGAAACCCCAGAGGAAGAGAGCGATAACGGGCGCTTCCAGCCCCCTTCTATCATTACCAACCTCAGCCAGGGACTACGGGCGATGACATACCGGGAGGACGAGCCGATAGTACGGAAAAACCCACCTGTGAGAAGACGAGAAATTACTGCGCCTATCCCCGAATCAGTAGTAATATATATCGCTGGAGCTGTACACACACCGCAGAGAAAGAGAGCAACCGCCGCGGTGGGCCTGTCATTTGAGATAGAAAATAGCCGGGACAGAGGAAGATGTATACCAATCCTAAACGAGCAATCACAATATGTAGCTGAACTATTTGCGGCGTTGGACCCCGTAAGAAGTGCGAACAAAGATTCAATGCTTACCATAGTTAGCACACAGAGCTATGTCAATGAAGCTATGAACAAGAAACTCTCGAACTGGGAGCACGAAGGCTGGGTGGGAGTACCACATAGAGACGTACTGCGCTGCCTGGCAGCAGAGGTCAAGGCAAGGAACACACCGACCTTCTTCAAGGTAGCAGAGCCAGGATCACCCAATAGGGTTCGATGTAGACAGGCTGCCGTACTAGCAAAGAGGGCCACGAGAGCTCCGAAAGATGAAAAATGGGACCTCAGCCTGCCGCAGGACACGGCCCTTCCGAGTTTAAGCCTACAAGGCAATCGCCAAAAAATATTTTACTGCAGTATAAGGGAGGAAAAGACACGGAAACTAGTACCGAGGGCGTCAACCGTGAAAGGGCTCGAGAAAGTGAAAAAATCCATGGAAGATACCTTCAAAAGGCATGTATCCGATGCGGATATATGGAAAGCGGCTTACAATAAAGACTTCCTCCCCCGCGTAGCACAGTTCCTCTGGAAAGGAATCCACAATGCACTTAGAGTAGGGAGGTACTGGAGCCACATCCCCGAATGTGGAGACCGCGCTAAGTGCAAAGACTGCGACATAGAAGAAGACCTGGAGCATATACTGATCAAATGCAAGAGCCCGGGACAGGAGACAATATGGCAAGCAGCAAAGTCCCTGTGGTTGGAGAGAGAGCCATGTTGGCCGGAAGTATCACTGGGCACAGTCCTGGGGTGCGGCCTGGCCATTTTCCGCGATGACAGAGGCAAGCTAAAGCATGGCAATCAGCGGCTATACCGGATCTTGATCTCCGAGTCGGCATATCTAATCTGGTTGGTACGTAACGAATGTGTTATCTCTCGGGACGGTGCACCAGCGACGGAAGAAGAAATAAAAAATAGATGGAAGTCTGCTATAAACCAGAGGTTGCAGGTGGCCAAGACACTGGCTAACAGGCCTACCAGAGGGAAACGCCCAGCACTAGCACCCAAACTGGTTCTTGATACATGGTCAAACATCCTAGACGATGAGCGCAGCTTACCGGCCGATTGGTTGCGGGAGCCCAGAGTTTTAGTGGGTAGCCGCGCTTTCCCACAAGCCCCGATCCAGCAACAAAGCCACGGAATCGGGTAGCGCGGTAGTCCCACACTGCCCTTGGGCGTGCGAAACACATTTCTCTGGGTGGTGAAAACCACTTCCTATGGGACTCACGTTCCAAACTTTGCAAACCAGCTGGGCTAACCAATTGTTAGTTGCTACTGGCTATGTACCACCAAAAAAAAAAAAAAAAAAAAAAAGAGAAATCTTGCAACTCAATTGAATGAGTATTGATTATACAAGGTCGGACATGAATGAAGATCTGAAAACTTAAAAGCCGACTTGGAACTTGAGGAGCCGAGGACCGATTCGGAACAAACCGAGAAGTCGGCAACCGCCATTAGCATTGGCACATGTCTGTTGTTTGACATTTGATGCCTCGTCTCTCTTGCTCTCCCCCCTTCGACGATGACGCCGCTCAGCGCCTCTCCCCTTTAAAACACCTTTGCGCAATCGACTCGCCTCCAATCTCACACCTCGAGCTGGCTCAAAATTGTATTCTGGTACCCTCAAACTTTTGGTCTCGCGACATGTCGAGATGGCAAATCTCGAGGGTGGCAGTCAGGTTTCTCAACTCCACAAAACTTTCAAGCTCTCGAAGAATCCTCAATCTCCTCAAAACCCTCTCAGCCTCCCCAAGCCTTCTTAGGTTCTCAAGGCCTCAAGCGATACCACAAGTTCCATGCTGCAAGTCCTTCAAATCTCGGGTGGCAAACACATTTCAAGTCCCTCGCCCGCTTAACGACACCATGTACCCCGGTGTCATGCACCTTCCGTGAGTGTTGACTGTCTAGTGGTGGCCCTTGCGCGGGCGGAACTCGGACATGCTCCCTGATGACGACACACTACCGATGCCTTGCAAACTCTACGCAAACTGCACTGCATATGCCCACCGTCATCCTCATCCACGTTGAGGCTGCTCCATGGCGATGATGTGCTCCCAATCCTCGGCTGGTGGTTCATCAGCAGATGCAGCGGTGTCTCCACGGCCTTCATGTCCACGACCTGTCCCCGTCGATGTCCATCTCTCTGTGGTGCACGTGCGTGCGCACACCCCTTGCCCTCGTCTACAACGCACTTGATGCTGCGCAACGATGCAGCCTTGCTCGACGCGGTGGACACCTTGTCGCACCAGCCCTTGTGGGTGGTGCCTGCGCCACTGGAGGGCTTGGTCGTACACACGTAGGCATGTGAGGACTGCAGCAATGCCGTCTCGCCGACGTGCCGCTCTGTGGGGCACCCAATAGGGCATGTGTGACATGTGCGTCTTTGCACGTAACGAGTCGCCTGGCACAGAGCTGATGTTCCCCAGTGCGAGGAGCCTTAGGCTGATGGAGACACCCTGTTTTTTGTGCTTGCCTGCTGCCGCCGTGTGTTTCTCGCTGCCCCCGCCTGGGTAGGTGCCATCTAAGTTTTACATCTGTTTCATCAGGGTTAGTGTTCTATGAAATTTATCTATTATCATCCCACTTCTGCTTCCGAATTATCTTGACTGTCTTTGAATATGAAAAACAATCTATAGAATCCATCCTACAGGCAGGGAACTGATATCACTGCATGTTGGATACAATGTTCACTCGGAAACATCAACTTGATGTGGCTCCTCAGACCGACATCAGTCTGATTGACTGGCACAGTCCACTTCTGATGTCTGAAGTGACACAATTCGACATCAGCCACAGACATCACACAACATCTTAGTACGACATCAAGTTGAGGTCAGTTGTGCTTGGTGGTGTAATCACCGGTCCTCCTGTGCCGCGATGAATTTTGGTCTCGGTCACGGGTCACCGCGCCCAGTGCTGAATGTAAAATGCGTGACATTGGGGCTAAATCTCCCTTGGAGGTGCAAAAAAGGCAGAATTTTCGAAATTTTTCGTCTTGAATGCCGAATTTTTGGAGGTGTCACACCAAAATTTGTTGGTTGCCAAAGTGCCGAATCGGTATTATGGGTCACAGGTCACAACCCGTGCCGAATTGAATGAAATTGTAGTATGTTTCGTTTCATGACTGTAAGTCGTTGATAGAATCTTTTAAATGCTCTGTCTCAGAGAGCCAGGTGAGTAATCTGTAATTAGCGCGCTGCGTGCAGGAGCACATGCTCCCCATTTTGAATCAGCCTGAAAACATGACAGTTCAACACTGTAAGTAGCTGCTAGCGACACCTACCGCATTCCACACCACCACTTGATGAGTGTGCGTAAATGTATTTCCCCAAGGATCTCTGGTGATTATATACAGGGATTTCCCCAAAATCAGTGTGGGTAGGGAGCTCATCAGATCTGCGCGCCCTTCTCAGTTCCACTCCACCAAAAAAAAAAAAAAAGGAAAAAAGGAAGTGAAGACGAAGTGAGCTTGGATCAATGATCTGAGCTTTGGTGTTTTGGCCCTACCATCATGTCCTCGTCGCCATGGCCCTCCTAACCTTGCTGGTCATTTACCACCATCCCAGTCTACAACCCACCCTTTCCCACCCAATGCCTGGCCTCCAAAATGCGAATATTCTCACAAGCTCGCGCACCATGATGCACTGCCGCTTTGGCTGAACTAGATTCCCATAAGTAAGTTAGAGTTATGTATCGTTGTATCTCATCACATGATTGGGTTGCGTCACTCCCACTGTGACGGTTGTTGAGTCCTCACACTGGGTAACTTAATTGACTGAGGCCAGAGACTAGGTCCAAACTGTTTGTGTGGAAGACCCTCAGTTCGATGGTCCTATTCTTACAGCTAGTGTTGCCATGACTTGGGACAAACCGACTCGAAGTCAACTTGGGGGCATCAACTTGAGCCGAGTCAAGTCAAGTCAATACAATTGACTTGAGGTCGACTTGAGTGACTCAAGTCGGGTCCCCAGCAGGTTGTGTATTTTCACCAGAGGACGCGATTGGGGCAATTTAAAAAAACTGATTTTGGTGATGGCATGAGAGTGATGTAACACTGATATGACATCTGGTAACAGGTATAAAAAAAAAAAAATCCCTTTCAGGTTTTGCCAAGGTCTGGAGGTGCTAGGATCAGTTTGAAAAAAATTGTCAACTAAGTCGACTCATGTGGCCAAGTTGACTTGGTTTAGAAGTCGACTCCGCGAGTCGCAACTCAACTTTCGGAGTTGTGGCAACACTACTTACAGTTAATTGCAGTACCGAAGGTGTGGATTGAAAAATTGCTGTTTTGGGCATTTTTTGATTCTCACAACCAATTTGCCCATATCTCGATGAGTTCTGCACAGATTCAGCTGAAACCTAGCTAGATAATTTGTACTAATTCATATGCAATTAGTGATAGAAAGGGATTTTCAAAAATATTATATTTTGTATTTCCAGGCGTTTGAGGCTTGTGTCAGGATAAATTAGCACTAGTTGGTTCAGTTCTTGTCAGAACAAGCTTATTTCTTGATACGAGGTACTTTGACATGTAAGAAGCAATGTGATAGAGCCAGAAGTACCAATATTTCCTACCTGCCTTGTCCCTACCCTGTTTGACAGTATTCTGTATTACCAAGACAGAATTTGCTATAATCACCGGATTTTTGCGGAGACAGTGAGTCCAAGTGTCATATGGCACCGTTCAAACACTGAGCCCTTATCCAGTTCCAAAAAATGTGTGTTATACGAGGTAAATGGCCGTGTCGCGTGATGTAAGGCTCATCACATCACACTGACCCCAGGGTGAGCATGATGTGACACCGGCGGTTTGCTTAGATGGTCACCTGTGCCAAAGCACATCAGGCATCAAGGTAGGGGCAAAATAAATAATAATGGAATGCAAGGTTCTGAAGATTCCATTGTGGCTAAATAAAATTATATCTTCAGGAACATCTCTATCTATTATAATGCAAAGACATTGATTGTTTATTCAAGAACAGTCTTACTAATTAGCCAGTTGTTGCCTGGATGATCCCGCTGTAGTGGGGAGGATTCAGGATTGGCTACAGCTCTGTGTCTCTCTCTCCATTGCTATGGAGTCTGAGAAGAGGGAGGGACTAGATTGCCACATCAGAATATTCAAAGGATGAGTAATGGATTACACACCGGGGAATTTTTGGAGGTGGGGATGTGGTAAGGGATTTGTCGTGCCAAATAATGTTTATCTGGGCCTGCTGTGGCCCAGATTCTTGCATGATGCCACTAGCAATCCCAACCTACAGAATTAGAACTTGAATCAGCCACAGAGGGAGTTCAAGAGAGTGAACTCAGTAATTGAAGTGAATCTGTGGTGCTTTGAGACATTTTTGAGTTGCTGTCGTGCCATTGTTGTGGTAAAGAAGAAAGACACGCGCCGTGACCAGTCGGGACTGATAAAATCACAAGAAGTCATGCCATGATAGCAACTGCAAATAGACGCAACGCGATCTGATTACCTCGTATAACATGCATTGTTTTGGAACTGGATGAGGGCTAAGTGTTTGAAAGGTGCCATATGACACTTGGACTCACTGTCTCCGCAAAAATCCGGTGATTATAGCAAATTCTGTCTTGGTAGTACAGAATACTGTCAAATGGGGTAGGGACAAGGCAGGTAGGAGATATCGGTACTTCTGGCTCTATCACATTGCTTCTTACATGTCAAAGTACCTCGTATCAAGAAATAAGCTCGTTCTGACAAGAACTGAACCAACTAGTGCTAATTTATGCTGACACAAGCCTCAAACGCCTGGAAATACAAAATATAATATTTTTGAAAATCCCTTTCTATCACTAATTGCATATGAATTAGTACAAATTATCTAGCTAGGTTTCAGCTGAATCTGTGCAGAACTCATCGAGATATGGGCAAATTGGTTGTGAGAATCAAAAAATGCCCAAAACAGCAATTTTTCAATCCACACCTTCGGTACTGCAATTAACTGTAAGTAGTGTTGCTGCAACTCCGAAAGTCGAGTCGCGACTCGCTGAGTCGACTTCTAAACCAAGTCAACTTGGTATGAATTAGTACAAATTATCTAGCTAGGTTTCAGCTGAATCTGTGCAGAACCCATTGAGATATGGGCAAATTGGTCGTGAGAATCAAAAAATGCCCAAAACAGCAATTTTTCGATCCGCACCTTCGGTACTGCAATTAGCTGTAATAAGCCCTTAAGACGGAACACTGCCCTCCACATTATAAGTAGATCGGAGCAACATCAAGGCCTCGTTTCCGTGAGTTTGGACCCATCTACACCTGCCACATAAATAATGTGCAGATATGTGTCCGACCTCCGACATGCTGCAAAATTTCCGCCTCATCCCCATCAGCTGGTTTCCTAGGGTCGACTCCACTCCTAGTGGGCAACATCTTTACCCTGGATTGTTTGGCTAGATTGCCATGATCTCGACTCCGGGGCATATAGATTGCACGTGTCCCTGGAGATACCACCCTGTCGGCAAGTTAAAAACTCTGTAAGTAGACACCATGGCAGAGGTGCTCGGTTCCTTGTGGCTCTTTCAATTTATTGCTCCCGCTCTGATGCCTGACCTGGAATCTCGCATTGCCAACCGAACCATTTTTCTTCGGATACTTTTCATCCACTTGTGTGTGCTGTTTCCTCACTCAGGTCACCGCGCCATAAAACTTTGTGTTCGATGTCTTTGTTTCGGTGCCAATTGTGGTTCCTGATGTACTGTTGAATGACCCTTCCTTTTCCTTTGACTTTCTCCCAGCTCTAAAAGCATTCAAATTCCAATCACCTTTGATCAGTATTATTCTATACCGGGACAAATGGACCCTCACATGCGGGATCCTCTACTTCAACGACTGGAGATGCCCCGGACCTACTGCATGTGCATCCCCGCAATGTCTTGACCTTTATCCTTATGCACTTTGTAAAGTTGGAACTTTGTGTATTGTATCTTCACATGCTTCATCTGGATCCACGAAGCCCGGGCTAAGTGACTTGCTTTCATGGGTGCCATTTCCAAAAAATTTTCAGACACCACAGCAAGAATTTTGAACATACACTCAATGGACTCGACTACTTCATCCTCTGCCTCACCTACTGACCTGCTCCTGGATGCATCCCACAGCCATCTCGGTGACCTCGATGCGAAAATGCCCTGATCCAAATGCACTCAGCGCCACACCACCTTCACCTACATGGAGGGTGCATGCCCCCACTTCTTATGTACTCGCTCTCCTGCCTACCCTCATTCACTTGCCTCAGTGCAGTATGACCGGCTCCACCAGAAGTTACAGCTAATGTCGGAACCGAAGGTGCGAACGAAAAATTTCCGTTTTGGGAACTTTTTTGTTGCGCCAACCGATTCCCTCATATCTCCCTGAGTTTTGGCCAGACTAACTCGAAACACATACCATTCTTTCAGAATATTTTGTGCACAATTAGTGATGTAAAGGAAAACACGAAAATGCATTTCATTTCTCCATTTGGCACTGGGGCCTCAGTTTCTGTTCAACACCTCCTCGCAGGGTGGGCACTTGTTCAAACACATTCATTTTTTGGGAGGAAAAGCTTACATGCAATATGAAGAGGGTGATGTCGCCAGAATTATGATCTTCTTCTCCTTTGAGACACTATTGGCTCAGAAGTAATCTTTTGATCAAAATTGTTCAACTCCCTGTAACTTCTTCAATATGGAACCAAACATCACCAATGCGTGGAGCGGCACAGAGGAGATGCAGATGAAATGGGGGAGGCCATCAAGGCAGCCCACCGCGGAAAGGTGCTCCAGCGCTGTAAGGTGAAGTGAGGGGTAAAGCGCGCCGCATCAATAAGGAGATGAATGCCAGATGCAAAAGAAGAGCGGGGCACGACGTAATACGTCTTGCACAGTCGACCTTGCGTGCACACCGCACCAACATTCTCGTTGCGCCCGCTAAAGGCGCGCCCCGCCAGTGCCATTGCCAAAAACCGGAGAAACTGCAATAAAAAGACGGAAAGGAGGATGGCGGAAGAGACTCGGAGGACGAGAAGATAAGCACGAGTGGGCAGACAAGGGGATACGAAGGGAGGGGAGAGCGGGCGAAGTAGAATGTGGGACGGAAAGGAGGGTAAAGCTTAATAGGTACGGGGGGATGTGTAATATGCGGGTGTGGATGAGGATATCAACGGGAAGGACGTGGAGGAAAGACGGTAAGCACCTGAATAAGCGCCCGCACAACGACTGCGTGACGATGGGTGAAGGAGGAGTGGGGGGGAGAATTAAGGAGATGATCGACGATGGCGAAGGGCAGGTGACAGAAATTAAAAGAAAGAAGGATGGGAAAGAAGAATAAAATTGGCTGGACGCGAAAGGCAAGCGGGGGGAGATAGAACCAGATGTGAACCGGGGAGACCTGTACGACGTAGTCAGTACAGACTAAGTAAATAATAAGTAAGCTGTGTATAGTAGATATATAGTGAATGAACATACCTCTTACTGACGTTCGTACCAAGAACC
The DNA here is from genome assembly GCA_029282495.1 of Mycena albidolilacea. Taxonomy (NCBI): domain Eukaryota; kingdom Fungi; phylum Basidiomycota; class Agaricomycetes; order Agaricales; family Mycenaceae; genus Mycena; species Mycena albidolilacea. Next base: position 319,217 of record JARIHO010000057.1, on the reverse strand, counting down.
AGTGAGAGGTAAAATGTAACTCGGAAAATAATGAAAGATAAAATGTAACTAGCAAAGCTTGGCACGCGCACGCGCCTGAACGCATAGCTCGATGTTCAAATGTTAACACGAGAGACGATGAGAAATAACAAGACCGAGACGGAAACGCACCGTGGATCCTGCGTGTTGGGTCCGTGATCGAGTTTGGGCTTCGGGCAGGATACCGTTTTGTGCGCGGGGCTGACGAATATATCTCGACCAATACAAGATGGACACCAATAAAAAGTCAAAAGGAAATGCAATGAACTCTGACTTGTAGCTTGTTCTTGTGAAATTGAGTTTGAACGCAATGCGAAGAGTAACCAGAGAGTCGAGAGAGATGAGTTGAAACTTGAGCGAGGCAGGATCTGGCACCACGCAGTCCGCCCTTGATTAGGGCATGAAACCGTGCGTAATACTGTATCATTTTGACCAAATGTTCAGGTGACGGGTGACGGGGGGTCGTGAACATTTGGTCGAAATGATACAGTACGCCCACAGGCGTATGAATTACGGCGTATTTATCTTACGCCATGGCCAAACCCGTACGTTAAGGCTCGGGAGGACAGGTCAAACGGGACGGATCCCGTACATACCGTACGTATACGCCGTATTTACGGTCTTGGCATCAAGGACTGGAATTGAGATCTTGATTCAATATTGACAACCAACAAAATATTTGAAATGCTCTTTCCGATGAGAAAAGTAGGAGAGAGCACAAGTCTACTTGCAACTTTCTTGGATAACTGTGGAAATTTGTTCCGCGAATCGGCCCGGCGTCGAGTTCCTCGATAAAACACGGCGGGATTTCGTTGAACTGGCCAGAGATATACAGCAACGCGGTTTATGGAGCTGATAGCCATTTCGGCGAGCCGTCGGCATCGTCAGCACGTCAAAGGTCCGTTCTATTTAGGGTCCCCGTATTTTACGTATAAACGGCTGGTTACGGAGACCCATATACGGCTTAACCCGTACCGTCTCCGTACCGTTGAAGATTGATCCAAACTCGCTGACGGTGCGGGGACGTAACCGTTTTCACGGGTATTTCCGTAAAAATACGGGACGGTTTCACGCCCTACCCTTGATGCATCCGAAATTAAACGTTCGGATTATCGGCGATGCCAGTTCTCTCGCGCGGCGAGTTCATCCCGCTCTGCTTATTGATACTGGTAGCCTGTATGTTGGGTTCTTTATCCGATCCTGTTTTGCGCCCTGATCTTGACCTGCTTACACTATGGCTCGCCGCTGCGACGCCGAAACTACACGTTTTTATTTCCACAACATGGTTGACCTTCTCAAGCACCAAACCAGACGATGTCCTGGAACCACATCAAGATTCAAGGTCCAGAACCAAAGCGGCCTTTTGGGAACCTATAATCAGCACCACGTTCTGGCCGGTCGAGTGGCCTTCCTGCGCATCTCCTGCACTCCTGGTCGACCATTCTCCTCAGCTCATAATGCTCCTTGACTCACAGCCGTTTGCTTGAGTGTGTGAAAACGTGCAATTTTTTGGGCGCTGTCATGAAGTGATCGGACTTCTTGGAGGCTGAAAATCGTCCTTAAGAATTGGTTTGGGCCGAGGATACCGTCGTGGGAGCCGGGAACCTTTGGGCACGATACGAAATAGGGTCCATAATATTCCGAGGGCCTCGAGTCGATACCGAGGCTTCGGCATATTCGGCATTTAACAGGTGATGGCGCCAAAGCCAAAAAAAACGGGTTTTCACGGACTTATACGGCTGTGGGTCTTTTGTCGTCATGACGCATCGAGATTGCGAACATGAGTGAAACGATGTGGTGCGCTGGCAGTCTTAATTGTCTTCTTCCCGAAGGAAGCTGATCTTGAATCCTGAGCATCAGTTCTAGACTGCGGTCCTTCCCGCACGGGCGCTCAACGCGTATTTTCTACCCCGTATCCATTCTTCCCAAAGCGTTTTTAACTCATGACTCAAGAAATTTACATCGTTCACCACCCGGCTACATAGCTACCTTATGGACGCGTTAATGACGTGGATGGCTTCAATATCTGTGGGTGGGCTTGCGCTCTTTCCCACAATGCAGCGGTAATCATCCTCCTAAATTAAAAAGAATCTTCCAACTTGTAGCGTTGTCAACAATGCCGGAACCGAGAATTTAGGTCATGTTTCAGCCTGCTGCGCTTCCTCCGCCGGAACGGTGCTATTTGCGTCTATTCGCGAAACACAAAAAATGTTTCTCTTTGTGAACCGGCGTAGGAATCACAATCCCGACAGATATTAACGGAGGGAAACGGCCTCTTCCTCTAGTACATTGGGAGTTGCGCAAAGGAGTGTCTTTTCGCCCTCTGGTTGCGGTCTGATCGGCCTGACATGAGAGAGTCCTCGGCGGGAAATCCTTCCATGCATCACGCCGAAGTTTAGATGGCCTCGCCGGCTTTAGCTCTGCCGCCCTGCAATGAGTATTCACTCGACATTCTATTATAATGCAGCTGTCAGTTTGCTCCACAGCTCCACAACTTCTGGCTGATGCGGGAGGAGTGCTTATTTTTCGTGCCGTACAAGTTACGGGAATGGCTGGACGAGAACATATAAAAAGTTTGACTGGTTCTGCCTCAAACCTCACTCGACCACGCTCTTTGCAGTTCAAGCTCTCTCACAAGCAAATATGTTCTCTAAGCTCTCCGTCGTTTCGGTGCTCATAGTACGCTCCAGCTGCTGATGTGTGTACAACTATTGATTATTTACTCCCTTCCAGACCCTTGCTGCCGCCTTGCCCAATGGCTATGACAGCTATACCACTTCTTCGGTGACGCCGGTCGACTCGTGCTACATGCCCACCTCCTCCCCCGTGGTCATCTCCTCCCACACGCCCACCTCCTCCCCCGTGGTCATCTCCTACACGCCCAGCTCCTCCCCCGCGCCGAGCTCCTCCCCCGCGGCCAGCTCCTCCGCCGTGCCGCCGACCTCCTCCCCCGTGGCCAGCTCCTCTGCCGTGCCGCCGACCTCCTCCCCCGCGGCCAGCTCCTCTGCCGTGCCGCCGACCTCCTCCCCCGCGGCCAGCTCCTCCGCCGTGCCGCCGACCTCCTCTGGTGCACCGACGTCCCCCCAGTGCTGCAACAGTGTTCTGTCCTCCACCGACAACGCCGTCTCTGCCATCGCAGGCCTTCTCGGCCTCGACCTCACAGGCCTCGATGTGCTCGTCGGCCTGGGCTGCTCGCCCATCACCGTGATCGGGAACAACTGGTAAGCGCCCATCCGTCTTACCAACAGCCCTCAGACTCACCACGCTATTCAATTCAGCGGAAGTACCACCGTCAACTGCAACCCCCCTAAGGAGCAGTGGGGTGCGTAGCCGACGAATTTTTAACTCTTTGAGGCCGGGTACTAACTTTTGTTCTTAGGTGGTCTCATCGCCATCAACTGCATCCCCATCACTCTCTGATTAGGCAAAGAGAAGATATAGCTAGCCGAGAATTATGGCTGCCTAGATTCTCATAAATCCATCGCAAAACCTTTGGGAGCCCCTACTCCCTTTGTCGCTCTTTTTGTACCCTATTTAAACTTAATCCAATGAATGCTATGCGTTTCTGAACAGTTTCCCGAGCTTACCTACATCTGCTGCGCGAAGGTGTGAACAAAAATTTGCGGGGGACGTCCAAAGTTTTACGGAATCACCGAATTCCCCGACACCTCTCTTTTTTATGGTACACATACTGTGCAACAAAGTATTTTTCACATCTTGCCCATTTTCCATTGAAAAAAAGACAATTTCATATTCTAGACACAAGATCGAGTCCAGGTCAAATTGGAGCAACAATTTTCGCATCAATCACTTCTGATAGGTGCAACTCAGTAGTTGCGCAACTTTGTAAATCCAACTTGCCCATGCTCAACATGTTGAAGAATCGGAATGTACAATTTCAAATACAGAGATGTCTTGGAAGGAAACTTCAGCAGGTGACAACTTCAATTAGTTGCAACTGTGCTAGGCTCAGGCAACATCTTCTATCGCTGTTGATACAATGAATTGTTTACTATAACTTCCATTAATAGGTCTGGATAAAGTCTTCTGGACGGAGCCAGAATCGGAGGCAGAAGAATCAGCTGGGTTTGAAACTGGAGAATGGTTCAACCATTTTCATCTTTCCATTGAATTTGGTGTATAGCACAATGTGCGACGTTAAATTCTCCTTTGTAGAAGAAGAGAAGAAGAAGTCCACCATGCCCATTGTCCTCAGCGTCAATTTCCCGTGCCAGCTCCTCATTGGCCACACACTCAAGTAGCTCTGTGTCTTGTGCCCACAGCTCGGTGTTGTCTGCCTCTGATGTTCGGTCTTCTTCATTGGCCTCCCACCTGAGGAGCTCCGCCTCCCATGCCAATAGCTCTGCACCATCTGCATCGCACTCGGTGTCGTCTTCTGTGACCCACTCATCGGTGTCTGCTTCTCATTTATCTTCATGTACAAGCAGCTCCGCCACTTTGGCAGTACACTTGTCTTCAGCCTCCTGCGCCAGCTCCTTGTCCAGTGTGCAAAGCTCCTTGAGCAGTTCTGCCTCTTCAGCGCACTCCAGCTCCGGCCCTCAATCATCAGCCTTGTGTTCGAGCAGCAGTGTCCATGCATCTTCCTCTGTGCCACATGCTAGCAGCTCGTTGGATGGCTGGAATGGACGAGGCAGAAGCACACCCCGCATTCACCCCCCTCCCCAGCATGCTCATCGCTGATGTCGAGCTGCTTTCAATGCTGTGCGACATTTGCTTGCAGGTCAAGTCTGCAGACCATATGATGCATTTGCTGTTGGTATTTTTCTTGTGTACCATGCAGCTTGTTGTATGCTACCTAAACTTACTTATCTCCCAAATATAAATGAGTTGTAAATGATTTTCCTTCAACTTTTTTTTCTCTTAAGTCGGTCATAATTCTTGAGCGGCTGCTGCGTATAAGAATGACTGAAACAATTTAAATTAGTTATGGTATGTGATTGCCGGATATGGCAACCAATACTTATTGTCTCCGCGGGTCCAGAGATGTGCCTGATTCTTTTGTTATCGGTCACCGTTTTGGTGCTGCCGATGCGCCTCGTTTGTGTCGCCCCAGTGCTGCGGCTGATGCTCAGGGTGTCGGTCGCAATATCGAGTACATACCAATGCCGGCTGTGTTATGACCAGGTGTGGAGGAGGACATAATCTGAGGAAGGAATGGAAAATGATCTGAGCCTGACAAGGGCGGATGAATTGATGTGATGGAATGCGGTGGTTTTGGTGAGCACAACACAGGAGGTAAGGCAATAAGGTGTGTGAGATGGCCTCGCATCCCCTTCTGTTGGGTGACATTCAACTGTGAAGGTTGATGTTGAGAATTATATCAGCTTGAGAATAAGTACCGAGAAGTCTGGCCTTTGATACTCACGGTCCGACAAAAGGCGCAGATATAATCTGTTGCGACATGTCCAAGTTTAAAGGCCGGCCCGAACGCGGCAGAGGACGGCACGGTGATTTTTGGTCAAACCATCCACGGTACCCGGAGTGCCTGCAGACATACATAAGTTGAGCGGACTTTGAAAAGGCTTCAGACAGACAGACGGACAACGTAATTTCACAAGAGGGCGGTGGGCCGCAAAGCGGCCCACCACTTCGCCTGAAATATTTCGCTGCGGCTGCGACTCTGCCAATAAATATGTACATGAATCAATAAATCTACCATGACTTTAGGGGAGGTTTCGGCAAGGAGCGGAGATTGCGGAGTTTTAAAATGGCTTCAGACAGAACACCTAATTTTATAGAGAGGTGATAAACGATAATAGGCAAAGAACTTTCTAGATGATGGAAGCCAGTTGGAAGCAAAGCCGGAGTGACATCGTGACCGGTGATGCCGTTCCTCCTTCTCCTGCCCTTCACGTCGAGTCAGAAATCCCCCGAAACATCCACACCAACCGTGTCGGAGAAAGTAGATGGCTTATGGTTCTCCGATGATGCTCCGGTTGTCCTACGCCCAGGGAAGAGCATTTTCCGCCTTCCAAAGTCGATACTCGCCACTCGGGCATGGAGTCTTGAAATAACTTCGGACAGACGCACCTAATTTTATAAAGAGTGATAAAGAGGGTGATAAGGCAAAGAACTTTCTAGATGATGGAAGCGCAAAGCCGGAGTGACGTGGTATTGTGACCGGTTGATGTCATTACCTCTTCATTTGTTCTTCACATCCAGTGCGAAATCCCTCGGAACATCCACACCAGCCATGTCGAAGAAAGTAGATGGCTTGTGGTTCTCCGATGACGCTCTTGTCGTCCTACGCGCAGGGGAGAGCATTTTCCGCCTTCCAAAATCGATACTCGCCGCTCGCTCTCCCGTCTTTCAGGCCATGCTTGAGTTTCCGCAACCTACTGCATCTGTTCGAGATAGCATGATGGACGCGGATGAAATGATCGACGGAAGCCCTGTCGTTTGTATGCCCGATTCCGCAACGGACCTCGAGCCATTCCTACGGGCAATTTTCGATTCTAGGTATGCGGCCATGCCGTCAATCCTTACAGAAAATGAACCCTTTTGACAGCTACTTCATGCCACCAACCGCCAAGTTCGACTTCCACGCGTTGTTAGGAATCTTGCGACTATCTCACAAATACGACGTGGGCTATCTCTACAAACGCGCTGTCTGCCACATGGAAACCATCTATCCCATTGAGATGGATCGAATCGAAGGGATCCGTTCGAACAACCTGGACTATCACCAGGAAATCGGACTTACCCTGACAGCGATACCGGTATTGCACGAGGTTGGAGCTACCTGGCTTCTACCGTACGCATACTATAACGTCGCGGAATTTCCATCGGGAGCGCTGATATCAGCTGGCGAACCATGGGACAAATGTGGCGCAGATATGAAGCAAACCTGCTTCCTTTTGCTGCCGGTCCAGATCCGAGCCACCGAGAGGCTTTCTCATGCCCTTACTACTCCCTCGACATGTGCATCCTCGGACACTTGCGATTTGTTGAAATTCAGATTTCTTAGAACTCGGGATGGACTTCACCAGTGTCCTCTTTCGGAGTTCTTATTCAGCGGCTGGAAAGAGTTCGAGAATGAACTCTGCCCTGATTGCGCCACCCAGGCACACACGCAGTACAACAGCGTTCGAGCCAAAATTTGGGAGGAGCTTCCGGCGAATTGCGGGTTGGAAAAGTGGGAAGTATTGTTGGAGAGACGCAGGGCAGCTTTGGAATGATCAAGTAGTCTGTGTAATGTTATAATAATTTGTTCGTCCAAATAGCGTTGAATTTCCTGCTGGTACAAGAGGACCCCAGTTCTGATTCTATTCCTCTCTCTCCCCTGCCAAAACGCCTGAAAATCCATCTCGGACATCTTCTGAGTGCCATTAGTTGACCACGGAATATGATCCAATGCGGAGATCCGTCTGTAATACCACGAGTAAAACGGCCTTGAAAAAGCACATGATGTTCAGTGAGTTTTATAACAAGTTTTACCCAAATGTAAAAGCACAAAGAATGGTTTTTCACGTGCTTTTTCGTCCAGACAAAGCAATATGTTTACATCCGTTCGCGGTTACAGTCGAGGCACGAGATACATGTATTTTGCATCGGTTAATTTGCGTGTGGTTTAAAATGTAGAAGCTTCAAGACAGAGTCAGTATTCTTATATGTAGCTCCTTGCCTATAGTTTCTCGGGGTGGTGGTACAAGGTGCGATGTGCAGGGAGTCCAAAATTAAAAAAGTAAAAGCGGCCGACCGGGTGCAGTAGCGTGCAAATAGCTGTGTCTTGTTTTGGTGAAAACGCACGGTATATGGTCATATTGGTCCATAGCAGCCGGGTTAATGGACGATCACGGTACAAACTGCCTACCTTGACCATTGACCATTGTGTGACGAGGAGTTTTACACGGTCATTGAGCGCGTCTTTGCAGAGATCACAGGAAAGATGTTCGCCGATGGGTCATAATGCCGACTCGAGAGCGCCGGTCGCTATCGGTGTAGATGTCATTGAGCGGAAGTCACGAAACGAACCTCGTCGGACGTCCCATACGAGGTAAGCAGTCGCCAGTGGCCACGCCCAACTGAGGCCCTTTTGCACTTGGAAGTCGCATTGAGTTCCTCGGCGCGGCTCGGGCGGAGTGGGAATGGTCCGGGGACTCGCTCCTCATGCCAGAGAGAGATAGCAGCAATCTTGGGCGGCTTATCGGTTCCGGTAGGTGAGATTTCCACTGGAATCCAACTGATCCCCATTGGAAGTTGATTAGCGGTCATCGGTTGCCAATGCCGACCGTGTCAATCACTGCCGTCCGCGCCGGCGATCAGCACTGCTCTGATTGACCACCTCGACCGGACGACAATCTTCCGCCGCGTTCTGCCCATGCGCCTGCCACGCACATCTTGCGTCGCCCTCTACCCCGCGCAGCGTAGCTTATGACATGCGCCACGACTACCAGCGGCGCTGGCTGCTCCTCCCGCGCGCGCGCCGCGAGATCCGCACGACTACCTGTACGCACTCGCCACACAACGTGCTGCCACCACATCTTCGACACCAGGCCGACGCATACTATAGCCCCGGCCAGCATGCCGCCCTCGCGTTCGTCGCCTCCGTGACCTCCCCGCCCACCACGACCGTCTCCAGCACAATATTAATCACACCGCGCCACTCCAAGCCCATGCCCGCCGTGCACCACGAATCACGATACGCACCACCAGGCTTATGCGCAGCCCACGACGCCGCCGTGTCTCTTTGCCGCCACCATACTTATCTCCATGCGACCCAGCCGCTTAGCGCTCAACGCCCGCGCCTCTGATGCGCAGGGACCTCGGCGCGCACCACCACCCGCGTGCGCAGCGCTCACATGAGCCGTTGACCATCACCGGCGCTGCGCTCTTCGTGCCCACGCGCGCCAGGGCTGTCGGCTATCGCACATCCACCTCAATGCACGGCCCGCGCACGTCCCCAATACGATGTGCACCACCGCCGGCGTGCCCGGCGGCTGCGGTGGCTGTTTTCCTTCGCCAACGCCGCTTTCGTCGCCTCCCCGCTCGCCGCGACAATTTGCGGCGTCGCCCCCTTCCTCGGCTCTTAGTCTGTGACCGTCACCTACCAAAGATGCGACGCGCAGCCCCAGCGGCGTCTGCAGCCCCTCTTGCAGAGGTGCCGGCGCTCCCTTCGGAGCCTCCCTGCGCACTATGGCGTTTCTCGGCGCCGCCTCACCTCCCCGCTCGACATCCTGTCGCGCTTGCACCATCTGCACGCCCTGCTGGGCCATCTCACCGCCCTCGACCGCTGCGTCGCGCTGAGGCTTCATCCCGGCACATGTGCGAGACGACTACATTTCCCGGCACCATCCGCATGCGCGGCACCCGCAGCGGCCGCTCATACCCGCCGCGCCTGGCTCACTCTCCCGTTCGCCTCGACCGTCATCACCGCACTCGCGCCCTCCTGCTTGACCCTCGCGTCTATCCCGCACCGGCGTCCCCATGAGCAACTCGACCTGCGTCTCTTTGGCGTCGTCCACGCTCTGCGATTTCCTCCTACCCTTCCTGGCCGTAGCAAGCGCGAAGATCCAGCTGCCGGCGGGAAACGCGCGATGACGTGCGGAGCGCCTGCGCGCTTGACGTGAGCAGAAGCGGAGTGCGTCGAGCATCACCCCGCTTCTGCTCCGCCGCCCACCATGTTCTCCATCGAGACATTTCATGCACCAGCGGTTTTCAGGCTCGGATTACATGTACACGACGCCTCATCCTTACCCAGACCGTCACCGCTTACTTTCCCATCCGTATGTGCTTAGTTTTACTTCATTTATGTGCAAGTACTGTAATTCATGTGTATTCCTCCGTTATCATCTGATCCTAGTCAGTCACTAGCCTAGTCCCTTCAGAGGACGAGACTTTTCCAAGCCTCGGGCGATCGGCCGTTAAAACGTTAAAGCCGAAGGCTTCCGTGACCACGATTTCCGAGTTCATTCCTCCTCTTTGCTACATGTGTCGCCGAGTATTTCAGAAAATAATACAAATTAATACAATGTATACCCATCGTTGAACGCTCAAAGTGCAGAATTTGTGCCACAAAAAGCGCGCGCGAAGATCGATCAACCCCATTTTGAATAGCGTTATTGATTTCTGATGACCTTCCTCTCTCTTCCACCATCCACAACTCGAATTCTTTGGCAGCACTCCGACCTTACTCAATCACTTACGACGTTAAATTCCACTCGTCACTCCTGTATCCCCCCCTCTCCAGCTCACCGTTTGTCCGGGGGACTTCGTATTTCACCGCGTACTAAATTTCTCTCCCTGGCTCTGTGCTTCGCACACCATGCGCAGACCCTTATTTCTGCATGCTGTTACCCTGGTTCACTCACTGCGGTCCACCTCCGATGCGTCTGCGAGTCATCCCACCGCTTCGTCGACGCCCAGCCCGCGTACAGTTTGCGCGCAGCCTCAAATCTAGGCTCTAGTCTGTCTATGAAGGCATGCTTGTCGATAGACAGGCTGGTCGATCTGGGTTTGAATTACAGGATCGAAATTATTACCCAAAAAGGCTATTAACCAACTCGTCTTGTTTCTCAATGAATCTATACGTCGCCAACCACCAAATTAACGACATCCAACCCTGACGCAATCTGCCCCCAGATTCCGCTCTCCCTGAATCCTTCTCATGCCCCGGCGTCCGTGACCACATTGCCTCCCGTTACATGTGCTCGCAACCCTGCGTTTGGGTGCCATTGAGCTCACTACGTCGCCTTTGCTGACCTCGCACGTATCTGGACTGCACTCAACTCAATCTCGCTCTGACTCTTACAGCACCGTGCTCCCCAGCTGTCCCTGGCCGCAACACCCGCGCAGACTTCATCGCCAGGGTCATCAACAGAGCTCACCCCGTACATTCGCCCATTGGCCATTCAGTTTTTGAGATACAACCACACGATGCAGACCCTACTATTCCCGCAAATCAGAATCTCGTCGCGTGCGCGGCTTGAATGTTGAACAGCGCAACGTACAGCGGTCAATTCAGTCATACATCTACCACAACCGCACCACATGGTCCCCAGGCCTCCACGTCAGCATCGTCCTAAGACCCGCGACGATTGAATTCAGCTCTGCTATGCCTCGACGCTCAGTCTAAGCCAGAACACCACTATTATGCTAGTCTGACTCGAGTGAGGTCTCATCTTGTCATTGCACACTCGCTCACTCGTTGTCCTTGCTTAGCTCTTGGGGGTGACAGCTGGAAGCAGTCTGGTTCGGGGGTTTGACCGTGGTTTCCATTCGAACTCGAACCGATTTTGACATGGGCGATGAGTGGGGACCTGGTAAAGGTCGCGTTACCTTTCCAAATTCGGACCATTGGGATTGGGTGTTGGCTTCAGCTTGAAAATATGGCGTGAAGGTGCGTTCAATCTATCTGAATTTATTCCTGGCTAGATTTCCACTGGAATCCACTGGAATCCAACGGATCCTATTGGAAGTTGATGGATGGCCATCGGTTGCCGAACAGTGCCGATCACTGCCGTTTCTAGTGCCACGTGTATTACTGAATTACTGAAAGGATACCCGTGATGCCGCTGATCGGCACCCATGTCCACCACCGGATATGTTTGATTTCGAAATTCACATAGTGGTACCATTGTCTTTTTGGGGCGGGATCACTGGGACTCCGGGCCTCCCGTCCTTTCGCCAAGACACTGTCCCGATTCCAAGTCGAAGCCGAACTGTCCCGATTCCGAGTCGAAGCCGATGATGTCAGATCGGTCTCACACATATTTTGCTCCACGACACCAGGCGTCTCACGGGTGCACTACATAACTCTCAGCTCGATACCTTCCCAATTGTGTGATCTCCGCAACTCCTTACCTTCCCAATTGTATGATCTCCGCCCACAATCGCTACCACTCGCTTTGAAGTTTGACTCCGCGACACAACTTATTTCTCGCTCAGCCAGGTCCTCCTCCTCCGTTTCCTCGTGTTCTATTCCTTACTCGGCAAGGATGGTGCCACCCCAAATGTCGATACCCAGCAGGGCCGAGTCGTACGAAGCAGACCACCAACTGCAAAATGGTATGTAGTGCTACGGTACATCACGTGATGGATTCGTCTAAACGGCAACCGAAATAAAACTTGGATAAAATCGAGAGCTTTCCTTTAGCTTTCCTGTCTTTTTCTTGTCCTGCCTCGACGCCCTTGGCCCAGTTGATTTATTTCATGCCCCTTCTTACTTTTTCTCCCTATAGAAGATCGTACCGCAGGAACGCTGCATCCAGGCGGCATCGAAAACCGCCGTCCATTTTCCCAATCTTCTCAGCAGCGGCGCCAAACAACGGGCTATCTGTCTCTCAATATTCCAGAGTCGCCCCCGGGTTACCACCCGCCACTTTACGCCATCGCCAATGTCCAATATCCCTCGCCACAGCAGCGCTCAGGCTACTCGGGACAATACATGATGTCTCCCCAGCCCCCGCTCAACATGGTTCACGCCACCCCGCCGACTGTTTTCCCGTATTCCCCCCGCGCATTCCATGTCCCCGAGCAGCCCCAATACATACCCACGGGCTCCCCCGCCATCGCGTCCTACCCCCAGTACCAAGCAGACATGCCCTCGTATTCCTCCCCACAGTCCGCAGCCGCGCCACTTCCCCCGCAATTGTCCCCCGTCATCCCCCAGACCTTCCGCTACCCGTCCCCCATGTCCCCGAGCTTCCCACCCCTTGCGCAGCAGTCCACCTCTTTCTCCCCCCTGCCGCCAGCCATGTATCAGCACCAGCAGCACGCCTACCCCGGTGCAGGCCTGTACCCGCAGTATCCGCCCCAACGCCATTCGCCACGCGCGCAGGGGGGCGAGTCGGGCGGCACGTGGTGGTACGTCCCCTCGGAGCCTGATCAGCACACGCCGCAGCAAGCATACGAGGTGGGACGTCCACGCATCCGTATTACCCCCAGGCTCACACACAACAGCATAGCGACGGCAGCGGCGGTTTCTCTGGCGCCCCCCGCTTGCACCCCGCATCTCCGACATACACCAACGCGCGCCCATCGACACCGTCATCATCGTCCACGCCCTCGCCCACACAACCTGGCGGCAGTGGCCGCGAGCGACCCATGATACGCCGGCCCTACCACCCCAACCCGCCCGCGCACCGCTCCGACTGGGCCATGTGGGTGGGGAACGTCCCCTCCGACGCGGTACACGACGAACTCTGGCGCTTCTTCACCCAGCCGCCCGAAGATGGCGGGAGCGCCGAGGGCAGCGGCAGCGGCAGCGACGACGACGGAGGCCAAGAACGGAGTCGCAACGGTGTGCTCTCGATCTTCCTCATCTCTCGTTCCTGCTGTGCGTTTGTCAACTACGAGACGGAGGTACACCTGCAGGTGGCGATCGGGCGCTTCGACGGCGTGCCGCTGCGCGCGGACCCAAGGTGTGCGCGGCTCCTGTGTCGCGTGCGGAGGAAAGACGACGATCTGCGCGCGGGCGTCGGGGGGCAGCGCGGGAGCGGCATGCACACCAAGTGGGTGAAGGCGAAGCAAAAGGCTGGGAAGGCTGTGGGGCAGCATCAGGATTCCGCATCGTCGGCTTCATCCGACCTGGGGACGCCCTCGAGCGGCTCACATTCCTTCAAGCCGAGTCTCTCGGCGCTGACCATCAGCTCGAGCGATGATGATAGCGGGCCGACAAGGCCGCTGCCGCGCCCGCACGCGGCAGGATCGAATAGCTCCGGTTCGCATGCATCGACCGACTCGGGCCTCCTCCAGGAGCATTTCCCACAGCGGTATTTTATCCTCAAGTCCCTCACGCAGGTGCGTTGCGCGTCCCTTCTCATGAGCAGCAACACTGAACGCGTCTACAGGACGACCTCGACCTGAGCGTGAAGACAGGTGTGTGGGCGACGCAGAAGCACAACGAGGGTATCCTCGAACGCGCCTTCCACAGCTCCAAGGACGTCTTCCTCGTGTTCAGCGTCAACAAGAGCGGCGAGTTTTACGGCTACGCACGGTGCGTGTTCTGTGGCTTCTTCGACGGGGCATGCGCTAACAACAGTTCTTTGTGGTAGGATGGCGGGGCCGATTGGGCAGGGCGAGGGTTGCGGGCGCGTGACGTGGGCGCGGCGCAAGAGCACTATAAGCAACGCAACCGCGAGCGCAATCGAGCGCAGCCCCCTCGCGTCGGCGGCGCAGCCCGTGCCGATGAACGTCGCAGGCAGCTACGGCGCGCCACTCCTCCCCACACCGCCGCACGCGCAGATCTTAAACGGCGACCGCCACGTCGAGAACTCGCCGCAGCCGTTCCCGACGACGAGCACGGCGCTGCGCCCCCAGAGCGCACCGGCAGCGCTGTGGAAACCGCATCGTAATATCAGCAACTCGTCTCCGGCGGTCAAGAGCTCGAGTCTGGATCAAGGCGTAGCGATCTCGTCGCAGAGGAGGGAGGCGACCGATCTGGACGAGACGGCACTGTTCCGCGTGATGCGGGCGTCGCCTGCAGGCGAGGCAGCTATCGCTGCTGCTGCTGCGGAGGCCGGCCGCTCGCACGAGCGGAGGGAATCGTTGGCTGGGTCGGGGTCGGCGGCACCGCTGCTCGGATCCGTTGCGGAGGAGGCCGTGGTGAAAGGGGACCGCGTCCTCGGCGCGCCACGCGAGGAGGGGTGGGGCGAGGACTTTAGGTTGCAGTGGCTCTGCACCGACCGGCTGCCCTTTGTACGCACGCGGCACATCCACAACCCGTGGAACCACGACCGCATGATCCAGGTCTCACGCGACGGGACGGAGATTGAGCCGACGGTGGGGCAGGCACTCTTGGAGGAGTGGCGGCTGTATTTAGCTTCGGAGGCGGGGACGCAGACACCGATGGCGAACGGGGGCGACCCTGCGTCGGTGCGTTCATCGCGAGCGGGCGGCAGGGGTGGAGCAGGTTCACGATCATGATATACGAAGAAAATCAGTCCAAAATTTCAAAATGCCTGTAATGTACGCAACACTGGGTCAGAGATACGACTAGCTAGAGTCCTCTCCTACCACCGTCATGCAATATCGAAATGCCTAGTGAGTCCACAAAACATTGCGTAAGAGGCTGAGTTATCTCAGAATGGTAAACACACTTAGATCCACAGTGAATCAGTACAAATTGGCTCACATTGTCGTTCTTCGAAATCTACGTCGAATGTGCGGTTTTTTCCAAGACGACTTTAACGATACCCTGATCGGCGCAATAGAGTAGCTTGATGCAATGTTTTGTGACAGCGGAAGTGACAGATGATCGGACCCCGATGATAGTACCTGCGCTGAAACTCGCACCCATCCACCTTTTGCGTTCCTCCCATTCTCGACGGCGGTGCTCAGGCTGCAATAGGCAAGGCTTGGCGTGGTTTGAATGTGGTACGTCTGCACGTCCTTTGATTTGAAACGCTGCCTCTAATCGTGTACCCGAGGCAAAACGCCGCGTCGCGTACGTCCCCTTTCGGCTCGCAATTTGTTCCAATCGTCTCGGTCTAATACGCCCTACACAGCTGCTCATCGCCCCGCGTTCTAAGATCCGAGTATCCTCTGTAACCCCACTCGATCATCTTCATTGGAAGAACGATCGGCGCTTCCGACGAACGACTGTCTAAACTTCGGACTACGAAGACTAACGATTAAAGGGAACAACTAGGAGATGCCTCCCCCGCCCACTCGATTTGTGACGAACTCCGAGCCCCGCCTGCCAACCGTAACCTGAAGCAGTACTGCGCCTCGCGGAGGCGCACCGCAAGGCAGGCGGGCAGTATATGGTGTACGCCACCAACTGCACAAACGGTACCCCAAGTCCTGAGGCCGTGGGTCTCGACATGGAGCGCGCGTTCATTGAGTTTGCGTGCGCGGCGACGTCACTGATCGTGGAACCAATCTGCGCGCATCGGGACTGTCGTAGCGGACTGAATGTGGAGCAGCGGACGAATCTGACTGCGGTGCGTGCGCTCGCTACTTCTTCGCATATTTATTGTATGCCCTCGCGAGTTTCTCGCCGACCTATTCTTATTTTGATTTGCAAAACGGGCAAGATCTCCTACAGAACCTCGGAAAACTCCAGGCGGGGATAGTAGAGCGGTACGAGCGGTACACTGAGAGCGGGGCAGTCAACGCGGAAGCGGTACCACCGTTTAAGGCTGCAACGCAAGCTCAGGTGAGAGTCTCCCTACTCTCGTTATCCATCATCCTCGCTCTTCATCCCCCACCGTAACGCGCTTCGCACATTCTTTCCCTTTCCAATTGTCCTCCCTTCGTCCCAACCCTCACCTACCGGTCCCCCCTCCTCTTTTCCTTTGCGCCTCGAGTACTTTCGTTTCCGCTCCACACCACCGCGCAGAAAGCGACAGCCGACGAGCTCGAACGATGGCGCGCACAACAGGAGGAGGTGGCCGCGAAGGACGTCGCGGTGGGGTAAACGAGACCCACGCCGCGAGCGGAGTATGAGAGAAGGAACAGCGAGTATAGGAGCGGCGCGTCGTCGGCGGCTGGGGCGTATGCGGCTGGCTCGGGGTCTCCGTCTTGAGGGTCGGTCGCAATCGTCCTCGTACGGAGGTGGGTCTTCATATGGAGCAAGAGGGGCAGGGTCCACGTACGGCGCTGGAGGATCGCAACCGCAGCCGCTGTGACAGCCGTTGTGCGCGCCACAGGCATCCCCCGCTTTCGTGCCTGTGTCCCTCGCTGCGTCGACGTCCGCCGCCGCCGCAGCGGACGGCATCCGTCCCCGTGTCTTTTGGGCGTTCCAATTCTGGGGCAGGAGGGTACACGTACCCAAGCAGCGCGGGGTATCGTTCCCGCAGCTGGCGCACGAGACGTCCGCCCATATTAACACGAATCCCGCTCCAGCGGCCAGCTACGCGCCCAGTTACAGCTCGCACAGCAACACCTCGAGCCATGCGAGCTATGCAGGGCCGTCGGCGAATTCAAATTACGGCAGATCTAGCGCGTCTCAGTCGAATTACAGCGCGAGCTCGACGAGCTACCCCAGTCCCTCCTCTGCCCACGCATACACCTCTGCTGCCTCCTCCTCCACGTCAAGTGCTTACAACCCGACTCCGACACCATACGCGAGTACGCCCTATTCGATATCCAGCAACGCTTCGGTCCACAGCACCCCCGCGCCGGGCCCCACGCCCCTGTGCCCGCCGCACGCCTACGGGTCGCCATACGAGTTGGATTCACAGAGCGAGGAGAGTACGGATGAAGAGCGGTGCGTCGTTTCTCACTTCCCACACCATCTTCCTCCCTGTGTCGTTTTCATTGCTTCTATTTCCTCCATTCCTCCCCTTTGTCTCACATCCAGTGTCCCCATTGCACTTCTATCTCCCTTCCTTCGTCCTGCGTTTCGCGCTTCAATGATACTGGTGATTTCTCATTTTCTTATATTCATTTTCTTTGCTTGAGTTTCGCTGGTGCGCCGGTTCCAATCAAATTCATTCGACTCGCCCCCCTCAACGCCTCCTGCCCCGTCTCCGTCCTTGCTCTCTCTCTCTTTCGATTCGGCTCGACCTCCGCCATCCACGGCTTCCTTTTTGGGAAACCTAATGACGTCACCCTCTTCCGCCTCCCGCCTACAACTCGAATTTCCTCGTCCGGCATTCGGTCGTGCGCCCCCGGAACCTCGGCTTGGTTAAGAAATATGCTGGCCCTGCTGTTGATTAACTCGACGGCCGAATTGCGGCGACTCGGGTGGATTGCTGGTGACACCGACCACAGCGACGCTGGCGCTGTTCGTGGCACCAAACGATTGGATCGACTACGACTCCGACCACGCCTACACCTTCGCTTCCCCGCACCCGCGCTCGCGCTCCCCTACCATGTCGCCCATTGAATGGTCTTATCGTCATCGATCTTACTGCGTATCTCGTGCCTTTTCACAGCTACTTGGGGCGCTACCACCTGCTCACCTCGTACTTCCCCTTCCCTTCCCTCCCTCCTCCTCATGCCCCTCCACCACCGCGCTCCCTTTATCTACCTGTTCCCCCTCGGCCCGACTTCCACTTTCCACAGACTGTAAAATTCTCATGTTCATCTACTCTCCTACATGCGATACCGTGCGATTAACTCCATCCTTCATGTCTCACCAGTCCTTGGATACTACTAAACTGCTTCTTCCTCTGTTCCCCCTTCTCCCTCATCGTCTTCAATCCTGCCTTACATGACCTCTTCCTTGACTCACTCCCTTGCTGTACTCCCGTCCAACAAACCCAATACGACCATCTCCTACCCGGGCACCGGCGGCGGCATGCCCTTCCCATCGCCCCACGACCACGGACAGGATGAGGCGGGGATGGCTCGGACGTCGACTTCGGATGGTGAGTAGCTGTTGTAGTTTTTTGCTTCTTCATGGGTGGGTGGAGAGCGAGTCGCGTGTCGGGTGCCACTACGCCGTCGCGGACGACGAACTACAGTCCTGATAATGCGCGGAGATGCGAGGAGGGTATTTGCGCCGATCGTTCGGCGCAGGTTACTAACGCGCGATTTTTTCTCCCCGCCTTTACTCCGGTGGTGACGTGGCGCGTCTCTTATGCCCCTCACTCTTTCCTTCTGCTGCGGCCTCCGTGTACTGCATGCTAACGTTCGCCCACTCAGGCATCGAACCCACTCTACCGTCGCCTACCCGCCCCCGGTAAACTCGCCTGGCACACGTCGAGCCATCAGCGCACGCAGGGCAACGCGGTCTGCTTTGCATTCCAGTTTTGGCAGTCGGCGTTTCCGGATATTGCGAGTAACGTGGGAGATCTTGTGGCGGAGATCTTGAAGCAGCTGGCTGAGACGGTGGAGCCGCTCGAATGTCCGGAGTTTGAGACGTTAGATTTATCCTGGGTACACGAAGAGTGTAAAGCGCTCGGTGTGACAAACAAGGGAACACTTGTCAATTGTTGGCATATGAGCAGTCGGGCACATGATCGAGGGGGATGACCTGAGGCATGGACAGACTCATCGTGAATCAGAAGGAGTCAGTAGGAAGACTCAGGAATACTATGGAACAGTTTACTTATCACTCAAATGGACTGACAGAGTAGTATAAACACAGTAGCTACAGAGGGCGAATCCTCACGAGTTTGTACCACCCCGGCTTCCTCGCCATCGTGTAAATCTTATATTGATTGAATATTTCATGGACTTCAGAATCGAAGAACTCCAACACGTAGTTCCCCAAAATTACGGCTTGCGTATGGAGGAATCAAGGATTTTTCAACTTGCTCCATTTGATTGCTTGTCATTCACACCGGCAATCGCCGAATATTGGAAGCCCCGACATTGATTTCGAGACTCAACTTGAGACTCGAAGTATCAGCTTAGAATTCTGATTCCACCGAAGTCCAAACTAATTCAAGAAATTCCAGCTTGATTTTGAGCTCCATGAAATCAAAGCTGAATCAACTGGTTTCAGCTGTAAATTTCAGCTAACCTGAAATGTAATTTGATACTTAGCATCTGGAAATCAACGTCGGATGTTTCAATATTTGGCAATCTTGCCCAGGAACATCCATCCACTGGTAAATTGCTAGGCACCCGATGCACCTGCTCAAGATTTTCAAATATAAGTCCATCTGAGTCATGACCCGACGTTGATCTTGAGAGTCAAAGTTTTGAGTTGGCATTACAGCTAATGTCGGAACCGAAGGCGCGGTCAAAATTTTTGTGTTTTGGGATGTTTTCAAAGAATTGTTAAAATCTCAACCAGTTCTCCGCCGATTTGGATGAAACCTAGTTATATCTGTCGGGCTAATTCATGCGCAATTAGTGACAGAGAGCGATTCATAAAAATATTCTATATTAGGTAATCTGTGCTTTTGGACCATTTTCGTGCCAAATACCATTTTGCATGTCCAGGACATGTCCCAGTGACCTAATATTTCGGGAGGGACAACTCATATACCTAGCAAAACACGTGATAGAGCCTGAATTGCGGATATTTTAGTTGCAGTCCTTGTAGCTCCTTTGGATATATTTAGCAATTTTGGCATGCAGAAATATTGCAAGGATCGCATTTATATCGAGGTTTTATAGGATTCTGGCTCTATCACATTTTCCCTTAGGTATACAAGTTGTCCCTCTCAAAATACCAGGTCACTGGAACATGTCCTGGACATGCAAAATGGTATTTAGCACGAAAATGGTCCAAAAGCACAGAGTACCTAATATATAATATTTTTATGAATCGCTCTCTGTCACTAATTGCGCGTGAATTAGCCGGACAGATCTAACTAGGTTTTATCCAAATCGGCGGAGAACTGGTTGAGCTTTTAACAATTCTTTGAAAACATCCCAAAACACGAAATTTTCGACCGCGCCTTCGGTTCCGACATTAGCTGTAAATTGCCCAGGAATCAAACTGAGTTGGGTGATTTCAGCTTGGAGTTCGGCCCCCCTCGATATCAGCACCGATTTAATTAGTTTGGTTTTTGGGTTGCAGCTTCCTTGAACAGCAGCTGGATACTTGAGATTTCGAATTTACTATCAAAATCAACCTCGCATCACCCAATATTTGGCAGTCCCCGGTGTGATTGTAAATGTGTTGTCGGCACGTGTCCCGCTTAAGTTTTGAGAGCCACCGTACCTGGCGTAAAATTACTCTTCCCACCAGGACCCACGCATCTGGGCCCGGGTGCTCGTGTTCACCATGGAATCTGCTTCTTGCATTCCGCCGTTCTTTACCATCCATATTTTCACGCCGCCCGCGACGAAGGGGAAAGCAGCCTTGCAGTTAATCAACCGCAAATCCGATTTTCGGCTCAATTTACACCGTCAGCCTCAGTCCTAACCTGCCCCACCTAATCTCATCCGGCTTTCTTGTTGTGGGAAAGGAGGGAGTGGACGATCCCCATCGTGGGCTTCACCGCTACCACTTCCGTGGGCGGCTCGTTTGCTGTATCCAAATCGACTTTGCTGACCTGCAGCTGATTTCGCTGCAGGGATTACAACCATCAGTATCATGTATTTCGAACGCACATTATATGAGTTTTTTTTTTACTAGAGTAACTATACAGGTGTGTACCGAGGAGGAATCTCCACAATCTCTGGTGGCATCCTTGCGCTCTCTAATCGTAGCCCACCGTCCTCGTGCCGCAGAACTTGAACTGGAGGCGAAGTCATATTCGCGCCCTTCATCCGAGGAAGACTTGGCCGGCGCTCCGATGTCTCGCGCGTACGGCTCGCCGAGCGCTTACCCGCACGGGCGATATAACCTGACTCCGAGGACGCACTGGAAAGCTGCACAGAGGAACTCGAAGCCGGTAAATAGGCGTTAAACGACGTGTCCTGCATCGAACGTCGCTGGCGCTGGCGTCGTTTGTGCCACAGCCAGACGGCGGCTAACACGACCAGCAAAAACACCGCGGCGCCGACACCGCCGGCAATCGCCTTCGTTGCCCCTTGAGCGACACGTGTAGGGGACGTGGATGTGGGCTTTGGAGATGAAGTATCCGTTGGGGAGGGCGAGGACGACGACGTAGAGGTTGTGTTGGTCACATAAAACCCCTTGACGGCGAGAGGTGCGTGGCTGATATCGCCCCCATGCGTGACCGTCAGATTATGAGGGCCATTGGAAAGCGTGGGCGTAGTGAATAAGATATTGTTGTACTGCGTGTCCCCACTGGCAGGAATGCCCTTGAGCGGAAACGTCACCGGTGCGCCGCCATCGATTGTGTAGTGCGCGACAGTCGCATTAGGGGGGAACTGGTTCTGTATATCGGCGAACAACGTGACGGAGGTGCCTGGTCATTAATAAGAATGAGTTGATTTTCGTCGCTTGGAAGAAAGAAATACAGCGCACCGTGAAAGCTCAAAGTGACCTGGGCGCCTGCTGTCTGGGTAACCTGTTCCCCAGCCTCAGTCCATCCAACGCTATAGCTTACAGCTGGGTCGCCGTCCGAGTATATTAGCACAGCAGAGGGAAACACGGCGTCTGGGGACGGCATGTAAACCAGACTGTCCAAATAAAACGGCTGCCCCGCCGACTTGACTTGAATCGTCAAAGTGTGCGGCTTAGAATCAAGCTGGGACTGCTCGCAGAGCGGCCGGTTGTTCTGTGGGAATTCAGATGACTTGGAGGGAATTTCGATTCCGTCGATAAAACACGTCCATGTTGGATCCGTGACGTTGTTGGCGTCGGTGGCCACGATTATGCTCCCTCGAACGGTCATGGACGTTCCTGCACAACTTCGGTAACCAGGTATGACGGAACAATGTCGATTTTGTAACGCACCATTGAATGAATAGCTTAGGGTGGAATTTTTCGATGCGGTAGCATGCGAGGTACCATTGTAAATAGGACCGAAGTTGCCGTGAGTCAACACGCTGGGGTCAGCCACGAACCAGCCCTGGGGACCGTATTTAACCGCTGGGTCGGTGTCGTCCACGACGACCGCGCGCACAGCGGCGGACATGCAGGTGGTGAAGGCGGTGGAAAGGAAGAGATAGGAACGTGTAAAATGCAGTACACTGCAGGTCTGGAATCTCCCGGCATGATCACCGGGTCCTGGGCGCTTCACTTTTTTGTTTTTCACTTTGTGGACTGCCGATTCGGGGATCTCGTATAACTGCGCCAGGGAAAGTCTAGTGCATTTGATTCGTTCATTGTGCGACGACTGTTGCTGCTCGACAAGCTGTCTTTGCGGCCAGGTACAATTCCAGGAATGCGTCGGCGTCGATATAGATGGAACGGCGCACAGGATTGCGTTGGCAACGGTGAAGTCGCTTCTTTCCGATGAGATGTGGATACAATCTCTGTTGACTGGGAAGAGATCACATTCGGCTTCGATTATACTCTTTTGCCTCCGCGGAATTCCCACGACCTCAGCTAGGGCAAATAACGAATCGGAATGACACACGCTGCAGCCTAGATCCTCGCGGTCTGCGTAGTCCCGTCTTCCCAAAACACGAGAAGAATCTGGCCGTGGTTCGAACACCTGCCGCTCAAGTGCATCAGCAAAGCATGCGCAATGCGGCAAGAGAGCGGATCAGTCAGGTGCGACAACGTGATGATCCGTCATGATCGAACAGGCGCCGATGGGCGCCGACCGGCGCTAAATCACGATGCGGTAGCTCTACGTAGCTGTGTGCCAAGGCCTAGTATTGTACTATTTCATTCAATTCGTTGTCACGCATCACACCCACTTTTTTTTTTATTGCGGCAATAATTTTTTCTCAATTTGTCGGATTTCTTTTGGATTTTAATTGTATCAAAAATTCCGAATCGAACACGAATTGATCGAAATAGTACAGTAGCATCTGATATTGTTGATCAAATTGGGTGACTTTCCGTAAGGATAGTAGATGTATAAAATTTGTTACCATATGGAGGCAGCTGTCAGGACCCCATCGTCCTCAGATCTCATTACGGCGTGGTTCAGAGGCTTTCCAGAATATAATTTATCTCCAGTCTGGAGAGGGGTCCCTCGGGTCCCCCCTCTCCAGAGTTTATTAGCCTCGAATAAACAGTTTCAATCTTCTTTCGTCAGTGCTGACTACGGTCAGACTCGTTCTGCACATCAGGGAAAACCTCCCCTAATATTTTGTGATATTTATGCTGAAAATATTTTGGGGCCACCGAAATTTAGATATTTTTGGTAAATTTCGTCAACTTTGATAAGAATCCTACCAAAATGTACTTGCATTGTTGTGCATTTTGTGGAGTCCCGATGTAATTTTGCTCATTTTACACAAAGTTCGGTCAAAGTTTTATCAACTAGTGAGTTATTCTTGCTGACATATCACCAGTTTCCCTGCTCCAATATCCCGAGAAGGTGTTGCACTTTGGTGTCCGAGTCCTGTGGAGAGACTGAATCCCAGGATCCATCAAAATGTTCGAGAGGACTTACCCTCCAGTGAGGGAATTCTCTGTGTGTCAGGGGAACCCCCACTTCGGACGGTTTTCCATCCAGACCCAATCCGGATGCTCCGGACGCTTCGGGCGCTTCTCCGGATGGTTTTCCGCCCGGCGCTCCGGACACTTCTGCGCCCTTCTATCCGACCGCCAAACCACCCGGGACATCCATCCGCTCTCGTTGGCACGTGCTGTGCAATCAGGCCCGCGACCATTGTAGATACCTCCGGACACGTGCTACTGGGTAGTTACCAATTAGTATATAAGGTTTCGCCTAGCGTGGGAATCCTCATCCTTTCTTCCCTTCGGATTCCCCCGCTAGGTGCGTAGTATTTCCGCTCCTGTATTGTAGTACCTATATTTATTCTTCGGATTCCCCCGCTAGTTTCCACGCCCTGCGCCGAGCTTAAGGTTGCCCTTACACTGTGAGAAGTGTTTGTACTTACCAAAGGCTGAGGCGGCAGTGATGGAAAGAGAACTTGGAACAAAGCCCACTCTAAAGTGTACGGCACGAGTACGACACTTGCCTTCACTTGGCGTGGCTTGGCTCCAATGTCTTCATCGTGTAACGGCAACCACGTGAGCGCGAAAATGGTTTGTTTTTGATGCTGTCACAACAAGATCTTCCTTCCTTTCTCCCACTTTCCCCCTGCCAGTGCGCCTCGTTCTCTCTCATTCTCTTTGCAGTCCTGCCTACTGCCGCTCGTTTCTGTATCCGACAACATCCTATATCATTCCATCAAGCTCCCCACAGTCCAGGTCCCCATTTTCTCATGGATCGCTGTGCTGACCTGAAGTAGGATAGTATCGGCGTACAGGTCACCAGGCATGTACCCACACTTACTGTGTATGTTCCTCCTTATGCTTTCCACCAGAATTCGGCACACATCTACAGTGGCGATGTTTCGGGGTTTTGTGTGGATGTCTTGCAGGGTCGGTGGTCAGGCATGCTGTCAGCCCTGCTCGAGCTATCTCATAGCTATAGCGTATATGTTCTTGGCCCTCCCTTTCTTTGTCCTGTCCTAACTAACTTGACTGTGTTACCATTGACAGAATTGGTTTTGGTCTTAAATCTGTGCATCAAAGTCTATTCCTCTGTTAGCGCACACCGCTCAGGGCCGCTCTGGGTGAGTTTCAATCATTCGGCTTAATCTTCCCCCGCTTACAAGAAACCCTAGAATATTTCTGCCCTCGTTCACCAGAGTGAGCCTGTGAGGGGCAACGGTTCCGAAACCGGAACAACCCCGCAGCCAGCCGACCACTTTGTATCCACCCTCGACAACGGGGCGGGCCCGAAGCCAGCAAAAATTGTTGTTAGGAAGGTAATGTGCTCCTCAGACTGCCTTCATCTGTTCTGACAGTATGAGACAGACCTTGATGACCGACTTAACATTCCATGCTCCGGGTGTTGTTGAACCTGTCTGCGAATGCTGGTGGAGTACCGAAAAATTATTGGGCTTCAAGCACATCAAGGACCTCTAGTCCCATCAAAAGGACCGCCCAAAGAGGTTGTGTTGCCGCATGCCATGATTTGTGTAGCCGGGGTGAATGTATGTGTCATTCTATTACAGTCCTGCAGTACTAATGAATGTGTCATGTTTGGCTCTGGGCGGTGCTACTTGCTTGGCAGATGGGGTATTACGTGCCCGCACCTGAATTCAACCAGGCCCGCCTCGAGGGGACATACAAGAGTCTCATAAACATCATGGAGTCACAGCACAGCGGCCCATCTGCCAAATGTTTCAATAAATGCATGCATGAGCTTTACCTGAAGGTTTCATACGTCTATCATTCCTCAAATCGGTGGCATCTATCTTATGTCCCTTACAGTGGTGCTCATTCAGTTGTCGCTTCCAGTTCAGGCTATGTGAACAACATCATTTCCCTCGACGTTGATAGCGAGTAATTCATTTGTTGTTTCTTTAGTCACTCAAATCTATATCCACGTTTAATGCCCTTACCGTACATATTGCTGTCTGTACCTTAAGTTGACAGTAATTCAATTCACTGTGCCCCCCACGCAACACATCTTCGTCTGAAATGAGTGCCACATTGTCCAAAATTATGGCGGGAATGTATTGAAAACTGAATGCATCTTTGACACAATTTTACACAAATTCACCCTAAATTTTGATATTTTCTCGGCCGGGAAGATATTTTCGGTAAATTTGAACATCGACCAAACTAATGATATTTTCGAACATTTTATGCAAAAATACCCAAAATATCTGCAGGGGGTTTCCCTGATGCAGCCGGATCAGATTCAGATTCTCCCACACCGCTCACTGCAATATCCATGATGTGAGGGTTCAGCGCGTTGGTAGGATTCCGTAGGAAGAGACGCCTTGCTGTCTGATGTTTGGCAAGATTGTGTCGCCAACCAATGTTGTTTTCTGTATGAGCAGAGTTCAGCTTGGCCCGTGATACAGCCCATCTTATATAATTTGATTCAAAGAAAGCTTTGCTCTGTATTTTTTCCCTAATTCCTCAAAGTAGCCCTCTGCCTGGGTGGGCTTAAGCCAGGACAAGATGATCCTCCGCTTCGCTCCGGGATCCAAAAGCATGAAAGAGAGGCAATTTCATTTCCGTGGAAACCAATGAATGGGAGTACCACAAATAATTTAGTGAGAAATTGACAGTCACTCAAAAAAAAAACAGGAGGAACCATTTGTTCGGCATTCAGTATAACGACACAATATCAGAGCCGGCAAGAAAAAGAACTGAGCTCCAGAATACAGAATATTGTAAAGATCGCGCTGAGAGAAGATAAAATCTGAATATATTTGGGGGGTTGTACAGAGAGCTTATATACTGTACAGAATATTATCTAGAATGTACTACGAGCAAATAGAACAAGAATTAGCTGAGTAAGAAATGAGTAAGTGTTTAGTAAGAAGAATCGGGGAGAAACTCGGGGAGTCGGCGTATTGATGAACCGTGGGAATGATTACTAACAACACAGAATAACATCGGGGATTCGACCACGCCAACACCACAAACCAATAGACAGGAGGGAACGATGAATCCGAAGTGTGAATCTGTTCATGGGCGAAGGTTGAAGGAATGGCAAACATGCAAGGCCAGAAAATGTTCGCAGCACACAGGTCCGGAGAACGCATGTTGATAGTGGGTGTCATTCCGGTCGCGGAATCGTGAATAATTTGAGGGTAGGTGTGATGAGAAACATATAAGAGCATCGGCTGAAAATGGTTTTGCCCATGGCAGCGCCAGCTGAATTTATCGGAGCAACCAGCCGTTTCCAAGATGAGCCAGATCAGACAACAGTCCGGAGCAGCGACTGAACATGTGCAAAGAAAGCAGAGTCCGGACCCAGTAGTTTTGAGGATAGTTGAGGAGGGTGAGCGAAAAGTGCAGGGCTTGGGGTCAGGAAAACCGCACTATTTATGTTTGGAAACATACATTGGGGCCGGATCTACTATAATGGAAATGAACTGCGGCCCAGGCAGCAGTTGCTGCGATGAACTGCGAGTTGCCAAGACCTGCCAAAAGAGAACTGCGGGCCGGTCTGCTGAGTGATTTCTGACTGTGCATACTGCGGCACAGTTCGGGCAGTGAACAGCTGAAGAAGTGGGGAGGTTGAACGGACCTAATGGGGTCGGGATGGAAATAGAATGATGACTTGGCCGGATGGAGCAACAAAGGCCGGTGGAGCAGTGGTAAAAGCATGAGAAATTGAGGATAGATGGAGCTAAGCAGAGACGAAGAGCAGAGGAAGAGCAAAAGAGCATGGATATATGGGGGAAGAGCACAGCCGAGGAGCCATTTCGTTAAAGAACGGTTAATGGTTGTATTTGGATCAGGCTGCACCCGGCATGTGTGCCGCTTCCCGGCTTCCCATCAGTTCATTGAGATACCCAAATACCCAACAGATACTCATAGATACTCTTGCAGGAACACCACAGAATAGATGTTAAGAATAAATCTTGTACGGCACCCCTCAAATATGCTGAAAATATTTTCTATTCTTACGGAAAGTCACCCATTTATTCCGGATGCAGAACACTGCTCAAATACTCCTTCGGTGGCCTCAATACATGTCTGAGGCACCCATCAGCCACCTTCTTTGGTTATATGAGGATTTTGAATCATCACCGACGCTGTAGCAGGTCGTACGAGCGCGTTACGCATCGAGCTCCAAGATCGCGTAAGTATGTTCTCATCCATTTCTTGTGTTTCAGACTGAATCTTAACCCAATTGACTGTTAAGTTGTGCGCACATGCAAGTAGGATTGCAAGGGTGCCAGCCGCAAGCCTGGGGACATCTCAATGCGGAATTGTGCGCTGCGTGGGCGAGATCAACTGGGGTAATCTTCTTGCAGATTCCCGGTGTGTTGAATGGTCTCCCTTCTCGATGCGCGTGAGCTGATGTGGGTTTATGGTTCAGTCGAGGTGCCGTTACATGGCGGAGATACGTTCCGTTTCATAATACACCCACATATTGAATGGTTGTTTTGGCACCTTCAGCTTGGCGCACGCAAGACCTGCATTCTATCCCTCCTTGTCTTTCATTCTCCTATGAATGCTTACTTTGGCAAAATGGACGGACACCTGCCATTGTCATCAGCGAAAACAGACATGCAACAGCAATACAAAAGAAGCACGGAATTTACTTGCCCGCAGTGATAGCGTCCCAAATGGCATAATTGCAACTGGAATGTTGCCCAAGAAAGCAAGGTAGCGGTTTTCTAGGAACTAGTAGGTGCTCGTGGTCCTTCTGCGGCTCCAGATGAAGTGCACTTCTGCGTCTACGGAACCGAGTCAGCTTTGCGTTAAGGTCTCAATGAAATGCAAGTCTGTATGGAGGCTTGCCTGTGTTCAGGAGACGGTCGAAATAGAGTAAACATATTCCGACAAGATGGCAGTAGTCTTGTAATATTCTTTTTGAAAAAGATTGATCAGTGGCACGCACAGCAGGGAAAGGGATTGATAGGACAAACATTTCCTGAGCCTGCGCGTTGTCTTCTTCGCTCATGAGGCTATGGGCATAATGCAGAAGCAGAATGCGCGCGGAATCCAGGCGTCAGCTAATAGAGAGGTTGTGCAAAAGCCGCACAAGCCGCATGCAGCTTCACGCGGCTTTTGGGCATTGTGCAAAGCCACGGGGAGTACTTTGATATTTTGAACTGACAAACCAACTATAACTGACTAGCATGAATACCATTTTGAATGTTCCATTCATGCGACTATCCAATCAAATCCGGTGAATACAATAATCTGTCCTCAAGTATCCACACTGATTCCACACCACCCACGAAATGAATGACAAATCAAGCAACCATCCCATAGTCTAAAAGGCTCCCTTGCACTGTCACTGAAAGCTCAATTCTTCCTATGGGAACTCGGAAAATCCCCGCGGCTTTGCACAATGCCCAAAACTTAAAAGCCGCATGCGGCTTGTGCACAACCTCTCTAATAAGGCATCCCACCGTGTAAACGGTGACAGCTTGACTGGCTGATTGCCTAGTCTCTCGTAGACAGATGCTACAACTGAAAAATACTCGTACCTCGCATGTTGTACTGATTGCCTTAACGCAGAAGTCATTCTCGATGTGGCAAAATGCATCAGACATGTGCAATGAGACCAGGGATACCTCTGCCCAGCACCAGGAAAGTCCGCGGGCCGCTAGTATCGACAGGAGAAGCGAGAACGCTGGGTGGGAACTGTGGAAGGATGCGGGCCAGCTAGAGTACCAATCGAGTACCTGGACAATAGACAGTGGGATAATGCCAGGGTGAAAGTGTGCAAGTGGTTATCGAGGGCACGTGCCATTTCTTGGGAGTCAAAGTTAGGCGTCTTAAGAAAAGGATCCACGATGCTCTTGGGTCCGAAACTACAGTGGCTGGGCAATTTAAGCAGTCAGAGAACAGACGACTGGGAGGACTTGAATTACATAAATCAGTGCATTGATACTTAACATCGGGAGCGCGTCAAGAGTAGTCGAGGCGAAGCAAGTCACGGTGAAACAGAGGGCGTATATGCACATTTACCTCCGCGGGCAATAGCCTCTCTTAGACAGACGCTTCAAAAAATTTGACCTCGTACCTCGGTTTATTTAAGTATGGAGAAGCGATTGTGAAGTATACAAGAGGGACGAGTAGTCCATAATGGGGAAGAGCGCGCGACACGAGTATGTAGAGGCAACGAAGTGCAAGTAGACCAGCATAGTATCGACTAAGACGACCGCAAGCGCGAGGAGAACGTATCCATGTTCAAGATATTACGAAACACGACCCTAGGATGGAGTGGAAGTGGGGGTGATATAGGGGAAGGTGCAAGTAAGTGAGGGAGAATAGGGAGAGGTCGGTGAGGGGAGGTAGGATTATGAGGCAGGTAGTGGAATATGTAAATAAGCGAAATGAATATGGTAAGACGATGCACGAGTTGGTGAATGCAAGTGCAGGAACGGCAGGATGGGACATTGCAAGGAAACTACATAGTAGTCATAGTCGTAGTGATTCGTCACTCCAGTCGTTCGTCATAAGCAATACCGATATCAAGCGCCAGTGCAGAATATGGCAAGTCGGGCATGAATCCCTCGAGGTGATCGCCTCGTATTGCATGGCCAAATTGACCAGTAGCAGGTCCAACACAACGAGTGATCAAGCCGAGGTTCCGGACGTGCACGACCCAATGGTGGTCGAGGAAGATGGAGTTGTAGAAAGAGGTGGCGGAGAGGGTGACGTCATGAGGTATCCGAAAAAGGAAGTCGCATGGTCGCAAGTGCCCAGTCGAAAGAGTCCAGGCTCCGCGGGTGCGGCGAGCGGTACCCTCCGTCCTCTATCCTCCTTTCCTCAGTCAGTTCCCTTCTCCATCTTTCTTGCCTATCCGCAAGCGGCAGGCAGCGCACGACGCACGAGGGCCCCCACCTCCGCCTCGCCTCCGTCACCGTGGCGCATCGTGCGCGGGAGATCTCGCGTTTGGTCCAGCCATGTCGCCCGCTCTGCCCGCTCAGGTAACGCACACGATAGAGGGCGCAATGATGCGGATGCGCACCACGCATGCGGAGGCAGGGCGCACATATGGACATCATCCCCACCCCGACCCCGCCCTCGTGGCGAAGCATAGGTACACCTCGCGCGCGCCGCCACCTGGTACCCCTCACACGCCACCTCCCCATCTTCCTGTCTACCCGTGCACGAAGAGCGTCAGGCGCGTGTCGACCAAGACTCGGGCGGACAGGCATAAGCACAAGAGTGAGGGGAGCGATGAGAAAGAGGATGGTGGGATCATGATTTGGGGCCGTGAGCGCGCGGGATTGGTGGACGGCGGCGAAAGCTGCGGCGGGAGCATGGCGTGTGAGGGACGGGTGGGGAGTCTGAGGCGGTACATAGTAGGGATGAATGCGAAATGTACGAAAGTCGAGAGAGCTCGATGTACGCCTGCGCCTGCGCCTCCACAGCTACCGCTGCCGGGAGCGTGGGTCCGACGCGGTACAAGCCTTGACGGGGACCGCACACCAAACTCTGCGTCGTATTGCTCAAAGTCGGCGCCCAAGAAGACAGTGCGCCGCGCTGAAAAGGATACGACCGGGATCTGCATGTAGGGGAAGATAGGAAACCAGCTGGTCCGCAGGACGCAGAGGGAGGCACCGGGTGCGGGCGGGAGTGTACGAGTCTCCCGTCCGGAGCGTCGACAACTAGCACTCCCGCTCGCGGTTCACAGACTGTGCCATCGTCCTGCGCTCGCTGCCATGCGGTGATACGACAAGCACTCTCGCTCGAGAACCAAAGGAGCCGAATGCCCCGGCACAAATTAAATCTACCGAGAGCCGCATTAGAATGATTCGTCGACGGATGAATACATGGACGCACATACCTTGTACTGGATGGCGGAGCGAGAGCGAGGGGCGACCGGCGTGCTTTTTGGTGAACGCGATTGGGCGAGGCGAGGTCCAGGCGAGGAGGAGGTAAAGAGGAGGAAGCGCGGGCGCTGTGTTGGCACGGTGGAGGCGACCGGGAGGCGGCCACTACCAGAAAGGCAGACCAGTGGAAGACGAGCGAAAGGAGCGCAGGTGTCGATGCGTCTGAGGAGTAAACGCACCACGTCGGCGTCGGCGTCCGGTGCGTGAGGGTGTGCGTACCTGTACCATGACAAGAATCGCCTTGTCGTCCCCGCCATACCGCTCGTCCGTGGCGCGCGCCAATCCCAGTCGCGTTCGTGCTGCCTCCCCTCCCTGCTTTTACCTCCTCCCTACTTGCACCGGCGGCATAACGCTCGTTGTCTGCGGCGCAAACACCCGTTGTACCCTCCTTCCTCCTTCTCAAAGCTCAAGGTTCTACCCACATGTGGCGGCGGTGAGCGTGCTGCGATGTCGCACCCCTCATCACGGTACATCCAGCGGCGCGGCGTTCCTGAGCCGCAGCCGAGTGTACTTGGGGGCTGCCCGAGGTCGATCGGATCGCCATGAGTATAAGCGCTTCCCCACGGCGGTGAAGGCAGAGCTGAGCGGACATGGGAGGGACGGAACGGAGGGCCAGAGAGAAGGCGAGTCTCGCGAGGTGCGTCCGTATCCACGGCACTTGTGCAGAGTAAGCGCCGCGTCAGCGCACGGTCGTTGCAGCAAGCACCGGGCCGTTGGAACGCGAGTAACGCCGTGGGCCGTTGTGCCTCGAGCTGAAAACGATGTAGCGTGAGCGATATGTCGGAGGAAAAATGACTCGGATCGAATACGTGCCTGCGTGTCTCATATCTACTGGGACGGTCGGAAGTGCGCGACGGCGGTCCTGTGAGGTCACATACGGGATCGCGAGGACTTTGTTCTTTCCTTTCCGTACTAGAATACATATTAGAAATTGAAAGGAGGGGTCGCGTAGCGAAACTCACCTGGAAGCGTGCCACCGCTGAGCTCTTCGCTGAACGGCCGAAAGTAGCGCTCCAGAAACATTGGAGCGAGGTGGTGGCGCGAAGGAAGAGGCGTGCGCGACGAAGTGCCTCGGGTCGATCAAATGATGTCAGCTGGATTAGGCGCCCCAAGAGGTAGGCGGGATCAAAGTTTCGGACATCAACCTCCAAAAGTTTTGACATGCTGTGCAGGGGAGGGAGGGAGGGAGGGTCCGGATCACGGTCCGTATGGACCTCAGTCTTTTTTCCGGAGATAACCTTTTTTTTCGGCTATATCGCCGGATTCGACTTGGTCCGATCTCGTCCGAGACTCCGAACTGTCATTTTACGGCATGTATTTTCAAGATCATTTACCGTTTAAGGCCTCTTTTGATTACATAGACAGACATAGAAGATATGGAAATGGGAGGGTAGCTAAAATTCTGGAAGGTTCTGACTGAAAATGAGACTGCAAACTCCAAGTTCACAATTCTTCCTGGCAAAAGTGACCCATCAGCACAACTTTCCTAATCGGGGGGAGTTGTCAAAGAGGTCTGTGTGCGATGGGGAATTCCCGCTTACCTCTTGAGGCGCCCGCTCTTCTTTCCTCACAACCGCCATGACAGACGAAAACCCCTTCCATCGCATCTTCCGCAAGTGCTGGAAATTCTACGTAGCAATCGTTCGCGAACATGCCGTGATTGAGCTCTCTTTTACTCAAGTGGATTGCCGTTAAATTAGATTTGGGGTGCCAGCAAACTTGAGCAACATCAAATGACACGGGGCTTGATTTCGATGGGCTGGCCTTACCTACACTGTCTTCCTCTGACACATGAATAACGAGCAGATTTGTATCCGAGCCTCCGACATGGTACAAAATTATTTCCGCCTCGTCCGTATTGGCTGGTTTGCTAGGGTCCTCTTCTGGCAGGCAACATTTTCACCCTGTATCGTTGGTTAAACCGCCATGATCTCGATTCCAGAGCATATAGATTGCACGTGTCCCTGGAGAGACTGCCTACTCTCCAGCCACTTACACCTCCTGTCGACAAGTTTAAGACCCTGGACCTGTAAATAGACGCCGTAGCGGAGGTGCTCGGTTCCCCGAGGATCTTTCCATTTACCGCCTCCTCTGTTGCCTGAACTGGAATCTCGAATTGCCAACCGAACTATTTTTTTTGGGTACTTTTTCATTCACTTGTGTGCGTTGTTTCCTCGCCCAGGTCACCGCGCCGTAAAACTTCGTGCTCAATGGCTTGGTTTCGGGGCCAACTGTGGTTCCTAACGTACTGTGGATTGACACTTCCTCCTCCCTTGCCGTTCTACCAGCCCTAAAAGCATTCACATTTCAATCACCTTCGACCGGTACTTTTCTATCCCAGTAAACAAATAGACCTTCACACGCCGGATCCTCCACTTCCACGACTGGAGATGCCCCTGGCCAGGATGGCCTACTGCATGTGTGTTCCCGCAATGTCTTGATTGTTATCCTTACGCGCTTTGTAAAGTTGGAACTTGGGTATTGTACAGTGTAGTGCGGCTCCTTGAATCAGGAGGGTTCCTTGAATCAGTAATTTCTTTAGTCACACACAACACTCTGGGACTCAGGTCCTTAGATATGCAATATCATATGTGCTATACGGACCTCTTAAATTAATTTTGTAGACAGAATTGAAGTGGAGCTTGAATGGGACCGGTTTTCGACCCAATCAGGGCTTGATGATGGACTGATCCACTTTCCGATTCGGCCAATCCTGGCCACTTTGGACTCGATTTACCTCAAACTATTTTCTGTATGGTAAAATACCTTTCTCGCTACAAGTCCTTCCTATAATGTAGGGCAATCTGGCCCAAATTGAGTGCGCTAGAAATCATTTGGATCAATCCACGTGAAGGGTGTGACAGGTCTTTGTTGATACAATCCTTTTGGAATCTCCTTCTTTCGCAGGCTTTCCAGCCGCCGCACCAGCCTCCATGGTTAGTCGCGCCAAATCAGATCTTGTCAAAGGCCATGAGAAGAGTCACCAGAAGGAGTTTGACATGGCCGCCAGTTGTGCCGCCAATGATCATCTACCCGCGTGTGAATTTCCAGTCGGCATGGAATAATGGGAACACTATAAATGCATAGTCAGTTCTCGATAATGGTACCAGAAATATTGCTTACCATTGAAACAGCCTTGCGGTATCGCCGAACGGATGGACGAACTACAACCTCAGCTATTATTGGCTGTCTGAGATCTTCGATCCGGCGACAAAGGAGGGAGCGAACGGCCTCCCACGCGTGGTACTGTGGGACGGTCACAACTCGCACTACAGTCAGAAATGCCTTGACTTCGCACGACAAAACAACATTATCTTACTGGGATACCCTCCACATTGCACCCATGCACTCCAGGGGCTTGATGTCATGTGTTTTGCGAAGATGAAAGCATGCTGGCAGGCCGCGATTGTGACATTCGAAGCGAGAATGATGCGCGACGTGTCGAAGGGCGAGTTTCTCTCAGTGTGGGCGCCAGCGTACCTGGAAGCATTCGATGAATTGACAGTTCGGGCTGCTTTCAAAGTGACGGTTGTCATACCTTTCAACCCGAACTTCGTCACCGAACAGCAGATGAAGCCCAGCTGCGTGACATCCACCCGCACTGAGTTCCCCATGCCGCAGCCGAGCCCTGTCCGTGCTATCACCAAAGCCATGTGCACGCATCCCCCCACCCGCTTTGACTTATCCCCATCGAACCTCGTTGCAAGCACATCGGGGCTGCCCCAAACACCGTTACAGACACCGTCGCGGCGACGTAGGCGAGAGGACGACGACGATGACCTCGAAAACATCGACCCTGCACTGTGGTCACCTTCGAAAAAAATGCGGTCACTGTATGCGCACCTGGGCGCCACTTCGGCGGGTTCCCTCCTCAGCAGCCCCAAATTGAAGTCGTACAGCACCGCGATCCTCCCACCCGTCATACAAGCTGTCCCGTGCTCGATTGCGACACCAAATTGGTCGCTTTCCGCCCCTAGCACAAGCAACGAGCCCTACAAAACGAGGGGTCAGCTCGAGACTACAGTCACCGACTTGCAAAAACAGCTCACCCTTGTGTGTCAGCATGTTGTCGTGCGAGACCAGATCATCGAGCAGGCAAATGCTACAATGGTATTTCAGAACATGGGGCTCAAAAGAATGAACGAGGCACTCTACCAGAAAGAGGAGAAAGGGACGGCTGACCGTGCAAAGCTCTTTAAAGGCAAAGCACAGTGCTTGTCTTCAGATGAGTTCTACGACGCGGTGCGGGAGTTGGAAGAGGGGCGAAAGTCGAAAGCTGCTGACAAGGAGGCCAAAAAGATCGAGAGAGCACGTAAGAAGGTGCTGCAGGCGGAGCTCGACACGGAGTGGGCGGAGATGAAGGAACGGCATGTGAAAGCTGTAGAAACGTGGTCAGTGGAGTGCTCTAAATTGGTGGGGGAGGGCGCACGGAAGAAAGACCTACCCGCCAAGCCCAAGTTGGGCAAGAAGCCCAAGCTGCCGGTCGTTGAGGAGGAGGACACAGACGAGGAGGAAGAGGAAGGTGATGCGTGACATCATTGATTCAAGTGCCCCGAAATGTGATGTTTTGGCTCTCCGACGCATTCTTTTTATCTTGCAACATTAGACATCCTTAATTCACTTCACAGTACTGCAGTATAGTCTATTATATGTTCTAGTATATACATACACCTTTATTTTTGTGATTTATCGGTGCAGAATAAAAAAGTTAGAGGCAAAAGATCAAAGTGGTGATTCAAGGAGCCGCACTACACTGTATCTTTACATGTTTCATCTGGATCCACGACACCGAGCGACTTGCTTTCAAGGGTGACATTCTATGGCTATGTGTCTTCAGGTTCTGATTGGGCGACAGATTACTTGTGGCTTGGATCGACTCACTGATGTCAACAGTGACTACTCCCATCTCTCTCTTTCCATGTCCAACGAAGACCCCGCTGTCTTCCAGTCTGTGTCCTTCCTTCAGCGGTGTCCCGCTCTTCGCGACCATCTCATGCAGTTTCGCGGTTTTCCTCGCTACTTCTCCCTAGCCAATCCAGATCAGGGCCAATCAATCGACCCTATCCTCCAGCTCTGGGATCTATTCTCTCTTGGTATTCCACTCTGTTACATCTTTGATCTACTTTCCGAGGAGGATGACTTCTCTAAAATCAACTACTCCGAGTTCAACCAGGACATCAATCCGGACCACGCAAAGACCCGTGCCATTGCTCACTTTGCTATGCAGCTTTGTACCGACTATTTCAAGCAGAAATTCCCAGACTCAGAGCCTCTTACTGTAACAGATCTTTGGGATTGTAACTCGACTGGCGACTTTCTCAAAGTATGTGTCCTTCCCCTCTCTGCTGTCCTCGTACTCAGTGTTGCAGGTTGTTGATGCCGTGACAGCAATCATCAATTATCTTCCCCTGGATGCATTTGAGAGATCTGTCCTTCCTTTGCCCATGTCGAGGTTACTTGCCGTCTGCGATAATCACTGTGTTCCCACCCCCTGTAGACACATGTGTGTCTACCTTATCTGATATGTGTCGATATGCGGTGATCTTCGGCTACATTCGGCTACCTCTGTCTACGTCATGATCTACACCGCCGTTCGGCGACCTTATCTGATGTGTGTCTAGGTGAGTCTACATGGGGTAGATGCACCGCATTGACCCGTCGGCTACCCGCGTTTACGTGGGTCTACAGCATACACCCACGTAGACCCATCGACCTCAGGATGTGGATTTGGTCACCATTGGCAAGGTAGAGTACATGTGTCTATGTGTGCCTACATGTGGCTACCTGTGTCTACATGCATCTACATCGGTCTACGTGAGTGAACCAACATAGAACAATGTAGACAGGTGTAGACAAGCTGTATCTACATGGTGTAGACACATGTAGATACAGGGGTTCATCTACCCTTCGTCTACAGGGGTAGACAGACCCTCTGTCTACATGGGGTGGGAACACAGTGAATCCTACCAATAATCCTAAACCCGCTACCCATTCTACCAAAACACAAGAAAATATCATCAGCGAACTAGTTGAGACTGAGCGCAAATACGGAAAGGATATCGAGCTCATACATGTTTGCGTTCTGCTTGGTCTCAGGTAGGATGCCTGCCTACTAACTCTGCCGTAGAAATATTGTCGCAGAGCAACTGGATCGACGATGACATCAGGCTCGCTCTCTTCCCCAATATGAGCTTTTCAACTTCCAGCGCAAATTCCTAATTCACATCGACGGGACTGCGGAACTTGCGTGGCAAGACCAGAATTGGGGACAGCATTTCCTTGAGGCTGTGAGTGTGCATCATTATCTCTGGTCATTATCTGATTTGTTCACATAGGAAAAGGAATTTAGTGAAGTCTATGCCCCGTACTGCGCAAAATATGTCAATTCCTCAGAGTTCGTGGTCACAGATGAGGTGGACCAGAAGCTCGCCGT
This sequence comes from Mycena albidolilacea, assembly GCA_029282495.1. NCBI lineage: Eukaryota > Fungi > Basidiomycota > Agaricomycetes > Agaricales > Mycenaceae > Mycena > Mycena albidolilacea. The sequence continues at coordinate 281,086 of JARIHO010000057.1, read as the reverse complement.
ATGTTTCCTGTGGGCCTAGAAACAATCATACAGCTAATATGGTCCCTTCCAACAGCCGCTCAATCATTTGCTTAACATCAAGCTGGAACTGCCTGCATTTATAAAAAAGCCCGTTGGACGTGTGTGCAAATACCCACTCTTCCTTGACGTCTGTATCCCTGCTCTGATCTATTCAGTGCTGATGATGTTCTACTTTAGTCGTTACTCAAGGCTTCGTGGGCAGCCGACTATCAACACTACGACACTTTGAAAAAAGGTTCAGAGGCTTCCAAGTGTGTAACAGACACCATCAACGCAGCACAACGCCGCGCCGACATCGAGCAGACCGTGAAATCTCTACAGACTCGTGTGGTAGTCTGTAGTTTACCGCGCGCCGGGTAATTGGTCGCCGACCTTATTACTAATCATCGGAGTTTGAATCTGTTCTCACGCCTTTACTTCCGCGCTGCCATTGCTCTCCCGCTCTTCTGAATCTCTCTGACCTACACCAGCCTGCTATGGCGCCACGTTTTCGCTGGAAAGACCCCGAGGGAGTCCGAACCATCACCCAAATCGTCAAGAACATGATCTATATCCGTCGTAGACTCGTAATTGAAGCTTGTTGTGCGTTTGACGGCGGTGATATCTTCTGTTGCGTTGCGACTGGTGGCAGCAAATCTTCGCCCTTCAGTGTCCCAATTATCGTTCTTAAGGAAGTGGCTCGGTGTCCTGACCTGTATCCGGATTCCCTGGTTCGACTGTTCCCAGTAGGACTCGTCATTACGCCGACAAATGGCCTGGCTGCGAATATTGTATGATTCAGCCTGGTCTCCTATACTCATATGAATTTTATGCAGGTCCTCGAGCTCAAGAAAAATTCCTCTTCCGCTTCCCCGCTCGAGTCGCCCCCGGCCTGCCGTGCAGATGCAGACGCAGACGCACGGTCGCGCGCCGCGCACCGCGTGCTAAACGCGGGGTTGGGGCTCATCGTCGGTGTCGCGCCCGTGTCGTTGTCGTGCACCATCAGCACCTGCGGCCCCTCTTCCCTTTCCCCGTAACCCTCCCCGTCCTGCACCTCCACCCCATTGACCTCGCCCACCGACAAATTGGGCATCAGCAGCGGCTCCTCACCCAGGGACAACTGCAACGACTGCGAGAGCGAGAAGCGCGACGTCATCGACTTGCTGGTGCTGGTGGCGGTCGCCATCGTCGAGAGGCTCGAGTTCTTCGAGTGCGTGCGTCCGTGGCTGTTTGCACGCAGGTGCACGCTCTCGGCATACGCCGCGGCGGTGAGCGAGAGCACGGCGATGATGGAGCGACCGACGCCCTGCACACCCTTGCGGATGCCATCGAGCGCTGCGGCATTCGTCGGCTCGAGCACGCTCAGGGCCGTGGCGCCCAGCAAGGTGCCCGGGGTGGAAGACACGGATGCGGAGTTGGAGTTGGAGGTGAAGTTGGAATGGGAGTTGGCGAAGTAGGAGGAGGGCGCGGCGGAGGGGGACAGGGCGGGGTTGTGCGGCGAGGTGAAGCCGCACGAGACGATGCGCTCTCATTTGTGCTTTGCTGTCTGTGTGCGATGTTGAATACATTTGTAGTCAAGAGAAGAACGAGGAGACGCACACTGCAGCAGCTCGGCCTGTACGGCGAGCTGGGAGTGCTGCTCGAGGCATTTGGACTCCTTCTGCGCCGTGTGCGATGTTGAATAAATTAGTAGTCAAGAGAAGAACGAGGAGACACACGCTGCAGCAGCTCGGCCTCGTGTAATACAGTGAGCTGGGAGCGCAGCTCGGGTTCGGGAACCCGTGTGTGTGCAAAGCATCGTCGACTTTCTGGTATTTGGTGCGCCTTGTGGTTCGCAAGGAGGGCTGGGTCGATGCTGAGGAAGGGGAAGGAGTGACTGGAATTTCCGGGGCTGAAGCAGAGGCAAAGTGGTGACTACGGGAATAATTTGGGGTGCAAGATGTCTTCGGTAGCTCCGCACAAGCTTGACTGGCGGCTGAGGAGGATTTTCGTCTATTTTGCGATTCAAAATTGTCTCCGGAGGGTCTTCAGGATCGTTTGACGCGTGCAGAGTAAAAAAATTGGGCTGTAGACATGGCGGAGAAGAAAGAAGACGCGTCGCCATCGATTGTCACCAGGTGTGACATGATGCGAGTGTGGTTTCAAACTCCGCTGATTTGTAATAAGGTCGGGGAGCGATCAAGCAATCAGGCTGATCAACAGACTACAAACAACCAAGGTACGAGGTAAGTTATGTTTGTAGTGTCTGTCTATGAGAGACTACTCGCGTGGCTGATTGGAAAGGCCACAACATCGACGACTTTGGTGAATTACTCCTCTACGACCACTTTGTCGTCAAAAAATCGGCCGTTGACCGAGACTATGTCGTCTTCTTATTCGAAAAGATGTTGCTCCTCTTCAAGGAAGTTTCCAAGGACCCTCCAGACCACAGGTCATTGTTCTCGGTCGCGAGGAACACGCCTCTTGTACTGAGGGGCCGGATTCTTGTGTCCAATGTGACGCAGGAGGTTCCGGGCTTGGAGAAGGATTCGGACGCTTCAAGTTCGTTGTTTCTCATCTTTCGAACATACAATACCTGACATACATTGTAGCTCCCTATGAAAGACAGTACCTGCTCACAGTCTGGTGGAAAGGGGAGGATCCTGAACGCGACAGCTTCATCCCCGCTGCCGCCAGGAATACCGGCTGAAGGTGTGGGAATCGAAGATCAAAGGGTTAATTGGACCATCTGGTCAATGCTCTCAGATGAATAATGTCTCAGGCGGGTTCGATGTGAATGAACAACCACAGACTCTGGTGGCCACACTTTCCCGTGGCAGTGGCCCGCCCTCAGAAATACGGGATCTCAACATGGGCAGTCCGACTCCTGCGGGCAACACTCTTCCCAGCAATTTCCAGCCTCGAATACGGACGGAACCCAACGACGCAAGTCCCACGCTCACGGTCGTCAAGGTGAAGGTATAACAACCGAGGTACGAGGTTTAATGTTATAGCGTCTGTTTATACGAGACTAAGGTGAAGGTGCACATCAACGAAGCCATGTTCGTCTTGCAGGTCCCGCAGACGATAGACTACGAAGGCCTCGTGGAGAAAATTATGTGCAAGCTCCGCCTCCTCGGTAGAATCGTAACACACTCCGAAAATATCCCAATTGGGAAATTTGCACCATCTTGCATATAACGCTTCCTTTAAGTGAATGAAGGCATTTCACCCCATAATGTCTTTTGGAGAACATCTTTATATATATATGACTTGGGATTGGGCCTCTTCGAGGCGGGCACCGGACCTTTAGGTAGGGGGTAAACACTAAGTCAACATTCTCACAAAATACACACTATACCAGCTTTTTGGCCTGAGGCTCAGCAAATTATTCCTTGATTTGAAGAACTTGAGACCATTACATTGGAAATACTACCGTCCTCTAATGCAATGAACATGTTATCTGTACAAGTGGACAAGCAATTGAGAAGTATGCGGGTTCAGTGCCCGAAAATTGGCAGAATTGCCAATGGAACTTCAGATCCACAAAAGATGGGGGCTTCTGCACTGGGACATGATCCCTGCTTTACGACTGTTTAATCTGTTGCACCGACCTGTTTTCTAAAGGTCAAGCCATTGGCCTGGACTAGTGAAAGTCGCAAACAAATGGGGCATTTTCTTTTGTAAGCAGCCATTGTATCTGAATTGAGAAGGCAAAAGCTGTCTGTCTGAGTGAGAATTATGCAAAAAGTCTTCCGGTTCCCCTTCTAGGAATAAGCATGACAACACAAAGATCAAGTCAAATAATAGTAACCATTGAGGGAACGGAGTTCTGAGCAGGTAAACCATCCAATAGATACTAATGGTCCTGTTTTACCAAAAAAATTGGGGGAGAGACTTGAAAAATGCCATTGACCTGTGCAACCCGGAGACCCGAATTGAATTTTTGTTTTAACCCACTGTCAGAACTTCTACAATTTCAGGTCACAAAGTTGAACCAGTAACCCAGTTACCAGTCCAAGGCAGACACCAGGTCAGAAACCAGGGAAGTGGTCACAGAAAAATTGTTCAAGAACATAGATACATGTTGCCAACATCACATAAAGCATCAGGAGCCCAGAGACTTAGGGTTATGTATGGAGCTCAGAATCAATCACCCATTCCAGAGAAACACGACGGGTTCAAGTTGTGTGGCATGGCTGTTGAACCCAGTGGATACAGCACATCACAGTAGCCAGAGGACATGGAGGAGGGAGCAATACAGCATCTGAGGTATTGTTCGACCACAAGTTCAAGTTCAATTTTACCCAAGAAGGCCGAGGAATATTATTTCGATTTATGGTGCGCATCACAAATCTTCCAGTGGTGTCACCTGTGACTGAACTGGTGGTTGAACTGGTACGGTACAATGCACAGGTGTGTTGCTGCCTCTGTCGGACTAGAAGCAGAGACAAAAGCAAGGAGTGTGGGCTCAAAGTATCTACTCGGGTTCGAACTTTGAAGATGATCGATCAGTAAGCTTGATTGACTAAAAAATACTGTTCCGAACATAAAGCAGAAATGACTAATGACAGAAAATCGAACTTGGAGAATCCCTTTGGTTCCAGGGAATGAAATGGGCTTGCACCAGGGGATTCAGGTGGGTAAGAAGTTGGAAAACATATCCTGGCATTTTGATTTATTTCCATGTCTTACCCCTCTTTCTTTCAATTTATTTTCTCAATGACCAATGTTGCCTGACTAAATCTATTTGTACATGTAGCAAAAAATGGCACGAAACCCAAGTGCCCTTTCCCGTAAGTAGCCGAACCTAAAGGTCCAGCAATTAAGATGCAGGAGTCGCTGTATCTGAGTTTCCCCAAGATCCTCAACCCCCCTGAGCTGTTAGATATTAACCAGTTTCCTTTGCATCTATTGACATGTTAGGACTCATATGTGGTAGTTTAGACTATTCTTGCGCGTTAAGATTTAAGTCGCCCTAAGTTCTGCATATAGCAGTAAACAAACTGGATGCCACTTTAACTGTTTTTCCAGCTTAAACAGCTGGATACCACCCATTTCTTTAACTGTTTTTCCAGCTCAAACAACTGGATGCCATCCAGGTTTGTGATTCATTTATTTACCTCTTTTTCCAGGCTCCTATCCACCCTTGTGTTGCGGGGTTGGGAAGACAGAGTATTGGGAACACGGTTGAATCTCAGTAGTAATACGAAAAGACAAATAATCGTGATAGCCGACACTAAAACTTCCGAACTTCAAGGCCCAACCCCTCCACAGAGGCAGGCCTTTAACAAATGTAAACAACATAGCCACAGTTTGGCGAAATATTCAGTTCCAGCACCTAACCATTAAAAAAAAGTTGGGAGTGGCCCAAAATGCTTCCCAAGGCACACTAGGGCTCAGGGGCAAAGTTTTAGGGAGGCAGGGCATCAACTTGAAGATTCATAGGAACCCACCCAAGCGGGTGGCTGTGTTTTTTACACTTGTTAAAGGCCAGCCTCTGTGGAGGGGTTGGGCCTTGAAGTTCGGAAGTTTTAGTCATCGCTATCACGATTATTTGTCTTTTCGTATTACTACTGAGATTCAGCCATGTTCCCACTACTCTGTCTTCCCAGCCCCGTAACATGAGGGTGGGTAGGAGCCTGCTCTTTTTCCAGCTTAAACAACTGGAACTAGGTTAGTGATTCATTTCATATCAGCTTATTCTTCAGCTCTAACACCTGTTGTCCTAGAATACCAGATGCACTTTTCTTCTTTAAATACAATACACTCTTAAAGAAGATTCCTTTCCTTATAACACCCTTTTCCAACTTCTTTACACCCTATTCCAACACCTTATTCCAGTGTGACACCCTATTCCAACACTCTACTCCAACACCCCATTCCACTTCTTTACACCCTATTCCCACTTCTTTAAGCCCTATTCCAGTATGACACCCTATTCCAACACCCTATTCCAGTATGACACCTTATTCCACTTCTTTACTCCCTATTCCCACTTCTTTAAGGCCTAGTCCAGTCTGACACCTTATTCCAACACCTTATTCCAGTACAACACCCTATTCCAGTACAACACCCTATTCCAACACCCAATTCCAGTCTGACACCTTATTCCAACACCTTATTCCAGTATGACACCTTATTCCAACACCTTATTCCAGTATGACACCTTATTCCAACACCCTCTTCCAGTCCGACACCTTATTCCAACACCTTATTCCAGTACGACACCCTATTCCGACACCCTATTCCAGTCCGACACCCTATTCCAACACCTTATTCCAGTACAACACCCTATTTCAACATTCTATTCCAGTCTGACACCTTATTCCAACACCTTATTCCAGTACAACACCCTATTCCAACACCCTATTCCTTCTTTTACAGCCAAGTTGACACCCTATTCCACTTCTTTCCTCTCTATTGCCACTTCTTTAAGCCCTATTCTCCCTGGAATATCACACAATATTCCTGGATTATATACATAGGCTTGATGTCCACATACTGACTCAATTAACATATTTACTTAATCTACAATTGCCCCTTCAAGCTTCCAGAGGAGTATTCTGACGGGATTGCTTGCTTGCTTGCACTCAGTATGCCTCCATTTCATTTCCAATGACATCGTACCCATGCTTACAGTTAGGCAGGTCTTTCCAATTCACGTTGTTGCCCATCAGCAATATTAATCAGGTTGGATTTGCGTCAAATCCCAATCCAATTGTGCGGGTTGAAGGTCTCATTACAACATCCACCATTGACATGCCTTTCAGGTCTAACTTTGCAACACTATGTTACTAATATGTTCCCTCTACCCCTTTCACTCTGGTAAAAGACCCTCTCTCTGCATCGTGGGTGACCTCTTAGCCACCACCCCAATGCTTAGGTATCCTTTGTGGTACGTACTTGCCTTGGCTTTGTGCCCCTTCCTCACCTCGTTTCAGCAGTGTATGCAGTAGTATAATCTGGGACTGGCTCATCTCGTATGCATACTCCCTCTTCCTGGAGAATACACGAACTCAAGGATTGATATTTAGTCCACTGTGTGAATGGAGATTTTTATGACAATCCACTTCTTCTTCCCTCTATGCTGGCTCTTTCCCTGCACAGGTCTGAAAGATCCATCGGACACCCATCAAAATGGTGTACATTTTTTGCTGGCAAGTCATTCTTTGTTTTTCGTCCAGGCTTGCATCTCACTCTCATCGCTCACAGCTGCTGGGTAAGTGCCGTGGCTCCCTACCTCCTGTATTGCTTTCTTGTGGACCACTCCCTTGAGATGTGTGAAACAATGAGTAATACACCCATCACTAGCAAAGTCGCTGGCAGCCACCAGTGGCCGCCAGTGGTTATTGGTGGCCATCGGCAGACAATGTATGATGTTGCTTACCAACGTTGGTGATGATTTCCATCAATCACCACCAGCAGCCATTTCCGCTGAGATCCACTGGAACACAGTGGAAATTAGTGGATTTCAGTATTTTTATTATTATCAAATATAGAAAGTCAGTGCAGTGGTTTCTCTGTTAATCAGTGATTGTTGATGGTAGGAACATTGGTTTAACTAATTTCTTCTTTGGTCACTTGTGTTCAACTTGAATTGGTTGAAAAGGAGATTTTGTATATAACAAACCAAGGTACGAGGTTCAACTGTTATAGCGTCAGTTTATAAGAGACTAGAGACTTTGGCCTTGGAGAAGATATAATCCATCTTATCAGAACTTCCCTGTCCAAGGAGATTTGGCAGTAATCTTTGTGATGAATTCAATTTGCTGGTTTATGCATTGAACTTACCATCAAGTACCTGTTCAGCTCCTCAACTGACTCACAGTAGCCAACCTTTATATATTATGGGCTGAATTCTGCTAGCAGAACTATGGCGGTACACTTTGAGGACCATCGGGTGGTTGAACACCTTTAGGTTCCGAGGATTTCCTGCAGGGAGAGCCAGTATATTGAGTAAAGCTAGTACACAGCTCAGGCTGTGCTACAGTTCTTTCAAAGCATGAATAGATAGGTACTACAAAATCCTCGGCATCTGAAGGTGTACAGCCACCTGATGGTCCTTAAAGCGTACCGCTACGGTTCTGCAGGCAGAATCCGGCCCATAAATATACAGGCAATCAGAAACATCATATCTACCTCCCTAATTTTTTTCAGGATTTTTCTGATACTTTTTACTTCGGATTAGCGGGAAACACAGCCACCCCTTCGGAAATGCAGGAAGCACAGCCATCCCGAGAGTCTGAAGTCTGCCTCCAGGCATAGATAGGTATTCTACACTGAGCTATAGATGGTGGCGGTAAACCATTATCTTATGCACTGGAGGTGAAAAATCAGGGAACTACTTGGACTTATTGACTTGCCGCTTCAATGGCCTCTGAATAGTCTGATGACTATTAAACAAGATATACGAAATCAGGATTGGTACAACCACATCAGGACCGGCAGGGATATAGTGCCGCGCCATGTGTGTCTAAGACCAACTGATTAGATTATGATGAAGACATGTTACTGAGTTAACCATCACTGGTTACTCGGGCAGATCTGACCGTTAGAAAGATGCAGGCCTCGCATCAAGGATTTACTGATAGGATTGATGAGGATCGATACCATAGAATAGTGCCGCGCTATATTTCACTGGTCACTATACTGGTCTGCCAGTATAGCACCGCGCTATCTTGTTGATCTGCTTGATATTTACTATGAGTTCCACTGAGCTTGCGAAGTACGGGACTGATACAGAAGTTGAATAGGAATTGACTAAGACTGACTTGACCAGTCAGCAATGACTAAAGACTGACTTGCTCAGTCAGAAAGATGGAAACCAAGATGACTAAGCACGTCTTATGGCGTGCTAGAGAAATACATGTGGACTAGCTCCAGTAGCAGGTCATAATACCCATGGTTGAGAATGTCATCTACACCATTGGCCATTCACTACTCGGGCTCCCACCCTTTATTGTTCCTATTCATTCTGTCTATCTCCTTTACTTCTCTCTGAAATGTATAAAAGCCAGCTGTGTACTCTGTATTAGCCAGTAAACTATCCGCCAGATATACGAGCAATATAGTATACTCTAGCTTTGTGAAAGAAATCAGATAGACTTGCAGACACAGAAAAGATTAAGAGATATGGGACATCAAAAAGACTACCAATTGCATTGATATAAGAATCCCCATTCAATCTGTACCTACTCGTCTCCTGTAGCAGTGCTTTAAGCCTCCAGGACTAAGACGTGTTGTGAAAATAGAAGTGAAACCATCACCTTCAGTGTAACTGTCCGCGCCCTAGCCCAGCATCCACCTTCTGTGTAACTACCCCTGTTTCGTTGATACTGCCACCATTTGTGCAGTGTTGGTTGATATTGAAGTAGTGTCTGTCTGTTGATAGTCTACCCTACCTTCTGCTTCTTGGCTAGTTGCCAGTAGTGTTAGGTTCTGCCGCTCACAAAGAAACTGAAGACTTGAACAGTCTAAGGTTTAACTTGAGTCTTGATATCCTGTTGGCGTGAAGTCCCTGCTACCCCAGCATAACCGTGCTTAAACTGCATAGTTGCTATTGAAACAAAGCCTTATTCCACCCTTGCACACCCTCTTGATGGGTGATATGTACCCTACTTCGCCGAACACACACACACAAGTATTAGGATTAGGATTAGTGATTTGTTTTTGTTTTGGTTGGTTTGAGTAGAGTCACTAGTTCGCTTTTCTTACTAGTCAATCCATTAGATTTCACAGCCACACCCTAGTGCACCGTTTCAACAGTTGTTGAGCCACCAGGATAATTTCAAGAATCAGGTCTCAATGGTGGAGGAGTTGATTAAAAGAAGGGGACATGAAGTGATCTTTCTTCCCAAGTTCCATTGCGAGTTGAATCCCATTGAAATGGTAAGCATATTTTCTCACCCATTCACAACAAGTATCTAACAATTGTACAAGTACTGGGGATGGGCCAAATACAGACATCAGGAGGAAGAAAAGAAGAATTTTGAACAGGCCAAAGCTGCAGCCATCAAGTGGTTAGATGCTTGTCCATCCAAGGTCATTCGCAAATTTATCAACTGTTCCTGGTGATTTATTAGTGCTTACCAGTTGGGATTGACTGGGTGGGCTGCAGGATGGGCAGTGAAGAAGTATAGGGGACACCATACCATTTCTGAGCCGGCATTGAGGGCTTTGGAGACAGCTGGAAGGCTCAAGGGGCCAAGATAGGTGCACACAATTTTTGTTCAAAGTTGCCAAAAATTTGGCCATACATAATTTTTTGTGGAAAATTCACGAAAAAAATTATTTAGGCTTATTTTGAGGTGCTGAATCTGATTCTGAAGTCGGCTAAGCTCTCTATTAAATATATAAAGTGCTAGGTGAATTGATGGGTTTGACTGTCCCCTACTATAGTAATCACAGAAGTGCCAGTTGCTTCCCATTGTATCAATACTGGTCATAGGAAATCGCAAAATTAGCCCTAGATGCCATGAATTTATGTTATGCTGTTGCAGCACTCTTGTTATGTTTTTTCACTGGTAGATGTCTCAGAAGCCCTGGAAGTACACATGAGACTCCAGCTTGTGGAGAGCCTGGTCTTGCTCATTCTCCTTGACAAACTGGAGGCAAAACTCATGCTCAAACTCGGCCCAGGTAGGGAACAGAGAAGGGATCGCTGCAGAGCGACGTTCTGCCCATCGTCGCCTAGCATCGGAATCCTCATCCTTCCTTCTCTTCGGATTTACCTGCTAGGTGTGTCTTCTTTTACTCTGTATTTAGGTACTATCTCTTAATCTACTCGGGATTTCCCCCCTAGTTTCCACACCCTGTGCCAAGCTTAACGCTGCCCTTACAACAGAAGGAAGGACCTAAGGGTCCATTCCGCCCTCACCTACCTACAGCTCATTCCAGAGGCCTTCATGATGGATGGGGTTGTCATGGAGGAAAAAGTCCTTTGTGGTGAGATTATCTACAATGATCGAAAGTATCTACAATGATCCTGGGCTTGGTTGCACAACACATGCCAGTGCAAGTGGCTAGAGGAAGCAGTCGAGAGAACGGCTGAAGACGGAGCTAGTGCATCTGCAATGGGCTCAAATGCTGTTCCTGTCATGGGCCAGTCAATGATACATACGAGGTTTGGACAATGGCTGATGATGCTAATAAGAACATCTTGAAGGCTCTCGGGGATCATTCTGCGTGTTGCTTTTGCATCGAATTGAGTGAGGTGCATTTTTCGAGCCCACCACCAGAGAGACGCACTGATCATCGTAGATGCTGCCAAAGAAGAGTCGAGGATAGCGCACAGCGTCAATAATCGTGCTGGATCGTTGAAGTAAATAGGAACTCGAACCCGAGACTTCTCTATCTTTTGCGAGTCCTTACGATTGCCTGTCGGAAGATCTTGTCAGAAACTTACAAACATTTGAAGGAGCGGCACGTCTGCACACACACACCTTTTTCGTGGCGTAACTTCTCTGTACTGGATCCAATGCAACCTGAGGAGATCTGAGCATCCATCGACCATAGAATCCTTGAACCATGCTGATTCCGCCATCGCCCTTGGCAGTCCGTGCGAGAAGATGACATCCTCGTTGGCTGCAAGGTCAAAGACATAGGTCCGAAGTTCTGCTGGGAGATCCAACATAGGTATTCCAGACTCTGGCACGATGAATTGAGATTCAAGGCCCGAGTCGAATTCACAGGTGCGTATGGCCACAGGGGTGATGGCGGTTTGGAAATAAACGTGTTATGCTGCGTGTTGATTGCTGACGTATCTGATCGCATTAACCGTTCTTCAAGATTTTGCTCGTTTGGCAGTAGTGTTGTCAAAATTCAGTTCGGTTCAGGTTCAGGGCTTTTTTTTCCGAACCCTGAACCTAAACTTCGATTCGGTTTGGGCATACCCTTGAACCGCGAACCTGAACCTGAGTTCGGGGTTCGAATGGTTCGAACCCGTTCGAACCTGTGATGTTTTTTCTATGCTCGAGACCGTCAAACTTTGGGCCAGGGGATGCAAAAGAGGATATCCAAGGCCTTTTCACTCACCTGATCCACTACACACCCAGTTTAATTCGTTTAAACTGTAATTTAGATACTTTTATGTCCCGAACATTAAATTGCCAATGTTTAACAACCCATCAAATTTGAAAGAAAATCAACACTCACCCTTCAATTGACTTAGAATGTGGCTCTGAGTGGTCTCACTTCCATGAGAGCCAAGATCTGAAGTAAATGCACCTAAAATCTCACCACAATCTCGTCTGAATGGTGGTTTTGCGGTTCGGGGTGAGGTCCGGTTCACCAAAAAAAATCCCCGCCCGAACACTGAACCGAACTTCAGGTTCAGGTTCGGGGATTTTCTGAACCTAAACCTGAACTTAGGGTTCATTTCAGTCCGGTTCGGGTTCGAACCGATTTCCCGAACTGAACTTTGCCAACACTATTTGGCAGTGCTCATCAGTTTGCACATGCTGATTACTTTCTCCAATAACTGTTCCCTTTTCAAATGCTCGCTCGGCAGTGCAATTACCCTGGCATGTAATTACGTCCATTAGCTCGTCCTCTGCTCAAATCACAGTGCTTCTCTCCATTTGCATCAGCACGGGGTCCTTGGCGGTCCTCTTTCTGTCGCTGCGGCAAGCGCAAAGTGCTTAGGTCTCGTGTGCATACAAAAATATATATGGCCCCATTCGACCTCGCCTCGTGGATATCGGAGCGAAGCAGAGGTCTGTCTTGTGCTGTATTATCGGTTACCAAATTACAGGTTGAATTTTTTGCTATAAAGTTATTGGCCTTCCCACAGGCGGCAAACCTCATGGCTTATCAAATGATAAGCCACAGTGGCTTATTCGCGGCAGTTGGCTGGCAGTTGGTGGGCTGTTGATCGGATTCTAGCCGGATTATCGATTTCAGACACGAGGGCACAACAAAGGCAACACGTGTCTCAGATTCGGACGGACACGGAAGTCCGCGGCTCAGAACGGAATGTATTCAAACAGTTTTTTCGGCTCATGTGTTGGTGCTTGGGGGTTTTCCGTTCGTTTTCACCACGCTTGCCGCCCACTGTGCATATCTGCTGAAATTATTCTTCCATCCACCCTTGGAACTACCGGGCTTACCGAAAGTCGTTTTGAAGTTTGAACCTCTGTCTACCATCTTCTGATTTCTCTCATTTTCGATAAGTGGTCCTTCCCTATCAAGGTTATCTGAGATTTCAAAGCCCAGCCGTGGATTCGAAAACCAGTCTATTTATTTGTTGAGTGATTCTTGAATCTTGTATCTTTTTTTTGCGAAAACTCTTGTTATGTGGCGCGAGCGGGTAATGCTTGGGGATGGACAGGGCACAGAAACACATGTACCTGTGTCGAACTTGACTCTTTCGCTGCCGGGATATTCCTCTAGAAGTTCAATGTGGTCCCAAGGTCACAATGTAAAGAAAGACCTTTTTCATAGAAACTATTTTTACGCCATGCGATATCTATCGAATCAAGCAACGCGGTCCTATGGTTAATCTGTTTTCTTGTTCAACTCAATCAACTCCGAGAACTTCGTCACTATTTCCGTCTCTTGCTACTGTGCAATCCTCGATCCTCGACCCTGGACACGATATTTCCCTCTGAGATCTCCCACCCATACGACCCTTCACAACGTGCAAAGCCTTCAAAATAAAAGTATCTCATCTTATGGTAGGGCTTCCATTCATCAATTGACTGAAAAATCGACTCGCTGGCGTGATTCAGCTCCTCGCTGCTATTCACTGACTCACACCTATTTCTGAGAGCTTGCGACGGGAACCATTTTTATTAGACCTAGCTGCATTTGTACCCTGGTACCGGTCCACAATGTTAGAACATCCCGAAAACTGCCGGAAATCTTGCTAGTACTCAAGACTTGGTGTCAATGATTTCTACAAGTAGAAGAGAACAACAAATAACACCACCAGAATCATGATGGATGGTTGCGTGGGAATGTGATGTGGATGCATCGAATGTGTCGTGGTCGAGAAAATGTGCCATGGGAGAGGATGGGGTGCTTGGTCTATCCTGCCACAGGCTAATGGTCTTAACTATCAAGACGAACGAATTCACGATGCAATTCGACAATCTTCGAAACTTCTGTTGGCCTAGATGTCATCAAAGCCGCCAGGTCATTCCTATATACCGTTGAATTAATAACATTGCACCAACTTGAAACACCCAGCAACCGCGCTAACCGCTCGTGGCTACTGATAACAGAGGGATCGTATCGGATCTGATAAGAATGGAAATCAATCGGATTAATTTCCAGAATCTGTCAAACTGCCGCGTGTAAGCCAGCCATAAGCCGACCATAAGCCACTGTGGCTTATTTTTCCATAAGCCACGGGGCTTGCCGCCTGTGTCCAGGTCAACCTGAGACACAGATGTGAGCCATGCGCAGTCAATTTTTGTCTCCGAACTACTGTTCTTTCCGCAATTAAGACGAAGAGTAGTCGCTGCTGCCAAGGTTAGAGGTGTTTCCAACCAGCAGTCTGAAATTGTACCAAAAGATATTTCCTGATACTTAGTGTGAGATCCCTGAGTAGTAATAAAGCAATTTCGTGCGGAATAAATGTGCGCAACAGCAACAGTGTACGCTCCTCGACACGTAGCCACCAGAGTCCTCGAATCTTTCTGCTTACTGGAACTCGGGCGCAAGTGCGTCGTAGGTCGGGCATAGATCCTTCCACTGCGGTGTCTGGATCTGGCTCTGAGGGCCGGCGATATTCGCAGACGGCGACTCTCCGAATACGACCGCAAGTCCAGCTTCCAAATGCCAATCGATGTGGCTACGGTAGCAGATGAGGTTCATTTGGGGTACCAAAGCAGAAAGAGGACTGCGTGCTTACCAATGCAAGAACCAGGCACCCGGGTTGTTGGTGAAGAACCGGAAGGTGGTGTTTCCTCCACTGACTATTTGTTTATTGCTCGGTTAGACAGAGATTCGAAACGAGCAAGAAAACGAGACGCACTGTTGATCACATCACGCCTCGGCGGGTTGACAAAGTTGGGGACCGTCGCGTTCGTGCCAAGAATGACGTCGAAGTTATGTCCGTGCACTGTGTACATTTTTAAGAAGGATTATGACAAGGAAGCAGTGAACCCGTACAATGGAATGGATGGTCTCCGATTCCCGGAATCGAGATATCGACGATCGAATTGGGAGGCAACAATATTCCGCAATGATAAGATAGCCTTCGCGGATTTCAGAACGGGGAGCCTGAATATGACATACAGTTGTTCGGAGGGCAAGAAATCCTGCGGCTTGGAGGCACCGCTGAGCAATTGCAACAGAACAGGGAGCGAGGGCGACAGGTAGGACTATATGTATTCCAGTAGTGAGTACGGAATAAGAAGACTGGGAGAGGAGGGGTGAAACGTACGACACCGTTGATGTCGAAGAATGGCGCGTTAGGCTGGGCGATGTTAAGCGTCACAGCAAGATCCGGCGGGCCAGAGCCAAGGGTTCCAGGTCCTTCAGATGCAATGGGCTTTTGTGTGAAGAAGAAGGGGAAAAAAGAGGAAGAGTCAGCTTGGGGCGAGGAAGTGCATATTCGTAGGACACACATGCATGAGAGCGTCATCGAACGCGCGTCCGGGAACGTCCACAGTCGTGGGCTCGACGGCGGGCGCACCGACATAGCGGAGAATAGCCTTGGTAAGGTTGGGCTGGACTGCACACGCGTCTCAGTACAACACGCTCATCAACCAAGTTGAAAGGAAGGAAACTCACAGTTCGGGTTGTTCGCGGGGTTGCCTCCAGTGGGGGGAGCCCGAATCCAGTAGTTACCGACAGTCTGGTTAGCGTGGAGCACGACGGAAATTCGCTGGGCGGCGTAAACGTCGGCGCGTTGGAAGGGCACTGGGTCATGTTCAACTCCGTCGAGCTCGATCACATCTATCACGGACGGGAGGTTAATATAGACGCGACCTAGACGGCATAGGAATACGCGCCGAAGGTATGGTTATCGAACGACAGGGTCATGAACGGGCGGCAAGACAAGGAGAAAATGCGGAATCTGCATTATTCGCTCGGGTTAGCAGTCCGCGCCATAGTTTGTGGGAACGCTTCCGCGCACCTGTAGCGCAGACCCTGCTTGACAGAGATGACGGCATAAGGAACTAAAAACCGACGTGAGAATCTGCATTGGCCCCAAGGGTGTTGTGGTCGCCTTGACTTACCAAGCGGACCCCCAGCATAGCGTCTGACAGAAAATTAACTAGTTTCATCTGTGTTCCGAATGATGCGATTTGGGCTCACCCTACGCCGTTGATAAGACCCGAATCCTGAACTGGGACCATACCCGTCTTGAAGAAGCTGTTCTGGCCGGCGGGAGCCAGGACATCTATTTTGATTGTATCAGTATCCCGGCTGTTGTTTGTACGAATTTATAGTTTGAATACTCACGGTACCATTCCGCGAGGGTGATGATTGTCGAATCTGTTATTTCCCCAAAGGTCAGGGGCAGTTACCCAGCGGGAAACTCCGGACACTTGCCGTCGTCAACATCACTGGACGAGACTAATCAATTTCTGACAGACACGGGAAGGTTTGAGATTCTTACTAGAGGCTCGCCAAGGGATCGTTGGGATCTGATAAGTATCGTCGTCAAGGTTTGACTCGATGAGCGCTACAACAAATCCGCTGACCGTAAACCACAAAGGCGCCTGTTGACATGTTCAGTGTTGAGTTCCGAACTCGGAAACAGAAACATACCGCGCAATCCATCACAGTACTGGGTCGACAAGTGCGAGTGGTACCAGTAGCTATTTGGCCTATAAGTCTCTGTTTGAACTCAAAGAATGAATCAACCAACTTTCCGGTCTGGCCCGCAGTGTCAAACACGTAGTCGAAGGTTGTGGAGGGTGCGATCGGGCACTGGTTCACGAACCTTGTTTTGATAATAATTGGACATTGTTGCGGTGGGAGATTTCGTTTCTGGTACTCACGAGGGTCCGTCCATTCCCGAGGTCCGCGCTTGGAAGAATCCGTGCCTAAATTCCGGTTCATCCCGCAGGACTAGACAAAGTGAGCGAGAAAGTACCAGTGGATCGAGGTTGATCGACGCATGTCCGGCGCAGTCCTATTTTTTGCATGAGGATGCCGACAAGGAGAGTCAACAGAAGTAAGGCACTCACAGTTTGTTGTGTGTGTGGATGACAACGGAATCATCCTTAGTGAGCTTGAAAGTAGGGCCAGGGAAAGTACCGTTGGGAACGACAGTGTTCCGAGTGAAACCATCGGGTGCAAGCTCAGCGTTGACAATGTCCAAGTTGAACACTTTCTGTGCGCCGAGAGCAGCAGTAGAGAGCAGCGACAAGGCTGCGAGCCGGAGAGATGAGGCCCACATTGTGCGAACGTCGAACAAGTTGTCCCTGAAAATTGCGGTGGGCTACGTCTCGCCCTTTATACCTTTCTCGCGCCCGCCAAGACCATGTGGAAGTAAAATCCGAGGCTTCTAATTGCGCGGGGTGGTTTGCCGGGGGACAACATCACATACGCCAATCCGGAGCGGTGTGTTAACAGAATCAGCTCACGAAGCTATCGCCGCCGGAGCCAACAGAAAAAGTCGGTGCTTTGGATCAAGGAATTGTGGAGCAGAAACTTGTGTGGCAGGGAATAAATTGGGGATGCCTTTTGAATCCGTGTGAGTGCGGCACAGTCTTCTTCGCACGATGCGTAGGTTGCGAGTGCGGGAAGTTGATTGAAACGCTGATGGGACGGAATGCATAGACTATGATTGAAAGGCGCGTTAGAAACTTACCACCTCCGACGTTGATGCCGCGCAACCGGTTCATCAAGGTCGTCCCACGAGTCTGTTTCGGTGAGAGTTATCTGCCAGGCGGATGCATCTTCTCGTAAGGTCTCTCACAGTGGTTTGGTGTTATCCAGCACAGCAGTAATTGAAATGATGACCTATAGCACAAGATCCCCAACGTTTCAGGCCACAGAAGTTGAAATAGACGAAAAACAAGAGACGAAAAAGCTGGCAAAGTTAAGTTCCGCGACCACAGAAAGAGGCCCAAGCAGAAACCACGATCAGCGCACAGAACGAGTGCTAACCCGTCCTTCTCGGCACCGACCGTTTCATTCTCACATTTCTATAATTCAAAGCAACATTGGAGATGATCTTGACTGACGTTGAGCCCAGCCAGTAAGAGCTCGGCGGGATTGCGAGCCCGAAGTTATTCCCGCCATCTTTAGGTAAGGGTTTCTACAGAGAGCCTGATTTTTTCGCAACTTGCAGTAAACAACATTTTTGGTCATTTTCGTTTACATCAGCACTAACCTCTCTGATCTCTCCGCCAAAAAACCTGCGGCAACGTTGATGGCCGTCTAGGCTACGTCATTTTTGCTTACCTACCTCCCGGATATCTTCCGAATTATAGCATCTTTGCTTAGCTCTCTCCCGGATATCTACCGAAGCCTGCCAAATAGTCACGTCTGTTGACGTCGTCGCACTCCGCGCACCCGGATGGTAGGAAGCAAGGAAAGAACTCCTGTATAAATCAACAAACAAATGACTAAATACTCAGCGGATCCCGCAGTCCCCTATTTCCCAGCAACGTCATACATAGCAACACCGTCTCTTTGCTCTTTCTCTTGCTCGCTCAATGACAGCTTCTGCACTCTTCTGGAACTTACCGCTTTCAATATGTTTCAATCCTGGCTTAGAGAAGTCTTGCATCTCGCTAGACTGGGTCTTGGCCTCGGGAATAAGTACCTGTCTCCAGATCTACTGCTGGCGGAATTCTCTCTTTGCCCCATGGAAATATGATATGCTCTATGCACATGAGTCTTTCAGTCAGAGTCCGTAAAAAGTAACTTGTGTGAACTTACTTGCCCCTTTCGGCACACATACCGCAAGTTAACTTAAGTTTTCCCACGGGTGCCGAAAGTAACTTGCGCCTTACTTGGCGGGCAGTCAGCTTCGCGTGGCCGATAATTGTTTGTCTGGGCCGTATTTGGGTACATCCCTGGATCTTTTATCAAGGATATGGTGGTCTACTTATCCACATGAATAAAGGAAACCGCCTAGTTGATGTGAACAGTTACAAACTGCGGCATGTATCTGCAAGTCAGTCCTAAGTTTGGAGTTCCAGGGGTACTTTGAGTCACCCCGATAATACCGCAGACTCGCTGTGTTGCCAAGGCAAGGGATTGCAATTGTCCTATTTCCTCTCTTCCCGGTCGTGAAGCTAAAGATCTCATGCTAACCCCCATTCTCTGTAGCCGTGATGCTGTTGCAAGATCTTGCGACCGAGGTTCACCGACTGGATTTCGTGCTTGGTCCCATGTTCAGTGACTTTAAGCTGAGTTATTACCCTGTGCGTGCATTTCTTCAATTTCACCCAGGGAATACTTGGTCCAAGTTGAAATTTACATGCTCATTGCGATGTAGAAGTGCACCTCAATTAATTTGTGCCATCCTTTGAATTGGGAATCACAGGATCAAAAGACAGGACTACCGTGTGATCCACGAGATGTTACACCCCAACTTAATATATCAACGAGGCATCGGGGGATTACAACACTTCAACATCATCGGTGGTGGCGTGTCGGTGCCCGATAATTTACTCCATGGGAATACAGCTTGCCCCAGCGTGCATCTACGTTGAAACCGTTAAAGTGCATCAAGTAACTTGTGTTGACCATGCGGAACTTAAGTTTAATTTCTGTTAACTTGTGTGCCAAGTTAGATCAAGTTAACACAATACCACCAAGTTCGCCTGTTCGTCTCAGTTAGACCGATGTCACATCCAAAGTAAGTCAAAAAAGCATTGGTAAAGCATTTGAAAAGCTCTAATGACTTTAATTCCATGTCATATTGTACTCTTGGACATCTAGCCATATCTCTGTGCACGGGTCCGAGTGCTTCATCGCGTGTGAGCACTATCCGCCCTCGAAGGAGCCCAGAGCCGAATTTCGTCGTCTAGACCATCCTCCCTCGGCTCCTTAATCCCTCTCTTCTTGGTTGCTTGCGTTTCAACATTGGATTCCTCCACTGGTTCAACCTCCATCAGCGAGCTAGGAGGATCGGAAAATGGGCTGGCTTCACGAGTTGGTGAGTCATGAGGACCAGAAATAGATTGAACCTCAGCAACTTTCCATATATACTTCTCCCCACAGAGATCATAAGCAGTGGGAAGTGAAAATCTTGGTGGGATGTGTGTTGCGGCGGCTTTGCGAACCAAGGGCTTGATTTTGCACCACTTGGGGAGGAATATTTTGCATCCTGTAGGATGTTTCAGGGACCTGCAAAACTGTCTCAGGTATTGTCAAATGCCGAATTACCTGGTCCTTTTTTGCGAGTGCACAAGGGTCATCTGCGGCAATATAGGCCAGTTCCTCCATAGTGAAATCACGGGCCAAGAAGTAGATTTGAAGGTCATCCTAGATGGGCCGATGCAGATATACACAAAGGATGACGAGGTGGAGGAAGACAACAGCGAGAATGTTTGCACGCAACCGTAATGGTTCGGAAAATTCCTCGGCCCATTCTGTGCGACATGCAGCCACGGCATCAAAGACATGAGTTGCATGTACTTCAACCAGAGATGGGTCTCCCAGAAAAATCCCAGTGCTTTGGAAGAGGCTGCCAAAGAGCTGGGCATGCTTTGCTTCGTTTACTCCGGGTGGCTCTGCCATACATTCTAAGAATCTATATGAAGTTTGATTAAACAATCCGCATCTCAATGGAAAATCAGGTTTGATCCTGGATTTTTAGTCACATGAAAGGGGCCAGGGAGCGCCAGGGTCATTGGTGAGGTACAGAGTTTCTGTTTGATCAAGGGTTGTTAATCATAGATAATCAAGGTTCATGTTCAAACATGAACACAAACAAAAACAGTGTTCACCAAGGCTCTAAGGTGAAAATGTGCCAACCAGGGGACTCAAACAAGTGACCTCTCCACAACTGCAGAAATTGGAGAGAAAGCAGCATAACCACTAGGCCAGGCAACCATTGCAAAACCTCTACCAGCCTGGAATAACCAGCTACTAATTAACATTTTGAACTTACACTTTTTGCAACCAACTTGCAACACAGACAAGAACCATTTATCTCTCCACTTTAATTTTCTGCTTACTAAGGTCGCCATTGTAATATTTCACCTGCTCATAGTTCCGCTTCAATGTCTTCGGATGAAGCGAGGTGTGTTTAAAAGGCGAGATTTTGGTCATCTTTTTGAAAGAATAGTGGAATTGGTCGTGGGGAGTGACCACAACTGCTCGTTTGGTTGGGGTACAAGCAGTTACGACACATTTAGCTTGCGGAGAGGTAGGTGAACTTGTTGGGGGCATCGTAGAACATATTGAATGGTCGTCAACAATAAGATCGATTACAGTGATGGAGTAGTTACATCATACATCAGGTGGTTACTATATCGGGGAGGGACATCATTTTTCGCTGTGACTGTACATCCAAATAAGTGGGGAGGATCATTGAGATCTTCATTTCACTGATGCAAGTTCAAGTTCACTGTGATAAACTTATAGGTTAGAAAGCAAATATGGGTCTTGATTATCCATGATTAATGACCCTTGATTAAACAGAAAATCTGTACCTCACCAATGCCCCTGGTGCTGCCTGTCCCCTTTCATGTGATTAAACAATCAAGGATAAAACCTGATTTTCCATTGAGATGCGGATTTTTTAATCAAACTTCATATGGTTACTGACATTCTTCATAATCGGCCAAGATCGGATGTGGCATCAAGTGCCTTGACACAATAATTGCAATAATGCCTGAATGAGATGCAAATAACGTGTTCGAAACTTCAGGATTGTCATAGTCATAGTGTTGGAATACATCTTCCTATAATCGGGGCGGCCATTTAATTGTACCAACATTAACTGTTCTTTAAGATTTTGCTCGTTTAGCTGTGCTATATTCCCATGTAACCATTCTCCTTTTGTTTTTCCTCTGCCCTTGCTCTTTGATCAACCCCATCTGTCCTCGACTCTCTCCGCTCTTCAACACTGCCTTTTCATTTGCAGTCAGACAGCTGACCCACACACAGCTTTTCTTGACAGGACACAGTGGATCACAGTTGTTGGTCATGATTCTATTCATCAGGTTGAGGGGCCACATATCCTCCTGGCAGATGATATCTTGTCTGCATTTGCTATTTCTTTCTCAACTGCGAGCCTACTTCAGCCTTGGCCCCCGAGTCCACCTAATTTGGTTAGTGTTCTTCCCATGACTATGTCTAGACAACCACTTATATCACAATTTACTATTTAGCTCTGGCTGGTTCCGCTTCTTACGTGCCGCTCCACATGTCTCGTGCTCAAAGCCCATTCAAAAGGTAGGTGTCCATCTAATCACCTTTCATCCTTCCCCCACCATCTTCCAACCGCCCCCAGGTCCAAAAAATGACTGTTTGTGTATATCACCCATATCTCCCTCAATTCTCAATGGTTTATCTTGATTCAAACACCATTGTGCTTCATTTGGAAGCCCTCACCCGCACGTACCAACAGATATGGAAAAATTACATAATGTGCACAATATATAGTAATAGGTAGAATTTCGTGTATATTGCCTCTTATACAACCATTAACTTTCTGGGTGTTATGGTAATTTGTCAGATATGACCTGGTATATATACACAGACACAACACAAGGAGGCTCGAATTGTCAATCACATGACCCAATAGGGTGTTGTAATAGACACAACACCTGGGGATAGGTGGTACACCATAACCATGGCACATATTCATTTTCAACTGCCACATGCGGCTGGGTATCATATTGGAGACTCATCTTCTGAGATATCTGAATTTTAACTTACCTTGTGCGTGAATAGGAGGTGTTATACATGAGATTATGCATATTACCATAAATGGTATACATTATGTAATATTTGCATATCTGTGGGTGCATGCGGCTGTGAACTTCTGAAGCAAAGATAATGGTGTCAAAATCATGGAAAACAGTGCAGAATTGAGTGAGATATGGGTGATATATAGAAACAGTCACTTTCTGAAAAAAAAAAGCTCGCGCTCTAAGTTCTGCAAATAGCAGTAAATCGGTGAAATGGCGTAACATAAATGCACGGCATCTAGGGCTAATTTTGCGATTTCCTATGACCAGTATTTATACAACGGGAAGCAACTAGCACTTCTGTTGTTACTAGCATCCTAGCTAGTATGCAGACCACTTGTTAGGTGATATAAAGGAGAGTCAGAGCGAGCCCTAACTGCTGACTGTAGCACGAGGCTACACTAGTGTGACGCGCTAGCTGCTAGTTGAATGTACAAACAACCAGGGATTATACCACTGCCTACATTCATGAGACATGACCTAGGAGACTCTAGTAGTCCAGAGATGGCTTGTGAAGGACTAGTGATGGTCTAACAGATGGATGACTACAATGGAAGTGCAACTAGGGGCCAGCACCTTGAGCTAGGAAGCTCGGCGTGAGATCCGGTAGCACTATCTAATCTCTAGATAAGCGACTAGATGGTGATAGGCAGAAAAACTCGACTAGCGATCGGCTAGGGCTTTGACAAAGACATACCATGACATAAGGGATGAAGTAACACAAGGCTAGTGCCCGATCTGGGCAGCTAGGGAGAACGGAATAGCAAGCAGGCTATTGAAATGGAGCTAGGGACGATTGTAAAGGCTGTACCAACGACTGGAGGCCGGATCGACGTCCTGACCAATGAGCTATGACCATTTGATATTGGTTGCAACATTGTGTCGTCTAGAAGTGATAGATCGTCGGTCTGACAGAGTGGAGATGACCTAGATCACAGGCCACATCACCAGTTGGTCTGGAAGTGGTGCTCGGCATAGACAGAGGGCTGAGGATCAAGTGATATACCGACGGTTGAGCACTAGCTGGTCAGCAAGGCTGACCTGGCATATACCAAACCAGTCCCAAAACCAAACAGCAGTCGTCTCATTGGCTGACCGTATTTCTCATCATCTAATATTGCTTATTGTATTATCCAGCGCTCTTTTCACATGTATCTCGAACCTAGTAGTATAAAAGGGAGTGCAGGACATACTAGGGTCGGAGAACATTATGCCCCAGACTTTGGACAAAGTTGGTGCTAGTGGACTCAAGCTGCTAGTGGAGGTTGATACCAAACTTCACTTGTAGTAGTCTTTATATTGGAATCAGTAGACTGAATTAGTTATACTGCCTCTCTTTTAGCACCAACTGTTGGAAATTGGGCTATCGGATATACCACAGTGGCCCTCTGCAAACGCGCAGAGGTCTCGAATAAATTCCTACGTACTTATACGCACAGGGGATTCAGATGTACAGAAGGAGATAAATAAACATGACACAGGAACACAAGGAGAACAGCGCGCAAATGAATACGGCTGAGTCAGAACAACGGGAGCATGTGGAACAGCAGTGTATAGGAGTCAGAATGAGTCGGGATGAGTTGTGTAGTCAGCAGAAAGACTGTTCCCCATCAGCGCTCGCATAGCCAAGATGGCAGTGCAGGGGTGATTCGGTTGTTCCTCCAACACCAATGACACACAATTCAGGTGTGCCTTAACTGTTGTGTTATTTATCAGTAGTCTCAAACTAACACTCACGGGGCGACTTCCAACAACCCAGTGCTATTGTCACCTCTCGATGGCTGAAGTCCCACATGCTCTGTTGCACTTCGGGTGGCCGAGACCATCTGAAGTGTCACCATCCAGCCTCGATGTATAATGTTGGTACGCACCCACCACACTGGACAAAGAGAAGTATTAACAGCATTTTCCGGACCAATGGCAAAAATGGTGCATCTTTTAGCGTGCCTTTCTACCTAAGTTAATATTTCTCTTTGTCCGGTGTGCACGTCGAAACGACCTGGTTCGCTTTCGCAGAGCGCATTGGGGCTGATTTGTATGCGAAAGGAAGGATCGCGATGCCAGTGCCCCGCAGCTCCAGGCAGGAGGATGATTTCTATGGCATATATCGCCCTCAGGTGAGTTGACTTCGGGCGTTGGGTGGAAAGAGACTGATGTTTATGTGCTGGGGGGCATATCAGCTGACGTCGATGCAATAACTGCGTCTTGAATCGGTTTGAATCGTTATATAGCATTATATGGTGGCAAAAAATCAATGTTTCAAATGGGCAGAGCTCATCATAGACGGCTTTGCTTTCGATGTCTCGGACAGGCTTGTGCATTCCAGCTTCGGAGGACTCATCCTCCGGTGATGAATCCAATGATCCATCGAGGAGTTGTGATGTCTGAGAGAGACCCTCAAGCCACGGACTCGGTGATTCCCGAAATCCACTGGCGCCGATCAAGGCCAATAGAAAGCACGTTCAAAGTTGCAATGGCCTAGCTCTGACGCAAAGATGATTCATATTCCACAACACTGAAGTCTTGGAACCGTTTTTTGCTCCTTGTGCCACAGAATCGAGATCCCAAAGCGCGTGCACGTGCCAAGGACACCTGTGCGGTCCTACTAACTGAGCTTTTTATCTTTTCTCCCTTTTTACGACTCACCGACGAACCCATTTTATAGATATTTTTATAGGGACTTTCAAGGGACTTTACTTGTAACTTCGCGATTGAAAGGCGCTTAGCCAGCGCCTATCGGCGCTCGAGTCTGATTACCCACGTCACATGGTCTACCCTCGCACTCACACTCAGGGTTTTCTTCTGAAAGTTCACCCGAGTTATCTCACCCATCAGGAAAATCTGAAATGCTATGAAGTGTCAGTGGAGTTTATGATGGTCTATCGTGTGCTATCATGGTCTTTCCCAGTCTTCCAGTTGAGCCCTTCCATATGATTGTCTATGGAGGTCTATAATGGGCTATAAAACAACCTGTGGTACTTCCACAGTCTATGGTTGTCCTTCAGTTGGAGGCTTGTTACATACCTGATGAGGTAAATCAATTAAACAACTTGACCGGTTTTATTGTCCCTAATTCAAGTGTGTATGTTGCCGAGCTTGAGATCCGAGTCGTGACATAATATTAAACCAGTTCCGCAGAAATGACAAGTCCGTGACGAGTCGGGATTTGAGGGACAATGCTTCATAACTTACAAGATATTGATGCTTGCTTTACAGAGTACCCTGCACTGCAATGTGAGTGTTGTTGTCGTATACGTAGCAATGTCGGAATTAATGGCACACTGATCAAGTCCGAGATGAAGTGTGTCATGGTGGTCTGTGCGCATCAGACAAAAATACGTCAATGCTGATTTCTCCGCTGTGTTTCTTGTCCTTTCCCCCATCGCCACCGCCCAAAGTCGCCTCCCTTCTCGCTCTCAGCTCCGCACCAGTACCTCTGCGGGTTCCTCGACCACACTCCACTCATATCCTGCCGTTTACATACCTCAAGACATTCCATCATCCCGCCTTTGCAAATGGCAAGCCTCCATGCCTACAATCGGTCGGACTACGAGACGGTTGAACCGCTCTTAACTACCACCCCAAGCTGAACACTTCTGTGTTGAAGTCGCCCACCCCGGACGGCAGCCTCTATAATCTTAGCTCAGAATCTGCGTGTCTGTCCCTTCAAATGCGAATGCAGGTGTCAAATTTAGCTCAAGAGTCTAGATTCAAGCTGTCAATTTTCGCTACGCCACCTGGTTTCGGACGCGGCTCTCCCTTCAAGTTTCAGTCTCGTCTGTGTCCAATGGGAATGCAAGTATCAAGTCAAACTCAAAAGTCTGGACTCAAGCTATCAACCTTCTCCACGTCACCTGGTTTTGGGTGCGGCTCTCTTCCTTCAAGTTTCAATCCATCCTTTCAAGTTATTCTACTATCCAAGCTTCCGATACCAAATGTAAGTCGACCGCTTGTGTTTTCTATTATTATTTCTGGTATCTTTGTACAAATTGTATCTATAGTGTTTTGTGAATGCATTTTCGATTTCTTTTTCATCCTCTGCTTCGATGACTATAAGTACTTTGAGACCTATTCAGTCTATAGCGACTATGATGTCTATACGACTATGATAGACTTGGTGGTGTCTATGGTGGTCTATGAGATTCAAACCGCCCCTCCCACCTTTTTATATAGACGAGGGTTTGCTATGAGATCTATGATGTCTTTCTTGGGCTATGATGGTCTCTGATGCAATTTCAGATTTTCCTGATGCCCGTCCATTTTCACGTTTGGCAAGCGCCGGATCCGACATATTGTTCAAGAACATCTGCCGAGGTAACAGAGAGACTAGAGCAGCAGCAGAAGCATGGAGGCTGTTGTGGTTCTTATTGTCTGTAGAAAATCTTGTAGGCTTCCCCAGGAGGGATACCCAACTAACTTGGCAGATCAACTTGCCCTGCCAGCGAAGTTCAAATTTGGCTGGGCTAACTTATGTTAATGTGGTTTGGATTAACTTGTGCTTGCGTCGATTTACAGTGACCTTTCCCACTGTAAACGAACATCCCAGAGCTTGATACCAAGCCTCCCAAATGCCGTGGGATTGCTTGGGGGCCTCTGGAGTCCACTGGTTTTCAAGCAGTCCGCTCCTACATGTATTGCCCAGCCATTTCATACCACAAAACGATGGCTGGGTAATGGCCACAGTGGCAGAGTCTGTGCCACAGCCACCCACAGCCACCCGTGCCCTAGTCACTGCTTTGTGGTTCAAAATGGGTGAGCAACATACTAGGGAGAGTGCTGTTGCAGGCCAGCACCGGGGCTGTTGGCAGGCGGTCCCCTCACTTCCTCTGCTGATTCAGACTGAGCCATTGCGTGAATATGCATACCTTGGATGGAGGGCGAACCCGATTGTAAGGCCCCCTGGATTTTGCCTTGACATGGGCTAGCTATATTCCTTTTCCTACAATTTTATTTAGAGCAGCCCCGATGGCCTTAGAGTACGGGCACATCAGGTGTTTACTAGTTTATGGAATTTATTTATGGATCAGTTATGTCACCTTCTTGCTTGCCTCACACCACCACATCCGGTGCCACAACACACTCAAGACGCGTCAACTGGACATCTTACGAGTCTGCGCCACCTTCGTCACTTTGTCACTTCGGCTAATTTTGAGAAAGTTAGTCACCTCATGTAAATTAGGCAAATTTGAGGTATCAGATTGCGCAGAGCCACCAGTAGCCACCTGGTGGCTTATCAGGCATGCACAATCAAGTGGTTGTTTAATCACATGCCCTTTGCATACCACTTATTCTTATTGGGTGAGGTCACCAAGTAGTCCTCTGTACGCTTCCGGCTGCATGTCTGAATGGCAGACAGGTGTCACAATAACTTAAATAAGGAAATTTTGCGGTCCATGATGTCAGGCCTGAGCCACTGGCTAGCCACAAAATCGGCCGAGTCACTGTGGAGCCACTGATTTGCGCATGCCTGCAGAGCCGCTGGGTGGCTACTGGTGGCTCCTGCGCAAGCTCTCTATTCTTCGTCATTTGGGACTGCCGACAGCGAATTCTCGTCGGTTCAGATTCCCGGCTGCAAAAATTTGTCAGTTCCATTTCTGGCTGTGAAGCTTCGTCAGTTCAACATTTCGGCCACACTGTAACAATTCTGTCGAGTGGTATCATTGCGGTGTAGCGGTGGGGCGGGTAAATCGAGGGAACGAGTCAAACAGAAATCAATATATTCAGCAATGACTACGGATACAAGCTACCCACTGCTCAGCTGCATACAACCTCCTAACAATACAAACACAATGAATTGCCTGTGTGAATGACAGGTTACCATGCAAACAAGTAATAAGTGTGTATGAACAGAGTGTACCGCATGGACATGAACAGGTGCAGCGGGGCACGAGTTGGCTGTGTAATGCAATGAGGTACGGCCTTGACAGTGTTCGACGAGTTTTTGCATGGACTGGTGTTGATGCGTGAGGTTTCAGCCGCGGATGCGGGCAGCATTCATGGCGCGCATGCAGATGCGAGTTGGAGTTGCAGTCATGCAGTCGGCGCTGATAGGCCAGTAATTGGGCCATGGTTAGATACACATAATTTTGCGTGTTTCTGATCGTGCCCATTGCTGAAACTGTTGCTTCTATGCAACAGTACTGGTTCCTGGTAGCTGTTGGGCGGACCACAGAGAAACGGGTGGACATTCTAAGGAATTAGAACGTCCATTGGCTAGTCTCGCCCTGAAAACTGTAAGGGAAACGTGCAGCCAGATAATAAGTCAAGGGACGTCTTTTGACTTGTTTCCAACATTCACTTAAACAACGGAAACGGGTCAAAGGAATGGGAGTTGGCAATGTGTTGTGTTCTGTTGAGGCGCTAAGGGAGACGTACTTGGTCACGAGTGTTTCGGGTGCCAGAGTTGCCGGTTTCCATTGAATGCGGATACACCGAAACAGGTGGTCGGCTATTCTGAGGATCCGGATCACAACTCTAAAGGTGTTCCAAGGTTCTTTCTCAAGAACCCCTTCTGGGAAACCCTAGAGAAACGGGTATCTACCGAGACCTACAAAGGAGTATTATCAACTTCTGTGCTTGGAACCAAGGGGAAACTTGAGTTGAAGCAGAAACAGATTGAGCAAGATGCAGTGCCGATCTATCGGTGATCGACACACCCTCTGAATAATACAGGGGTGCTGCTGACGAGTTCCTGACTCGTAATTGGCAAGGGAACATGGCGTGCTCGCAGTGGGGAACCAATGGGAGGTGACGCTCAGAAGAACAACCGACGGAAACGTGGTTAAAGAGGCGGATAAACGGACTTTTGACTCATTGGGATTGTGTTTTGGGCTTTGTAGCAGTGTCTTGGCGGTTGTATAAGTGTCCGAGGGTGTTTCTACAGTGGACACAGCATCATCCCCCGAACTAGTAGGCTACACACTTGCGCATTGGGTTGATCTGGGATCCTCGGCGAACACACTCTTATAGAGTAGCATTATTAGTCGAAATCTTATTTGTTTCTGAATCATATATTATTCTGGAAACGCACTTGGGCTCTGCCTGGAAACTGTTAAGAACTCTGTGAATCGGTTTGAACTGGGACTCTGTTGAAAGGAACGTTATTGTTGTTGTTTGCGGAGCGGGTTTTAGAAAGTACCGTCAAGGGAAACTTTGGAAACGTGACTGCTGTGCACTGCTCAGAAAGTACCTTTTAGGGAAAGCTCTGTGAATGCTCTTGGCCTATAAACTAGGGGCCTTACTCGAGTCTACGGGACTACTTTAAACTTGTTTCTCTGTCACCTGGACACACACACACGCTGCGAAGCTATAAATCTATCTTGCTTGGGAACTACGTTCCCACTGTGTCTAGAAACAAGTTCTACTCAGCTTGCTCATCGTCTCTTTGAGATACGAAACCTCTCCCTACAACCTTTACAAGGCCCTGTACTAGGGGCTGTAACTCGTCGGGATCTCTGGAAACGTGCAGATATTGCCGTTTGATTTGTTTGTTGGTTGTTGGAACAGTCTCTGGACTGTTTCTGTGCCGATCGCGAGTCAAGTGGGGTTATTTGTGTGTTTCTTATATAGGTTCTGAGCACATCAATCAGCGCGCTTTCAGTCGCTGTGGGGTGGGATTTGCGTTGACTGAGTACGAATCGCGAGGCGCGGTGTGTCCGCAGCCGCGTTGGTACTTGCAGCGGCGAGTGGACCTGCAGTGCAGCGGTAAAGAGACCCAGCCAAAAGTGACAAATACCTACCTCAACCCCATGCTCTTCATTGCGGGCATCCACTATGTCGTTCCGCCATTTTGCGCGTGGAGAGCTGTGAAGCTTACCGGTGGATTGTCGCAGTAGAGATGGAGATCGAAATGATGAAGACAACGATGAGCTGGTGGGCGGACCAAGTGAAGGAAGGGAGTGGGAAATAACACACCTTTTACCGTCGTGGCACAACTCCCTGTGTTTTCTGCCGCCACGTTGCTCCGCTCTTGCTGCCACTTGCACTCGCCCCGCTCTGACTGTCATTCACACTTGTCCCATTTGAACTATCCCTCGCCACCCCCCTCTTCTCACCGCGCTCGCACCCTGCATGCTCCCTTGCCCCCCACCCGGCCCACGCCCCCGCCCCGACATAGTGGTGAACGAAAGTGGTGGTGGTCAGAGAACAAAGAAAGCTGATGATGGTACCAGCCACATGACAAACATGTTTAACTGACGCAAACTGACGAGCTTTCACAGCGGGAATCCGAACTGACGAAAATTCACTGCCAGCAGTCCCAAGTGACGAAGAATACCTCAATTTGCCTGTTTTACGTGAGTGAGGTGACTAACTTTCTCAAAATTGGCCGAAGTGACGAAGTGACGAAGGTGGCATAGACTCACATCTTACGTCTAGTTTAGCTATTCTAATTTGCATACAAACATCAAGACTCTCTCATGAACACACTTTCAGTCGGATCGGTTCCAGCTGTCAACACTTTATATAGTCGTGCTTCGCAGACTCCTTGCTCGTGCTTCGCGCAGAGTATCCTTCTATTTTCAACACTACTAGACAACGACGCGGCGAACCCTAGACTTGGTATAGAACACTTACGTTCTGGACCGCCAATGAATATTCCACTTGTGTCCAGATTTTGCCTACGAAATCTCGGACCCCTGCCGTTATTTTGCTCGGGCGGAATCAGTCCACTACGTATTTTCTACGATACATACTGTTCCTCTTCTCCCCTACGATTACGTCTCTTTCTCATCCTACGCTCCCAAACTTCTCGTACCACTTTTGTCCCCATCTCGAATCACACTTGGGGTACTTCCCTCTGCCACAGCATCTGCGTGGCTGTTCAAGCATCTGCGCAATGGTCTTACGGACGGGCCGCACCGTAAGAAAATTACGCCGTAATTCTTACGGCCGTGGCCGTAACACGGGCGGGTGCAAGCCCTACCAGTAAGTACGCTGTCCGTATTCCAGACATCTTTGGGCAAGAAGATCCCCCGGCGCGCCGGGCCGGAATTTCGCGGGTTTGTTCCAAACCTAAGGTAACTTGGCCACCGCCGTACATTGTGGCCCGTGAAGGACCTAAATGTGACTCCCCTTCGGAGTTTGACATCTCATATACGCTAGCATTGCCATATCATTCGGAATTTCATGGGCCTGAAGTATTATGTGCGAAGATGGAATCCCAATCCAACACGGATTCTTGTTTATGGCCGTGCCGCGTCCTCCTTCGAACTTCCATATATGCAGCTCGGGCGCGTAGATATTTCGTTGTATAACCCCGCGATCACACTCAGCACTGCCAGACGCCATCCTGCTCGAGGGCGTCCAGCTCAAAATTGGTCGGAAATGTGCGCCTTGCAATTTCCTTTCTTTCTTGCTTCCGTATGATCATTATTGCAGATTCATTTTTCGAAATTTGACACATCTATAAGGCTGAAAAAGGCTTATAATTTGGAATGCGGCGCCACATTCAGGTATTAGATAGGTAGGAACAAGATTCGGTCGCTTGGAAACATATCAGTCTTATCCGCCGGCAGGCTGTGTGGTGATCCGACGCCTTGCCAAGTTAATCTGGCTCTTTGCAGTCAACTACAAATGTGCTTGTGAGCTACATGGATCCACCATCGTCTCATCTTAGCCATCTCAGGCTGTCTTCTTTTAGCAAAAAACACCACTGCCATTGCACATATATTATGATCAACAACACCCAAAGCCGTGACATCATTGCATCCAAATGCCGCTGTTATGTGCCCACAGTAAGTGTGTTGAAGACCAGGACATGCTGTATACTCTGTATAGTTGTCCGATTGACCTAGTTTTTGGTTATGTTGTATTTGGGAGTACTACGAAGGGCAGGACATACTGGGATTTTCAATGTGACCTTTACTTCAAATATATGCTTGCTATCATTTGGAACCATTGTCATCATGTACACTACATCAAACATACAAGTTGTATTGAAAATTCCGGTATTTAGTGCCCTCCGGAATACATGTGAGTTCCTCATATCAAAAATTTAGCTCAATTGAACAAATATAGCTCATACTACAGCCATCCTGCTCAAACCTTGGATATTTTCCCAATCAGGCAATTTGATTCGTCATCAAAGAATCTGAGGAGGCCATGCCCTCCGGAATGGAAATGCCAATTGAACGGTCATACCTTCAAGGGAAGCGGTTGGGAATTGAGCTTACAGTGGCCATCCTGGTGGAAACATCAAAATTTGATAAAAACTGAGCCGCGCCCTAAGTTCTGCAAACTGCTATAACGAGTTATCACTAGTCTCTAGTGTCGGTGTCACGTACGAGTTTTCTCGGTACGCCCCGGGAGACGAGGTGTGGCCGGTCGTTGCTGACCATTGGATCATCGCCGACTGCGCATTCACGATCCTGTACGTCTTTATGTGTTTCTCTGCGTTATGAACTTAAAATTACCACAGTACGAATTTATACTGTACTGGTACGCTGCTATTACAATTGCATTCCTCATCGTAGACTGATTCTGCCAGGCTTCATGGCTTATCGACTCTGGCGCACCGACCGAATAATCCGGCCTCTCGGCGGCCCAACAATCATGGTTGGCGCCCCATTCACTCTATACGCCATCCTTGACTAAATTAATCTCTCACCCATAGTCTGTCCTCCGCATCATCATCGAAAGTACCGCCCTATCCGCGTACGCTCACTCGCATCCCGCAAATTCCCTGCACTAACGTCGCCATCACAGCGGGTGGTGCATCTTCTTCATCGCAGCCTACAGCGCGCAGTCAAATTTGCGTTTCCTCGTCGACATTACGCCGAGTGTCGTCGGCGCGCTCAACATGCTCGTGTATATGCGCACGGGAATGGGGTGGAATCGGGCGCAGGAGTCGGACCTGGCGAAACAGGTGATCCTGACCTCGTTTATCCATAGCCAGCGAAAGAAGCTGTGAAGTTCGATTGCAGCCGAGTCTGAGCTGGACTCTGTGGTCTGAGAGAGTCCCTCTTTCTTCCTAGATTTGTATGGCTCCATTCCCTCTGTCGCAGGCGATGATCCATTATCAAAGTGCGGCTTAATTCTTCGATCGGGCGTATTGCTCAATAGTATCCAAACCAAACTTGGGGTGAGGGGCCGTGGCATCGCCCGGCAGAAACTCATGCTTATGTGGTTCTTGGACTGCATTCAATGTACAATAATCTCAAACTACAATACCCTCTAAGTTTTCCTAGCTAGTCGAGATCTGTGGAACGACATTAGCTGAAAAGCACATAGAAGTGGGAAACACTCACCAAGAACCGACGCAGTCCAATGATCGTCAGGAAGAAGTCATGCCTTCCCAGCATAGGATTACATCCCTTTGCTCCAACGCTCCAAACAACTCCCAGCCGATCTTGTTTCGAAATATAGGATCTTCCCTTTTGGTGAGTGTGATAGACTGTTGAGAATGTCAAGCTGTCCACCGATGTTCTGATCACAGCTGGGCAAGTAGAATCGCCTAGCTTGCTCAGGGACAAGAAAAATTTTCTGAGGTACTTCTAGCGGTAAATAAACAAGAACTGTCAACGAATATTCCGGGTGGATATGCGTCTCTGATGTTCCCTGCGAAGCAATCAGTATGCCGATTCGAGAACGAGACACGCAAGAGGGGATTTGAGAAGACTGTGGACACGGCCGATGGGGCGGGATGGGGGGAATGCAAGGAACCGGGCGGAAGGAACGAGGACGGGTGAGAAATGCAGACAGGTGCTGGTGAGAGGAGTGCAGCGCGCGGAAGAGGTGGCATTGGATATGGAGGTAGGACACGAACGAGAAAGAGCTAGACTGGGATGGAAGGCGACGCAATCCGATGTGAAGACGGGGGTACGACGAAGAAGTGCGGTGGGATTGCACGACGCGTCCGTTTTCAGGCGGTATGGTGGGAAGGTTCTGGTGGCAGGGAGGCGGGCGAGCGCGACAGCGTTGGCCTCCTTGTAAATCATCTTCGCATGCGGGAGCGCGTGCGGGCAGAGCCAAGGCATCCGGCAGCGTGTTGTCGCGACTTCGGTGGATGAAAGAGAAAGAGGTGTGGCAATGTTTTGATTGACAGCGGATCAATCCCCTTTGCTCTTGACTCCCATCGTCCTCTGCCCAGTCGGTGCTTGGAGCGCGTCCCTCCACCCATCCTTCACAAGCTTTTCGCGCCTCACATCTCATGCTTAGTTTTCATATCTCTTTCATACACCCTGGGTTACCGAATCCACGCATAGGAACGAACGGTTCAGGCCTTGTTTGGGTTACGGCGAATTGCTTACGCGTCGGACGCGTATCTCTACTCCCCGAGGCTCTTTCGATACGATCTATGTCTGGTGGATTGTAAAACCTCGCGTGATTTCTGCGATTTTGCTGCGCTTGATGTCTACGCGTCTACTTACTCCAGCATCCCACTCGGTCTAAATGATCATGAATCCCATGCACTGCGAGCCCAGGCATTCTGGCTTCCGCCCGTTAGGATTCAGACGCGGTAGGATGTCCCTACCGCAGGCAAATCGCGATCACGCGCCCTTCCTCATCCAAGCGCGCGTCTGCTGTCTGTTCCGGCATACCCAAGCTTCCGGACGTCTGTCTCTGGAGACGCTCCGGATACCGACAGCGTGACATTTGTACCCCGTTTCACATTCGCGATCCTTACGTTCTGTCTGGTTGGCTGGCGTGAGGGGCACCTTTTTTCGTGCATATACATCATGTACTGCCAGGTACGTCGGTCATTCCTGTTGCCGCCATTATTGACCAGTGGTGCTCCAGATACTCTTCAGAAAGGTCGGCTGGAGCTCCGTCTTTGGTGGCGTATTCCACGCATTGTTGGTCATGTCTGCTGCCAGGAATCTTCTCGTCGTTGGCGCAGTGCGTTCTTAGTTCACTCATCACGTTTCCGTCTTTGACTTCTCCTCGCGGCAGATTCGTTGCAAATGGCATCCAGCTGGATCTTTCCACCTTTCTGTCGGTATCTTCGTGACTCGCACAGTCATCACTCGCTCCTACCGGACGCCGTCAAGTCATATCCTGCACCTAACCCTAACTCGAGCGGGTCTGACGACAGCGTTTCTGCGGACCCCAGCACTCTTCCATATTCCTCGCAAACCACATCCATATCCTTGGTACTCTCGTGGCGTCCGCGTTCGACTCGACCACCTGCTGCTATCCGGGGCCGTCCAGTCAGCATCTGGATCTCAAGACCAAGTCGAGCGAGTCTCTGAACGGCGCGTCTGCGGCCAGCCTGAATTATTCTAGCCCGCATCCCGTCAAATTCGCGCCGCAGCTCAAATCTTTCACAGCTGCGTACAATCTTTCTTTTGCCTTTGCCAGACTGTTCATCTCGTCGCGTTCCCCGCGTCTTCCAAATGCGTATTCAAAGTTGCGTTTCCGATGCGTTGTGGCCCCCCATGACTGGACTCTTCCTCGATGCTCGGCGCTGGTATGTGCTCGACTAGGGCGTACCAACCAACATCGACGCTACAAGTGTTGCGTTGCCCCTCCGGTCATCATTATATTTCCAGCCTTATATCCGCCTCTGTAAATATTTTGCAATTTAATAACTTTCAATCCCACCTCCCGCCTCCCCGCTCATGGCGCAACGGGACCAGATGAATAAAGTATCTACCTCACGGCCCCTATCCAAAATGATCTTTTGCCTTTTACGGATGCCGGCGGCGACTTATTTTCGTTCTTTGTTCTCTTTCATCCTGTCCGTGCCCGTTAGTGCCTACGAATCTTCTGGAGCTTTCCCGCGAGCAAAGCAGTATATAACTGGCCATGGGAGAAAACAGGCCTTCACACATCCACACCAACAATATCAAGGGTAAGACCTTGGCAGCTGTTGAAGGTGGTGGAATATGCAGGTGCCAGAGGATACTGCCGTCGGAGTAAGGTATGGCCTGAGGTACTATCTAGGAGGGGGATCCTGGCCACCTTGGAGTTTTGGCCAGTTGGTACCCATCTTGAGGACTTCATGCAAGCTGTATGGACCTCGTAAGACGGGCGCGCATCCTAGGAAAAGTTGGAGTCTATTTGGGGCCATTTTGGGTGCATATTAGTCGCTCAATGAATTTCTTTCTGGCGGAGTTCCCAAAAGGAGAAATGACTAGCTACCTGGCCACCTGTGCAAATTGGGGGTTTCCGACTGCCGCTGATAAGCACGGGATTTGTCCACCCATGAAATCTTCGCTTTTTCGCATTTTCATGACAAGACATGTGCCGGGCTACGCTCCAGAAGCATCAGTACTGAGGTTCCCAAGTAGCTGGCAGGGCAGGAACCACTGAGTAACGGATGGGAACGGGAAGGAAGACTTTGGAACCATTGGCATGTGCTTGCTCCGAAACCTGTAGGAGATGTGCAGCCCAACGATCAAGTGGAACACGAAGTCTACTCTATTCCTGCTCACGGAACTAGATGGGGACGGACTGGAATCCGGTTGTGGTGTGTTAGACATTGGACGCGTAACACGTTCTGATCAGATGATCGCTGGAAGGGGCTGGGAACATCACATCTTGATGGTTCCACGCCGTCCCGGGCATTCCGGATAGGGATGGTCACTAAGCCAGGGTCCGATCACTTGGACCTACACTCGTCGGCTCATGGAGCAAGCACCCATACTGGGAAGTACTTCGAATGTGGTATCCCTGAAAAGCTACGGACTGGGAGCTTCGATTCCAGATGTTCCGGTAGACGGGAACGGCACGGGCATTGGGAGGAACAGCATATACAGTTGAGATCAACATAGGGGATCGGTTGTGATGGCTCTGGCACAGTCCGACCAATCGCACATGTGCACAGGATCACACCAGGATGGCGTGCTCGACATGGGCAGCCAATAGAAGGACTCAGATACCCATTCTTACAATGGATACACGGAAGTCAGATGGATAAACGGACTATTTTACTAATACCTACTTATTCTCGGGCATTTCCATGTGTTTCAGGGCTTTGTATTTAGTAGCAGGGGCATCTTGGGTGACTACACGGAATCACCCCACAGCTAGTAGGCGGCAACACTTGCGAAACGGGTAGAGACCGGGGAGTTCGAACAAGGTGTCTCTCAGAATTCATCTTGGCTCAGGATCTTTGTTCTGTGTGTTCGGAATCTTTGGAAACCGACTTGCTGTTGTCTGGAAGAGTCTGAAAGTGACTGGAAATGTTGGGATCGTTGACAGACCCGGTATTGGGGCACCTGGGCATTTATTCAAATCTGCTCGAGTTGCAACATGCTATAATGTACTTCATTACATTACGACGTCATCTCACGAGGGCTATTGCTGGCCTGAGCAGTTAGCTAAAAGGGATATAATGTGTCTCGAACCATTAGACAGGCACTGGACAACAATCCTGGTAAAGGGTTGACGTGGGAAGTCGCTAATGGAGCAATCACAGAAAGTGCCTAACCATCCTGGAAACGGATTGAGGCTACTGAACATCTCTGACCAAGGGCGTATTACGAGGGATTATCCATCTGAACCAGCGGGATCACTGTCGGGCATCATCTGACGTCTTCAGAACTGCCAAGGGAAGGTTGGACTTGGTTGATCTACCAATTGACTAAGAAACCATACTTGGGTACTGGGAAGCGGCGGCTATCACAATTTTCAGACAAATCATTTGAGCAGTTCAAGGCGGAACCGTTTGAGCGGATGGTTACCAAGGAGGGTAACGAAGTGCTGATGAGGAGGTCGGCTAAAAGTTGACATATCAACAATATCCCATCACGATCGTTCTAGGCGATGTAGATCTCGACTTATCGTTAATTTCGGCTCATTGATGTTTCTTATAAATCTCTCTCAATTTTACTAATCACTTGATATCTGACAGGAGTTCATCAGCTAGCTGCCATACCACTAGTCATATACCCTGAACCCTATTGCTCGTTTGTATCAGTCTCGTTTATATTTAGAATCCTGTAACGTATTTAAGTGGATGGTTATGGGAGGAACACCAGTGAATCTCACCCCACCTGTTGGACACAAAGTTACTAGACTTCACACTTAACCGGTAGAGTAGGCATTCATTCGGAGGCAACCAGAAGCTATACCAAGTTTCGTTTGTTTTCCCTCTTTGAATATTATCTGTGTTGGATTTGGATCTTTATAAACAGCGCGTGGACATATTGGATAAACAGAACGGACGCGTGGAATATAAGGAAATGGATCGGACTTGACAATTGGTTGTAATCTCGCAAGGATTAGCAATCGCGGATACTATTAAAATCGGGATTCATAAAGAATCACTTGTGCTACGCATCGGAGTACTATCTCCAAACCTAGACCCACATCATACAAAACCATTGAACATAAAATCTCACCTGTCTATCAAGATTGCGCCTAGAACGGATCCGAGCAATTTTATCTATACGACTTGTAGGCCTGTAAAGTCTTGCTTCCCAAAGAGAACTAAAGTTCAAATTGCCACAATCTATACTGGATTGGAACCCCAAACTTGCACGAGGACTATAGTGTTTGAGTTGTTGTAGTTGCATTATTGAACCGCGTATTCATTTACAAAGTTTGGTTTGTGGTTATTTCACCGCCAGCCCCATAGTCAGCATTTCATCTGGAGCCCACCGCGAGGGGTTCATTTGACTTTACTTCTCAAAGTAAAAACTTTCAATAGGTCTATAAAGACTTGAAAAGTTGTTGGATCCCGCATTTCTAGACTTTCAGTCTTCAGAACTATCGAGAACCATTCCTTGAGTCTCACAACTTGAGAAGGACGTAAACCGTCAGTTCATTCTCTTCGGACGAAGTATTCCTTTGTCCTAAGATTTCTGCTACGGCAGAAACAAACGAGTTATCATCAGAGGGCGAACTTGAACCTGAAACACCTGGTTTTCCTGAACCTTTACCTCGTCGTTCCGAAAGGCACAACACACCAGTTGTCCTTCCGCCTCTACCTAGTAGAAAAAGGACTCCCAGTGCAGCAGCTCTAGCAAGAGTAAAGTCGAAAGACCAAGCTTTATCTCGAGCAGCAGCATATAAACAGTTACAGTTAGCATCCGCGGATACTCAACCCGAACCAATTCAATCGAGTTCGGATCTAAGGGTCGAACTAGAGGATCTTATTGAACCTCAAGCTTCTCAAAACTGGTCCCAAACTCTACGTTCAGAGTCATCTCTATTAGAAATGGCAGACGGAGCGAGCCCAGCACCAGCTGGTGGAGCCAGAGTCGCGAGCTTTAAAATTCCATACGCTTGGGATAATAATGCTCCTAAATTCACTACGGATGATCATGAAGACCTCATGTCATTTGTTGATCATGTGAACCAGATAATGGAACACGCCGGCGTTACACACAATGCTGAAAGGAAATTACACTTTACAAGTTATCTTCCTACAAAACGGAAGGCAACTTGGAGAGCACTTCCTACCTATAAAACGGGAACCTATGAGGAATTCCTCACAGAAATCTATCTTAGCTATCCTGAGATTCAATCAGAGAGAGCGGGTACCATAGATCTTCTGCAGAAACTCTGCAAAAGAACCGTGGGATCACTGTAAAAGAAGAAGCTCGTCTTAGACGGTTCAGGATTGAATTTCTTACAGAAGTAAAGAAACTCTTAACTGCTGCTGTTTTAATTACGAACCAGATCACTTGCGATTTCTATTACGAGACGTTGGAACAGACCTTTGCGACAACATTAAAAATGTCCATTGAGAGTTCTGCCCTTCTACGTGCTCAGATTCCTGCTTCACTTGTGCCCGTGAATAATCCAGCGAATGCAGCAACCACAACTGAGTCTCGAGTGGAAGATCCGATAAATATCACGGATCTTGTGAAATTGGCAGAAAATTTGGCTAGAAGCCAGAGTAGATCAGCTTCTCTTTCGGTCGGAACCAAAGATGAGATATCTGTGAGGCCTCTCAGCTTCCCAACCACAAAAGTCGAACCTTACGAGGAACGGCTGGAGGAAATGAACGGCGCTATCGCGCAATTAAGGGATCAATATGTCTTGAGCCAGAAAGCGAGTGAGCAGCGTCACATCGAGGTTCTTAAATCTCATAGTGAACTTCTCAAAACGTTGGCACAATTTGTGAAAGACCCGACTCCACACATGAACAATAATCGTTCAAACTACGTGTACAACACGCAAGGCCCGAGTCAACCTCAATATTCGAGAGACCGAGAGCCTATGAAGGATCATGATTGCTATTATTGTGAGGAATCAGGACATTTCTCGAGGGAATGCCTCCACAAAATAGAACACATCAATAAGGGTTGGTTAGCATTCACAGATGGTAAACACAAATTGGGTGATGGCAATTATATTCCGACGGGCAATGGGACTCAGAAACAGAGGGTAGACAATTATTGGAAGAACAAGGCGATCAGCCAGAACTGGGTTGGTGCCCCGTTGAAACGGCGTAACATAAATGCACAGCATCTAGTGCTGATTTTGCGATTCCTATTACCAGTATTTATACAACGGGAAGCAGCTAGCACTTCTGTTGTTACTAGCAAACTAGCTAGTACACAGACCACTTGTTAGGTGATATAGAGGAGAGTCAGAGGGAGCCCTAAGTGCTGACTGTAGCATGAGACTACACTAGTGTGACGTACTAGCTGCTAGTTGAGTGTACAAACAGGGATTAAACCACTGCCTAAACATTCGTTGAGACGTGACCTAGGAGACTCTAGTAGTCGAGGGATGATGTGCTTGGGAGCTAGCGATAGTCTAGTGGACTGGAATCGATGATGGATGTATAGCTAGGGGACAGTGTCTTGAGCTAGTTCGCTCAGCACAGGTCTAGGCTGTACTATCTAATCTCTAGATAAGGGCCAAAGGCGGTGCCAGGCAGAGAGATCCAGCTAGGACCGGTTAGGACTGTAAAGATGCAACACTATAGACACAGGAGAGATGCAACATGACAGCTAGGGCCTAAGGCAGGCAGCTAGCTCAAGCGAAATAGCAGGAAGGCTATTGGAATGGAGCTAGGGGACAATCACATAGACTGGGTTGATGTCCTGACTAATGAGGGATGACCCTATGATGTTGGTTGCAACCCCAGGCTGTCTAGATGCGACGGATCAACGCTCTGACAAACAGGGATGACCCTATGATGTTGGTTGCAACCCCAGGTTGTCTAGATGCGATAGATCGACGCTCTGACAAACAGAGATGACCTAGGTAACTGGTTGTAATACTGGGTCGTCTCCAGGCAGATAGATCGACGCTCTGACAAACAGAGATGACCTAGGCAACTGGTTGTAACACTGGGTCGTCTCCAGGCAGATAGATCGACACTCTGACAAAGAGCGATGACCTAGAACACTGGCTGTAAGCCCAGGTGACTAGGTGCGATCCTTGGCTATAGATGATGTGCCCAGGATCTGCAATATACCCACGAATAAGCTGCTAGCTCGTCAGCGAGGCTGACCTAGCACATCACAGGATGGCTCTAAAACGAAATGGCAGTCATCTCATTGGCTGTTCATCTTGGATCACCTCATATTGCTTATTGTATTATTCAGCTCGCTTTTCACATGTATTTGGAACCTAGTAGTATAAAGGGAGCACAGGAGCGACTAGCCCCTAAGATTAGCACTCCCTGGTCGAGTATGAAGCTGGTGCAGGTGGTCTCTGATAGAGATTACACCCCAGTTTTGTGCGACACTAGTGGAGGTAGTCTCAGGTTGCTAGTGAAGTTTGTAATGTGCTTCACTGATAGTAGTCTTTATTGGAATTAGAAACTGTTGACTCTGGAACATTGAGTGATTAAGTTGAGGATTTCGTGTTGTTGGTTCTAGCAGACCTTTGTTGGTTCTAGCAGACCTCCACATATAAAATAAGGGTGTTCTCTTTGAGACCCAACTTCGGTTGCGCTAGTGACTTTGCCTTCACCCCCGACAAGACGGAAGCTCTGTCGTAGTGTGTTGGATCGCTTGCTAGGTGATTGTGTGTTGACTTGAGCCCTGCTAAGATAAAGATGGACTAGGGTGTTCTCTTTGAGACCCAGCTGCAGTTTGCGCTAGGGACTTTGCCTTCACCCCGACAAGACGGAAGCTCTGCTGTAGTGTGTTGGATCGCTTGCTAGGTGGATTGTGTGTTGCCTCGAGCCCTATAAGAAGAAGACGAACTAGGTGCCCCCACCTCTAGTTTGGCTATAACTTGTCAGTTACTTCGCCTTCACCCTGATATAGACAGAAGCTCTGTCGTAGTGTGTTGGGTCGCTAGCTGGACGCTTGTAGTGAGCTAGTGCTGATAAAAGCGGAAAGGTTCCTGTTCTTGGTTAAGGAATAGGTCAACAGTTTAAGGACTCTTCTGGGAAACCCCCGACTTGCTTTGCCGTTTGAGGATTGAAGTCCCTTGTTGTTAGCCTCAGTAGTCTTTGGGTGTGCCCTTAGCGAGGATTTTCACAAACCTACATACTCTGCCCTGGTGTTTTCGAACTAGTGGTCCAGCCATCTTGTATCCACCCCATATAAACACACTCCGGACCATCCCTAGGTTCCTAGTAGTGTTGTTGTTGGTGGTTGCATATTGCTAGTACGTTGTAGAGTGGGTTGTTAGAAGCCTATAAATCAAACTTGTGTTTGTTCAAGCCTGCTGGTCGCATACTACGGCCCGGACCCGAACTCACAAAGAGAAGCACTTAGATCTTTGGAGGTAGATTGGTTGTGGTTGGTTGTTTTGGGTGTTTGTTCGCAATACCTATCAATTAGCTATTCCTAGTCATATAAGAAGTGCGCCGTTTCACCGTATGACTTCGA
The DNA here is from genome assembly GCA_029282495.1 of Mycena albidolilacea. Taxonomy (NCBI): domain Eukaryota; kingdom Fungi; phylum Basidiomycota; class Agaricomycetes; order Agaricales; family Mycenaceae; genus Mycena; species Mycena albidolilacea. Next base: position 237,579 of record JARIHO010000057.1, on the reverse strand, counting down.
AGCGTACAAAGAAGCAGGAAGGCCTATAGATTTCCATGAGACGGCTATGGACGAAATTAGAACTCTGAGAGTCCAGCTTGCGAAAGCTAGACAAGTAAATGTTCAAACTTCCATCCCACAGGTGGTACAACCCACCTACATGGCACAAACTCAACCGCCCGCGGTTATGCCGTCAAACTTTGACTTTGGACAAGCCTTTCAGGCTTGGATGATGAAAAGTATGGGTTGGGGGAGTTACCTGTTACACAGGATCAGTTTGCAACGACCAGGACCGGGTTAAAGACCGGGACCTCGTCCAATCCAAATTTCTGAATGGTCCTAAGGCTCGATTCACGAGACCAGCTAAGCCTCCTGAGGACCGTAATGAAGCTAGTTTAGCAAACGCTAGAAGGGATTTGAGAGCCAGAACAGCTGAGATCACAGAAAAGGAGCGGGATCTGGAGAGAACGTCTGGATTAAATCGGAATGGAGCAATCGCGGATACTGTTGAATTACCGTATCGCAATGTTTCGCCGGTCCAGTCGACCTCAGAAGAACGAGCACCTATTCAGGGTGAAGAGGAAGCTGAAATGGAGGAAAGAGCCTACCAGGTTCGAGCTCCAGTACAACGGGATGGGATAGGGAGGAAATTGACTGATCAAATACTAAGTTCTGAAGTAACTTTAGAACTCAGAGATTTGGTGAGCGTTTCACCTGAAGTTCGAGAGACGATCAGACGGGATCTAACGAAGTCTCAAAGGCCTGTAAAGCCCAACCACGTGAAACAAGTCATGTTCAAAGAGGAACAGGATGTCTTGCCTTTCGTCAATGACAAAGAGGAATTGAAACTGGAGTATGACGCACTCAACCTGAGTGAGTTGCCTATAGTTTCATCAGCATTTGTTACCACAATCGCGGATGGAGATGTCCCTGTGGGTTCGGTAGTGATATCGGACCCCTACGTCCAATATTTGGAAAGTTTGGCTCCTGGCGAGGTACCTAAACAGGTATACGTCGACCCAAAGCAAATATACGTAGCAAGGGATTCGGCTCATCTTCGAGTGGTCTTTCCAAATATAAATACGCAAGGCAAGGTAGAATCTATACTGGATTCAGGATCTCAGATAGTCTCGATTTCGCTGGACCAAGCAGTGGAGTCAAGATTAACTTGGGATCCTGGATATACAGATCTACATGCAGAGCGCAAATAGGTCATTGGAAAGATCAGTGGGTCTGGCAAAGAACGTACCGTTCGCATTCGGAGGCATAACTGTCTACCTGCAAGCCCATGTAATAAGGGGCCCAGCGTATAAGGTTGTATTGGGGCGATCCTTTGAAGTCTTGACCGAATGCCAGATAAATAATAATCGCAATGAGTCTCAGACAATTACCTTGAAGGATCCTAATACGGGCAAGCGCTGCACGATGATCACCTTTCCGAGAGGAAAGGAATCAGAAAGCAAGTCTAAAACCCCAGATAAGGAAGAAGAGGAACACCTAGGGCCGACTGCTGACCCAGATAAGGTCAACCAGGGTTTTCGCCAAGCTTCGATGAATTAGTACAGTTGCAAGAACGAGGAGAAGTGGCATTGAAACTCGGCTTTAATGAGAAGCAGGAAATGGAGATCCTGGGATATTATCTGCCTAAGGAAAGGACATTCTCTGAAAACGAGGTTCAGGAAGCCTACTTTAGTGCATCTAAAAATTCGAAGGATGTAAAGAAAGATAAAAGCGCTGTGGCATTATTTAGAGAATTTCGGGAGCATCCTAAGGATAAGAAGGATGGAAAACCTCAGAGATGTGATATATTTACGTGGAGTCAATCAGAAGGACCGACAAATCTAACTGACAATTGTCCACGGAAAGCTAGTGCAGATATGGGGGTCCATGAGTCCTGCAGGAAGAGGAGCTCAGATACTATGCATGTGTTCACGCAAGGGGAACCCTGTAGTTACCAGGAGAAGCAGTGCCTGCAGTCCACAATGCCCTAGAGTCTAAGGCCCCTACCTATGATTAATCCCTAGAGTTTAGGGTCCCCCTAAGTCCGCCGGTTTTAACGGCCAAGGCCTAGACTCTAGGGCAGTAATAATCTTCTGGCCAGCTGGATATAATATTATTTTCCCATGAGGCTGGGGCTGGGCCCACGGTAAAAGTAAGAGGATAGATATGAGCCATTATGGAAAAGTAATGTACCAAAAGACCTCTGGCCGGCTGGCCATAATATTATTTTACCCAGCCAGCAGGGTTTGGCCAACCATATCATATAGGGTATAATATTATACTCCCTACTGACATGGGAACGGCCAATGATCAGAGGAATATTTGAGACCGAGGAAGGTAGGTCTCGGCCACACGAGGTGCATACATACCATAATATTATTCACCCTGGAACCCTGGGTTTGACTGATAGGTACAATAATATTTTAAGCCCAGTACTCTTGAGATTGGCCGGTGGGGAGATGAATATTAGACACCCTAGATGTTAGGACTTGGCCAACCTACCTTTCCGCAGACAATGATATCATTTTCCCTAGATGCTGGGGTCTGGCCGACAGGTGTAATAATATTTTGAGTCCAGTACTCTTGGGAGTGGCCAATGGGGAGAGGAATATTAGACACCCTAGATGTTAGGACTTGGCCAACCTAGACAATAATATTATTTGCCCCAGATGCTGGGGTCTGGCCGACAGGTGTAATAATATTTTAAGCCCAGTACTCTTGGGATTGGCTGGTGGGGAGAGGAATATTAGACACCCTAGATGTTAGGACTTGGCCAACCTACCTTTCCACAGACAATATTATTATTTTCCCTAGATGCTGGGGTCTGGCCGACAGGTGTAACAATATTTTAAGCCCAGTACTCTTGGGATTGGCCGGTGGGGAGAGGAATGTTAGACACCCTAGATGTTAGGACTTGGCCAACCTACCTTTTCACAGACAATAGTATTATTTGCCCTAGGTGCTGGGGTCCGGCCAACAGGTGTAATAATATTTTATGCCCAGGTCATCCAGCACCAGCTGGCAGGTAGAAATATTAGACACCTTAGACAGTTGGAATCAGCTGACCTACCTTTCTGCAGACAATAATACTATTCACCCTAGATACTGGGGTCTGGCTCACTGGTGTACTAATATTTTATGCCAAGGTCACTTGGCACCAGCTGGTGGGGAAAAGAATATTAGACACCCTGGATGGTAGGAATCGGCCCACCTACCTTTCCACAGAAAATGATATTATTTGCCCTAGATACTGGGGTATGGCTAACAGGTGTAATAATGTTTTATGCCCAGGATACTTGACATCGGCTGGCGGGACAAGAATATTAGACACCCTAGATTGTAGGACTCGGCCAACCTACCTTTCCACAGACAATAATATTATTTGCCCTAGATGCTGGGGTCTGGCCGACAGGTTTAATAATATTTTAAGCCCAGTACTCTTGGGATTGGCTGGTGGGGAGAGGAATGTTGGACACCCTAGATGTTAGGACTTGGCCGACCTACCTTTCCACAGACAATAATATTATTTGCCCTGGATACTGGGGTCTGGGTGGCCGGTGTAATAATATTTTATGCCTGGGTCACTTGGCACCAGGTGACAAGGAGAATAATATGAGACACCCTAGATTGTAGGACTCGGCCAACCTACCTTTCCACAGACAATAAAATCATTTGCCCTAGATGCTTGGGTTTGGCCAATGGGTGTACTAATATTTTATGCCAAGGTCACTCGGCACAGGCTGGTGGGGAGAAGAATATTAGACACCCTGGACGGTAGGAATTGGCCGACCTACCTTTTCACAGACAATAATATTGATTATCCTAGATGCTGGGGTCTGGCCGACAGGTGTAATAATATTTTATGCCCAGGTCACTTGGCATCAGCCGGGGAGAAGAATATTAGATGCCCCGGGTGGTAGGACTCAGCCTACCTCCAACAGACAATAATATTATTCACCCTAGATGGTGGGGTCGGATGGATGTAATAATATTTTATGCCCAGGTCACTTGGTATCAGCTAGCCCTGAGCATAATATTACACACCCTAGAGCACAGGGCTCAGCTGACTGACCCCTCCCTAATATTAAGCACCCTAGATGGTAGGACTCGGCTGACCGACCCCTGTACAAACCATAATATTACCTGCCCTAGATGTTAGAGTCCAGCTGATAAGTATAATGATATTTTAATCCCATGAACCTTGGTATCAGCTGGTCCTGATCATAATATTACACACCCTAGAGGGCAGGGCTCGGCTGAGCAACCCCTGTACAGACAATAGTATTATGTACCCTAGATGTTAGGGCCTGGCTGATGGGTATATCAATATTTCAGTCCCAGGAACTCTGGTCTCGGCCAGTGGAGATAATAATATTAAGCATCCTGGACGGTAGGAGTTGGCTGACCCACCCTCCCACAGACAATAATATTATTCACCCTAGGACCCAGGATTCAGCCGATGGGTATAATAAATACTTTGAGCCCAGGACACTTGGTCTTGGCCAGTGGGGAGAGTAATATCAGCCGTGCTGGATGGTGGCTCAGCTGACCTGCCTTGGTATGGACAATGTTTTACATGCTCATAGGAAGACTTCTCTGTTCGTCACTTTTAGCACAGCCGCAAATTTCCGTTTTTGACAGCACATTTTTTTCTGCCAGCTGACGGTTTGAGTGGGCATTTTGAAGTACATAGGTTTGTTAATAGTCCCTATAAGAGTCCTAAAAAGAAAACTGAGTCAACACGACCAAAACTGGGCTCATAATTACCGAATTTTCACATCTGTGTTTCAACCCTGTAGGTCAGTGAAGCAGTGAAAAATCGATTTTCAGTGGAAAAAAATGAGATTTTAGGCACTTCAAATAAGGACCCTCTTAAAGTGATAACCATTAAAAACTCGGAACCACATAGAGCACCTTGAGATTCCACTCCCTACTGCTGCCTGGGTCCCTGAAGGCCTGGTATCAGCTAGCAGCTCCAGGTTTCAAGAATTCAGTAGTTTTCTGATCACCACAATTCGTCCAGTAAGTATTGATGCTGTGTGCCAATTAGTAGCCATGCTGGTATGTGTGGGCATTGCCTTGAACTCAACAGCAGATCAGAAAAGCACCAAGTTTGGAGTGTCTTTGGCATTTTGTGAGCTCATGATGCTACTGATGTGTGGGTGTTTGTAAACAAAGCCCTACAACTTTGATTTTTCACAGGCAAAGGGTGTTTCTGAGGGACTTTCCCTTTTGGGACACTACCATATTTCATCCCAAAAAGGCAATTATCACTGAAAATTTGCTCCCTATGCTGCTGTTTGACTGTTTTCGCTGTTCCTAATTTGTCATTACTGTGTTTGATACTCTTGATAGAAGTTGGATCGAAACTGGAGTTTGGTTGAGACTTTGGTAGAAGTCAATGGTGATGATTCTGGTAATTAATACAGCTTTTATACTACGAAGGTGAGTCATAACTATTCTACTACGAGTCAGAACTAAACAAGTACGAGTCATATATCTACTGCGAGTGAACTACGGATACTGTGCTTTAACTACGGCGCGGTTGCGCCTCGGTTCCGAAGTAGGAACCCATATTCGGCTTGTTGCACTACGCCGAATTCTCACACTCCCCCTCAAGCCGAATTCAATCCAAGTCCTGAAATAAGGGGTCTGAACTTGAATGAAGGAAGTGCCTTGGTAAGCACATCTGCCTTCATTTCGGCTGTTGGACAGTAAATCACATCAAGAGTTCCGTCCTTGATCTGGGAGCGGATAAAGTGATAACGAATATCAATGTGCTTGGTGCGTGCATGATATTGTCCAAGTTCGGCATGTGCCAGAGCTATAGCTGACTGATTATCATCGTAGATAACCGACGGAACTTCGATTGCACCGAACAGTTCAGCCAGAAATGCACGGAACCAGATGGCTTCTTTGGCCGTATAGGTGAGCGCGATATATTCGGCTTCTGTCGTCGAGAGGGAAATGATTTCTTGCTGCTTTGATGCCCAAGAAATTGCGGCGCCGTTCAGAATGAACACATAGCCAGAGACTGCCTTGCGGTTGTCAAGAGACATGCCATCGGCATCGGTATATATGTCCAATCCGCGGCTGTGGTCTGCATCACTATATGTCAAACCGTGAGTACGCGTGCCTTTCAAATATTGAAGTACGCGTTTCGCAGCATTCCAGTGAACCATCCCGGGGTTATCAATAAAGCGGGACAGAACACAGACTGCGAATGCCAAGTCAGGCCTTGTTGCGGTTGTTAGCCAAACTAGCCCGCCAATCAATTCGCGGTAGGGATATTTCCTCATTTCTGCTTTCTCCTTGTCCGTCTGCGGACATTGCTCACGACTCAATTGAGCATTTGGATCCAAGGGTACAGAAACTGCCTTGCAATTTTCCATGTTGAATTTGCGAAGCAGAGAATCAATATAGGTGTTCTGCGACAGCGCGAGCGTCCGCTTGGGTCGATTCCGCTTGACTTCCATGCCGAGAAGCCACGATATTGGACCCAATAGCGTGATCTTGAAGATACGTCCGATATCTTCTTGCTCGTCGATCAACTCGGGACAGTTGCCGGTGATTGTGCTGTCATCAATGTGGATCGCAATGAACACAAATTTCCCGCCTCGAATCAATTTGTAGACGGCATGGTCCGAGTGCAGTGCCTGGATGCCGAGTGCGGCAAGTTCGGCAGTGAGTTTATCATACCACTTGCGCGCCGATTGCTTCAATCCATAGATGGTTTTCTGGAGGCGGATCACTTCCTCTGGATTACCACTGGTATAATGTGGAGCTTGCTCCATGAAAATCTCTTCATCCGCTGTGAATTCACCATTCAAAAATGCGGCAGAATAATCAAACACTTTAACATCCCAGTTGAAACAAGCGGCGAGGGACAGGAGTGCCCTCAGGGATGAAAGTTTGGCAGTAGGAGAGAAGGTTTCATTCTTCGACTTCGAGTCGTGCACTACGGGCAGCGCGGCGTGTTCGTCCGCCTTCAAGGATATTCCATGTATCGATTTTGCTCGAAATGTCCTTGGGTGCGATGTCGTCCGGAGTTTCCTGGGTAGGAACTCTGTTGGGAGTATCGGGAGGCGTCGTGAGCGGAGATTCGGGCAACGGAATTATGACTGGATTTGCAGGTGCGTGCTGAATGTTTTCCAGCGGCTTTCCAGCACTAATTTCCGTCCTCTCCCCCTCATTCAGCACTTTATAAAGCTCCCCCGTGCGTTTTCCGTCCGGAAATCCCACGCTTCGTTCGACTCTCATTGACTTATTATCAGGATAGTAAATTCTTTGTCCGTCAATCGTCTCATTGTCAAATCCGAGCCAGCGTCCTTCTCGGGCTCGTTTCCCGAGTTTTCCGTCATTCTGATGGACCCAGACCTTGCAACCCCACTCGTGTATGTGGCGCAAGTCCGGTTTCTCCTTGTGGAAGACTTCGTACGGCGTCTTTCCACCTAGGGCCTTGGTTGAGGTGCGATTTTTCAACCACACAGCGTGTTTCAAAGCTTCTCCCCATAGGTTCGACGGTAATTCCGAACTGTGGAGCATCGCGCGCACTTTCTCGAGAAGTGTGCGATTCAACCTCTCCGCGACGCCGTTGTGTTCCGGCGTGTCGTGGACGGTTAGACGGCGTTTAATACCATCCTTAGCAAGGTAGTCATCGAATTCATGACTTTTGTATTCCCCGCCGTTGTCGGAATGCAAAATTTTCATTTTTATTCCATGTTCGCGTTCCCAACGCGCTTGTACAGCTTTGAATGCCTCAAATGTCTCGCTTTTGGCTTCTAACAAGACAACTGCAGTATATCTTGAAGCTTCGTCCGTAAACGAGACGTAATACTTCTTGCGCTGTGGAGTTGCAACCGTTGCAGGTCCCCACAAGTCACTGTGGATTTCGTCACCGACGTCTCCTTTTGCCTCGCGTTCGGCAGGCTTAGAGATCGGCTTCCGTGTCATTCTGCCGTGCAGCCATGACGTGCATTCTTCATCAGAGGTATGTGCCGTTTCATCGATCTCAATACCCTCGACACGCTGATCTTTGACAAGTTTATGCGTGGCTTCCTTCGGTAAGTGGCCGAGCATTCGATGTAATTCATCGATTGTGACCCTTAATGGGCCTTCCGCAGCCGTATAGGCCTGCGGTGCCACTGCTGTCGACATTTGTACGCAGTACACACCGTGAGCAAATGGGACCGTCCCGATGCACCGGTCTCTCGAGTCAAAGATCTTACAACCCTTGCTTCGAAAATGCAGGGAATAGCCGGCCTGTGTGATTCGTCCGACTGACAGCAGGGTTACTCCCATGCTCGGTGCGTACAGCACATCCTTTACGAGGACTCGGGTATGCTGATTCTTTCCATTCGGCACTTCAACATACATATCACCTTTACCGATCGCATGGAATTTCTTGTTGTCTGCGGCAACAATCCCGCGGGTTTCGATAGTCTGATAATTCAATAGACGTTCCCGCGACGGAGTGAAATGCTGGGTTGCACCGGAGTCATAGATTTCCAGGCCGTATTCGGGATCAGTCGTCGCTACTGCAGCAAATATCTCCTCCGAGGTGAGTGAAGTTTTCTCCATTACTTCGTACTCCCTCACTATTTCTTCATCAGAACCGTCATCCTCAGCTTCATCGTCGCTGTCTAACACGCCCTGAAGAGGCGGTAAGTCCGCGAACTCATCATCTGCAGTGCTATCAACTGGCTCGAGCTCACTGTCATCAAGATCAAAGTCGATGTCCGAGTCGCCGACAACCTCATCCACTATAAACCATGCTGCATCAAAATCCTTGCTAGACTTTGCGGCATTTGCCCGGTCTTTCGGCTTGCGGTGAGGACCTTGTCCTTCTTTTCCGCCGCCTTTGGCCCAACAGTCCTTTGATATGTGCCCTTTCTTCTTGCAGTTATAACAACGCAAATCAACTTTCTTCGGCTTCTGTCCGCCGTTCCCGTAGAACGCGGCATCATGCTCACCTCTTCTTTTCTTAGCTGCCTTTCTATCGGCTTCATCACTGATGCCTTGGAGCACCGTGTCGGAATCGAGGGGCTTGCCGAGAAGTGCAGATGCACCTGTCAGCGCCGAAAGGTAAGTCTCCCAGCTCTCTGGAAGCGAACCTAATACTATAGCGATGAATTCTTTCTCACCGGGGTCAGCGCCCATGGCGGTCAGGTCTTCCCTGAAGGTGTGAAGTTTTGTGAGATGAGCTTTCACATCTCCACCCTCTGCGCACCGCTCATCTTGAAGCTTACGGCGCAGATCAACAGTGACCATTTGGGACTTCTTTTCAAAGTGAGTCTTCACTTTGTCCCACATCGCTTTCGCAGTTTTCTCCCCCTTAACCTTTAGAAAGAGGGAGTCTGGGATCACGGTCGCCAGGCCTTGTTTAATCACGGCCTGTTCTGATCTCCAGAACCGACGACGTTTCAAGAACTCGTCGCTCGCCTTTACTTCATCCGCGGTTGGATTCTTGGCATCAACAACCGTGGGTGCGACGGGCTCTGCCGAGGTCATGAGATCCTCGAAATGGTCACTCAGACCTGCCGCGTCGATGGCGAATATGAAGCGATCACGGAAGAACACCCAGTTCGTTCCGTCCTCCTTACACCCTGGCAGCTTAGCGAAATATTCGCCCAGCTTCGCCGTGGAAGATAGTGTGTTGGTAGGAAATGACATGTGTGAAGAGATGAGAGCGAGGTAAGAGAGTTTCGTTCGTTCGGTCAGAAACGCGGGGCCGATAACCTGATAGAAGTTGGATCGAAACTGGAGTTTGGTTGAGACTTTGGTAGAAGTCAATGGTGATGATTCTGGTAATTAATACAGCTTTTATACTACGAAGGTGAGTCATAACTATTCTACTACGAGTCAGAACTAAACAAGTACGAGTCGTATATCTACTGCGAGTGAACTACGGATACTGTGCTTCAACTACGGCGCGGTTGCGCCTCGGTTCCGAAGTAGGAACCCATATTCGGCTTGTTGCACTACGCCGAATTCTCACAACTCTATGAGCCCACAGCCAAGTAGAGGACAGCCATTTAATACCAACATATGGGTTCTCCAACTGAATTTCAGTTCCCACCGCAATACCATTGCTCCGAAAGTATATTTGAGGTTCCTGATGACTCTGACTTACCCTCTGATGCTATCCAAAAATTCAGGTGCTCATCCAATGGGTTCTAAGCCCTGTCCAGCACAGACTTCAACTATATCAGAGATGGACAGGACCATACCATTTGATGGTATATAGTCATCCCAAAGATCTCAAACACAGTCCTGAATGTTGGTGCACCTAGCATAATAGAGAGTTTGCACATAGCCATTTGGGCCATTGTATGGCTTTCAATTCTGGCAGGATCAGGAGGCTTCACCCAGGACTTCGTTGGGGCCTCTGGAGAGCTCATCTGGCGACATTTTTGCACCTCGAGTTTACAGAAAATGACTGCCAGTCAGCCGAAAATTGCTATTTTTGGTAGCCATATGCCACGGTGTGGCTGTTGCGCAACCTGGCTAATGTCTCCTGGAGCAGCTCAGCACTCAGTTGGACTCTCAGACTCTGTATGAATATGATGATTCTGGAAGTCTATGTTCACCTTATTCTGCTTTCCCCAGGGTTATGAGAGTGCTTATTCCCACTCAGAACCACTCAGAACCAAAACTGGGAATTGAAAGAAGAGTTTTAACGCAAATTTACCCTAATATGGGCCTTTATGAACCAGAATTCGGAAGTGACATTTCTGACTCTTCTGCACAATTGAGGGTCAAGAAGACCAGGTAGTGTGAAATGGAGATTCAAAATGGCATGAGACAATCAGAATGTCCTATATTCTGCTTTATTTGAGATATTTTGGTCAAGTATTGGAGATATTGTGTTTTTGAGTTTGGAAGTTGAACTACAACCTTGTGCCCATAGCTTGTACAGTACTCAAAACACTGTCTGACCAAAAATTGGTCAAATCACTTCAAATAATGAAGAATACTGGAGTTACATGCTGTCTGTTGCCTCTCAAATGTTTCATTTCACTCCAGTTTCACTGCATTGTGCCCTATTGTTCAAATGATTGAAATTTTTTATTTCACATAGTTGGCTTTGTACTGGGACATCAGCCAAAATCTTTGGGTTGGAGCCTTGGGGATTATTATTGAATGAGTTGGAGCTGTTCGAGGGCTTTAGACAACACTCAAGAATGCTAAATGCACCACATATTGATGTCACACATAATCATGCTATATCTTCAGCTGCTGACATCTCTGAGGGTTCATTGCTCACAATCATATTCTTTACAAAATGTGGCTTTCAGCAAGCCTACAGTTTAGAGCTCCCAGACAACTAGAAGGTAGGTACCAGTTTGAACAAGCCATCTCTGATGTCGACCCTACAGCACCCCTGTCCTTCAAAAAGCTTATTCAGATGGATTGGGACCACTCTAATAGTGTATATATACTGTTATTGACATCCAGATACCTCCTCCACAGGGCCTACCCAAAATCACTATCAGGCAGAACAAATCCTAGCAGTTGAGTCATTAGCATCAGCACAGGGCAGTCCTTTGCCCCAACTTGTGCTCTAATACCATTCAGAAGCTATTCATGATGATAATTACTAATTTGGACCAGCCACAAAGTTTGAAGGGCGGTCCAGGGAGCAAATGTTTGTGATAATTACCTTTTTGGGATGAGATGTGGTAGTTTCCCAAAAGGGAAAGTCACTCAGAAAAGTTTTAGAGCTTCATGAGAACTAAGCCAAGGGTTAGGGTTAGCCATTCAAAGGTGCCGAAAAAGTGGGTCTCAGAGGCACTTTGATACATTTGACAAGCAATATCTAATACAAGTAGGATACAACCAAGATCAAGAAAAGAAAAGAGTGTAATGATGCTCATTGTTTTGGATACAGTGCTGCAGACAGTGAATCCAAAACAATGAACAACACACCCTCATATGTAATATATGGTAATAGATGAGAGCAAGAAATGTAAAAGAAAAAGAAAAAGAAAACAGAAACAGCAGAGGGATTGCACTGGAAAAACAAAACATCAAAATCAACACCAGAACAAGTAATGAGCTTACCTGGTTTTGTACATATCCCACTATGGTGAATATCAAAATTTGAGAGTCAAAAGAATTTATGTTCACCGTATTTGACTGAAAACAAGCCAGGCCACCAAAGAAGCAAAATGAGAATAGCAGATGCGCACATGACATACAAGCCAATGAAGAGTTTTGCTGAAGTGAGTATGCCACCACAACAGGCAATGACCGACAGACATATGATGTGTGGGCCAGTGAAGGGTTTTGCTGAAGATAGCATGTCACCACAACAACCAATGGCCGACACGCATATGATGTCTGGGCCAGTGAAGGGTTTTGCTGAAAATAGCATGCCACCACAACAGGCAATGACCGACACACATATGATGTCTGGGCCAGTGAAGGGTTTTGCTGAAGATAGCATGCCACCACAACAGGCAATGACCAACACGCATATGATGTCTGGGCCAGTAAAGGGTTTCGCTGAAGATAGCATGCCACCACAACGAGCAATGACCAACACACATATGATGTCTGGGCCAGTGAAGGGTTTTGCTGAAGATAGCATGCCACCACAACAGGCAATGACCGACATGCATATGATGTCTGGACCAGTGAAGGGTTTCACTGAAGATAGCATGCCACCACAACAGGCATAGGTTACTCAAGCACACTCAAGCCTATGTGGGCTGCTCAGACACTCAAGAGATAACCAGGAGCCCCCAGATTCCAAACAGTAGCCCCCAGAACCCAAGATGTGAAGGAGATGAACAGAAAGAATACCCTGTCATGCTGGTTCCAAGCCACGGTGCAATAGAAGCAGTATGAACAGAGGTTGATCAAGCCTCAGTCAGGGACTACCAAGTGGGCGTTGTGGCAAGGACAGCAGCAGAGGACAGAGGTATGGTAGAAAGGGGGAGAGGGGAGAAAAGTAAATAGATGCAGGACAACTCACTGTTGTAAGACAAACCAGGGATTGAAAATAAGAGGCGGACATGGAAGGAGAGAAGAGAGAAGAGTTGTGGATTGGTGGACAAGATGCCATCTTTTTGGTGTTGCCAGTATTTACCAGTCTTTGTACCTGTTTTGGTCATAGCTTGAGCACAGATGAGTCAGAAATGGTTGGGGGCAGATTGTGGGAGCTCAGCAGGGAAAATATCAAACAGGTATATAGTGTAGAGGTAGTAACCTTGTCCAATGCTTTGATAGGAGATCAGTGGTCTGACCCCCAGAGGTTGGTGGTTCGACTCCCGGGATCTGCTTTTTATTTTAGGTCTTTTGCAGCACAAACGAAACTGTCTCTTCGGACAAAGTTGGTGTCCGCTTTTTCTGTGTCTCTGTCACCAGCTGTGCTGTGGAGATGCTCAATATATCTCTGTAGACATCTAATGTACTTCTGCCCAAACCTAAGATCAAAGGGAAACAATGTTTTGCGAATCCCTCAGCTGAGCCCAGCCTTACAGGGAATATAATATTATTCCATGCACCAGCCAAACCTTGGCACCTGAGACAAATAATATTATCACCTGTCCAAGGGTGGGTTGGCTGAAGTGCACTATCCAAGATGTTCAATATTATTATCCCTGCCAGCCAATACCAGGAGACCTGGGCTTGAAATATTATTTTACTGCTTCAGCCATACCCTGGTGTCTAGGGCGGGTAATATTATTGTCTGTATCAAGGCAGGTTGGCCGAACCCTATCATCCAAGTGATGAACAGAGAAGTCTTCCGATGAGTATGTAAAACATTGTCCGTACCAAGGCAGGTCAGCCGAGCCACCATCCAGGGCAGCTGATATTACTCTCCTCACTGGCTGAGACCAAGTGTCCTGGGCTCAAAATATTTATTATACCCATTGGCTGAATCCTGGGTCCTAGGGTGAATAATGTTATTGTCTGTGGGAGGGTGAGTCAGCCAAGTCCTACTGTCTAGGGTGCTTATTATTATTATCCCCACTGGCTGACAGCAGAGTTCCTGGGATTGAAATATTGATATATCCATCAGCCATCCCCACCAGCCGGTGCCTAGTGGCCTGACATAAAACATTATTACACCCATCAGCCAGACCCCAGTATCTAGGGCAAGCAGTATGATTGTTTGCAGAAAGGTAGGTCGGCCCAGTCCTACCATCAAGGGTGTCTAATATTCTCCCCAGCAGCCAGTGCCAAGTGACATAGGCATGAAATATTATTACACCTGTTGGCCGGACCCCAGCACCTAGGGCAAATAATATTATTGTCTGTGAAAAGGTAGGTTGGCCAAGTCCTAATATCTAGGGTGTCTAATATTCCTCTCCTCACCGGCCAATCCCAAGAGTACTGGGCTTAAATATTATTACACCTGTTGGCCGGACCCAAGAATCTAGGGCAAATAATAATATTGTCTGTGGAAAGGTAGGTCAGCCAAGTCCTAACATCTAGGGTGTCTAATATTCCTCTCCCCATTGGCCACTCCCAAGAGTGCTGGGTTTAAAATATTATTACACTTGTCAGCCAGACCCCAGCATCTAGGACAAATAATATTATTGTCTAGGTTGGCCAAGTCCTAACATCTAGGGTGTCTAATATTCCTCTCCCCATTGGCCACTCCCAAGAGTACTGGGCTCAAAATATTATTACACCTGTCGGCCAGACCCCAGCATCTAGGGAAATTAATATCATTGTCTGTGGAAAGGTAGGTTGGCCAAGTCCTAACATCTAGGGTGTCTAATATTCATCTCCCACCAGCCAATCCCAGGAGTACTGAGCTTAAAATATTATTTTACCCATCAGTCAAACCCAGGGCTCCAAGGTGAATAATATTATGGTCTGTATGCACCTTGTGTGGCCGAGCCCTAACTTCCTCGGTCTTAAACCCTGCTGGCTGGGTAAAATAATATTGTGGCCAGCTGGCCAGAGGTCTTTTGGTACATTAATTTTCCATAATGGCCCATATCTATCCTCTTACTTTTAGCGTGGGCCCAGCCCCAGCCTCATGGGAAAATAATATTATATCCAGCTGGCCAGAATATTATTACTACCCTAGAGTCTAGGCCTTGGCCGTTAAAACCGGCGGACTTAGGGGGACCCTAAACTCTAGGGATTAATCATAGGTAGGGGCCCTAGACTCTAGGGCATTATGGACTCCATATTGTGGGAAAAGATTGGATTCGTCAGCGGAGAACCAATCAAGCCAAAAGTCGAGGAACGAGCATCCACAGATGCTCCTTTCTCGGTGTTTGCTGGAAAGAAGTACAAGCCAGTTGGGCTTAAAGTTCGTCCAGTGTATACAGAACTACCTGAGCAGTATAGGATTAAAAGAAAGATCACTGGAGACCCATTAGCGGACTTACCAACGCTTAATCCGAATCCAGGAGATTTCGTTCCTACTGGGCATTACACAGCGGAACGGAAAGAAATAATTGACACATTACATGAGGGTGAATTCCTGTGGCCAGAAGAAAGAAAACTCATGCATGAGTTAATGATGGTTCATGAGAAAGGATTCGCCTGGAATGATGAAGGGCGAGGGAGCTTTAGACACAATTTCTTCCCACCGGTTGAATTTCCTTTAGTGGAACATGAAACCTGGGTAGAAAGAAGTATACCTATTCCTTGAGGGCAGTTGGAAGAGTTCTGCAAGATCATAAAGAAGAAGATTGATGCTGGCGTATATGAACCTTCCAACGCCTCATATAGGAGTAAATTCTTTGGTGTAGTAAAGAAGGATGGTAAAAGCATCTGTTTGGTACATGTGTTGGAACCCTTGAATGCATAACTATTGCCCATTCTGGAGTACCACCAGCTACGGATGAACTTGCAAATCACTTTGCGGGACGTGCCTGTGGTGTGAGCCTTGATTTATACTCTGGGTATGATCATCGAGATATCGCGGAAGGTTCCAGGGATTTTACTACATTTCAAACGCCTTTTGGGGCGTTGAGATTAGTAAAATTACCTCAGGGATGGACGAACTCGGTCCCTATCTTCCACGATGATGTGACATATATTGTAGAGGACGAGATTCCACATGTAACAATTCCTTACATCGACGACGTACCTATATGGGGGCCTAGTACAAGATATCAAGATAAAGATGGGACGTTTGAGACCATCCCTGAGAACAAGGGTATTCGACGATTTGTCTGGGAGCATCTCCAGAACGTGAACAGGATAGTTCAGGGTTTAAAATATTGTGGTGGGAGCTTTTCAGGCGCAAAGTCTATCATATGTTGGGATACTTTTCCCGTTGTGGGTCATATCTGTTCATATGAGGGAAGACGGCCTAGCGTGGATAGGATCGGTGTGATAATTCGCTGGGGCCCGTTAAAAGACGTCTCAGGAGTTAGACAGTTCTTGGGTACGATTGGGGTCCTCCGTATGTTTATAAAAGACTACGGGAAGTTATCTCAGCCTATAGCAAAGCTAGTTCGAGGAGATCAAGAGTTTGTGTGGGATAAAGAGCAAGAGGATGATGAAAAGGCTTAAACAAGCAATCACGGAAAGTCCTGCACTATGTCCCCTCAACTACGACATCGATACGGACATAGTCCTAGCTGTAGACACGTCATGGATGGCCGTGGGGCTTCAAATTTATCAGATGGACCTGATAGATAAGTTCAAACGACACTATGCGAAGTTTGCTTCCATAACTCTTAACCGGAGGGAATCGAGATTTTCTCAACCCTAACAGGAGTTATACGGACTAAAGAGAGCATTAGAAGCAATGCAATACTGGTTATTGGGGTGGCGAAGACTTGTAGTAGAGACGGATGCGCTCTACATCAAGGGCATGTTAAATAATCCAGGCATGGGTCCTAATGCTACGATAAATCGCTGGATTGAGCAAATCTTGATGTTCCACTTCAAATTGAAGCATGTGAAAGGAGCTACCTTTCCACCAGACGGCCTGTCTAGGAGAGAGCCCCAGCCAGGCGACGAAGTCTGGGAAAATAATGAAGATGGGTTAGATGAGAACCCGTCTCCAGAGAACCACGAGGAATGGGACTATGATGGCCAGCAACCGTTGGAATTTGATGAATTCAAGGACAATATTGACGTGAGAGGCGGCTACCTACAAGAAATGGTGGGCTCCACGGTCTCACTCGACGATTCGACGAGGATTTAGCAACTGCGATTGCTGAGGAACAAGAAGTTTGGTCCAAAATACACCATGCCTACGAAGCTGAAGGGCTAGTAGTGCCTCAGTATCTACAATCTACACTTCCGGGTGGAGAATTACTGTTACCAAGACCTGAGTTTAAGAACGATCCTGCAAAACGGGAGCCGTATCTAGAAAAACACAGGTCCGGTGCGGGAATTGCCCAGGACGAAAGACTAAAACTAGTGCGAGCTTGGCTCACAAATCCCTGGGAAAGACCCACTGGGATGGGTGGTAAAGAGTTCAAATGGTTCATGAGATATTGCAGATACTTCTTCCTGAGCAAAGATGGAAGGTTGTACCGAAAAGGAGAAGGTTCAACGCATAAACTTGTGGTCGAGAAGGAACACAGAATGTACATGTTACGTGCTTCTCATGATTCCTTGGGACATCGCGGGATATATGCAACCAAGTCTCTGATAGAACTGAGATTTTGGTGGCCAGAAATGGAACGAGACATCAATTGGTTTGTCAACACATGCCATACTTGTCAATTACGACAAAAGACTCTTGTAAAAATCCCACCTGTTCCAACCTTGACACCTAGCTTGTTCCAAAAGATTCATACAGATGTAATGATCATGGGCAAGGTATCAAATGGCCACCGGTACGCCGTCGCAGGTCGAGATTTGCTATCGCAATATGTAGAAGGAAGACCTCTACGCGATGAGAATGCCAAAGCGATAGGAAAGTTCCTTCTAGAAGATATAATCTGTAGATGGGGCTGTCCTAAATGGATTGTAACTGACAACGCAGCGCAATTTATAGCAGCGTTGAAATGGCTAAACGAGAAATATGGCATTCGTGGAATCCGGGTCTCGCCTTATAACTCGCAGGCAAATGGACCAGTTGAGAGAGGACATTGGGACATGCAGCAGACTATATGGAAAGCTACGGGAGGAGACGTTGCAAAATGGTATTGGTTCTTCCCTCAGATATTGCGGGCAGATCGAATTACTATAAGACGCGGATTAGGCTGTTCGCCTTATTTCGCTGTCTGTGGCGCCCATCCTGTTATTCCATTAGATGTTGAAGAAGCAACCTGGTTGGTTGAATATCCTGGTGAACCTATCAGCACGGCAGAGTTAATTGGTCTCAGAGCGAGAGCTCTGGCCAAACACTCGCTTCATGTCCAAGAAATGCGAATAAGGGTTAGTGGGAGAAGTGGAGGCTAGTCCGAAGATACGAGGAAGAGTGTGGGTCAACTATAGTTGATTACGACTTCAAACCTGGTGATCTGGTACTAGTGCGAAACACTTCAGTGGAAAAATTGTTAGACAGAAAAATGGAGCAACATTACATGGGGCCTATGGTCGTAGTACGACGCACCCCAGGCGGTTCATATCTCTGTTGTGAGATGAACGGGGCCATGTTCCACGGGAAGCTCGCAGCGTTCCGTGTTATACCTTTTGAGCAACGCCAAAAGATCGACATCCCTGATAATATCCTGGACTTAATTGATCTATCAGGCGAAGCTCTAGAAGAATTGGAAAAAGAGGACGATGATAAGCCGTGAAACGGACCATGGATGAAATAGCAAGGAATTTGCCGATTTCTGCCTTAATCACGTAGCACGCTGCTCCAAAGGATTAGCATAAGTCCTATATGGCTAATCAGGGCTTGATCGTGCATGAGGACCTTAATCAAGTCCGCCTGGGATGCATCAACTGGAAAGTTCATACTGGTTGACATCCATGATTAAGGGTTTAATTGCTAAGATTAAGCATCGCTGCTTAATCAAGGCATCGCGGGGCCCACAAATAACATGGCCAATATTAATCATCCTCTCTGATGATCTGGGGCACCACTGTGGGGTCTTGATTAGGCGTTCAAGTGCTTTGTTGTGCTTGATTTACAAACGGAGCCTTGCGCGACGGGTCAGGTGACTCGGGGTTTAGCAGTAGCCGGTTATTCCGACTGCAGCTGGACTTCGCTTATCAACTATCCGATCATTGTTGCCATCCTGATTTGGTTACTTGAACCGGGCCAGGACGGTAACTCGCATATCTCTACAACCACTTGGCGGTTTGGGCTGATTAAGGTACTGGCTTGAAGCCAGCACCTTCCTCTACCTAATACTGAAGTGAATGGGGGACACGAGGATAGAAGATGGGACTGTCAACACGATCGAACAAGAAACAGTCACACCGGACACACTCAAGCACTAAGGGGTCGATACACGAGGATCCTATATATTTACCTACACGTGATTAACTACGGACACCTTACTCATATACCAGCGAGTAGAATAATCATCGTGTTGTAAGCATAATTGTACAGTATATAAGGAGGAGGTTTTGGCATGGATAGACACTGAACTTTCTGTCCCTAAGAGCAGTAGCCTTTACCGGGTATTGCTTGATAAACGACGGAGATTCGGGACTTGTCATCCAGGACTGACTTCGTTAAGAAGTTTTATTTTGTTTGCACAAGTAACTAAATATCAATTGTTGGATCGGGATTTTGGGATTGGAAACGGTTAAGAAGCTAGAGAGAGCTTGTTAGGAACTGAGAACACGGCACCACACTACAGTAGCCTCGGAAGGCTTATTATTTGGGATTTGAGAACACGGCACCTTGATTAGGATTTGGGATTGTTGGCTCAAGCTTGTAAAGCTTTAATACTTGATTTGTTGGCTTAGGCGCTCGTTTGGCATTGCTCAAAGAGGTCTAAAACTCTAAATCAACCTTGCACTTCAGACTCGACCCTTAAACAGGCGTGTTCCTCGCAACCTTTGTTGGACTATCTGTGCTCCTTGAACCTTCTTAAAGCGTTCAAAAGACCCGTACTCGGCGGCACAGTCTAAACCATTTAAGGGGAAAGTAGTTAGGATTTGGTTAGTAGTTGTGTTTTTGCCTTAATCAAGCAAACTCGCATTCTGCTCGTTGGATCTTGATTAAACTAGTACTGCTGTTGTAGACACCGAGCAAGCATTTCAACGACAATAAAGAGAAAACCGGGAGCAAGGACTTGCAATTCCACAAAATTCGAGTAAAATCGAAGGAGGAGCTAGCAATCGCGGATGCCCGGGAAGACAATAAATCGGATACTGAGAGCTATGTCAGTAACAGCGACTCTGATTTAGACTTGGATGAAATCCGGAGGGACCATACGAACGATGAGCCGAGGTGTTCTAAGCGATCCAAGAAGTAAAAATAATGCGTGTCATTCAAAGAACTAGTAAAGACCGTATTAGGAGTTGGGCAAGTGAAAGTGATACAGGAAGGACTGTGTTACGGAGTTGGACGAAGTAGATAAGAACAAATTGCGGAAACTATAGGAGGCTCATTTGGCGGCAGAATTATTGATGCTCAGGAAGGGGCATTGACGATGGAAATGCCCGACCTCTTGGCAGAAATAGCAGGCCCTGGGAGGAGGACCAAAAGGCATTCCAGCATCCATGAAATAGACGTTGGAACCCGTGTCCGCCACCGGGGGCCAACTATCGTAAGCCCTGTTGAAGCGCCAATGTTGAGCCAAATTAATGACTCGGGCAAGGGATAAAATACCTAAGCTGAGGATGCGCCTGGGGTGCGCTGGTGTTGCACATCAAGGATCCGCGATAGGTCCTTGAGGAGGTACTCGCGATGCTCGAGGAGGTACCAGAGTTGGGCATTACTGAATCCGATCCTGCTCCGAATTTTGGATTCTTGGAGCCGGAGCGAACCAATGGAATCGGTGTCAGACTGGTTGGAACTGAGAACTTTATGAACCTCGGCGACGGTTTTCTGGACTGAGGGGCCATTAGTAGCGAGCTCTGCGGCTAAGAGATCAATGGCTGGGTCAGAATTAAGCAATCGCGATTGCTCAAAGGCATACCGGCGTATTGATCTACGGAATCCTCGTGGCATAGGAATGTTTACAGATACGCTTTTCGGCGGAGGGACTGGGAAGTCAGCTGTGACTGGTCCGGACGCTGATTCGGGGTCAGTGCGTGATAAAATAGCCATGGCCTTAATATAGGATGGCGCTGATTGGTCAAAGCCTTTCATACGAAGAAATGACAGGCGTACTGAAGTAGGACGTGTACTGGGAGTGGGAGTAACGGGGAATGCCTACTCACATTGTTGAGTAATTGGGCAAAATTCTTGAAAAACCCCTCATAGTTGGGTGGGCTTACAGAGGCGTGAGCATCGAGCGACTGAGTAGTATGGTGGCTATTCGAGGGGGTGCCTTCCTTGACCTGCATATTGGAAAAAGAGGCGCAGAGTTTGTCAATCGCGAGGATACACTGGGCCAGTGCCTCTAAATAAGAGACATACCCGTTCAGCATCGATTTGCATAGGGTCGTCGACCTCACCAGAGCCAGTCATGGGGAACTCGGAGTCATCGAAGACAGAGATGTCGTCAATATCTTCAACGACAGCCTTGGACTTCTTGGCTTTCTAAAGAAAAAGACGAAATATGTTAGATGTTGAGCAATCGCGATTGTTGAAAAATTCAACTTACCTTCCCTTTGGACTTCTTGGGCTTAACGGTGGTAGCAGCCTCAGCGGCCGCTTGCTCCTCAGCAGCAACGCGAGCATCCTCGAGCTCAGTACGATGAGCCTGCTGGGCAGCGATGGTGGCGGCGGACAGACCAATGTGATTCAACTCGCGTTCACTCTTGATACAGGAACAAAGGTCGAGAATAACGGGGTAACGACGACCGATAATTCCACCGGGACCCGTGGCAGTCTGGTGATACAAGTTCTTCATGTTGAAAAATACATCATAAAGGGACTTGTCGCGGGCAATAGCAGGAATCATCGTGCTAAAGCCCTCCTATGAGAAGACAGTCTCAGTATGGTTATTAGAACTTGAAAAACACCGACATACCAGCGCAACAGTCTTTTCATCGAGAAAAGCACGCTGTTTTACACGGTCAGGGTACCGAGTAGCGGTGACAGATTCACTGATAGCGAGGAGGCTGTCGACCATGGCCTTGGGCATAGTGGGAACGGAAGTGGAGACCATGTTTAATAAACGAGGGTAGTCGGCGAAGATGCTGGTATAAGGAGTGAAAGCGCAGGCAGCTTTATATAAATCGCGGATGCTATCCATTCGGGGATTATTGGCACTCTGAGTAATAATGTAACTGGGGACAGTTACAATTTATGAAAAGGGGAGATGGGACTTGGACGATGACAAAAAAATGAGACTCTGAACGATAACTACATGGATCGTTAGCCAAAATAGGCGAGACGAAGCGGTAGATCAAAGTAAGATCATTTAGTCATCGGATAAAGAACGCATCGCTAGCAAAATAGCCGGCTCGGTTAGCATCCATCTAAGCGACAGAGAGGCGCTAAGCGTTTCAGACCATGTAGGCATATGGGCCGGACCTTAGACAAACATGTTATCCGACGGAAATCACGATGAGGAAGCTTCCGCAGATGCTAAGATCGACGATTATGTATAAAAAGATGCTTAATTACGATTAAAGTAATCAGGAGCTAACGAAGTCTACACATGGTAGTAACGAAGGAAGGGTACGGCTACGAAGAGCTTACTCTAGGGCATGTTGGAAGATCAAATGATGAAGCCTGGACATCAAGTTTGATGGGAGGTTAAAGATCTTTTCCAGCTCATCGAAACCAGCCAGGGCGAGCGTTATGGGGATGGGTCGGATATATTCTACGATTCCCTGGGCAAAGAAAGAGCTGATAGGGATAAGAGCGGGGTCCCAGAGATGAAAAGCTGCGGCACAATCCAAGTAGAATTGAGCGACCCCGGCATCATGCTCTATCGCGATTGATCAGGGCGACCCCGAAATATCGGAACAAACGCGTACCGATGTCTGGGAGTAGAGTAGAGCGGATATCGCGGTATTGGGCCAAGCGTAGGCAGAAAGCCTCGCGATTGCGGAGTATGCAATGGTCTTGGTCATTTGGACAATACACGGGAAGCATGGGGCATTCCAGCGTATAAATGTGCACGATGAGGGATTTCCCAAGCAGGTGTCGCAAGGGTTCTCCTAGGGATGAGGAGTCAGGAATATCCGTAAACAGACAAGAAGTCCTAGTACCAGGCGTAACTGGAACAAAGTCTCCACATTTGGAGCTAAAGTGTCATAAATATTAGAGTAAGATGGCAAGGTTGGCCAGGAATCTTCAACAAGAAAGTGACGAAGAGGGTCATAGTCTGGAGCAAAGGGAGACATCGCCATCCTGAAAATCACAATCGCAGATGGGCTATTTATACTGGCTAGGATCGCTTGGGCGATTCTGCCCCAGTAAGATGGAACCATAACATGGGATGATGGGATATAACCGAGCCCTGGGCTGGATGGAACAATTATTTGAGCCTGATGTTGAAGGATTTTTCGGTTCACACAGACTTAGGAATCCCTCCAATATCAAAAGGAGAACAAAATTGTATTGGATTCACAGGAAGAGACACTTGTGAACGACTTGTACGGTAAAAAGTTCGTATTTTGGGCAATCACGATTGCCCCGCCCGGTCGTTGTTCCAGCCCAAACCACGTCACTTCGAGCCTGATGGTCCCGACTCGTCCTCTTCTGGCCAGTTCGAGCTCTCCACGGGAGGAGGAGTCGACTGTTGATTACGTGCAGCACGACGCGCGAGGATGTTGAGTAACTCTTGGAGTTCATCATTGGAGGTGGACTCGGTGTGGCGAGTGTCGCTGAGGAACGGGTACTGCATGATGGCAGTGCGGTAGTCGACGGTCATCTGCGCCTGGGAGTCGAGGAGGAGTTGACCCCAGAGTGGCTGAAGCTCATCGGGGATCTCGTCCATTCCGGGCAGCCCATCTGCACCCAGCGAAGCGGTCACCTTGCAAATCCAAGCTCCAACGCGATTGCTAGTCACTGCGAGGCAGGAGCTAGCGCGAAAGAGAGACTCATGAGCAAGCTCGTAGTCAACGCGGGTGGCGGACAAGTCGAAAAGAAGCTTGTTGCCACCTGTGAAGAAGTTAGTAAAAAGGCGTAATGACCGAGCGAGGACATACGCTGGTTCGAGGGGTGAGCATACGGCTCAATATGATTCGCAGCCTGAACATGCTCCGGGACGGTGAAGGTGTGTGTGCAATGGGAGAGGCGTCCCTTCTTGCAGTGGTCACACAGTGTTCCCGGTTTACCGTGCTCGCACTCGCGATTGCGGAAGACGCAGTTGGAGCATCCCGCATCGAACTAGGAAAGGGAAATCAGATAGTATACCAATCGCGATAGGTGGTACTCACCACGGTGGACTCGCTCCACTCTTTGGCGAGCGACTCAGCGGCAAGGCGAATGGTGTCCATAGTTGGGACAGGACGAGGTGGAACGTAGGCTGGGAGCTCGTCCTTCTTGGAGTTGCCTCGGGTCTTGCGCACGACAGCAGGGAAACGGGAGGAAGGCGCGGGCGTGCCAGACTTGGCCTTGCCCTTGCCCTTGGACGCACGAGTCTCGGTACGTTTATGCTTCCGCGGAAGCATAACATCCTCATCTTCGTTGTCCTCCCTCACCTCTTCCCCCTCGTTGTGCGCCTCCTCGGCGGGTGGAGTGGACGACTTGCGAGACGACCGCACGTGTATCATGGGCCGGCCCTGGGGGTCGGCGTTCTGGATTAATAAGGAATGAACGAAGGGGAAAGGGATGGAAAAGAACGTACCGTAACAGAAGTGGGTGGTGCAGAAGGCGCTTTTCCGCGAGTAGTTTTCCTGCCTCGCACGGTGGAGCGGTCAGGGCGGGGCTGGAAAATGGAAATAAGAATAAGAAAAATAAGCTAAAGAGGTACGAACACGGAGTACGGGAGCAGGCTCGTCGGCCGCAATAACTTCCGTGATTGCTCGCGCATCCTCGGGAGAGATCTCCTGTGGATCAACTTGCATCTCGGAAGGGGTTGGAGAAGAATGAGTATCCGCGGTTGCCTCTGGTTTCGAGGGGGAGCCCCGTGCAGAGCTGGGCCGCAGCCAGCGGATGTCGAAGCTCGCGGAACCAACCGCGGAAGGTCCAGTTGGTGTTAGAGGCGACACGGGCGTGGACAAGGGCGAGGGCTCGGGGGGAGTTGTGGGCCGGTAATGCGGGGAAGTAGAATCCGCGCGCGCACCACGAGCTGCGACGGTGGTGGGGTGTTCATCCTGTAGCCGCCGCCACCAATACCACATAGAATCGTAATCGGACATGTCCATAACTGGATATGGCTCCGATGACAGATCCTCGTGGGGAAGCCGCGGAATAATGAGAGAAGGCGTAAGAGTACAGTTGGCCTGAAGAATTGACAAAATCAGTTAAAAACCCATTACAAGTGGAAAATGGGGTGCTTGCATAATCAGGGGACTCTGGGAGGAGACAGTCCAACCAGGCAGGGCTGCGCATCTCGGAAGGCAGGGACGCGATGAGGGATCAGACAGAGTTGAAAATAATATGAGTAATGGTCGGGGAGAGACGCCCCGCGCAGAACTCGTCGGTCAGCAGTTCCTGGGCAAAAAGAGAATTAGCCTTGAGCAACCACGGATGAGACATTAGACTCACAAAATGGGATACGCGGGTGCTAGGGCTTTGTCAAGGAGCGAAACGGCCATTCGCGGCCCGTTGGCCTCGTGAATGCGGTTTCTGGCCATGAAATGCACCAGAACTCGCAGGTTGGGGCGAGCAATTCGCAAAAGGGTAGAATGATCCACGACGGAGAGGGGGTCGCGTAGCGGCTGATCCATTGGGAACTCCTCAGTCCCCGGGAAAAGCCAAATGGTGGACAAAGGAGGACACTAAGGCGGGGGTCAGAAGATGCAAGAGTTAATAAAAATAAAAATAAAAATAGGGCCACGCACGGTGTCCCAGGCTGGGGAAGTCGCGGGTTCATCAGCAGGGAGGAAAGCCGCCCACCCGCTCTGGACATGCGCAGGCACGATCTGGGAAACCGTGGAAACTAGTCTGAGGAGACCCGCCAAGACGATCCGTTGGGCTCAAAAGTGCGGGATGAACACATAGGAGCGCTGAATGGTTTCCTGAGTAATCACGGATGGTCGGACACGGTTCATCAATAACGAGTGCTTCAAAAGGGACTCATGAATACCGGAGCTGCACGGTCAAGGATCGTGGCCAGGTACATGGGGTCCGTGCGCAGAATACGTGCAGGGACTCACACGAAAGGCATAAGTCTGTAGATGGCAGGGTGTGAAAAGAAGTGGAACGGAGGCCACGAATTCCCTTCAGGTTGGACCCGGGAGGGGCCGCGCTCAGAAGAGGAGACAGTTAGGAGTGGTCGCCCAGGTGTTGGGACAACATCTGCGTCCGTTAGGCGGTACGGGGGCAATTGGTAGTCGATATTGCCAGTATCGTCCAGGAGGGTGTCGGTACCCACGGTGGAGTCGTTGGGGGTATTGAAGAATATGAAAGGGATGATTTCTTCAATCGATTGTGGAGGAGCGGACATGGCGGTTGAGAAAGAGTTGTTGTGAATATCAACATCGAGCATGTGCTGCGTTACGACATAGCGTGCGAGGTGCGGATAGTACAACAGGACTCCAGTTCTGCTACCACAAACAGAGACAAAAGCACGGTGGAAGATGTTGTTTTTCTAAGAAATGCAATCGCGGTTCCCCAAAAATAGGGATATTATTCCAATTTGCGGGGTGGACTATCGCGGGAAAATGGAAATAGGGGCTAAGACATCAATCGCGATCGTGTACGCTGTGAGACCATTGGTTTTGTCAGTTCCAAAGAGGATTCAGAACTCGTAACCTAAAAGGGATACTATTCTTGATCCTCGAGGGTTCGAAAGATCGAATGATGGGTCTTGACATGAGCGGATCACTTGATGACAAAATAAGATTTGTCATGTTCAGAAAAAGGTCACACAACGACCGGTTGAGTGGGGACACTCAATATTTATGAAAAGGGGAGATGACAGACCTGGTATTGGGGCACCCGGGCATTTATTCAAATCTGCTCGAGTTGCAACCTGCTATAATGTACTTCATTACATTACGACGTCATCTCACGAGGGCTATTGCTGGCCTGAGCAGTTAGCTAAAAGGGATATAATGTGTCTCAAACCATTAGACAGGCACTGGACAACAATCCTGGTAAAGGGTTGACGTGGGAAGTCGCTAATGGAGCAATCGCGGAAAGTGCCTAACCATCCTGGAAACGGATTGGGGCTACTGAACATCTCTGACCAAGGGCGTATTACGAGGGATTATCCATCTGAACCAGAGGGATCACTGTCGGGCATCATCTGACGTCTTCAGAACTGCCAAGGGAAGGTTGGACTTGGTTGATCTACCAGTTGACTAAGAAACCATACTTGGGTACTGGGAAGCGGCGGCTATCACAATTTTCAGACAAATCATTTAAGCAGTTCAAGGCGGAACCGTTTGAGCGGATGGTTACCAAGGAGGGTAACGAAGTGCTGACGAGGAGGTCGGCTAAAAGTTGACATATCAACAATATCCCATCACGATCGCCTTTAGAGTTGTGATCCGGATCCTCGGAATAGCCGACCACCTGTTTCGGTGTATCCGCATTCGATGGAAACTGGCAACTCTGGCAACCGACACACTCGTGACCAAGCACGTCTCCCCTAGCGTCTCAACACAACACAACATATTGCCAACTCCCGTTCCCTCGACCCGTTTCTGTTGCTTAAGTGAATGTTGGAAACAAGTCAAAAGGAGTTCCTTGACTTATTATTCGGCTGCATGTTTCCCTTACGGTTTTCAGGGTGAGACTTGCCAATGGGTGTTTCTAATTACTTAAAACGCCCACTCGTTTCTCTGTGGTTCGCCCAACAGCTACCAGGAACCAGTACTGTTGCATAGAAACAACAGTTTCAGCAATGGGCACGATCAGAAACACGCAAAATTATGTGTATATAACCATGGCCCAATTACTGGCTTATCAATGCAATGCGCACACTCCTTTCTATTTGATTCCGATATTGTTCACATCATGATCCTTACTCAATTATTTAATCGTAGTATATAAACCTTGTACATAGCTACTCTTGGCTTTAATCCAAGTCTTATGCCAGTTCTCTTGGCAGGCTGCCCTGAGGGCACGTGCAATTTTCCTCGAATTCCCCCCCCCAGTTTGCCTGTGGGCGTATTACGCACAGTTTGATACCCTATGACCATGGTGATAAAAATACATGTGAGAGAACATCTATATGGGAGCAAGTAACAGAGCACTGAAGTGGGAAGTCAGTAACTGAGAAACCAACACGTGTGCTAGAAGGACGGGCCTGAAAATCAAGCTCATCATGATTCAGCAAAACTGCAGATTTGTCATTTGTCTCGAGCAAGGCATAGATCTTCCATACATCGTAGTATGGAATTGAATCTTTGATGCATCTTCCACAATGGTGATCATTTGCATACTGCAATTGAATTTGATGCAGGTTGCTCTTTCTTCCCCATATCCCAGTGGCATCATTCAAACTTCAAACTTTTTCTGCGTGCCAGTGTGTGCGCACTGTGCACCCCAGGCTGTGCTGGAATACAATGTCACGGTATGTGCACCATCGACACTGGACAGCAGCAGACTTAGCCGAGTGGCTCAGTGGCCGAATGGGTCGCACCCCTACTATGTTGTCCAGCCATTTTTTACTACTAGTAGTACGAGATGCCCCAGCCACCTGTGTCACAGCCACCATTTGGTGGTACAAAACGGCTGGGCAACATACTAGGCCGATACAGAGCTCCGGTCGCAAGGCTCGAAATACCGAAGCCCTTCGGTTGGCTCGTTCCTCACTCTAAAGTGGATACAGATGCTAACCCCCCGATGCAAGGCTGATTCCTAGTCCCGTTACTCAGTTCCGAAAGCGCCTCAAAATTGAACTATGATCGGGTGTGCCCGCGATTCAAAACCCTAACCGGACGGCATTGACGCAAGGCTGATACAGAGCTCCGATCGCGAGCAAACATGTTGATCTGAATCAACACGCTGAAGGTGATCCAGTCGGAGGTCGGTCGGTCGTGAGTATGGAAACGTGGTCTAGGTAATGGCGTGCAAGGGTATGACAAAGATGGAATGGAGTTGGTTGAGCACCACTTTCCCCCAAATTCTCCCAAAATTCTCCCAAAATCTCCCGACTTCTCCCAACTTCTCCCAAAATCTCCCAACTTCTCCCAACGTCTCCCACTTTCTCCCATACCTTCTTGCACCGAAAATAATTCGAGGACAAGTTCTTTAAGCCAGTACTGTAGTTAAAGAAATTCCCATCCATCCTGGATGACTGCCGCCTCTATGTACTCCACAAGCTCATGGTCTACCTCCTCCATGTCCTCCCCGTCGATCTTGAGATTGACAGCGTGAGGAACCTCCTCCCAAGACCACAACTGCTGTGGGATATTTTCCCAGACCTCAGAGAATAAATGGAATACAATAGGGCCCTCGTGTGGCAAGCCAATGTAAAGGAAAGGATTGTTGCTCATAAAGTCAGAATACGTATTCAGTTCCGAATCCCGCTGCCAACTCGAATTATGTTCAACCAGATAAGTCAGACACCCTTCAGGCTCATAGACATGGTGTCCGAGGATGTGACTTTGAGGGCCTCAAACCATTAATGAAGCCCTCGCGCAAGACTGAGACACCTTGCAAGATTTTCTTTAAGCCACACATACCCTTAAAGAAAAAAGCCCGCGCTAGGCTCGTGTCAGGGAACCGTTGCATGTGAATGGAGATGAATGACAAAGATGGAATGGAGTTGGTTGAGCAAGCTCGGTTGACTCGTTCCTAGTCCCGCCATCTTTCTTTTTTCTTCCTTAAGCCACCCATGCCCTTAACAAAAAACCGTACTTCGTTCAGACTCTGGTTGCAAGGCTCAGAATACGAACCCCTTCGGTTGACTCGTTCCCCACAGGAACAGCACAACTCACTGGTCTGTTTCAGGGTCCGAAGCTCTGAAAACAAAGTCAGACAAACACAAACACAAGTGCAGTATAACAAGCAACTCATTGGGTAGCAGGAGTGGTAGAGTCCTGGTAGAGTGGCTGATAGATCTCTTGATGACTCTGAAACAGCAATGACATCATCACTGAGTCATAACTAAAATTAACACTCTGACTCATCCAATGTCACCCTGGCAACCCAAAAATAGAATAATATGTATAAGGAGGGGTTGCCAGAGTGCCTTTCACACTTTCCCCTCTCCTGCTATAATCCTATATCAGCTTAAACAAACTGGATGCCATTTTAACTGTTTTTCTTCCTTAAAGAACTGGATCCCATCAGCTCAAACAACTGGATCCCACCTATTTCTTTAAGTGTTTTTCCAGCTTACAGCTCTTTGCGGTACAACAGGCACCGTCTGCTTTTTTCTGTTTTGGCAAGTTTTCACGAGAACAGCTGCCCTGAGCTCAATTATCAACTGTTTCCCCTCAAAATAGGCTCATTCGATTCATATTCAAAATCCACAGCGAATGAAATGCCGGTATTTTGATCCTTTTACATAATGAAATTTATTCCGGAAAAACTTGGTCCCGAGTCGGACATATGTAACACTCGGAATACTGCCCCGATTGGCCTAGTTTTTGGATATGCTATACATCCGATGCGGCCCTAGCCAATGTGGGTGTTTACAGAGCTTAATATACTCAAACTTCCATTAACAGCTCCACTTATGGCAGTGTCTGGATCTCTACTTTGCTAAAGTGTGCGCTAGATCACAATCACTCAGCATGTGACATAAATAAACACGCTGTTGTCTATGGCTGCATAAGATGTATAGCATATCCAAAAACTAGACCAATCGGGACAGTATTCCGGGTGTTACATATGTCCGACTCAAAACCAAGTTTTTCTAGAAGAAATTTCATTATGTCAAAGGATCAAAAATACCGGTATTTCATTTGCTGTGGATTTTGAATACGAATCAAATGAGCCTATTTTGAGGGGAAACAGTTGAGAATGAGCTCAGGGCAGCTGTTCTTGTGAAAACTTGCCAAAACAGAAAAAAACAGACCTCGCCTGTTGTACCGCAAAGAGCTGTAAAGAACCAGCTTTGTGATTCATTTCTTTAACTGGTGCTCCAGCTTAAAGAACTGGATGCCACCTAGGTTCCTAACTATTAAAAAACTGGATCATATCAGCTCAAACACCTGTTGTCAAGCTACAGATCATCCAGTTGCAGTACAATACATGTCCTTTCTTTAAGCACAATACACTCTTAAAGAAGTGGTCTTTCCAGTCTGACCCAGTCCAATATCATTTTCCAGTGCACCCCCACTTTCCAACACCACTTTCCTTCTTTACACCACTTTCCATTTTCTTTACACCACTTTCCTTCTTTGCACCAGTTTCCAATTTCTTTACACCACTTTCCAATTTCTTTAAGCCACTTTACACCAGTTTCCCACTTTGTTAAGCCACTTGACACCAGTTTCCCACTTCTTTAAGCCGCTTGACACCTAGTTTCCCTCTTTACACGGTATTTGCGGCCTGGGCCAATATCCGCTGGGCATCGCGCGTTGCTTTTGTGTTTTTGCTAGGAATGTCCCCAGCATCAAACTCGTTGGGGTCCATAGCAACTTGCATTGCGTTTTCCCAAACAGGATCAAACTCGTCCTCTCCTTCTTCATCCACATTGATACCGGAATCCCTTGCGACTGTCAGCAGCGCTGCCAGTCTCTTCCCTCGCCTGGCTGCATAGTCGAACTTTGCATCCCGGGCCTGAAACGGAAGCTGCATATTGAGAGAGATTCGGAGGTGATCAGACGACATCGTGGGTTTGAATGTGTTGAACGCATCTTCCCAGCCAAGCTCGGCTGCTTTTACAGGCGATGACTTGTCATTTGACCAGGGTTTGAATAGTATCAACATCACAACTGCATGCTTCAGCCTGTCTTCATCAGTGTCGTTACGCGGAACTCGATAACCCGTTAGTACAGGGACGACAGGTGAGTCCCTTTGTTTGAGACAGTGGGTGGTGTACTCGGGATGGCCAGGCTTGAATGGCAAGTAGACTTTCTTCTGTGTCTTGGAGGAAGGTTTTTTTTCCTTAACGTAGTTTCTCATGATATCCCAGGTACACGTTGACTGAAGCTCGTAAGGGCGATAGAACATATCATTGAAGAATTTTGAAAATCGCTTCTCTTCAGATGAGTTTTCTGAAAGTTCCTGCTCGAGTGTCCCAGGTGAGAGTATAATGATCGCATCATCCTCGTCTTCTGGAATGACTAGTTGTTGAGTGCCATCAGGTTCCTCGGTTTCCTCTCCATCGACTTCACGGACAGGTATCTGACTTGTAAAAACATTGCGGGCAATATCTCACAAAAGAGAAGACCACCAATACTCCAGATATTCGTCAGCGGTGTAGCAGTTCTTCCGGCCTAATAAGAAAGCCGCTGTCTGCTGACCGGTAAGTTCCCAGTTTTCCCACTAGCGAATTTGTTGTCTTGACCATCATCAGTCGACTTGTCTCGGAAGCGTCAGCGTTGCCATCCAAGTCTGTGGGAGGGTTGTCACGCAAGCTTTTTATTGAAGCGCAAAGTGCCGAAAAGACAATCGAGGTATCGAGTTGCAGTTTTGTTGTATAATTCATCATATACTCAATCATAGCCATGGTTGTAGTGCCCGAAGAGATTTGCTTGAGGTCCGTGTTGCAGCCGAGGGCCAAGGTAATTGTCGGATTGTGGCCATTCAGGTGTCCGTTCTCACATCGTATTTGCAGGTCGCCATCCTCATCAAAATGAGTCTCTGCAACAAGTGGTCGAGGGAGCTCGAAACGACAGTCCTTGTCCGGATCCACCAGAGATTTAATTCGGCGTGGTATGTGCTTGAAACAAGTTGCGTTATGCTCGTGAACAAGGCCAGTGTTCTCACACAAGTCCCGATGCCGTTGATCTCTGGTTTGCGCGTAGTCTGCCGAGTTGGGATCTAGCGGACGGCTCAAGACAGGCAACTGCTTGGGCATACCCTCGGAAGCGGTATACGGCATGGTATCCTTGGGGAAACTCTGGCAGATGATGTCGTCGTACCACGCCGTGAGTTTCCGTTTAAATTCGGGGTTGGCATTCATACGTTCTTTCATATCCAGTGGAGAACAATACAGCCCTCTCAACCATATCAGAAGGTGGATGTGCAAAGAGCCTCGAACCTGGGCCTCAACTACTGCATACCAGCCTAGAGCCTCTCCAAGAACTCCCATCTTTGAAGCTCGCTTCGTGCCCGGAATAATTTCGAAAATTTCGTGATGATGAGGTGAAAGAACTCTGCTCCTGCAACTGGGTTTTTAGCTAATGTCTTCGCGCGAGCGCCTCCCTCCTGATCCGCTCTATCAAGACAATCAAATATCTGGTCCAAGTTGATGTCCCTGCCGGCCAGAACCTGGGCCACGGGATTATGAGCATCCGCAAGATTCACAGTTGCAAAGACATGCGGTAAGCCATCGCAAATTATCTTGCTTTTACACTCCTGCTTCATCTTGTTCACGTCCCCAACAGAACCAGGTATATGATCAGAAACATAGCTCAGATACTTCATCAACTGGTTTGCGGCTTTCTCGCCCTCAGACTCTGGCTTGGCAAATGGGTTACCCTCAAGCTTCACCCGATAGCTCTCCACTGATACGTCGTCCACTTTTAACATCAAGTCTTGAATTAACGGGAACCAAGATCGATTCACTGCAAGACGAGATTTGAATGAAGACTGGCGACGCTGAATGATGTTGGCCATCACAAAAAGGAAAGATTTGTGAACCTGGAATCGTTTATCGGCAATAGTGATCAGGTGCTCAACATGAGGTACAGTATCCACTTGTCGAAAGCCGTCCTCAGTTGACAATCTAACATTGTTGTTGTCAATCATGCCCACACCATATGGGAAAAGTGTTGGCCACAATAGTCCAAACACTCGCGGATTTCGCGATGTATGCAACGGAGTGCTTCCTGATGGAAATTTCACAAATTCGGTGTCTTGTTTTTTCAGCCTCTGAAGAGCCTCCAGCTTTCGTTGCTTATAGGTTGATTGAAGGCTATCCGCGTCGACAAGTGTAGAAGATGTAGTGATGTTCTTGGTTTGGTTTGAAACCAAGAAACCAGCAAACCAAAACCGTGGTTTGTTGAAACCAAACCAAACCAAGGTCATGGTTTGATGCTGGTTTTGGTTTTGGTTTGAAGCCTGTGAAACCAAAACCAATGGTTTGAACCATGGTTTCCAGCTTATAAAATTTTCCGGTAGTATTTGGACTAAACCAGGTATTTAGTTCATTCTTCTCCCACTACAGATACATTTACCTGCCCAACTTGCACATGCTGAAGTACTTTGGTAGCTTGCGTGACTTAAGCCGTAGAATTAACTGATGCAGCTGATGTCGGCTGATCGGCTTATCGCCCCGAACCTCGGTCAACCACAAACATGACCTGCAAATGGGAAGTGACCAGGCTGCAGAGTTGCGAGATCAAGATTCTAGCCTGATCCAGTCAGAAATCCTTTACAATATGGGCCTGGACCTCTTGATGGCAGAAAGGTGGACAAACCATGGTTTAAACCAAAACCAAACCAAACCAAACCATGCTTCATGGTTTGAAAACCAAACCAAACCAGAACATCACTAAGAAGATGTGAGCTCCAATGGATCCGATGAAGTGAACAGCTCAGCATTTGCCTCCTCAGAGTAGCTTGTGCTGCTGTTACTAGTGTACGATGAACCTTGATTGTTGGCGGAATTGGTACGCAGAAATTTCTTCGTTGCAAGTGGGCAGTCATACACCGGATACTCCTCCAGATTTGCAAGTACATCATTCTTTTCGAGATCCGTGTGCAAAGGGTTGTGTTCGATCAACCAGAATAAAGCCTTTCTAATTTTTTCACGGCGCACCAGGAGCGGCGACCTCTTCAGAAACTCGTGGGTTACTTCAGTGTCCGGTGAGCCCACAAGGATTACGCAAATTTCGTCTCGGAGCTTAAAGAGGGGAAGGGGCATAGCACTCACGAACGAACTAGTATCCTGTGGCAAGATGCAAACATTTCCGCGTGCTGCAAGCTGACCACCAGGTCCGAGATAGATTTTATACATGCACTTTGTGGCACGCGCACGGGCAATACATTGTTCTTCCAAGAAGGTTAAACCCGTCAGCTCTTCAGGAACATCGCCGATCCAAAGACCGTTGGCATAGCTGCGCACTGGAAGTGTTTTGAACTTGTTGTTGCTGACAGATAGGTTGCAGAGGTGACAGAAAACGTAATTGTTATCGTGAATTAGAGACACACGCCTGAAAGATTCAATGCAAGGCTGGGAGGATGTCTTACGTAGTCTGTTCACTGCTCGGCTTAGCAGTGATATGTCAAGAACATCGACCGATTTCATCACAACCGAGGCAGCCAATTCGAGTTTACCACAGAAAGAGCACTCATACCGCTTGAGCGCGCTGTTGCTGGTACTCTCGCGAAATTCTCGAACAATCTGGTCTTTCTCCTCCTGTGAAAGGATGACAGGAAATGGGGTATCGGGAGCATAACCCTCAAATGAATTTCGCGGTTGCTTTGCTGCACGAGGTGCTTCGGTGGCCAGCACTGGCTTCTGTTTGAGGTTAAGTACGAGGGTGTATTCCTGATATTCGGTGTTGTTAAGTGCACGGTCCGGTGATATTCCAGCGCAGATGGCTTCAGAGCTCTTGATGAGACAAGCTTGTGTGCACCGGTGAGACAAGAAATCCGCTCGCAAGGTCGCAACATCTTTCAATTTTCGGTATTCAGCACGCTTTGACATACCAACATGACGGCTAACCATAGCCCTCAGGGAAGTGAGATTGGATTTGGCATTGACAACTAGGAAGTCGATGACAGCCTTTTTGTCTGCCAAACCAAGTTGTACAAACGAATCTTCAGTGGACATTGAATGCGCTGATGAGCCGTCATGATACGTTGGACGAGCTGTGAGACCAGCACCATTGTACGTTGAGCCAGCTGTCGAAACAGCACCGTTGTACATTGGACCAGCCGCCAAAGCAGCAGTATGTTCATGCAATAACGATCTTTCTAATTGGTGCCGTTGATACGCTCCAAGAGAACGTGGGTGTGCGAGGTGGTCGAGCAGGTCCAGGTCTCGCAGGAAGGTGAGGTGGAATATAAAATATATGTGAGGTGGTGAGGGGCACTGTGAACGACGAGGGACACGGGGAACAAGATCAACAGGCAACGACGGAGGCCTGCGACGATAGGACACTAGTGCATGCAAAACTGGGGCGGGACAATGCTCTGTATTATTTTTTTAAGTAAAGGACATGCAAAATATGTATAGTAGAAAAAGTAATATAAACAAAGAGGGATGAGTCCCTGGAACCAGTGCGTATCTCGAATACTCCGTACAATAATGCTGAAAGTGACTGAGCCTGAACATTCTTACTGTACAATAAGTTGAATATGTTGCCAGGAGCAAGAATGTCAAGGGTACGATGGAAACGCGTGAACATGCCAGATGATTTGATGCAGGGAGAATGTCGCGTGGAAATTCCGTGTCGAGGGATAATTAGAACGCGTCGGGTGTACTTCGGAAGTAACCGAGCGTAATTGACAGGTTCGGCGATCAACGAGCAGCGCTGCTCATCACCGTTCATCGAACAATTTCATTTCAAATAGGTGCCGTTCAGCGAACGGTTGTTGTACATTGGACAGGTTGAACGAATGAACGGGATGAACAGCATGAACATTGAATGGATGAACAGAGCTCCCTGCTGACGCTGGAGAATTGCGCACTAAGAGCTCAATGATCAGCAAGGCATAATGATGATTGAGAGATTCATACCAGCTGCATTCGCAATAGGGATAGGGTTGTCTGACCCGTCCGCGGGAACCACTGCTTCTCGTACGGCGTGAGATGGCATGTACATGGCGGAGAACCTGGACGCACCGTGCCGAAATGCATGTGGGAGCTGATTCAACTCAGGGATTGCCGAGTGATGCACCAGGTGTTCTGTGATACATAAGAGTCGTTCGAGCGACGGATACAAATGAAATACCAAGTTGAATGACCCCAGAGGAGAGATTAAGGCGAGCAGCAGGGAAGTTTACTTGGCAATAGCGCATCCAGTCTCGACCAAGTACAAGATCAACGGGCAGCGAGGAGGAAACAGGGAGTAGGATTTACATAGAGAAAGTGGAGCAGTGCTCGACACTGGGGATAGTAAGAATGCCTGAGGCACCGGCGTGGGTAGTTTTTATTCCGGTTTGGAGCACCCAATCCAATGATAGCTAGAGGTCTCTTCATTGGCATCGAACATTGTGGAAAGCGGGAGGTCGTCGAGTGTTGCAGACATGGTGGGGGAAGACAAAGTGTTGATGGATTGAATTGGGAATTCGGAATCGTTACACCGGACACGGATAATTTTTTGATAGCCTATTTGGTGTCCGATCGACACTGTATTCTGTATTTCCTTATTGCTGGTCTCGATCGATGTAGCAACCATTTCCCGAACGATCGCTCTGTCTGTTCCCACTGCTGTCGTCTTATCTGCAACATGGCACACTAAGCTTGATGCGGAACTTCTTGCCTTTTAGCTTCAAAAACTCCCCCACAGTTGAAGTTGGACTCAATTAACTGCCCGGGAGTGCCACTCGTGAAACCCGTTTCCAAGTTTTGATGTTGATTAACCGTTCTTTAACGAAATGGCTCCTCGGCTGTGCTATTTCTCCATATGTCCGTACTCCTTTCGTCTTCATCTGCTCGCACTCTGCTTTTAACCCCATTAACCGGTCTTAAGTACCGCAGTCCGCAGATGGACGCAGCTTCTCGCAGCAAGATTCTCACTGTGCCGCGGTTATTAATTATTAACCGTTCTCTAACGATTACCTTCGCGATTCTTTGTACTTCTTTGGTTTCATCCGCATATGGGTTAACCCCTCCTGTTCTTCTCGGTTCCTCCGCCGCATTTCAACACTCAAAAAACCCACCACGGCAGTCCAACGTCTTGATCTTGCTCCTTTGCCATTAATATTCTCACCATGTCCGAAATTGACAGTCCTCCAACTGCGCCGCAATGGTAAAAGCTGTTGAGTCTAATCCATTCCGAGGTTCTTTAGATGAACAGCCGGGTCTCATGATTGAACAGCTTTAATACACAGCCCATTGACGTTTCTCACCTCGCCGGATGCCCCTGCTGTATAAATCCATGCCCGACTGCAGCCTTCTGCGCCTCATTTGATCCCAATGCCTTTCCTCTGTCGTACCCTTTCTAGGATCGTCTGCTGATCTGGTTCTATGCACCTGCCGTTGAAGATTCCTCTGTCGCACTGAAGGCGGGGAATTCGAGCTGCTATCTTTCTCTGGGTCTAGATACACTGCACACAAACCGAACCCTCAAGAACATTCAAAATCTCATTTTGAGGTCTGCAATTTCTTTGACGGCTCATTCTCGATGGACCGATTGAACTGCCGGACTCAAATTGCTGTACATATTACAACCTCTTCCCCCCAGCGGGGCTGGCTGCTGTCCTCATCGCCAGCACTTGGATTAATTTATTGTGCACGACCCATTTCTCATTGGTGCCGGTGGTTCACTCAAACATATTCTAACCGTCTCACAATGATCACTGCTCCTGGCACTGAGTTCTGATGAGGATCATTTGCTATGTGCGCAGGTTCAAATATTTCATCTCCATTAACATCTAACTGCTGGCAGTTCGTCCCACCACGGTTGCCATATGTGAAGGACATGTGCATATCAACCCGTTTCTGCTTGCTTCCTTCCAGTCTTTCCTCAAGTCTTCCGTGAGACTCAATCCTTTCCGCAGTCAAGCACGGATCATCTACTTTGGTGGAGTCGGTATGAAACTGGAATTGTCAACATGGCTACTTGGCGTGCATCTAATTAATGGTGTTGGATTTTTTGCTGTGTTGTACGCAAGTCTTTACTCTACTCCAAATTCTACAGTGTCATCCGGGGCATGTTCCGGGCTGGGGTTTCTTCTCTGCGTTGTGGATTTTTGCTGAAGGAAATGCGAGCCGTGCCTGAATTCCGGTCGACTGCGGTCAACGAACGTAAGTCGGATCAATATAAAGCGGACACTCATTTTTTTTTGTTCTTCTGTCCTTATTCTTCTATTATTCGATTTCTACCGTGTTCGCTTTCTCAGGTTCTCTAGGGATTACATCTCTTGGCCCCATCAAATTTGCGACCTTTTCCTGCATGCACGAGCATCGGATTTGCCCTTTTCAGCCTCCTTTTCTCGGCTCATGCATTTTTTGGTGTACCTCACAGGCAAATACTGTTTTTTTTGGTTGGCTGTTCGGTACATCTCCGGAGCGAAGCGGAGGCACATCTTGTACTGATTGATTGATTGATCACCGACCAATCGCTCTGTGAGGCTGTGCATGTCTTGCGCACGCAGGACTTCGGATACATCCGACGGCAATGATCGCCGATTGATCGCTCGTCAAAAGGGGTTCATGTGGCGATTGAATATAGGACTAAGCCACGAGATGCCCCCAACCACATCATAGTGCAAAGAACTGGCAGCTCCAGGCCATGATCACACAAAAGTGAGTTTCCGAGCGTATACTGTGTCTATTTACCACCGGAATAGCACCAGAACACAAAAACACTGTGCACGGGGAATGCCAGCATCAAACTCAATTCAACTCGAGTCTGAACTTGACCAAACTCGGACGAACGGACATCCTCAAGGACAAGCGACAGC
Organism: Mycena albidolilacea; assembly: GCA_029282495.1. Taxonomy (NCBI): domain Eukaryota; kingdom Fungi; phylum Basidiomycota; class Agaricomycetes; order Agaricales; family Mycenaceae; genus Mycena; species Mycena albidolilacea. The sequence goes on along the minus strand of JARIHO010000057.1, from coordinate 197,879 downwards.
ATGAGCCTGGAGACAAGTGAGATGCGAGAAACTGGAATGAGGGGGGAAGGGTAGGTAAGGGGGTAAGGTCATCGTGGGGCATCACTAATCACGTTTACGCATCTGGCACCCGGTGACTGTACTGAATTACGCAAAATGTATTTGTTCCTTGTTTACTGATTGGACCCAAACGCGAGCATGGCTGGGGAGCCTAACCTAAAGGTTACGCAATGACAGACCTGATTGAACACCTGGCAACCCCGCCATTCCAAGGGTTGTCTGAATCTAGAATAACTGTTGGCCGTAAGCCCTGGCCAATTTGGAACCATTTCTGGCCAATTTCGAGCCTAGGGCCGCCGCTCGTTACGGCTCGACGGCACCCGTCGAACGGGTGCCGTCCCCGTCCCGTCGGAGATTTTGGAGCTCCCTCCACGGCCCGTCAAACAACGGCCGTGACGGCCGTTCGACAGGTGATTTGAATGTGGTTTTAAACTGACCATTTGAGCGGGAATTTCCGGTTTAAACAGTTGAATGCTTTGAAACCTACCTCATTTAGTTCAAATATTTCCCTTCTCCCAGATCTGTTGACCAGAAATCGGTGTTGCATGGCTATTGTTGTGATCATCGGCAATGGCCGAACATAATTGCCGAGGTTCAACACGCCAGAAGCTTGCACCAAGACCGAAGAACAGCGGGGGTGAGAATTAGTCTCTTATAAACAGACGCCATAACAATACTAACCTTGTACCTCGGTTTGTTATAGTCTGTCAGTAAGGTCGATCGAATGATCGCTGGTGTCGCTATTATATAATCACAAAAAATCTTCCACTGTAGCAGGGACACAGTGACGCGTATCTTCATCTCTTACCTCAAGATCTAGGTTTAAAGACAGGAAGTAAGTAATTCTTCCTGCCAGTAGTTAGGTGGAAGGCTGGAGAAGCGTGATGCCGCATTTTGATGGCCCGGCACGCGGGAACAGCCGAGATACTGATACTCGTGAAAAGAAGAGCACAAGCGCTGTTTGGAGAGCGAAGATCAGGTGAAAATGAGCCTTGAAGAAACTTTCCCACTTGAAGTTTGTGATTAGAGCTGCTGGAAGGCTCAGTGGTGGTACTATATCGTGCCGGGAATCTGGCCACCTAAGGGTTTTCGACCTGTCCTCGCCTTAATACAGGCTTTTTCTGGGCTTCGCCTTGACCCATGCGATAGGCGCGCATCCTGGGAAGATATTGAGCATATTCCCAGAATTTTTCGCCCTGATATGAGCACGATGCAAATATACTTGTTCGGGACTTCCCAAAAGGGGAAATGATGCCGAAGCTGGCCACCACGAATGCGCCATTATTACGGGCCATTACGCGCCTGCGATCTTGACTATGATGCATAAGGGGTTCATCCAATGAATTCTGGTCACAGTCATTGAGCATTGAAGGGTGTGAACCTGTGGTAACGACATAGTTTATGACCCCAATTGGAGCTTGGAAGGCCTCCCGAGATCTAAACGACGCTGGGGCATCAGTGATAGGGCATGGTTGGCCAAAATAAGCTTTGGGGAGGTTCATTGGAAGTTAATGAACATACCTGACCACATAAATTCACGTCTGAAGGGGTCTGCGGAGAACCCGGCATTTGATCTTTTTTCCGGGGTGAAAAGTGTTCTTTTATACCTTTTTCCCCCACGAAGCATGACAGTGATCGATTGGCAGAGTGTGTAGTCTGCTATATTGAATTTTGACCTGATATAATGCCCTGGACAAAACTCTAAGAGTGTCTTCTGGACGAGCGCTTCGGTATCTTGAGTTGAAGATGGAGATTGGTAAGTCAGAGCAGCAATCATAACCGGCAGACTGGTACGTGCCTGCGGCCATTTAAGGCGTGGACCGGACGTCTATGACAGAGCCCAACGTTGGGAGAAAATTTAGAGTGCTCAATCTCGCGAATTGGTGAGGAATTGGACGAGAAAGAGACGAAATAGTTTGCGCAGAGTTAACTAAACTGATTTTCTCACCCTCCGACGGGGATCAACCCGGGCACAGCTCTTCATCAACTCATCACTTTTGGTTGAAAATCGGTCTCAAGGTGCGCAATGGGTCACATTCCATCACGGAAGCACAAGGGGAAAGTATCATTGAGTCTGAGCCCTTGTATTTCATATCTGGCCAGCTTCCTAGTGTGGCCAGCTTCCCAGCGCAATATAGTAGGGAAGAGTTCAAACTCCGATGATTATATAATAACGACGCCACCACTACACGATCGCGCGCTTCACTACAGACTAGGTGAAAATGTAACTAGTCAATTGAAGACATTGAAGACATTCTATACCCATATGTGAGTCGAGATGGGGTCAAAATCGCGAGTTGAATTGGAACCCAACCAGTTACCGTAATCACGCCCGTCACGGCCGTCCCGTTGCCCGAGGTTTCAGGATGCGGAAAATGGCCGTCAAATCGACGGCCGTTGCCGTCACGGTAACGGGCGGCAGCCCTATTCGAGCCCTGGAAAGACCGATTTTTCCAAAGTTCGAAGTTCGAATTTTTGGGTCACACATCACAGCCAATGAGAATTGAATGTAATAGTACAGTACTTCGCTACTCCAGCGCCACGGTTTGGAATATCCGGACTCCAAGCCTTCGGTGTCCCCAGGACGACCTTCAACGAGAATTCACCTAACGAAAACTGAAGCTCGACCTCTGAAAATTGCTACAGGGCTCAGCAGTCAGAGAAGAGTGGAAGCCCAGCTCAGTGTCCAACATAAGTGCCCAGAACACATACTGTACCTTAATTGCGGCAGTTCAACGAAGTCTCGCTTGCGGACGAGCATTAGGAGAACCATATTGATTTTGATGGCTATGAGCTAAAGTCTCCAACTTAGAGGACAGAAAGAACGAGGTGAGTGAAGTATTCACTGGACTGAATGCAATGCGTGGCGAAATGTACCTTGAGATTTGGGACTTGCGCGATTGAAGCTGCGATCGCCCAGGTTTCGCTGGGTTTCGCTGTGTAGTCCGTGAAGTACTCGGAGCAGGGAACGAAACGAAAATATTACACACCAAGGCGGTGTCCTTGCAGTGCCAATCCTGATTGAATAGGTCGGCCCGCACTCGAGCCGAGTATCGAACGTTGAGCTGGGAGTCTGGGAGGATTGAACCGGATGTGGAAAAAAATCTTTCATTCCAGTGAGGAGGGGTGAAACGAACTCAAGCTTTTGGTTGACTGATGGTGAGGTGGTTTAAGGTACAGCTTTCTTGTAACCCTAACCTCCTTGGAACTGGCCATGACGTCTTGCATGTTGACTTTGATCGCAGAAGCCGATGCTGCCTGGTGAAAGGAGGAGGATATTGATGGCTTCAAGAAGAAGACATGATAAGCGACATGAATTGAGCGTGAATCGAAAATTCGGCATTAGCCTAAGCCAACTGGAGCAGTTTTTATACGGGCTTTACTTCAGTCCCAGGAAGATTGCAGGTAGCTTCGACGCTACAATACAGTGTAGGCGAAGTACGTAGATTAAGGTGAGGAGATGACAGATACAAAGATGGAGTGCGAATGAATGAACAAACGAGTTGGGACGAGGTGGAGATCAACGATTCGGAGAGATATACCCGGAAAGATTCACAAAGGACGACGAAGAAAACCCAGAAAACCCCACACACTCAACACCATACGACCCGCCGTGGTAGACACAGTTTACCTCAATCTTGTATTAGATGGAGCCGCTGTACAAAAATGTAAACATGTAAACAAACGAACGAGGCACACCTTCGTTGAATAGTTTATATACTTGAACGAGATTGAAATTTGACGTTGCACCTAACACCAACTCAGTTATCATTCAAATCGAGGATAAAATAGTCACCTCGTAGTATTACCTTGCTCTTTTAACTTCCAGCTTGGCTCTGACAGCGGCCGACGAAGAGATCTGGGAAGATTAAATACACACCCAAGTATTATAAAACCAAGTTACGCACCGCAAATTCGGCCAAACGCCCGGGTTAAACTTGGTATGAACCTCTACATGCGTTCAGTCGGTGTTGAGGCGTTGAGGTGGCTGGAGGAACGGTCCGGCAAGTCTTGATCCGATTCAAACTAAGTAAAATGTCGAAGGGGGAAATTTTGAAAAAAATACCCCCCAGCGAGGGCGTCGGAACCAAAATTGGCTGACAGTTTGAATGCCAAAGCGCACTTGGAGTCGATGGGACCGTGTTTGAGTGAAAATTGAATTTCGGCGTATTATCGAGCTCGACTCGAGGTTGGGTGCTAATCCGCAATTCAAGTTGGTCTGTGAAGCGTTTATAACTGTCAAGGCGAATACACGAGGCAGGAAACAAAAAACGGGGCTTGAAGCGAGGTATATTGAGGATGTCTTCGTCGAGTCGTCGAGGCGAAAGCAAAAACGGACAAGAGTGTGCTTCGTTCGAAGGCCACAGGATAGTTCAAGTCGATTGAGGGTGTGAGTTTGGGGAAGCTCAGTGAGGGCGGTCGGCCAGAGTAACAATTTTGGGTCGGGGCATCGCTGAGGTTAACTCAACAATAGTTTGGGAAGGCTGTTGGTACTAGTGCTCGTTAAGCATACAAGGCAAGAGCACACACTTGCAGGAAACGACGACGGGAATGGATAGGTTGCACCAGAAAGGTGGTTTTGGCCGACTATTCGATCGCGGCGAAGTCCGAGTACAAGATTTGAGTCTGAAGTAGAAGCGGAAATTATGTTTGAAGCTGAAGTGGATTGAAGGACTGGTGTAGGTCAGTGAAAACCCCTTCCCGAGTCTCAGAAACGGAGTGGCCTATTCAGAGTCTTCAAAAACGGACCGTCCTGTTCCGTAACCTAGTTTTTTAGAGCAAAAAAATACATGTTGTCGTCGATTTCATTGCCCTCCCCAGTGCTTTTTTAGTCCTCCTGCCAACGGATTTTTGTTGACGCAATGGGTCCCCTGGGTCTCAGCGGGTAATACAGTAGGATATTGGGACGGACGCAGTCCTAGATATTTTCCCCCACACCTCGGGTGAATGTGAGTCGGTCGCCTATTGCACGGATTAAATTCGAACCAGTCCGAGCGTGTCTAGTCGGGCCAAAGGCGCTAACGAAATGAATCATAGGCTTGTATCCATCGAGACAATCCATTCTGGATCATGTTATCCCTACGGGGAGGCTCGAGGCAATTGGTTGAATACGTTACGGAAATGGTACCGCACGACAATTAACGCAATCCAAATACGTAGGATCCTCCGCTAGTATTTTAATGTAACCCGAGTGCAATCTGGCACTGGCATACTATAGCATACGCGTTGCAGGCCGCGGGCGTTGCAATCCATATACGAACTACACGACACCATCACGTTCCGTGCTTCACCTAACCGGGTTTGAATATCCATATATTCGAATCACCACAATTTTATTTACCCTTGAATATCATTTCGCAAGAGAGAGCAATGACCTACGGCCGCCTAGGAAGGTAGTAGGCATTGAACCGAACCATCTGGTTGATGTTTCCGTAACGGCGTTCCTGGACTCTCACAAGCCCTCTCTCGCATTTAATCTCAGGGTCATAGTAATCGGTGTTAGTCGTGCATCTGACCTTATCGAGTTGGTCCGCCTCGTCTGCAAACGAGAACTAGATGGTTGGAGTCTCAGTACGACGGATCGGCGACGTGTACTTTCGGATGCTGTTTCATCAGGATTCGCATGAGCCGCCACACCGCCGCATTTTTAACCAATGAAATTTGACGAGGAAATAATCATCAGTACGCGGTGCTAAGCAACGCCCCGGTCCAATTTGTTTTATAACGGCTTAGTGCCGAACCCTGGACCCTGGTCGTATCAGCCGGAGAGCCCTCGGGGTCCCGCATATGCCGGAATGCGGTCTACCGTCACGGACATTGGATGAACTTGAATCCTGAACAATGACGTTAGGTATCATAATTATATCCTTGCGTCGTAATAATTAGGAGGTGAAAGAAGGGCCTACCGGGCCCCACACAGGAACCGGATGGTTGAATTGCATATGTCCCTTTGCGTGCGCACATGCTCCCACTCGCGGAAGGACTCTGGGACTATAAATTGCAGCGTTATTCTGTGGTGTTTTGCCATCCCAAAGGTCTACATCGCTCAAAACCTTGAAATAAGTCCCTATGTTCAACCGAGTATGTTTGACATCAATGCCTGCAGTGGGCCCACCTCCGCTTCTCGTTGGTTGATTTCTGCCCAACAGATCTACCTCACCACTGCGGCTCTCATTGCCGTTGCGTTCACCCCCAGGGCTAATGCTGAAGGGTGCTACAACGGAGGGTACGTATGATAATAGAGTCCTTGCACTTTCAACTCACCCTGTTCCTCAGCAACACAAACGCCGAGGAGTGTTCTCAGTTCTACGATGACTTTTGCACCGCTGCTGTGTACGGCTCGGTATGTCCATTGGATATCTACGATTGTTGAGCCTCTGGTCGCTGACGATAAAACCTCGCAGCGCTCGGCGTGCTATGTATTGAACTCCGGAACTCACTGTTAGCACCTCCCTCCCTTCACTACAAATAGCGGGACTGACTAGCTCGCTTTCGTTCCAGGCGACTACTCCCTCACTGGACCCGCCAACCCTCCTTCGTACATCGATTGCGCTGTGGCTTATGTTTGGCTTAGCTACTGGTGCGAGACAACTGGAGGATTGCACACACAGAATGGGTATCAGTACAAACTCGACCCAAACGATGGCGGGAGCTGTTAGGAATCAAATTCTGACCCAGCACCCGGACACCCATAGTTGAACAGTAAATGTGGTAACAGATTGGAACACCGTTTGAAACACAGAGCGCCATACACGGAGTGCAATCGAAGAGTAATAACATGCAGCGAGAATCAGAGGGACCCTTTGAAGGCAGCCGTATACAGCGATTTGATGTATCAGACGTCCGCTGATTAGCGTTGGGCCATGATATATGGAAGCCGCTAACCTACACGGCTAACCCAGAAGTCTTCGGAATTTGATAGGATTTGATGACCGTTAAAATCCAATGATTTTTCTTTTGACGTTTGAAGAAAATATTACCGCCATTCATTGAATAGTCTGATTAGTGAAATTCTATGGGCTAGCTCATCAAATTCACCTGATTTGACCACCGCACTTGCGTTCGCCTCTCGGAATTCAGTAGATATAGCACATGACTATTACCTCACCGTCGGTACGCATCACCGCCGCCTGCCATCTCCCGCCCACCGTCCAAACCGCCTGCCACACGACATCGCGGAATCACGGATGTGGGCTCTCATATTGCTCGTGTCTACACTTTTACTTGTGTCGCTTCATCCTCTACTGCTTTTCTCTTATCAGATCTGAGATGCCGCCTCAGCTGGTCAACCCACAATGTCTGTTTTCAGCCTTTTTTCAAGATGTTTCAGTTGCTAAAGGCATACCAGTCTTCATCAAAGCCAGAGCAAACAACTGGAAGTGCATCATATGCCCAGATAGCAACTACACAATTTTGTCGAAAGCGGTGAAGCACGAACACTTCAAGGGCCATGTTGGTCGCGTTCGAAAACTTGACCGGGTTCCAGCTCCAATTTCCAGTCTGCTGCGCGCCTTTTCAGAAGCAGAAGATCATTCCTCAACTGCTTCTTCCCCATCTGGAACTCCTCCCTCTCTATTTCGCGAACCTGTGAAAGACCTTTTCGGCAGTGGACCAACTGTGCATGGCCCGGCCCTCCCAACCGACGACCCCGACCAGATATACGATGAATTTGCCGGTCAAGCTGGACGCAACCGACCGCTTCCCGAGTCTTTTGATGGCTCGAATTCTAGCGACTCTGACGACTATGCGAGTTAAAACTGTACTGAAAAGGGAGAGATGCATATGAATATCTAAAAAGGTTTTTGATTATCCACACCACTGAAGGCGTACACCCAGATGTTGTGACCTTGAGCGCTTATTGCTGATTCTAGTCCCCGCTCTGGCATTTTAAATAATCCACTGACTAGAAATAACTATGTACATTTTAAACCACAAATCTATTTACATCACCACACATGCCTGTATTTTTGGATCCTGATTCGGGGTGAAAATTCCTTCTTTTGCTACTTCACCACAGACAGTTTCATCCCATAGAACACGACTTTCCGTAGAACGATTCCGATTACATTCCGCAAAATATCCTTTACGTTGCCCAGCCCAGCCTGCGAAGGTTGCTCCGAATTCCTTTTCTTGTATATATGCATTTCGATAGCGACTGTGAGATTCAACAGCATATTCGTGGCTCTGCAGTGTGTAGCTGTTAGCTGTTACATTTCTCAAAATATCCTTTACGTTGCCCAGCCCAACCCGCGAAGGGTACTCCGAATTTCTTTTCTTGTATATGTATATGGATCATAGCGACTGTAGACAGATTCAACGGCATATTCGTGGCTCTGCAGTGTGTAGGTGTTAGCTGTTACATTTCTCAAATATCCTTTACGTTGCCCAGCCCATCCCGCGAAGGTTGCTCCGAATTTCTTTTCTTGTATATATGGATCTTAGCGACTGTGGACAGATTCAACGGCATATTCGTGGCTCTGCAGTGTGTAGCTGTTAGCTGTTACATTTCTCAAAATATCTGTTACGTTGCCCAGCCCAGCCCGCGAAGGTTGCCCCATATTCCTTTTCTTGTATATATGCATCTCGATAGCAACAGTGGACAGATTCAACGGCATATTCACGGCTCTGCACTGCGTAGCTGTTAGCTATCAGATTTCTGGCTGCGAACATGCTGACAAGTTCAATTCAAAGTTCATATGGTCGAAGCCCGCCAAAATACCAAAAATCATCTCACCGATCGTGTGTTTCGCTTGGTTGTAAAATTGCCTAAGGGTCCGGGAAAATGCCATTGCAATGGGCGAGGATCAATACCGGAAAACATTTCTTGAATGCGTGCATCAAGTAGCCGGAAATGAGTCCCGAAGTAGCGGCATTTAGATCCATTTTGGTATTGATGAAATCATATTGGACGACGACTCAACTAGTCCTTGGAAAACCTATAAAAGCCCCCTCCCTATCGTCAATTCAAGGCAGGTACTCGAAAACTGCGCAGCATATTCGAGCCAGATATTATAATGTTGTTTGCTACCAAGCTTTCTACCCTCTTCACCTCCATGGCTCTCCTGGTACGTCGTTCGGACGGTGTTTCGTAAATTCATCTGTGATTCACGGGTGAGCAAAGCATATAGCTTCCGCGGCTATAACCACTGTCACCTTTGATTTGGAGGATGTCAACCCTCCTACTCTTGTCATCGAGGAAAAGTTTGCTGTGGAGACGCTTTATGTGACACTGGCCTTGTAAACTGGCGGAGCTATGGTTAGTGATTATGGTTCACGCCACATGATGTGTGCAACTCACAGGACATCATGTGTAGCACAAAGGCGTGAAACAGACCTGGCGGGTCTCCTATAATAACTTGAACCGAAGCTCAATTTTCTGAAGACAACTTTCGTTATGATTGGTCTCATCTTATCTACCTTGGGTCATGGAATAATGATAGTGCTTTACTGTCAACTTCAATCTTGGATGAACGGCACATTAGAGTGGAGGTGTCGGTAACAGTCCGATTAGCTTCCGGGCGTTTTCCCAGCACGTTCATGTGGCACGCCGCACAACAAATCAATTGGATTACACAAACGGTCTTTTCCGTGGATCAACATGTATACACGAAACGGTCGGTACAAAAGTGGGTGGAGCCTCGGGGAGTAGTAGTTACAAGGGACTGGTCGGCCGCTTCGCGGCCTCCCATCCCTTTTCATTCCTCGTCAGAAAACTGGAATTTCCCCTTGGCTAACAACATTGCCGAAAGTAATGGTTTGAGCTGCAGAGAAAATTGAGCTGAAAATGTGTTTGAAACTGATTTTTACAGCCAAGCTGAAGGTGTTACCGAAAGTGTTAGATTAAGTTGTGAATAGAGATATGGCTTTGGACAAATGCAATCCTATAAAGAGGGGGATGATTGGAGCCTCAGTCAGAGGTTATTGGAATGGCGACAGCAAGTTGCCGTGACCGGGGCAACTTTTAATGATGAGAAAGCGGAGTTTGGCATTGTGTACATTTTTATAGGCGCGGACGCGCTTAAAGTTGATCATGGGGCCAAATGCCCCGAGGAAGCGCCGTTTATTGAGCGCTTCCAAAGATCTGGACCCAGCGCTTCCAAGGCCTCGGGCGTGATCTCCCAAAAGCGGAGTTTAAAAGGCTTCAGACAGACATGGATAATTTTATAAAGAGGGAGACTTGAGACCACTGACTCGGAGTATGTGGATATTAGTGAGGGCAGCATGGTAGAAGACAGTGACTCACGAAAAATTACTTGAGGAGGTACCACGCAGCCGAGCCCTCGGAGATGACCTCATCCTCGCCGCCGCGAGCATTCACCCCGTACTCATCCGTGATGGTCCAGTGCAAATCGAAATCCTCGGGGGCGACAGTCTTTCCTTTGATGGTGGCACCCTCTTTCTCGATCGCCGCGAAGATGGTGCTCTTGAGCGCGGCGGAGAGCGCCTCGCACGTCTCACCCTTCTGGCTGGCGATGCATTTGCGGTTACCTTCTTTATCCTGCGAGGGACAAAAAAAGAAAATTCAGGTCCGAATTAAAACGCCGGGGAAAGGGGAGACGCACATTATGTTCCTCATGGTAGCTCAAACCTTTAGCCGCAAGGGTGGAGGAAATGTAGGCGAACACCGCAGCGACGACCTCGCGCGAGACGCTCGCCTGCCAGTTGAGCGTGCACGCGAAGCTGAGGTCGAGGTCCTCGTACGCCTGTGGCGCGATTTCCTTCATCATACTCAGGGAGCTCGCTGAAGTGATCTTGTAGCCGCCCTGGTTCAAGCGAAGGCAGAGTCAGTTCAAATCATACTGGTGAGGATACAGGGCTGAAACGGACCTGAGCCAGCTCCTCGAACTTCCAATTGAAGACGACTGATACAGGGCGATGCGCCACATCAGCTGCCGCGTTTGAGTGGGAGGAATGAAACGCCTACGAGGAAGTGCGGCCAAGTTCCAATCTGTGATCATGTCCGTGGAGATGTCGGCCGTGATGAATTCATTCTCTGAGAGACGGGTCCATGTCGATCACGCAGGAGGGGAAGCATGCGAATACTCACGGACATACCCAGTGTTCACGTATGCCTTGAGGATCGGGTGGAAGTCCGCCTCGACTGTCATGGTGTTGCTGCCGATCAATAATTGGTTTCAGTCTACGGCATGCGAGCCTAAGATATCTGTACCCGACACATTAAATTAACTCACCGACACTGATGTCCTGCTTGTAGCCCGTCTTGTTTTTCGCCTTGATCAAAGTCCCAGTGCTGCCGGAGCTGGCGGGGATGCCCCACACGGCGTCCTCGTCCTGCCAATTGAGATCGACGGATTCCCCGAGCTATGAAATATAAGCCCACACTGGCGAAGTGAACGAGTGGGTACTTACCTTCATCTCGACAGTCGAAGAGCCGTAGACTATGTTTCCGTTGTCCTAGGAAATCTCCGGTCAGCTTAGAAGTCGCAATCAGGCAATGAAGGATACTCGCATCTTGCGAGGCCCCGAATGCAAGGCGCCCAGTGTACGCGACGGTGGCTTTGTTCTTGGCCTTCGAGTTTGGGACGGAGCGCATCGTGATGACCTTCCTATTATGCGTAACGCGCGACTCAGCAACCGGTGGTGGCCATAAGTTGTACTCACCAAGCGACCAAGTTCTGCTCGGTGCTGAGCGTTTTCTTGGTGGGCGCCTCGAAGGTCAACATGAGGTTGACGTTCTGCGGAGTATGTATTAACAATCGAGGTCGCACTGTGCAAAGGTGACGAACCTGGGTGAGCTGTCCAGGACTGTAGTTGAAGATCATGGTGCGGTTCATGTTTGCTAGGGAGGCGTGAGAGGAAGTGGCTACGAGAGAGGGGAGAGCGATGTGCTAGATGAGAAGAAGTTGAGGCGACTGGGAGTGCTGAGGAGTCTGGCAGACACTGAGGAGTATTTATACTGAAGTTGCGTCCAAATTGGAGGTACCAGAAAGTTACGTTTCCCGGAGAAATTCTACCATCGGGAGTGAGATGCTGACCCTTGGAGTTACCATCACAGAGTTAACGATGGCTCCGGCCATATTCAAACGATACTAGTAGGCTTCACCCTGTTCAATTCCATTCGCGGGAACATTCTCCGTGCCACAAGCTTATGACCAAGTACAGTGACCAATAGAAATTCTGTCAGACAGTCAGTCAGTCAAGCTCAATATTACAGGACTTATGATGTCGCCGGCGAGGTTGAGATGATATTATTAGGTCCTAACCTACTCTATTCCATTCAAGGGAACATTCTCACCGCCGCAATCTTATACCCAACTACAGCAAGCAATAGAAATTCTGTCGGTCCGTCCGTCCGTCTGTCTGACCATCGGGATGGTAAAGTGCTATTCTCCAGAATGAACTGGGGAGATCTGCTTCTAGGCAGCATTCTGCACGCCATAAGCCGATTTGCGATCTCTCCGGAAGTTCAAATCATATTATCTGGTGCCACCCCGTGCTATTGCATCTAGGGGGACAAACTCCACGCTGTAAGCCTACGACCAGAGCCGGAACGCCACAAATAAATGACGCAAGAAGTAAGAAACCGCTCTCTAAGACATCTTGAATCAACGTCTCCACGATGATAAGGCGGCCCTTGCCACCTATGCAAATCAGGACCGCGAATGACACGCCGAGCAGGTCGGCCTCTTGGGCGAGCTTGTCACTTCCATTTGTGGTCTCAACAATCACATATCCGAGATGCGGGCAGAGCAGGGGAGGACGAATGCGTACTGAGAATTCAGCAATGAGGTATGTTCATTCATTTAATTATCATTCTACACATCGTCCTCATCATCCCTGTCACTTTCATCCTCCAGCGACACATCTACATCTTCCCAGGGAGCATCATTGCACCGGTGATCTGGATCCATGTCCTCGATTGCATCACCATGGAAGTACTCACTGAGACACTGACTCTTACCACCACCATCAAAAACCTGAAATTCCCGTAGTTTATTGAAACCGGCTCTGCACACCCTCAGAACACACTCCAAAGCAAGCTATCTACGGCTGCTTGGAGGAAGTGCACTCTTGAGACATGAGCGGCGGATAAGAAAATGGAAAGCGAAGGTTTTCGTGGTGATAATTGGAAAAGTTGTACTACACCCATGTATATCTAGGTGAATACACGAGGTTTCCTGTCGAAAAGACCCTTGCCACCGGCGCTTGCAGCTGCCCGCGACTACCAACAGTATCGCGGAAGCATCGGAGACGAGCACGTGCATCGATAATCGATTGGAGGCCGCCGCTGCTCGCCGACACCCGACCACCAGCGCTGACTGATTATCACGGAGGCATCGCGGCTCTGACCATACGACGTGGGGCTCAGAGTGCATTTCAGTTGGGGGAAATGTCTCTATGGGTGGCTCAGTGGAATAGTCAGTATATCACACCGATCCACATGTCTGGGCTACCTGTCTGTAGGTGGACGAATAAACTGGTGACGCCGTGCACAGATCAAGAATCCACTGATCAATTCACCTGTAGACAGACAATCTAGACCAAACATCCCACTTGTCTGCACCCATGGTCAGTTTGCCTATCGTCCGTTCCATCTCTCCGTAGCTCCCTTGCCTAGTCGCCTGTGTATTTCTATGGGTACAGGCCACCTCTCCCGATGAAGTTCTATGCCGCCGATTCAAAAACCTGCCTGTTGGCCTGTGAAATCTTCTAAGTCCTTTCAGATGAAGTTCACTCCCCGGCCATCTGTTTTCCGCTCTGGCAGGTTCTCTCCTTACAATGATCCTGCTCCGCATCCTAGCACTATGACTTTGCAAAATGGCGTGCATTTGCGTGCCGCTCGACTCAGGTGCACTGCAGCTCTGGATAAATGGCTCCTTGAAAATATAGCCACCAGCTCCCTCGTCTTACCTGATCAGCCCGCACGCTTCGAGGAGGCTCTTTTTATAGTACACATGACTGTGCTGCAGGTATGTGTTCAAATCTGCAACCGGCACATTGATTATGCATTGATTAACATCCTTCAGGCAGGGTGGCAACGACGGTGTCTTCAAAGATCCAGACATGTACCTTCTCTCCCTTCACGTCTACGCTCCGAAGTGCGTACCGAGCCCTTCATTTGCCTTGGTTCCTTCGTGGGGTCCAAAGACGATGGTGACGTGCCGCCGTGGACCTCCATTCTCAAACCCGGACAAACTCACTATTTCCTCGAAACAACGGCTTTTGCGGCCACGGTGACAGACATAAAGGTGGAATCTGTCTCTTCGGTGCGTTCTTACACTCCTGCGATCAAATTCCCATTTACTAACACCATCCTTGTAGCAGAATATATCATCTCGAATGTGCCTCTGGGCATGTTCCGTCTCAGTGTGTCGCTTTCACTTAATTCCTGCTCAAGTTCCCACTCCCCTTCCACAGGCTGGTACACAGGTCGAAGCGGATGTTGCCGCACATTGCGACCAACTCAAGAGGAAGGAGTCCGAGCGGCAGGGGGACGGCATGTGTGTGTGATGTGGACTGGGCTAATTCTCTAGATTCAATTAATATATATTTGTGTTTTATTCAATTCAAGCCTCGCAAGCGCTACTCAGGTTCGAATTTTCTTAACAGAAAATTCGACGTGTACGGTCACAGAGCGCATCGGTGACTAGGCCAGCCCTAATCGGCAGCTTGAGATTAAGTCCCCAGGCGTCAGGTGACCGCTATTTTCTGTCCTCTTGTCTACCAGATAACCTGGCCACTCGTGGCTCCTCAATGCACAACCTTAAGATGATACCAATGATGGTTCCTCTCACAACGCCGGTCCCACCCCCCATCTTCATGGCGCTCCTCACCGACTCTTCCTCTGTTAATCTGCCTCCCGATACCATCGAAAACTTCTCGCCAGATGTCTCAGATATGAACCGGCCAATTGCCAACAGCAAGGATGTTATTGCGCTCGAGGTCCAGGCCGTTGAATCTGTTGATGGGACCATGAACGCCTCTCGCCACCCTCGTCTGGTTCGGCGAGTCGCACCCACGGTGCGTCTATTCACCTACAATATGTCGGCCTCATCTAACCGCATACAGCCTGGCACAACAAGAACACACTGGGAAGTCACCACCAATATTCCCCAGATGCGCTCTTCCAAGCTAGTATGAAGAGTTACTACCGCCCTCGTTCGAAAGGTGTGTATAAAATATACTGTGGCTTAATTTTTATTCCTCACATGTGTAAATTTCTAGGCACCCGAGATTGGCTGATGACTCGGTCATTTCTTAGCATCCTTATTGTGTATGTGTGTAAGGCTCAAAGAGCACTCACAGAGGGAAACTGTTGTACGCTTGCCTTGGCAGGTGATCGAGCGTTACTGAGTGGTAGACGACTGTCTACTCTTCAAGAGACTACCCGGAACCGAACATTTTGTGTATTCATCAATGGTAGCCTCCTTAGCACCTCAAATATTCGTAGGCACTGAGCAGACACTCTCGTTGTGATCGTTATCAGGGCGTAAGATGTCGTAGATCGTAAATGTATCAAATAGATTGGTTGCCTCATGCCTGGTGCCTCTCAGGCCAGGTAAGGCTGAATACTATATCCCTCTTGCCTCCATCAGGGCTCGGAGTCACTCGACGAGGCTGGAAAGGCGGTGAGGGGATGGTGGTTTGTGATAAGAGATGATAATAATCGTATGATAACCGTACATGTGACTTGTGGCTAAAGAGTAATTAAAATACGTATATGATCCCTTACAATGTGGACTCAGATACCAAAATCCTATACATTCGCTCTGAGCTGTGCTCTTTCTTTCCAGATTCGTCTTTGAGGTCATTAAGGCCACATCCTAAGATGCTCCCTATTGAGATTTCAGGCCATTCACCATATCAGTTCAGCTCCTGGGCTACTACAGGTTGTTGAGATGTGTTCAAGGCCTTCTGTTTCTCCACACTCCTGGCATATAGCTCGTTCTTGGCATTCCAGAATGGGAGTCCAGTAGTGGCCCACCCAGTGTGCATTGTGCATAGACCTCCACCGGAATTGGTAGTGATGGAAAAGTTCGGTTCAGACAATCGGTTCTTACCTGAACCGAACCGAACTGAACGCCAAGTTCGGGGTTCAGGTTCGATGAATTACTGAACCTGAACCTCAACTGGAGCTTCAGGTTCGGGGAAATCCAAGATTTTGCTGAACGCATTCGAACGCCAAACCCGGGCCGGGTGGGGGAAATGTTGCGGAAATCTCCGACGTCACCCCAGCGCCGTGTCGAGCATTCTAGCTACTCACATCAACACCAGCGGCGACTTGGCTCACCTGGCGTACCCTTTTGCTGTCCCGCCACCCAGGCCCGCCGTCAATTTCTACTTCTCCGTCCCATTTCATGAACAGTGGCGCCATAGGACCCAGGCTTGGTGAACTCCGCCAATAATTTTGTCTGTCTGTAAAGCTCCAGTTTGCTATAATTCAGGTGCATTTACTTCAGATCTGGGCCGACGATCTCGCCTTTTTTCTTCATGTATAGCATTGAACTCAAGCTCTGCACCAAATTCACTTCCCTTCACGCCTGCCTCAAGGTCTGGTGTGCCCCAAAATTAGATTGCTTTCTGCGCGGTGCCTCCGCAATGCGTTTTTTCTACAACATTGACACCAAAACCATACCTAAAGCCTCCACCTCTTTCAATAGATTTTTTTTTGTATCCTGGCGCCCATGTAATTTTTCGCAGTCAAGGAGGTTCGGTTCGGCGTTCGAACTTGCTCGAACGCCGAACCGAACGCACTGAACCCCGAACGCGAGGTTCCAGTTCAGCGTTCGGGCAAAAAGTACCTTGAACCTAACACACCAAGGAAAGCAAACTTTTGACCTAGGTCAAAAGGGTAACCAATATTAGTTGTTTCAGCAGACGAAATAAAATAAGGATATACTTCATGTCTTGATGGGGTACAAAACTGACCTCAAAAGAGCAAGTGGCAAACACCCTATTGGGAATGACTTTTACTCTCAGTGTTGACAAAGTATGAAAGGAGTGCCGAGAGGTGAACTCTTGGGAGCCCAGTCAGAAAGAAAGGGACAATGTGTATTCAAAACTGCTGAAAGACGTGCCGAAACAACTTGTTTTGGTGATGCTTTCAGCTGTCTTGAATCAAAGAGTTTCATAAATTTTCCTTTGTCTTTAAGATGAAACACTTTGTTCCAAGACAGCTGAAAGCATTGCTGAAACAAGTTGTTTCGGCATGTCTTTCAGCAGTTTCAAATACACAATATCTCTTTGTCTCAGACTGGGCTCCTGAGAGTTCACCTCTCGGCAGTCCTTTGGTACTTTGTTAAAAACTAAGAGTAAAAGTCATCCCCAATAGCGTGTTTGCCACTTGCTCTTTCGGGGTGGGTTTTGTGCTACATGAAGACATGAAGTATATCCTGTTTTTTTTTTGTCTACTGAAACAACTAATTTGGTTACCCTTTTGACCTAGGTCAAAAGTTTGCTTTCCCCAGTGTGTAAACCGAACCGAACTTTTCCATCACTAGGAATTGGGCGGTAACTGTTCACTATCAATTCGATCTGTCTGCCCTTTCCTCTCAGATTCGACAATCTCTTCAGGGCATAGTTCCACTGCAAAATATAGCAGGGTTTTCTTTGCCAGCTGCATTCAAATCCGTGGAATATCTCAGTCCTCAACATTATCGCAATCATGACGTCTTCTGTGGCACTGGAATATATTCTGTTTGCTCAACAGACACAAGTTCCCCAGTGCATTCTGATGCTCTCGCTGCTCTCTTGCTGCTGAACTGTATTCAACTTCATTACCCGTATTGAACGTCTTCGGCAGCTCAATAGTTGCTTTTTGCACTATGCCCGGAATTCTCCCGCTCAAGGTTGCCTGTGCTCGTCTTCTGGCTGCTTTTCTGCATGTGTGCTCGTTTCGTTCGGGCCCCTTTCCGCTTTAAGTTTCGTCCAATTCGCAACCAAATTGTTATGCAGCACAAATCACCCGAAACACTCAACATGTGGTCAGCCAGGACCTTGGCAATATAAACATTATTTTGGCACCTAGGCTCCCTGAAAAGGGTTGTGTGACGCTGTTTTTTATTCCTTCCTACATTGTATTTGTTGGGTGCAATTTATGTTCCTCCTTTTTGCCTCTGGTTGCCACAAGCGGTCAGACCCGATCCGCTCACTCCGAAAGTCGTCCTCGCCATCGTTATCGCCACGTCAGGGAATGGCCTCTTCGGCTCATCAGCCCAGCGATGTACGAGAGTCACAGCGTTGTCCGCCTCAATGAAGCCGATAGACAGTTCTGCCTTGTTCCCGGGCCTCTCTACAAGAGCTTTGGCAAGTTGTTGTAGCCGTCCACAAACGCAGCGATCACTATTCGTTTTAAGCTCGAGGCGGGCGAGCCAGCGACATTAGTGGCAATCGGGGCCATCTGCACCCAATACTTATAGTCTGCCTTCTCCCCAACGCTCACCGGGACCTTGGGGTGCTCCGACGACGACGTTTCGGCATCGGGGGCGACAGAACCCTTTCTGGCGGTGCCGAGGTCGAAAATTAGTCCCTCCGCGTCGTTGTCCCCACTCGTGGTGGCTACTTTCTTCATGGTGGTGAGCTGGAGTTCCGCTATGGACTTGCCCACCTCGAGCACCTGATTTTCGAGCTCCCGATCCTTTTTGGGAGGCTTCGCCTCGAGAACTGCCACACACTCCTCGAGCAGGTTATTGGCCAGCACGAGGGTGTTGTTCACAGCAACGAGGGTGTCGACTCGAGCCACAAGGGTGGCATAGTCCTCGTCGACATTGGTGCAGCGGGCCTGACCGTCCTTGAGGGCCACGATGTCGCTGTACACAACATTGAATTCGCCTTTGACCTCTTTTACCAGTAGATCGAGGCAGTGCAAGCCCACACCATCCGCCGTTGCCAGCCTCCAAGACAGTGAGGGTGTCGTGCAATCGGGCCTCCTCACATTCGATGCGGCCGAACGATATACTGTGCCGTGCGATGTCGTTGTTGAGCTGCGTGATCTCTGTGATATCGGCCATGACATCGACAGGCTCCTTCGCGGGGGCATGGGCAATCTTGCCCTCGATGCGGCGCGCCATATTGGCGAGGTCGAGGGCTAGGGATGCATGCTTCTGCTGCATGGCGACGACGTGGTCAGCGAGAATCGTTGTGTTGGAACTGGTATGGATGCCCGGTGCTGTCGATATTTCCTTTTTACTGTCCTTCATAACAGGGGGCGGCACCAGCTTCCAGGTCACAACGGCATCGGGCACAGCAATGGAGTTGTCTCTGCCAGAGAGGTCGATAGCCGGCCCCTTTCCCGCAGGTGCAAGCTCCTCCTCGTTGCCTATCACCGGTGGGGTCGCTGTGCGCGAGATGGGCGAGTGGCAGACGAGGGGCCTAGGGTAAAGGATGGGAGTGTGGAGGGGGCACCTCGGTAAGGCGTTTAACACACCTCGCTTTGCTGGTGACGGTGCTCGCAGATTCTTGGATTGCTCTAGCGCGGGCAGCAAAGCGAGCGTCATCCAGAACACGTTCTTGGTAGTTTTGCTGATGTCCAGTTCGGTCTGGTTCTTTGCTAAATTTTCCGAACCCCGAACCTCACCTGGGGTTCGATTCGCGCAAAATGGGCGAAACCCGAACCGAACATTGGTCCGGTCCACCAAGGGTTCGGTTCAGGTTCTGAACCGGTTTGGACCTCAATTTCTCGCTTGATTTGGCCATAAATACAGTACGAAATGTAAACTATTCGTCAAGAGCATCCAAGGCGGCACTGACATGCCCGTTCCGGTACGAACTTTTCAACACCTGTTTTTGCCCAAACCAGACCCCAGGTCAGGTTTGGGGTTCGGAAAATTTAGCAAAGAATCGGACCGAACTGGACATCGGCAACGCTAAGATCTATGCAAATAATCGGATTTTCAGGGGAACCCCCACTTCGGCCGCTTTCACCCGTCCGGCCGGATCCGGATCCGCTCCGGATGGTTTCCCGTCCAAGACCCCGGACGGTTTCCCACCCGAGTACCCGGATGCAGACGCTTCCCCGTCCGAGGCCCCAGACAGTTTCCTGTCTGCCAATCCAGACACTTCATCGTTCGTCTCTGCGCCCATCCAACTGCCCAGGACATCTGTCCACTCTCGCTGGCACGTACTATGTGATCAGGCCTGAGATCATTGTAGATACCTACAGACACATGCCACTGAGTAGTTACTGATTAGTACATATGGTTTTGCCTAGTGTGGGAATTCCCATCCTACTTTCTCTTCGGATTCCCCTGCTAGGTGCATAGTATTTCCACTCCTGTATTCTAGCGCCTATATTTATTCTTCGTATTCCCCTGCGAGTTTCCACACCCTGCACCAATCTTAAGGTTGCCCTTACAGCAGAAGAAAGGATCCAAGGGATCAACCGGTCAAGATTGGCAAGTTTGGTGCAGGTACGGATTTGGACCACTACTCCAATGCTTCATCCTCCCCCACTTCAAATCTCGACCCCTCCTCTGTTTTGATGGACTAGTTGCCTGCCCCTGACACCACACCACCCGAGATCCTGAGTTTTCACACTCCAGATCCGGCTTCCAGAGCCATGGCCCGGCTTGCTGCTGTCGAAGGCTTCCTCAAGAGCATCTAGGACCCGCCCTGCCACCTATTGCTGAGCACCCAAAATCTGCTGCCTGCCCCCAGCCCTGCCGCTCTGGCTCCAGCGCCAGCTCCAGATTCCTTGGCCCCCCACCCAGCTCCAAAAATGGTCCTTCAACCGAGCCCTCTGGCCATATTCAACGGTGACCGGATACAAGGACAGATGTTCCTCTGCTCTGTTCTCACCTACTGCCAGCTGGTTCCAGAAGCTTTCATGACGGACAGGTTCGTCTCGCAGGAAAAACTTGTCCAGTGCGCCATGTCCTTTGTGTCAAAGGATGCGGCCACCCGGTGGGCCAAACATTGCTCATTGGCTGTACCAATCCCATTCCCCAACTGGACCCAATTCGAGGCCGAGTTCTGCCTCCAGTTCGTAGAGGAAAATGAGCAGGACCAGGCCTTCACCAAGCTTAAGTCCCACTCGTATTTCCAGGGCTCCTATGACATCTACTGATACAGTGACAAGACATGCCTTCGCTTCGCTCCGGCATAGGTGTAAGCTGTGACATGTTGAAATTTCACTGACCGACATTTGAAAATTGACCGAAGGTCCAACAATGGTGGACAGATAGATGTATGCATATCGACTCAGAACCGTGAAAGCATTGTCTTGCAAGAATGATCCATTTGCTCGAGGTCTATATTTGCATACAGTGCACCCCATAAATGAAGTTACAGTCTCAGCCGCAAACAATTCCTTTTCACCTTCGCATTAACCGCAATTACACTATACACTGCAAGGAATTTTGAGTGAATGCGGCATGAATGAAAGAGATGTACGCACTCCATGAGGACTGTGGAAAGTGTTGAAAGCTCAAACCATGACAAACCAGGCCAGAGACGATAAGATATGATCCATGACACCATGAACCCGCTGGTATGTTATGCAGTATTGACCGAATGTGGAATCAACTTAACACTTACTTCGCTAACGGGGTTTCAAATACTCGGATATAGATTGCGAGTTATTGCCAAGTGACGTAGATGGAGCACATCAAGGCTATGAAAGATGGGTTAGCATTGATGCGGTCCCGTCAGTGTGAAAAAATATATGTATCCTAAGGCGCATCCGTTACAGCAACTTGAAGCGGCAGAGGTATTCAAAGGGATAGGGATCGGTGGAATGGACTGCATAGAACTTCGGTGACGGCATGGATTCCTGCATCTGCATGGCAATCACAACATGTCAGGACTGAACTCAGTGTCTAACACGATAAAAGAGCTTATCAAAATGCGTCTCAACGTGTCGGTTGGTTCGTCTAACGCAACCAAGGTAAGTGGATTCTGGGAGAATTGCGTTCAACGTGGATGCGGGGCTTGATGGATGTGGGAGGACTGTATACTCACAGGATCAAAAAAACCAACGTTGATCAAGAACTCACTGCCGTGAACCGTCTGTTACACGGGACCTAAAAAATCGATCCAACAACATGTCGCTTCTGGAAGCACCGGGTGCGTATGAGCACGGGTCAGAGGCACAACTAAATTTAGGGCAACGTACGTACTGGGAGTGCGCAAAAACCGGATGATGATTCCCTGGCGGCGTACAGTGAGAGGGTACGAGAGGGGTTGTGTAACCACTGTTACCTGGAGGAAGGACGATAGCTTTTTGAGTATCCGAAAGAGCAGGTCTATAGATAATACACACTGTTTCCACAGGGAAAATTCAACTGCAACCAGAGAAAATGAGGATGGAAATATGGAAACGTTGACGGAATTAAATTACAAGCTGGAAAAGAGAACATGGGAAATAACAGACAAATATTGAGTTGTACCTCCCCAGATACCGTCTTTGTTGTTCAGAATGGAGGTAAACACGCGTAACCTGCGACTTGAACAGCCTGAAGTTGAACAATTGCGAGACCATGCATGTCTTGTCATGTTGTGATGGGCTGTTGCTCCGAAGCCCAAGACGTCTTGCTATCCGGCTCTGTCTTCAGATGTATCCCAAGCGTTGGATGCGGGGGGGACCTTGACGTGGGGGCCTTGACACGGAGTTGTGTGGCTTTGCAATCTGACTCTTGACAGTCAGCGCATTCACGAAGCTGTTGATGTGAAGACAGCTGTTCGGCCCTCATGCAGGAGAGAGTGGAGCGATGCCGAGTCTTGAGCGTGGTGACACTGAGCACAGTTGAAGTATTGACTTGCTTCTTGCAATATCTTGTTCAGGCTTGACTCCTTCAACGACGGCTATTAAGCTTGTATTGAGCGCTTTATTGAATCAGAGAGGACGCCGAGAGGGCTTGATGCTTCTGAACGCTTTGGGTGTGCTTGATTTGTCCGAGGACCGTCGTTCAGCACCGTGTGGATGGAAGAGGACAGCATCGAAATGGGCGGATGATGATGGGGGGAGGAAAGCGCAGCAAGGATAGACAGATGTTCCTTTTGAGCGGGCCTTGAGCGCATGATAGTTGGCCACATGTTTGCTCGGAATGGGCGGCACATAGAGTTTGGAGCTAAATGGTTATCGCCGTCGTTGTCTGAGAATAAATGTGAGAAGAAGGGCCGAATTTAGTGGGCTCAGAGGCAAGGCTGCAACAGATGAGAAAGAAAAGGCGGATTGAGATGATGCCGAACATGAGCATACTGATTTGAGGGATCTGCTTAATACACGAGGTATGTTGCATAGGTAGCGCAGGAGAGAATGAAGGGCGGAGGCGGTGACACAGTACCAGAAAGGCGGAGATACAACAGAAGAAGTAACACAACCGATATCCAGTCTTTTGAACGGGAATTGAGCGGTTGATCGGCCAGGTTGAATAGGCTAAGCGCTGGGGTGTCTAATGTTTTTTTGGACACCGAGGGTCAGCTGAGGTAATGGTTGGGGTAATTTCGGCAGTACAAACATGTACACTCTGATTCGAGGGATCTCGTTAATATACGAGTAATGGCTTCAAGGAATTGGCCATGATAGCCGGTTACTCGGACACTCTCATCTGGGTCACCAAGTATTGCTCCGGCCTTGAACTGCAAATCAATGTAGCAATTACAATGTTGTAGTAATTGCCCCCAACCTCATCAACTATGACAGGTGGTGTGCATGCGCTTTCCGGCAGTACAAAGTGTTCAGCTGCACCCGGACCAGAAACCCTCTGGCCTGGTGATAAGCCAGTAATTGGGCCATAGTTACATACACGTAATTTGCGTGTTTCTGATTGTGCTCATTGCTGAAACTGCTGTTTCTATACAACAGTACTGGTTCCTGGTAGCTGTTGGACGAGCCACAGAGAAATGGGTGGATGTTCTGAGGAATTAGAACATCTATTAGCAAGTCTCACCCTGAAAACCGTAAGAGAACATGCAGCCAATTAACAAGTCAAGGAACTTCGTTTGGCTCGTTTCCAATATCCAATTAAACAATGGAAACAGGTTGAAGGAACGGGAGTGGGGCAATGTATTGTGCTGTGTTGAGACACTGAGGGGACGTGTTGGGTCACAAGTGGTTTGGTTGCTAGAGTTGCCGGTTTCCATTGAATGTGGATACACTGAAACGGGTGGTTGGCTATTCTGTGGATCTGGATCACAACTCTAAAGGTGTTCCAAGGTTCTTTCCCAAGAACCATTTCTGGGAAACACCACAGAAACGGGTATCTACTGAAACCTACAAAGGAGTATTATCAAGTTCTGCACTTGTAATGGAGGGGAGAGCTGAGTTGAAGCAGAAACAGGTTGAATGGGTGCAGTGCTGATCTATTGGTGATGAACACACCCTCTGAATAATACAGGGGTGCTGCTGACGGGTTCCTGCCTCATAATTGGCAAGGGAACATGGTGTGCTCACAGTTGGGAACCAATGGGAGGCAACACTTGGAGGAAAAACTGATGGAAACATGGTTAAAGAGGTGGATAAACAGACATTTGACTCATTGGGATTGTGTTTTGGGCTGTGTAATTGTGTTTTGGCGGTTGTATAAGTATCCGGTATGCTCAAATCCAGCCTGTGTATGAAGGCAAGTCTGTTGATACACAGGCTGGTCGATCTGAGTTTGAATTACCAATATAGAAATCTTACCAAAAAAGGCTATTCCAGACCGTCCGATCCGATGCCAATAACACCTGCAAACATCACGCTCTTTTCGCTTTGCCTCCACATAGAGACCCAATCTCACTTCAATCCAACTGTCTGGACTTCTCAGAATGTCTAATCTACCTCAGAACTCTGCCCCTGGTCCTCCAAACCCCCGGAAAACCAAACCACGCATCACATTGCCTGGTGCTTCGAGATTTTCAGTGGAGGCAAATAGCATACCAGCAGCTGCCGCTCCGGCCGCTCCAGCCGCTCCAGAGACCATCCATGCTGCCGCACCTGATTCAGGCCTCCATTTCTGGACTCCAATCACACCTGCCTTGACACCACGTGCTTTCAGGCGCCAGGCCGATGTTAATACACTCGGTAGTTTTGTTCGTACCGATGCACCTGTTTTGCCGCGTCTCGAAGATCCTCGGGAACCTTTTGATGAATCCCTTGATCCCCCTGATTTCTCTGCACCGCATTCGTTCCTCGACTCGTCAATGGAATCGCATTCCAAAGTGCTGCCCAGTGAAAGTCTGTTCACTGCGAAACCCCGCAGCAGTGAATATCAAAAGATAGATTCTAGATAGATTCTATCATACAACACCTTTGTTCCCTGCAGATTTCCCCTTTCCAGCTCATTCAGCAGGTGCTGAACCCCGATGATTGGCACTACGACCACTATCGCAACCGCCTCTACCGTGAAGACAGTACAGGATTGTCAGATCTGGTTGAAGCAATTATGCACAATGAGCATGGGAGGGGGGGTGTGTGTGTGTGACCTCATCTGCTGGATTTTGCATGCAGCACATATTATCAGGGATCGGTGTTATTACACACGAGTTCATCGATCCCTGGAGTATTGAAGAGGAAGTTGACACTACTCCCTTCCTCTCTTTCGCTGCGGCCTCTCTGTGTTGTATGATTCTTTGCTCAACTGCGTCGAGTTCGTATCCTTTCACTGTGATGCAAAGATGCTTGCTCGATCAAAAGAAGTTCACGGCTTCTCTTACAACAATATGAGTACCCTAGCAGGGTTCGGGTTTAAACCGTATCGTGTCCAACAATGCCCCTGGGTTTAAACCGGTCCGAACCAACCTGGTTCGAACCATAAGTACTTCTCCTATAGAAGTTGCCTCTGGCTGTATGATTTGTAGCTCAAACCCAGTTTAAACCCTGATGGTTCGAACCTGGTTTAAACCCTGTTGGTTTGAACCTGGTTTGAACCCTGTTGGTTTGAACCCGGTTTAAACCCTGATGGTTCAAACCCGGTTTAAACCCTGTTGGTTCGAACCTGGTTTAAACCCTGATAGTTTGAACTTCCCCTTCAGCCCATCATAGTTTGAACTCAGAGTCAAAATGTTCAAACTGCAGATTTTTTGTTAACAAAATCACATCATATTGTGGAAGTGGCTAGTGCTGCTGCGACTCAAGTCTATCAAAATCAAATTCCTCATGTAGTAACTGAGGGTGCTGAGGAAAGTCAAATATTCGGTGGTGCAGAAAGAGGAACTAGATAGGTGCATAACATACTCTAACCACTTTGCAATCTGGCCTCTAGATGTGCTGAAATTCCATTGACTCCATTGACTCCACTCCAGAGTTGAGTCGCCAAGTTGATGGCTTTTTCTCACGAACTATGTGATGATATCCTAAACCCCTGGGGCATATTAGGTGCCCCCAATGGGGCTACAGATGCGTCATAACAGACTTGAGATAATATGCACCAGTGGTGAACTTTTCACAATAAATTCATTTGGGGCGACTTGAGTCGTGACAACACTAGAAGTGACTCTATCACTAATTGCATTTGAATTATTCTGGAAGATCTAACTAAGCTTCATGTGAAACCGTGCTGAATTGATTGAGATACAGATAATTCTTTGGAGAGGATGAGAAATCACCCAAACAGAAATTTTTGATCCCGCCTTCAGCACTGACATTAGCTGTGAGCACATCTACTCTCAAGGGAAGTAAGAAAGAAAAGATCTGCCGTTTAAACATTTTCACTCTGAGTTCAAACCATGATGGGCTAAATGGCAAGTTCAAACAATCATGGTTCCAAACATCACAGTTTAAAGCTGTAAAGACCATCATAGTTTACAGTTAATGTCAGAACCGAAGGCACAGATGAAATTATCTTGTTTTGGAGCATTTTCGAAGGATTGTAAATATATTGGTCAGCATTGCAGCAATTTGTATCAAAACTGGATAGATATATTCATCAGTGACAGAGGAATCTTCAAAAATATTAGTTATTAGGTAATCTGTGTTTTCAGTGCATTTTCACACAAAATATTGTTTTTGTATGCTTAGAACGTGTCCCAGGGGTGCAATCCTTTATGTGGAACAACATATGTACCTGTGTGACAGAGCTAAACCACATGAAATGCTCAGATAAGTGTGATTCTCACAGGATCTTCAGATACAAGAAAATGCTGAATGCCTCCAATGCAGCTAGAAGAACTGTAATAAGGCTATGTGTCATTCTGGCTCAGTCACATCCTCCTGTCAGTATGAATATTGTTCCTGATATAAAAACAGCATTTTGTGTGAGAATGTCCTAAAAACACAGACTACCTAATACCTAATGTTTTTGGAAATTCCTCTCTATCACTAATTGTGCATGGATTGGCTGAGTATATCTATCTAGTTTTATGCAAAATGGTGCAAAATTGACCAAGATATTTAGAATTCTTTGAAAATATTCCAAAGCAAGAACTCTGAGTTCAAACCATGATGGGCTGAATGACATGTTTGCATCATCAGGGTTTGAACCGAGTTTGAACCATCAGGGTTTCAACTGGGTTCGAACCATCAGGGTTTAAATCGGGTTCGAACCATCAGGGTTTAAACCGGGTTCGAACCAACAGGGTTTAAACCAGGTTCGAACCATCAGGGTTTAAACCGGATTCGAACCATCAGGGTTTAAACCGGGTTCAAACCAACAGGGTTTAAACCGGGTTCAAACCAACAGGGTTTAAACCAGGTTCGAACCATCAGGGTTTAAACTGAGTCCAAGCCACAAATCATACAGCCAGAGGCAACTTTTGTAGGAGAGGTACTCATGGTTCGAACCGGTTTAAACCCAGGGGCATCGTTGGCCATGATATGGTTTAAACTCGAACCCTGCTGTTGCTGAATATGAATCTCAGCACGTCAAGTGACATCACCATGCATTGGCCTGCCATGTTCTAACAACAAATCTGGACACTTCTCCTGTTCGTATTGTGAATATCTAGTCGCCCTCATTCTTAATACCCTCAATAGGCCCCCCTTTCCAATGATTCTTCAGCCATAGTTAAATTCTTGAGAATGAAATACGGAATGTACCTCGAGCTCACCCGTTTCGGCGACAGTCGGAGACTTGGTCACAGTGATGCACGGGTGGTTAGTCAGTAATTGTACAAAGAAAGGGGAATACGGTGCATCAATGTACATTGTGTGCTAGTCACTGCACGGGCCAGGTGCGCCGTGGAAGATGAACGGGATCAGACTGGGAAAGAAGGGATATAACAGAGAAGGCCTAAACAGCTGTCAGCAAAGAGAGCTATATGTTAGCCAACTGTATCGTTCTTTCGTTAATGAGTCTTGCACCAACACAACAAAAAAACGGCAGACCCACCTGAAGCAGTAGCCAGTATGAAAATGAAACTCAATGCCACAAATTCGCAATGGGGTGACCACACACCGTTCGATGTCGTGGTTGAAAGAGAAAAATAGGAGGGGAGGAATCTTACTGGATGGGTACTAGCTCTCCTTACCCATCTGTGGGCTGCAACAAATTGCTGGCAGGACGGTGGGACCTCCACTCGGTGATAACACTAGCTCTCGTTTGCTTAAGCAAACTACGTTGAGACGGGCCGGGCCGGCTTAAGCCGCTTAAGCATGCCTCAAATATTGTATGAAGGTAATTGTACCTACTGTACCACTAAGTTAGTTATGGTGCTTGATTCGCTTAAGCCGGCTGAGCTGCTCAAGTGCCATCGCTGCAAGTGATGAAACCTGCTTAAGCATACCAAGCTGCTTAAGCAACATCAAAGCACAAAGTCGTTCAAGCAACTCGGACACCGAAGCAAGTGCCAGGTTAGGTAATATCGCGCAACTCACCAAAGCCAAGTGTAGTCCCGGTCTTTTCCTTTGGCCATGTTCGAAGGAAGTGGTGGAGATTGGCCCAGTGGAATGGTGCACTAGGGTGCGGCCATGAAATCTAATGGATTGACTAGTGAGAAAAGCGAACTGGTCACTCTACTCAAACCAACCAAAACCAAAACAATTCACTAATCCTAATCCTAATACTCGTGTGTGTGTGTTCGGGGAGGTAGGGTATGTATCACCCGTCAAGAAGGTGTGCAAGGTTGAAATAAGGCTTTGCTTCAATAGAAACTATGCGGTTTAAGCACGGTTATGCTAGGGTAGCAGGGACTTCACGCCAACAGGATATCAAGACTCAAGTTAAACCTTAGACTGTCCAAGTCCTCAGTTTCTTTGTGAACAGCAGAACCTAACACTACTGGCAGCTAGCCAAGAAGCAGAAGGTAGGGCAGACTATCAACAGACAGACACTACTTCAATATCAACCAACACTGCACGAATGGCGGCGGCATCAACGAAACAGGGCGGTTAGACAGAAGGTGGACACTGGGTCAAGGCGCGGACAGTTACACTGAAGGCGGCGGTTTCACTTCTACTAGCACAAACTAGTCTTTTAGTCCTGGAGGAAGCGCTGCTACAGGAGACAAGAGAGTGTCGATTTACACAACAAGTCTTAATCCTGGAGGCCTAAAGCGCTGCTACAGGAGATGGGTTGGTGCAGGTTGAGCAGGGCTCTTATATCAATGCAATTGGTAGTCTTTTCGATGTCCCGTATCTCTTAGTCTGTTCTGTGTGTCTGCAAGTCTTATCTGATTTCTTTCACAAATCTAGAGTCTACTATATTGCCCGTATATCTGGGGGATAGTTTACTGGCTAATACAGAGTACACAGCTGGCTTTTATACATTTTAGAGAGAAGTAAAGGAGATAGACGGAATGGATAGGAACAATAAAGGGTGGGAGCCCGAGTAGTGAATGGCCAATGGCGTAGAAGACATTCTCAACCATGGGTATTATGACCGGCTACTGGGGCTAGCCCACATGTATTTCTCTAGCACGCCATAAGATGTGCTTAGTTGTCTTGGTTTCCATCTTTCTGACTGAGCAAGTCAGTCTTTTAGTCATTGCTGACTGGTCAAGTCAGTCTTAGTCAAGTTCTATTCAATTTCTCTATCAGTCCCGCACTTCACAAGCTCAGTGGAACTCATAGTAAATATCAAGCAGATTGACAAGATAGCGCCGCGCTACACTGGTGGACCAGTATAGTGACCAGTGCAAATATGGCGCGGTGCCATTCTATAGTGCCAATCCTCATCAATCATATCAGTAAATCCTTGATGCAAGGCCCACATCTTTCTAACGGTCAGATCTGCCCGAGTAACCACAGTGATGGTTAATTCAGTAACATGTCTTCATCCCAATCTAATCAGTTGGGCTTATACACAAAATGGTGCGGCGCGATATCTCTGCCGGCCCTAATGTGGTTGTACCAATCCTGACTTCGTATATCTTGTTTTAATAGTCATCAGACTAATCAGAGGCCGTTGAGGCGGCAAGTCAATAATTCTGAGTAGTTCCCTGATGTTTCACCTCCAGCACATAAGATAATGGCTTACCGCCACCATCTATAGCTCAGTGTAGAATATCATAGCCAGTACGTAACAGCCTTTTGGGCTGCCTTGTCAAGTCTACTCAATCCTTCATAATTGGTTTGTTACACTGACTTTCGGCTATCAATAGTGTAGCCTACCACCCCAGGGAGGGTGTACGCTCATAATCTAATGCCTCACTTCTGCCCGCTAATAGGTTCAAAATGAAAGAAAAACTGATGTTTTCATGCATGTTTTGGTACACGCCCTATCACCGGGCCATAGCACTCCAGTGCATTCAATGTCCTTACCGAAAAGTGGCAAGGAGGAAATGGGAAGTGGACTGGACAAGCAGTAATAGAGGGAAATGAACAGCATCAGGAAAAACTTCCTTGGAAAAATTCTGCTATTTTTGCACAAAATATCTTTGGCCCCCTCAAATTTTGATAATTTGTGATATTTAGGCAAACAGTGAGCAAATGTCTTCACAATTGTGCATTATCCAGGAGGTGTCCATATAACTTCGGCAAATCTGTGGAAAACTTGGAGAATTTTGCAACTTACTTACAACTGTGTTGAACTATGGTAGTAATGCAGTGTCTCATACCAGTTGGCATCCACGGATTGGTTAAGAACGTCGGACATTTTTTCGCCATGCTATAAGATCTCCGCTCAACGGGTGCAGCTGTGCCATGCTCGAGAGAAAGGAATACTTCATCAGATATTGTCCACCGAGGTGGGCATGCAGAACTTTGTGAGAATTTCTACATGTCAGATTGACCCGGCCCCAAGCTGTACGTGATTCGGGCCATCAACTCTGATCGGCCGAGGCTCTGAAACACGGAGGCGAGCCCGTGCCGTGTCAAAGGTGGTCTGTTTTGATCCCACCGCGTTTTTCCCTTCTCCCACCACCTCTCTGCCATCTGACCTTGCGCTCCCTCTGTTTTACTCCCCGTGCGGAGTCGCCGCAAAGTGTATGATTGCTCCCGCCATTTCAGCTGCACGCTGCCATCCTCACGCTCACCCAATGCCGACGTGGCCAGGTCGGTCTCAAGCACACAAGCACGGCACATTCCCAGCAAGTCCCGAGCCTCGTCACCTTCAAGAACAATCGCACGGCCGACAGCCTCGCTACAAGCATATGTAGAAGAGAGCACATGGATGGGTACAGGTTCACAGGTGCCTCACACTTGCTGTTTCCCCGCTGCTACATCTCTGCACTGACTTATCCGTGCCTTCTGCATATGCTGCTGCTTGCACACCGACTCCGCAACGCTGCCACCGGCCTAACCTCAATATACGGTGCCACTGCTCCTGCTCCCTTGGCGATTCGCAGGCTCCCCGTCCACATCGCACCCGACCCTCGACGTTCGCTCCACGGTTCAAGCGTTGCCCTACGACCACGTGCACGCACGAGGCCTGACCACCTGCTCGGCTTGTGGTGCGCTTACGAGCCCGTGTTGTTGCGCCTTCCATATCCATTCACTCACACCCTCCCTTGTGTCTCCCTTCTTCGCTCGTTCCTCCTTCGCTTCCTCACCCTTCTTGCCATCCCCTCCTCTCTTCTTCCCCATCTCCGCCCCTGATTGTTCCTTCTTTCCCCTTGTTTTCCGCCTCGTCCCATCCCGCCGCTCCTTGCTCGCCCACCATCCATACACCGCATATCGCCGCTGACCATGCCCCACTCCACCTTGCCATCTTGCCTCCCCTCCCTCCCTCCCTCGCCTACAGGTGACTTGGCTGTCTACATGCTGGGGAATAGTGACAGAATGTATATTACAATCCCATGTATCACGTAGTTTTGTATTGAATATATCTATTTCCCTTTCTACTGTGCTTGAAGTTGAGAAAGCGGTACAAAATTCACGGAAACCTGTGTGCAATATGGCCCAAAATTAGCCAAATTATCAGAATCCTTGAGGGGGGATCCTATTCTGACATAATTGTGCTCACTCCTGCAACTCGAGATAATTTTGCATATTTTGCGATATTTTGTCGCAAAATATGCAAAATTATCAGGGGAGGGTTTCCCTGATGAGCATACATGGTAACAGTTGTCCTAGGCGCCACACCAAGGTGGCGAAAATCAATTGATGTTTGGTGCCGGGTCAGATTGGTCACCAGTTAGAGCTCTCAGCTGTGAAGGCCGGGCTTGAGCCGTTGAAGCAATTGAAGAGATATAAACAAGGCACGATGGAAGAGGGGAGGGGTAGAGAACTGTGGCAGAGCATCAAGGTGGTGGTCATACTCAGAAACGCGGCTAAAGGTGAAAGACAAAGAAGAGCGGCACCGGCGTTGATCAATGATCAATGATCTCTCGCCAATCAGTGGCAACTTCGCCTTTCTTGTCTCAACCAGCATGTTGTCACCACTTCCCGCAACACCTAGACGCAACTGTGCCTTCCCTTGACGTGTAACCATGTCCACTTAACTCATATTCAATTCCGGACAAATGCCCCTCATTCTTTCCCGGCACTGTGCCGACATTGTTGTGGTCTTCATGAGGCACTGATCTGCTGGACGGTTTGGAACACTGATGGCAGTCCAGCTGCTCTGTGCTCCTATCTCTGCTATTATTGGTATGCTTCAGATACTTCCATGCTATGCCACAAGTCCAAGGTGGCAACGACACGGAGCAACTGCGCCAAGACGGCAGGCTGCCTACTCTGCTCCCTTCCCCCGACGCCCACATGCATTAGCAACCGACGCTGGCTGCTTAAGCCGGGTGACTCAAATCGAATTTTACCATAAGATTACTGGGTGAAAGCGGGGCTTAAGTAGTGCACTTGCTCAAGCCCAGCTTGAGCAGCTTAAGCAGTGTAGTAAACAGAATTTAGCTCAAGCGGTACTTGCTTAAGCTGGCTTAAGCGGCCGAAGTGATAGAACCAGTCAGTATATTCAACCTACGATACCAATATACAATATTGAAACTATCTTAAGTGGCTTAATCCGGCTTAAGGATCACAGATCGTCTCGACGCATTCTGCTTAAGCAATCGTGAGCAGGTGACAGTGCGGTGAACGTATATGTTACGAACCGAAGCCAGAAAGACACACCGTGATTCCGACCGACAACGCGGAAGCATCTCAATGGAAAGATTGTACCGCCTCGACTGTAACCTGTAAAGATACCAGGTTAGTTGGGTGCAGAAGAGTGAGGACAGGACGGACTGGGTGACAAAATGAAGTCGGGATGGTGGCATGTAACAAAAAGTGTCGCGACCGCCAGCCGAATAACTGATAACTGAAGCAACGATACTGTCAAAAGCTTGATAAACCGCGTTGTATCGGAACAACGGATGGTGGTGGATCCTTGAATGAATTGAACCGCTTGAGTAATTTTGCCAGCTTCAAGCGATGTTGTTGAAGTCTTGAAGTAGCCAGCCGTGCCGTGTGCCAAACTTCTCAGTAGTCTTGCGCATGAAATTGTTGGCAAGTGACAGGTTAAGCCGTTGACTTAAAGCTCAAGAAGTCTTGCGAACATGTTGAGTAATCTTGCCAGGAGTTGAACGTTGAGCTTAGTATTTTGACGCGGCATAATTCGCCGTTGGGCCAAATGCTGAGAGGTCTTGGTCCTTGAGTCAAGCGTTAAGGAGTCATCAAGTAAACAATTGAGCTGGTTTGAGCTTCGAAGCTTGGAGCAGGGGCGGGACTGGATGAACGGAGCGATTCAGTACGGCGGGGAAAGAGATGATGGGGATGGAGAATGAAGAAGGATGCGAGCGGCACCCTCTTTTGAGTGGCTGTTGGACGGCTGATCGGCGAGGTCGAAAATAAAAGGAAGCTCATGATCAATGCCTGTGATTAACTGTGTCCTGTCAAGAAAATGGTGCGCACAGATCAGCTGTTTGATCATAAATGAAAAGGCAGTGTTGAAGAGTGGAGAGCGCTGAAAACAGAAGGGGTAAGTCGAAGAGGAAGAGTAGAGGAAAAACAAAAGGAGATTGGTTACATGGGGATAAAGCACAGCCGAACGAGCAAAATGTTAAAGAACGGTTAATCTTCGTGGGAAGACGAAATTCGGCTACTATTCAGTGGCTTGCACTACTCGTGATTTAACACAGGCCGCTATCGCTAACAAACTACGCGATGAAGAACCCTATCGCGAAGGCCTCGTTCCCGTGGTAAGGATCTTTACATCGCCGTACATCTGGTGATCTGTTTATAGCTCCACGGCCACATCAGCACATTTCGCGGGAAAGTCAAAACCTGGGCAACAGCGGTTCTGTTCAGAAGTTAGGGGGTAACACATAACTGCACTGACCTCATTGCGAGTCTCAGAGCTGGTCAGACATTCATATATCCTCGGAAGCCTGGTGTACGTCCCGCCATTTATATGTTGTATTATTTATGAGGTGTTTCTTGCTGCTGAGGATGGACTTCCAGACCAAGAAGATGATGGTAAGTCGTTTTTCACATGTGTGCCGTACCATTCTTTCCTCACATTGTTACGCATACAGCCCGGAGAGCCTGATCATAAGAAGCCTTACCAGCACGACGGGGTCATTGCCGTTGCCACGGGCTTCTTTAACGGCCAGGCTCTCATCGCCGAACGATTTGAAGCCATGTTTGTGTGGAATGAAGCCAGAAATTACGAAGCGACACTGCCAATGGTTGCCATCTCATGTGCTGCGGTAAGCCCTACTTCCTCTCTTCAGGCTTTGAGTATTCACGAAGTTGTTTGAAAGCTTTCTGACGCCATGAACGACTTGTCCACCGGTGAACACAAATTTGCGAAATTTGAGGGTTCGTGGGTTCAAGATATCTACAATGTTCATATCCAGCTGCTCACCACGCTGAAGCAGACTAAACCTGCGAGGTACCATTCAACAATGGAGATGATCTTTACAAAGGCATCGTAAGCTACCTTTTATCTGGGTTTTAACTTGTCTGGTATCTAATCTTCTTAATAGGCGCAACTTGTCTTTCAATAAAGGCTCAGGAGTCCCGACTACACTCCTCCAAAAGGAAGCCTTTGCAATGCCTGATTTCGACTCAGACTAGTTTTCGGCTGCCTGAGTCGTTGGTTTCATACAGCTCTCGTGATCCCCAGCACATCTACTACTACTTGACCTGTTTAATCAGTATATAATTTTGGGATCCGCCCCCTTCTATACTCTTACTTTATGTTTGTGTGTCGCACACCAAATTTTTAATGCATCATAGTTGTTCTTGTAATTGGTGTAGTGTGCTCCAAGACTCGACAATGACTGTGAATCTCATACAATCTGGCACCAAGTGCATGTAATCCGCAACAAAAGTTCGCAATTCGCAACAAAAGCTCACAATCTGCCATAATTTATGTGAATTCAGGGGGACCTGGCCATTCCGACAATCGGTGACAATATCCCAATTTGGAACAATTGGACACAATTACGGCCAGTTGGTTCCAATTATGGGTTTCGGGTTTCCCTGATGTTGAATCAACGAAATCCGTTCGGTAGAAGATCGGCTGTTCCGGCACTGCATCAGACGGGCTTCTTACATATGCGCGAACATCCTTCGGTTCAGTCTCGCTTCTGCCTTTCGTGCTCTCGTCTCCGCTTCTCCCTTTGCACCATGTCTGGTCGCCGTGCGTCTTCGAGGGCTCCCAAACCTACTGGACGCGGCCTGCCTTCATCGGAAAGTCTGGAAGCAACGCCTACAAAGCACATCTTGAAGATAACTCTCCTGCCCAACACCACTGAGAATTCCAGGTCTTCCTCTTCTTCCTTGTCATCTGGATCCTCTTGTGCGCGCAAGAGTAGTGTCACTTCTGCCAGATCTCCTACCCCCGAGGCCCTGACAGAGAACTTGGATGACATTGGTGAACTGTAGGATCCGAGCCTGAGGACAGCGACTACGACGACAAGGAGCAGGGGGAGGAGGGGGAGGATGAGCCTGGAAGTAAGGAGGAGCGGCCCGCCAAGTGCTGTAAGGGTACACAAGGTATTCATCTAGTTCTCTTTATCTTTTTGAGTTCTCTTTCATTACATTGTCTCATGAAACTAAGTCAAAGTGCCCACCCCGCCTACCGAGATCACTTACAACATCAACTTTTTCTCTGTTTCCTACATGTCTAAACTCGGAAAGAAACCCCAGCCCAAGGGATCTGCGATTGTGAAGCTCCTCAACAATATCGTGTTCACCAGATTCGAGCGGAAGGTACTCGCAAAATTCTGCACTTTAGCTAAGATCATGGTGGCGCCGGAGGACGGCGAAGTCGCTGTCAAATTCCAGGCTCCACGTCACATCTTGAATTATGTTGCATTGGATGATGAAGATGCATATCAACATATGGTCGCAGCAGCTTTGCGCAGTCAAAACCCTGCTGTTAACCTCGCTCTCAGCTGCTCAGATGTTCGTCCCCAAGGTTTCAATACTTCTTTTACGTGGCCGTGCGTGTAGGACATGTCATCGAAATCCGATGTCAAGGAGCAGAAGGCCGCCGCTAAGAAGAAAGCAGGCAAGAAAACCAAGGTATAATGGGTGCATTGCAATGAGTGGTACACCAAGCTTTCCAGGTGCCGTCCGAAAACGACATTTCTCCCGTCAATGCCGAAATCAACGTCAAGATTGCTTTATTGCGCACGAAGTATACCTGTCACAATAACGATGGCAGTGACTTCTGTTGGGTTTCTCCAGAAGACGGAAAACATGTTGTGCTTGGTCACCCTCATTTCAACATGTGGGCAGCTGCTTGGGTACCATCTCTCATTTCCGTATTCAATCTACACTGATGCCCGAATCCGTGATTGACAGGCCCATGGGACTAGTGATGAGGAAACCCCACCCAATCACGCTATCTTCAGCAACAGTAACTCCGGTCATGCTTCCAAGTCTCTACTGCAGCGTCGTGCAGCTGCAGTCACAAACTAAGCCTCGACTGCGGCGGGACCCACAATTCACACGCACAACAACTTCACGATCCCTGACGGATTCCTTGATCTCTTTCGTCCTGCAGCCGTCCGACCCGTCGCATCACAACATCCTGCTCCAATCGCTCAGCCTTACGAGCCACAGCTTACGCTGATTCCCCCGGGGATGAACATAGGTCCACAGATGCCGATCACACCATTCTGTATTATTGTGAACCTTGACAACACAATTGCCGAGAAATTTGCGGCCAATGGATATAGAACAACGGCAGCATTCAGATTTATCGAACTGAAGGACCTGCCGCTGATCAATTTCTCCCAGGCGAGATTGCTGAGTTGCGAGAAGCGGTTTAGGAGTGGGCAGTGACGACGTAAAGAACGGTTTCCCTTTTCCTGAATTTCCCCACGTTCCTTTGCACACGGTACTCACATTGCACGTATATTTCTTGCTCATTTGTCATCGCACTTACTTGCTGAATGTCTTCCCTTCCGCATCTCAAATTTTCCTTACCTGCATCACATAGACACTCTTTCTGCTTGTTATCACACATACTTGCTCACTGTTCTTTCTCTCGCATGTCTTGTTCACATTGCATATTCTCTTGTACTGATATCAACTCAGCTGTAATCTGAATGACTTGAATAACTTGTATTACATTTGTCGGATTAGAAGTAACCTGCGTGCATGAAATACCCTTAGGCGTCTGATGGCATTATAATCTCCATCGCAATTTTCATGTCAAAGATAAGGCCTGCACCCGTTGATGCGGAGAAAACGTCTGAATGGCAACGAATAGGCAAGAATTCAATCCGGACACCTGAATATGCAGTACAGAATCAGCTGTTTGCGTCCTCAAAACAAATGGATCACATACTGAAGCGCTCAGTGAGTTCCAGTATCTCTTCTCCATGGTAAATCCATGCGTTGTCCATAACTAGCACTGAAAAAGGACCGGGGAATGCGGAGGTGAGGGGCATCTGTTGACAGTTGAGTGTCAGATGTAACGATTTGGAGCCACAAAAACACTCACGACTTCATGTTCAATGAAGTCTAAATAATCAGTGTGCTTCATGGAGCCCTCGACGACACGGTTTGCCATCATGCCGTCCACGGTGAGGAGGCCCGTCGTTGTCAGCCGTGTCCCACGCACAAATTTCTCCTTCTTCCTCGCTCGCTGTCCTTTCTTCGATCTGCCGTACCCACGGCTGTAAGTGCGGTCATTCTTCGATGTCTCGTCGAGGAAACCGAGGTAATCCGCCGGATATTCCGCCATTCGTCGCACAAAGTCCATCTGAACCTTCTCATTGCGCTCCGTGGCAATTCTCTTCAGCTTCTTCCGT
Source organism: Mycena albidolilacea (assembly GCA_029282495.1). NCBI lineage: Eukaryota > Fungi > Basidiomycota > Agaricomycetes > Agaricales > Mycenaceae > Mycena > Mycena albidolilacea. The sequence goes on along the minus strand of JARIHO010000057.1, from coordinate 159,377 downwards.
GACATGCCGAGACGCTCCAATTCGCGAAAGACAGTGGTGAAATGCACGGAGATGTATCAATTATGTTTCAGGAGGTTGAGCATCTCGTCAATAAACCAATCCTGCCGCAATTTGACCAGATTCAAGATGTAACTGAGGTCGTCTCGCTGGAGAATCCGACGGCGTCCTGACGTAGTGCTTTTCGGTTTCTCTAACCACCCTGTCGTCCTCCACAGCTTCCGCGTACGCCAAAATGTTGACTCCGAGAACCCCACGATCTCCAGAATAACCTCGAGGGGTAAGATGTCGTGTTCATACAGGTTCATTGCAGCCAGTTTGAACTGGGATTGAACGATGCGGCCCGGCATGGTGAGGGTACGTATACGCAATTAGTGATGTGCTTGGTTTGGTTTCAAACCACAAAACCAGCAAACCAAAACCATGGTTTGCTGAAACCAAACCAAACCATGTTTATGGTTTCACGCTGGTTTTGGTTTTGGTTTGAGGCCGGTGAAACCAAAACCATGGTTATAAACCAAGGTTTTGACATGGTTTTTTTTTTTTTTTTTTCCGAGGCCTTGAAATGACATTTTGCGGTGTTCAATGAAACTCTCATACTTCCTTATGCACTGGCCAGAGGATGTCCAGCACGAAGCCAAAGCGCAAATGGAAGAAATGGTGAGTCAGATTTGCCTATTGTGTCATCTCCCAAAAGCAAATGGAAACAGTTTCAACAGCGCTGTCTCCAGCTTCACGGCTCATCTGCCAGCGCGGCTCCAGTCTCTATAAAAAAACCAGCAAACTGCAAACTGAGATGCTCAATTGACCTCGATCATGACATCCCTATGTCTGGCACACCTAAAACCCACATCAATCCATTGAAGCCATGGCTCGACAAGTTCAAGTTGTACCTCAGCACCTCTGAGGTTGTTCCTGAAGGGATGGACACGATTGCATGGTGGGGCATACACATAAAATTACATTGTGGCCGTGGCTTCTTTGCTGATTGGGTATCCGGATCCGTTAGCAAAACGCCCACTGCTATCCTGTCAGCTGGGCATCGCTTGCCCGAGACTATCTAGCCATCGTGTCTTCTTCGGTGTCCAGTGAGCGGACTTTTTCCTCTGCAGGCATCACCATCAGCAAGCATTGTAATCGGCTGAATCCCGACATTGTTGAGACACTACAAGTGCTGAAGTGTATGATAAAGCGGGACTTGATTTTCCGCAAATCTGCTCTCATGGACAATGACGGCACAGATGATCTCCAAAACAAAGAGAGCAGTAGCGAGGAGCAGTCCGAGTCGGGCCTAGCTCAAGATGAGGGCGATTGGGACGGTATTCTGGCTGATGAACCGGATAATTACGCCCCAGATCACAAGATGTATTGTTGTAATATTTATGATGTTCTTTCAAATGGTCACGAATGACCCATGCAAAACCATGGTTTAAACCAAAACCAAACCAAACCAGATTCCATGGTTTTGGTTTTGGTTTGAGGATTCTGGAACCAAAACCAGCCGAAACCAAACCAAAACCATGGTTTGAAAACCAAACCAAACCAGCACATCAATATATGCAATAGGAAGGGCACAAGGTTTCGAGGGTGTGGTGGAAGGAAAGCGAGAAAGGCGGAAGTGAGACTGAACCGAAGGATGTTTGCACATATGTAAGAAGCGCATCTGATGCGGCGCCGGAACGGCCGATCTTCTACCGAACGGATTTCGCTGATTCAAGTGCACAGGAGCATACTTTACCTTATGAAATGTGTTTTGTACCATCACAAATATCGGAAAACCATTCAGAGGAAGTAGAAGATGCTTAGAAAGCCGAGACTCTCAAATGTTGTGAAATGTTTTATTTTGTCGCCACTGTCATCAATTAAGCAAATGGCTGTAAGTAACTTGTAAGTAACTTGCAAGTAACTTAAGTAACTTCAAGTTACATGTGTACTAAGTACCCAGGATCTATTTCAGCTTTGTAAGGTTGTGCCAAGTGCCAATTCACGCTCTCGTGACTATAGCTTGAAGAACTTGGCGGGATTTGATGCCATCTGATGGCATAAGTTATTTTGTTTGATCGCATTGATCTAACTTGGCGGGGCAAGTTACTCCCAAGTAACTTCAAGTAACCTGAAGTAACTTGAAGTTATTGGAAGTTACTTGAAGTAGTTTGACTACTTGCCTTGATCTGCATTGCAATTTGAGGTAACCAGGCATCTATAGCTCAATTGCAACACACTTGCTTCAGGTTACAGCTATGGCTGGCTAGTCAGGTGAAGAAATCCTTGGATAAGATCATGTAGGTTGATCATGTGGTGTGTTCACAGTATTTGTGGATGGCATGACCGACTGTGCCCGAGACAGGCAAGGCCGTCATTTCAATGGGTAGGCCATGGGCAAGTCTGTTCTGTCTCCATCCTGGCACGAGGTCTAGATAAATTGCTAGGGGACAGGTTGGCTGTCACAAGCAACAGAATGGGTTAGTAATTGGACATTCCTGCTCTTAACCACCGGTAATGGCCCCAAGTGCGACATATTTGTAGCCTAGGCCTATATTGGGGAGAAAATTAATGCAATCCTGCCTGCTGCTGCTTCAAACTGCTGCTCTCGTGCTACCCCTCTACGTAGGAGTCATTGTTGTGAAGCATCCCAGTGTCCCATCCCGCATGGGGTTCTTGTGTTGCGGCAGCACTGCCGCCAACCAAGCTGTAATGTGACAAGTGCCGAATGTTAGCTCTGGTGTGGTGCTAGTATTGTCCAACTCAAATGCTGCTGAGAGGCTACGAGCTGAGACCGACTGTGCAAACTCCAAAACAAGAGCTGTCAGACCAGCTGGAGATGATGAGATGTTATGTGGATGATGAATCGAGTTTTGGGATGGATTGGATATTTTCCATGGTGTGGTCTCGTCTTTTTTTGACTAGTCAGTGCATGTTGCAGGTGGGAATGTGTGGGTTTGCGCAACACCCAGTGGGAGTGTTGGAAAAGAACTGTCGCATGTGGTGATTATCCTACCTACCTACCCACTATCTGTTGCACAGCTTTCTTCTTATATTCAGCCTGTATCTGCCTGTTACCATGGTCTCTTGTATCTCTTGCGCCTGTGTAACCGCGCCTGAATACACTACCTCACTGTGCGACATCAACATTTACAATAATGCTATCAATAGTTCTCCAATGAACCTTGTAGTTATGTTTCATGGTATATGCCCAAGTTTGAAAGTAACTTAGAAGTGAATGGGTGGGCTGTGCAGTAACCGATGCCATCCAGTGGCTATAAGCTAGTTCAAGTAAATTTCAATTGACGGAAGTAGAAGTGGAAGTAGATGTAGATAAGTTAACTAACTCTGATCTAAGTCTTGTTTATTACCTTATTTTATATGCTCACGGAATATGGCAGACACGAGGATGATATTGATACACCGTAACACTGTCACCGATGGTGCAGCCTAGAGTGAACAAATGAGTGTTATAGCTGAAAGCCTAGGTTTCAATATTGTTCAGATGCTAGGAAACATTCACTGTGGCCCTTGCATCGTCTCATCAGAACCGTACAAGTTACCTGTCAACAAGTTAGATTTGCCAAGCGTGGGAAAAGCAAAGTAAAGTACTGTAAAGTTAGCCCCGCCAAATCGAACCGGCGATCAAAGTTCAAGTTAGCTGCCACAACTTACTTTATACACTCATCCGTTCTTTGAAACTCGCGGAAGAAGGACAAGTCGAGCTCTCCACCAGCGTGGTTGGGGGTTTTGTAGCTCTTTCACACCTTGTTGAGTCTCTCGAAGAGAAATGTCCAGAATTGGTGTAGTGGCCCGTAGTTTCGCACACATCGGGCTGTGTGAGTAGCGTAATGATGGATAAAACAGATGACCTCTGGCCCATAGAGCTGAAAGTACTGAGAAGACAGATACTAGATCTAGAATAAAAGGCAACTCACCTCGACGAGTTCCTGGCAATATTCTCGAATCAATCTGTCAGATTCGGTCAAGTCCACCTCTGTGATCCCTCGGGCAACTAAGACTTTCAGAGCAGAGGACAGCTTCAGAATTTTTTCGGGTCGTCAGGATGAAGATTGGAGGGAGTGGCATTGTTGCGAGCTTCGTCTTCTTCAACGCTGTTCACTTCTTTATCCTGCTGCTGTTGCCGCTTCCGTTTTTTTTTGCTGAGTCGGGTTCAAGCCATACAAGTTGTCATCGGAGTCGTCATGAGCACCTGCATCGAGCGCAGTGTCGTTGGGGTATATATCCATGGCCTGCAATATGGAGTGAGTTGGTGTCTGGATCAAACTGGAGTATTACCAATCACCGCCCTTGCTGTAGGCTTACGAGCCCGTTTTCCTTGGACCGCCTACTCAATGAGCAACCAAGATGTTTCATTAATGGAAGAAGGTTACTGGCTGCGCTTGACGAGCGGCAGCAGCGGTGGCCTGCTTGGCTTCCAGGGTTGCCGCAATTTCACGAGCACGCCACTGGGCAAGCTCTTGGGGCGATTCTTCAGGTATATACTCTTGCCAAAGCTGCAGGCTCTGATGCCGGATGAGTAAAACAAGGTCGAGATAATATTCTGTCATTGCCACTTACGATCAAGGGAGCGACGACAATGGAAAATACGAGCCACTGATCGGCAGTTAATGAGCCCCCCGCCGGTTCGCCGATGAGACTAGGAAGGCGTCCAAGATGGGCAGGGAGTGTGAGCTTCAAAGACGTCAGTTGAACAGTTCACAGGCGAGGTCCAGATAACGGAAACATTACTTTTGACACCTTAGTACAGCAGTGTGATCTATCAGGGCCTTCTTACTAGCGGTGAGCCGTGATGTATGGAAACCGCTAGCCCTGATACATCACTGCAGCGTCTCTTCCACCTGTGATTACCCAATTGTCTAGGGCATCCGTCCCTGTGCTGCACGACGACGACGAGCATCCGCCTTTGATCGACATCGATCAAACGTGCTCGATGCTGCGATCAAATGTGATCAAAATTGTGCTCGTCATCGGCGATGATGGTCACAAAATTACGCGGAAATTTGCTGAAAAATTCCAGTACATAGATAATATATAAAGCATACATGCTGGTCAAGTAGGAAGTGAAAAGCTCGCAATAAAAGGGAGAAACAGAAAAAACCTAATTTGAGTATGAATTTCAGTCCATTCCCTGTTTTACTCCACAGCATCCTCGAGTGACGCCAGACGTGGTGCAAAGTGGGGGCATCGGGGTCCCGTACATTGCGAGACACTTCCACGTCCATCGTCGTCGCCACCTCCCAATCCGGCTGCGTACACTGTGGTTGCCCTACACATCTGTAGTGTTGCCGCGACTCCAAAAGTCGAGTCGTGACTTGCTGAGTCGACTTCTGAACCAAGTCGACTTAGCAAGTTGCGACTTGGCGACTCAAGTCGACTCAGTTGACAATTTTTTCAAAATGATCCCAGCACCTCCAGACCTCAGAAAAACCCGAAAGGGAAAAATGATTATTTTTTACCTGTTACAAGATGTCAGTGTTACACCGCCATCACCAAAATCAAAAAAAAAAAATTATTGCCCGAATCGCATCCTCTGGTCAAAATACACAACCTGCTGGGGACCCGACTTGAGTCACTCAAGTTGAGCTCAAGTCAATTGTATCAACTTGACTTGACTCAGCTCAAGTTGATGTCCCCAAGTCTGCTTCGAGTCAGTTTGTCCCAAGTTGCGGCAACACTATGCATCTGGCGATCTTGCCCGCCCCCCACCCGACCCTGCCACGGCGCCTCAGCTCTGGCATCAACGAGCGCTGCAGCGGGCGTGAGCGCCGCGTCCCTGCCTCTGTGTCCCCACCCTCAAGCACGAGTGCCTGCTAGGAAAGTCCGCGGTCTCGATCCCACCACGAGTGCACGGGAGCGGTCCCTGTGTAGCGCCGGGCGCGTCCGGGTCCCACACACACATCGAGCTCCGGCCAAGGGGACGGCGCGAAGAGTGGGGGATGTGTGTACGTCCGCGCGTGTGCCTGCGCTGTGCTGCTGCTGGTGGTGAATCTGAGTCTGCCCGTGGCTCGGGGAACGCAAGCGCTGATGCACATGGGCTGGCGGTGCGAGCGGGAATGACACCATGTCGCAGCATGCGTGCGCATGGCCGAAGCGCGGTGCTGCACATGCACATGCATATAGACGTACTGCGCGTACTCATGACCCACTGGCGGTGCCACGGGCGGCGCCAGCACGGTGCGACGGTGACGGCAAGAGCACCGAGCGCGCACGGCACGGCGCGCTCAGTGAGCACTTGCAAATGTGTGTCCGCGAGGGCAGCATCAGCATCTGCCTCGGCTGCACCTGTGCATGCACCTGGGACGGCACAGGCAACACATCAGGTGACGGCAAGGGTGCGGCGCGTACGGGGAGCGCATGCACAATGCGTGCGTGGTGTAGGGTGGCGGCAGCGGCAGTTGGGCGTACGGCGTAGGGCGACGGCAGCGGCGGGTGGGCATATGGTGTATCAGGGGGGTACGGCGACGTCAGGGCAGGCGAGAATGGTGATTGGGGTGGGGGCGAGTGCCGCGCGTGCACCGGGCTGAACGGCAGGCCGAGGCTGGAGAAGGCGGACATAGCGCTCCCATCGGGCGAGAACGGTGAGGTCGGGGTGAACCTTACTTCGTGAAAACGGATGGCTCGCGATTGTCGCTCCAATAGATCTTGACTGTTCCCAGGATTTAGGGCTTTGAAGTGGGAAAAATGCAGCAGGAACAAATACATTACATTCTGCCGCTCAGATTCCGACCAATTTCTAGAAGGTGGCCGAGAACCACTGAGCTGCAGGCCACAGATGTTGCCATGAGCGAAAGGTACCAATATGAGAGTTTTTGCTGAATGAAAAGCGCCAGAAGAGTGAGGATAGGGTTGGAAAAAGTCATGAACCAGTTCCTGTGGCAAGCGGCATTGTAGAATGGCCAGTTTGGACGGAGATGATTGTGGTGGAAAGCAAGAATTGTCCCACTGGTGATGTCAAGTAACGCCTCCGAAGGCGCAGGGAATGGGCGCCTAATGGGCGCTTAACGAGTGTTCATCGTGAATTTAACGCAGTAAACGTCCTCGCCATCCCCAATTTACGCTTCCATCCATACTAGATATACAACAGAGTTGTTTCCGCAAACCTCTTGACAATTTCCATTGAATACTGCCAGTCTGAAACTGAAAAAAGGGATTTTTTTCGTGAACTGATGTCTGTTTCAACCATCCCAATCCTCTAATCTCCCAGTTTCCTCTTCCCTCGAGCCATCTAGGTCGTTTTGGATGCTGGGAATAACTATTCAAACATTGGTGGATGGGTAGACGAGGGTATCAATTGAAGAGACCAATGGTTGGTGTCGGTCAGAAGTCTTGGTTGAGAGCCACGCAGATAGCGTTGCTAAACAAAGAATGAAATCTCGCTGACATATCAGTTCGCGACCAATTTTGCTCCATCTCTTCAACGGTGTATTCTAAATTCACAAAATAAATCAGATTGGAGAGTTTAAAGGCATTGTACCCATATTCTGCAAGGTTTGGGGCATGTACAACACCCAGTGGAATGGTAAAAAATGGTGCGTCAATCAGTTTGCGAGAAAAATCATCTCGCGAACTGATATCAGTTTGCGAGTTCGCGAGATGATTTTTTGACGTTCGCGTTCAACTGGATCTCGGTAGAATACTTGTTTGCTCATAGGCTTTATATTTGCATGTTCGAAAATGACTCATGCATTGAAGAGGAGGTAAGTATTACCAGAAATCTACAGAATAGGTGTACTATTGACTAATAGAACAAGGACTTCCTTCGAAACTTGTGCACGCATGAGCACCATGTGCTTTCCAAGGTACTTCAGTAGGCATGGAAAGTGTGGAAATGGCACGCGACAGCGTGTAAGTCCCGGCGATCGGGAGACAAGTGAAAGGGGCGCATGGTCACGCAAAGTATGGCGAGGGCAGGGCAGGCCGCACAGGACCGGCGCAACAATGGCGGGTAGCAGGTGCGTGCGCAGCATTTGGGGTATATCCCAAAGAACCTGCACAGAAGTGGGCCAGCGCGCGAGCGGGTACGCATTGCGCGGTGGGGGCCGGGCGGAAGATGTGGGGTCAGCACAAGGGGGTGGGTGGCCGGTGCGAGCACAGCGCCTGGAGAACAGCCCGAGGGACTGATTGCCGTCCACAAATGCACCGGGTCAGGGCAACGGCGGCGGACGGCGCGTGCGTGTGCAGCGTATGGGGAGCAAACAGGGAGCATCTTGCAGCCCTGAGATATGCCTGGCGCAGGGCGTGGGTGGGTGTAATAAGCGCCGCGAGCCGGGACCGTGAGTGGAGGGGGTGGGACAGCGAACAGAGACACGGCAGTGCCAGGGGCAGGTGGCGCATGCATACCACATCGCATAGGAAGGTGTATGACCGTGGGAAGTGCGCTGAAGCGCGGGGTAATTTTCGGTGGGGTCAAAGTGGGCGGGACACGTGGTGGGTGGCTGACACTTTGACAGCAGGGATTAAGGTCACAGGGCTTGGCTCTGGTGACTTTGTGGGAGGATTGGAGGCCAGGGGGTATGCAGATGGGCAAATAGATTCCAGACAAAGCGAAGCCAATTGCGGGCCTTCAGAGCACATTCAAGAGCTGTGGTTTTGGGACATACCCCATTAAATGTGAAAGATACAAGCTGCCGGCTTTCATCCCAATCGGCCCCCAGGTGCAGTTTTGTGCAAAATTTGTCGCATCGCCGTGGCCAGCGCAGCGTGATTTCCGGAGGAAACAGAGGCATTCAAGGCTCGGAGAGCGAGATAGAGATAGCTAGGACTTGGAAGAATCACATAGCAAAAGCACCGAGCGAGGGCTGGGTGCAGAGGGCAGGGGGAGCCAGCGTAGTGGAAGAGGAAAGAGCAATGATGGAGGACGATTGGCAAGTAACAAATGTAAACAACGCACCATTTTGGGTGCATGTCCGAGCGCCATCAATTTGGCGGGAGAGCGGATCAAGCGAGCGAAGGCGATGGGTGGCGAAATCGGGTGAGGCACATGCATGTGCGGCCAAGGATGCTGAGGTGATGTATCAGCACCTCCGCTAGCTTAGGGGGTTTGATACATCACCGCTCACCGCTAATCAGGGGACCGGTGATAGATCAAAACACTGTATACGCCTGCTTTTGAAAGGAGCGCATGAAGAGTTCACAGCTCCTTAGTTTTGCGGAGTACATTGAGTTGCACCCAGATATGATAAAAGTGGGTCTTCGCAACACCTATATCATTGTTAGAACTTTGAATAGTGGATGACACGACCAGTAAGATAGGTGTCAGTCACTCCCTATGAGGGTCACGTGGACCTGTCACATCACGTGTAACACGGCAAAAATTTCAGGTGCTCAACTCAACATGCCGGATTTTGGCTGTTTTTGAGTTTTCTGAGGTCAAAAATTTTTCAAGGTTTATTACATCAGGAGCTAAAATTTTCTGAGGTGTGTGCAGGTATATTACTGATTTAAATACACTTCTACAGGTGTGTAATATGTCTGTTCAAAGTCATTAGTTGTAGCAGAACCTGTTATCTTGAGTGTAACTGTGTTTTGGTTAGCAGGAGTTACTATATATGGGCCATGTGAATCTTACATAAGCGGCAAAGTTTGACAGCTTCAAAACTCAAACCGTGTCCAAATGTGAAAACAATCATTTTTACACTCAAAAAAAAATGGGTCACTAAAATTTAACACTGCTCCACCAATTGGACATATTTTAAAAATCTGAGACCGAGGATCTCTCTGAATGATTCAAATACACCATTTCTAGGTCCTACTTTTGATCTTTGATGTTTGTAGCCAGAGCCTTGTCAATGTCATGCTTGAGTCACGTGACCCTCGTAGCAAGTGACTGGCGCCTATCTTAACATACCGAGGAATAAATTATGCATCTGATCGATGACTATCATTTCACAAATATTGAAGTAGGGGAGGCGATATAACTCCGACCAGTGGGTGGCGTCTTCCTCTTTATAAAATTACGCTGTCCGAAGCCTTTAAACTCCGCCGGCAATCTCCTTTTACGTTGATGTCTGCTTTTAGCCAAGCAGAGAGCGGCCCGGCAAAGCCGGCCGCGAACCCCTAGTTCCTCTTAACAAATGCATCGTGCACGGATTTTGAAGTACACTTGAGGTATTCCTTTTGAAGTTCACGATTTTGTGCATCTGTTCGCTCACGAAAGTCTGCCACCGACAACCTGAGAGAATGAGAGCGGGGGGATGAAACACGACTCACTGTTTTCTTGAAATCCCTCCAGCGAGAATTTCAGAGCCTGCGTGATCCAGCACATTGTGCAGAAATTGGTGTGGCTGTGAGAACCGAATCCACCAAGTTTGTGGGCAGCAGGCTTGTTGCACACCACGGCAACCAACGCAACGCGGACAAGGCGCCCCTGCGGATATTTGGGAGTCGCAATCATGACTCCATCTCTCCACAAACACAAGAGCTCGTTGACGAGAACCCGAAGAAAACGCTGGCACTCGTCAGGATTTGCCTCCTTCGGTCCAGGCATGATTCCAGCCAGTAGAAGATTGGTAGTGCGATAACTGTAATGGCTGTGAGATGGGTATCGCTACAGTTACAGAAATACCCACCAGAGGTGCGCCGGCAAATTAATAAGACTATATGACATGGGACACGATGTGTGTGAGGCAGAGAGTTGGCTACGAAGATACGAAAACCTAGGACGGTGCGCGTGAGTGAAAGGGTGAAGCTATGGTAGCGGGAACTGACCAGTCGACACCCATCGTTACCTCAATCCGTAATTCTCCGCCGGCCACTTCTTCGTTGGAAGAGAAGAAAAAGCGACTGCCCTCGGCGGTCGGAACCTCTTGGCAGATTTTGCCATCGAAAACATTCTTCCACACTCCGGGTATCCGTGCCTTGGCCTCAGCGAGCGACCTCTCGATCTCGTCCTCCACACCCTCCACCGAGAGCAAGGTCGCCAGCTGCTCTGCCAGCGACTTCGTCGGAAACTGGAAGTATGGTCGGGGATTTTCGGGGATCATGTTTTTTCGCTTTTGGGATGGGGTGGGGTTATTGGCGGGAAATAACGGATGGACGCATTGGGTACATACAGAGTCTGGGGGAGTCGAGACAGGGAAAACTTCAAGACATCCTGGACAGACAGGCAATATCTGGATTGAAGGCTCGGCACCAAGGTGGGCGATAACGGTGGGAAGAGTTGTACTGATGGGGGGATTTATTGGTGCTCCCCCGGCTTGTAAGGCGAGAGCGAATATAGCTAATAGTGCGTTACAGGCGCGAAAGGGGAAGCCAGAAGATGACGACGTAGATCAAGTACACAGCCCGGTTTGGATGGACTTCGGTCGCAGTCGGCAAACGTTGTGCGGCCTTCGGAACGATATAGAATGGGTCCGGGTTGTTTTCGTCTTCAGCGCGAAGGGGTCTCTCGGTACTATTGTCGCCAGCGAGATCCAAGGAAGGATCTGGAAGTTCCCAGTCGTCTGCGGATATTGGAAGAAAAAGCTCCCCCGAGGCTTCGACCTGCTGGGAATGCGACAACCCCTCGGCCTCCGCAGCAACGACGAACGACGTAGTAGAGGTGGTATCAGCGGTGATGTCCTCTGCGACGAAAGCGACGCTGGAGGCGTGTACGGGTAGGGGTTGCAGTGTAGCGAGCTGAGTAGCACCTTGTCGCGCTGTAGAGGCGGATGATAGCACAGCGTGTGCAGAGACTCGGATCAGCCCACCACCTGATGCGCTTTGCTGTCGCCGTTCGCGGGCTTCGTGGTGGTTTCTTTTGGTGCGAGAGACCAGTGCCCCGTCGCATTCTGGGCATGCACATGGCACCAGCTTCGAGGATGACTAAGGAAACATAGGTTAGACCATTATTTTTGGGACAATGGGGCACACACCATCAACCACAGCGACGAAGAGGAGAGGGGGAGAGGAGATATGTTCTTGGGAAGAAGAAAGCAACGAACGGAGACATGTAACCGAGACGGAATTGATGCACCGATCGCGCTACCGGTGGCCAGGTAGGCCAAGATCCAGAGTGTTTGAAGCACTAATTCACAAATATCGGCTAATTGATATCAGCATTGGCTACATACACATACAGAGGGCAGGCAGGGGTTCCAGCTCGTAATTATCCTCATCCCACGACACCGAACCCTCCCCATCACTCTCGGGCTCGTCGCTCTCATAGTCGCTATCCATGGTGCAAATCGGGGATTCCTTCCGCCGCCCGAGTGGACTGTATGACGAATGTATGTTGTGTCAGGGCGCAAGGACGAATAGGTTTGAAGTTGTTAGGGGTGGTCGGTTTTTGAGGAATGCTAGGACCTAGCGAGCAGGATTGGGCCCACGTTCCTACCTGTAAGACGATTTCAATGGTGGAACAAGCATCTGAAAAGATGAACATACCGAGATCGCTCCCGCCCACTCAATCATCGCGGTCGAAAGATGTGCCTGGAATTATCAAAGTATTATGGCGCATGAATGGGGTCAAGTCGAGTAGTCACCTCAAGATGCTCAGGCCATAAGGCAAGATTCACAAAGAGCCCAATGAACGCTGCTCTGTCTTGCGCAAAGATGACGGCCATAACAGGCCATCGCAGCCATCCCGGGCCTGTCGCGTCGTTACAATCCCTAATGAGGTGTCGAGAATGACGGCCGGGATCTTCCTAGCGTGGAGGCAGGGAGATATCTCCACAGAGACAATGCCTGTGAGCAAGAGAGTGCGAAGGCGGGCGGCCTGTTTTATATGTAATAGTCAGAAGAGGATGCATGCATGGGCGATAACGAATACGGACCTTGGAGTAGGTGCGTGAGACTGTGCAGAGAACCGCATCTCCCTCGAGCGGACAGAGCTCTTCACCCTCAGCGCGGTATGCCTGAAGCATCAGCCATTTCTTCACCAGGCTGGTGTCGATATCCGTGCGGTGGAAACGAGTGCTTGGATCCAGCATGATTAAGCGGGGAGAGATAGTTGACGAGAGTCCGTTTTAAAAGCAGGGGCCAAGGGATCCATGGGAGGACAGAGAATGAACCAGCAAAGCAGTGATCGTGGTCGTGGTCCAAGGTAGGAAGTGTACGTAACTTCGCTTTCCCAGGAATTCGAGGCGAGATAAAATATATTCGAGGATCTACAATGCTACAAATGTCGGGGGAACATTTTCTTTGCCAGATGCTGAGCTCGATTCTCCCAGGCCAAGTTTTTGGCGCTTCAAATCCCTGAATTCTTCATCATCGACTGGTTTACGTTTGCTCGAAGTGGGTGAATGAGGAGGGGAATCTATCTCGAACGACTAGAAATTTACATGTGTGAGGAATAAAAATTAAGCCGCAGTATATTTTATACACACCTTTCGAACGAGGGCGGTAGTAACTCTTCATACTAGCTTGGAAGAGCGCATCTGGGGAATTTTGGTGGTGACTTCCCAGTGTGTTTTTGTTGTGCCAGGCTGTATGCGGTTAGATGAGGCCGACATATTGTAGGTGAATAGACGCACCGTGGGTGCGACTCGCCGAACCAGACGAGGGTGGCGAGAGGCGTTCATGGTCCCATCAACAGATTCAACGGCCTGGACCTCGAGCGCAATAACATCCTTGCTGTTGGCAATTGGCCGGTTCATATCTGAGACATCTGGCGAGAAGTTTTCGATGGTATCGGGAGGCAGATTAACAGAGGAAGAGTCGGTGAGGAGCGCCATGAAGATGGGGGGTGGGACCGGCGTTGTGAGAGGAACCATCATTGGTATCATCTTAAGGTTGTGCATTGAGGAGCCACGAGTGGCCAGGTTATCTGGTAGACAAGAGGACAGAAAATAGCGGTCACCTGACGCCTGGGACTTAATCTCAAGCTGCCGATTAGGGCTGGCCTAGTCACCGATGCGCTCTGTGACCGTACACGTCGAATTTTCTGTTAAGAAAATTCGAACCTGAGTAGCTCTTGCGAGGCTTGAATTGAATAAAACACAAATATATATTAATTGAATCTAGAGAATTAGCCCAGTCCACATCACACACACATGCCGTCCCCCTGCCGCTCGGACTCCTTCCTCTTGAGTTGGTCGCAATGTGCGGCAACATCCGCTTCGACCTGTGTACCAGCCTGTGGAAGGGGAGTGGGAACTTGAGCAGGAATTAAGTGAAAGCGACACACTGAGACGGAACATGCCCAGAGGCACATTCGAGATGATATATTCTGCTACAAGGATGGTGTTAGTAAATGGGAATTTGATCGCAGGAGTGTAAGAACGCACCGAAGAGACAGATTCCACCTTTATGTCTGTCACCGTGGCCGCAAAAGCCGTTGTTTCGAGGAAATAGTGAGTTTGTCCGGGTTTGAGAATGGAGGTCCACGGCGGCACGTCACCATCGTCTTTGGACCCCACGAAGGAACCAAGGCAAATGAAGGGCTCGGTACGCACTTCGGAGCGTAGACGTGAAGGGAGAGAAGGTACATGTCTGGATCTTTGAAGACACCGTCGTTGCCACCCTGCCTGAAGGATGTTAATCAATGCATAATCAATGTGCCGGTTGCAAATTTGAACACATACCTGCAGCACAGTCATGTGTACTATAAAAAGAGCCTCCTCGAAGCGTGCGGGCTGATCAGGTAAGACGAGGGAGCTGGTGGCTATATTTTCAAGGAGCCATTTATCCAGAGCTGCAGTGCACCTGAGTCGAGCGGCACGCAAATGCACGCCATTTTACAAAGTCATAGTGCTAGGATGCGGAGCAGGATCATTGTAAGGAGAGAACCTGCCAGAGCGGAAAACAGATGGCCGGGGAGTGAACTTCATCTGAAAGGACTTAGAAGATTTCACAGGCCAACAGGCAGGTTTTTGAATCGGCGGCATAGAACTTCATCGGGAGAGGTGGCCTGTACCCATAGAAATACACAGGCGACTAGGCAAGGGAGCTATGGAGAGATGGAACGGACGATAGGCAAACTGACCATGGGTGCAGACAAGTGGGATGTTTGGTCTAGATTGTCTGTCTACAGGTGAATTGATCAGTGGATTCTTGATCTGTGCACGGCGTCACCAGTTTATTCGTCCACCTACAGACAGGTAGCCCAGACATGTGGATCGGTGTGATATACTGACTATTCCACTGAGCCACCCATAGAGACATTTTCCCCAACTGAAATGCACTCTGAGCCCCACGTCGTATGGTCAGAGCCGCGATGCCTCCGTGATAATCAGTCAGCGCTGGTGGTCGGGTGTCGGCGAGCAGCGGCGGCCTCCAATCGATTATCGATGCACGTGCTCGTCTCCGATGCTTCCGCGATACTGTTGGTAGTCGCGGGCAGCTGCAAGCGCCGGCGGCAAGGGTCTTTTCGACAGGAAACCTCGTGTATTCACCTAGATATACATGGGTGTAGTACAACTTTTCCAATTATCACCACGAAAACCTTCGCTTTCCATTTTCTTATCCGCCGCTCATGTCTCAAGAGTGCACTTCCTCCAAGCAGCCGTAGATAGCTTGCTTTGGAGTGTGTTCTGAGGGTGTGCAGAGCCGGTTTCAATAAACTACGGGAATTTCAGGTTTTTGATGGTGGTGGTAAGAGTCAGTGTCTCAGTGAGTACTTCCATGGTGATGCAATCGAGGACATGGATCCAGATCACCGGTGCAATGATGCTCCCTGGGAAGATGTAGATGTGTCGCTGGAGGATGAAAGTGACAGGGATGATGAGGACGATGTGTAGAATGATAATTAAATGAATGAACATACCTCATTGCTGAATTCTCAGTACGCATTCGTCCTCCCCTGCTCTGCCCGCATCTCGGATATGTGATTGTTGAGACCACAAATGGAAGTGACAAGCTCGCCCAAGAGGCCGACCTGCTCGGTGTGTCATTCGCGGTCCTGATTTGCATAGGTGGCAAGGGCTGCCTTATCATCGTGGAGACGTTGATTCAAGATGTCTTAGAGAGCGGTTTCTTACTTCTTGCGTCATTTATTTGTGGCGTTCCGGCTCTGGTCGTAGGCTTACAGCGTGGAGTTTGTCCCCCTAGATGCAATAGCACGGGGTGGCACCAGATAATATGATTTGAACTTCCGGAGAGATCGCAAATCGGCTTATGGCGTGCAGAATGCTGCCTAGAAGCAGATCTCCCCAGTTCATTCTGGAGAATAGCACTTTACCATCCCGATGGTCAGACAGACGGACGGACAGACTGACAGAATTTCTATTGCTTGCTGTAGTTGGGTATAAGATTGCGGCGGTGAGAATGTTCCCTTGAATGGAATAGAGTAGGAGACACTTTGTAATATGCACCTGTGGCCCGGCCAGGGCACATTATAATGGGACCACAGGGACTGTTGGTGGGTCGGGGGTGAGCTCGCTGGCGTCGCTGCAGCCAGTGCTGACGCTTGCAGTGCTGAACAACAAGAACAACTCCAGCAGCCGTTTACGGTGTCGACGCAGTAGGCGCAGTTTGATCTGCATCTCCACACAACCTAACCGCAAGACGCGTCGCGCGGTGCCTGCACCGCCACCCAAATCTCAGCCTAACCCTTCTAGTCTTCTAGTTTCAATACATTACCACTCACTTTTGTAGCCTATTTTCTGCCTCAATATAAGTAGCTTTGTACATCCCTAGAATGTGATAAAAGTCTTTTTTCTCCATTTCATGGACTTGTCTGAATCCGTTGTCCAAACGGCACCGTGGCGGCAGCTTGCGCGGCACAGCACGGCAAAAAACACTTTGCCGAAAGATGCCGCAAATCAAATTCCTGTTTGGGTAAAGGGGCAGAGGCAGAAAATACGCAACTAGTGATTGGAAGATCTTGTCCTCTGATGTGGCCACGCAAGCGAACAATTTGTAATATGCGATCATTCCGCAGCCGTTCGGTATCACTCAGCGGCTCGGCGCGCCTACACAATAAATTCAGCTTGAATTCAGCGCCTATGCGCATATGCACGACGCTCACACAGATACTCGAGTATGGGCTATATACTGTAAAATAATTCATGGAAACACATTGTAAAAAAAGCACAACCTAGATGAAGAAAAAACACACCTTGAGACACCAACACAGAAAAGGCACAACTTACAAAAAGGTTATCCTGCTGCCAAAAATGACACAGCTTTTTCTCGACCACTTCAAACACCCAATGCAACTCTGAAAAATGACACGACTTGGACTCAGGCATCTCAGCAATGGACCTGTATATCAAATTGTCGGATTTCAATCCAATTAAATCAAGTGGTGCAATCAATACTTTAGTAGCCATCTTTTTCTTGTAATGAATCTTCGATCTGTTTCCCTGTGCTATGCCTCTTAGCATAGACCTACTAACCCTCAACACCACTGGGAAATGCGACAGTCTCACCTGTACTGCTGCCTGCAGCGATTTCATCCTGATCAGGGAATCCTTGGATAGAATCAATTTACATGCATCTCAAGGCCATAAACCCTCTCGCAAATATTGATTGGGATGACCTTTTAGAATTTGGTCCCATAACCTCAACAAGCTGTTACATGACCTGCTGAATGTATACTATTTGGGCATCATTTACAACCATACCTATTGGTCACATGACTGTAGCGAGCTGTTTAACTAAATCAATGCTTGAGTATGATTACCTGCGATGACTGTTGTTGCTTGAGCAAACTTCAAATGGTCATTGTTCAACCGCATTGAAGAAAAAGACTTGTAGATACAATTGCCCAGCTAAGCACCTTGAAATCAGTGGAAAGCTTAGTTGGTGTGTTGTGCATGACTCTGCATTGCGTAATATATTCTCTATAATTAAACCACAAAGCAAAGAGTGTTGAAAGTCTGAATATGTTTTGATCTCGTGATTTTTCTGAAGAAGCATCTGTGCCAGTCTGATCCGGGCAACATGGAGCAAGTTTGAACTTTGTGAGCAACTCTGAGGTTGTGCCTTTTTTTGATACAGTTCCGGTTGTGATTTTTCCCCACTCTGTCTAAGTAATGTGTTTTTCTCGTATTGAACATATGTAATTTCTCAACCTGTTTTTTTCCACTCACGTTCCCGAAATGACGTGGTCTGGAAGAGGCAAGTGTTTTACAACCAAATTTTGCCAAGTGGTGTGTTTTTCACTTTCTTAAGCTGAACTTGCGTCTTTTTTGGCACTTTTTGTGAGGTTGTGTCACACTTTATTTTTTTTACAGTATATGTGCCATACTCGAGTACTTAAGTGACCAAAAAAGATGTTTTCAAGTGCACAAATTTATTCTGTAAATACATCTGAGTCAGAAATGGTCTTTAATGAATGTACTTACTGGCTTCGATGATATAGCTACTGTCACAGTGCGACTACCGTCTGAACCCGGAGCAGAAATTCTGAGGACACGACTACGACGGGGGGTACCGGCTGGGGATACCAGCAGGCGCTTCTGTCCTCTAACATCACCGACTGACCCATCAGCGGATTCTGATTGCCCCAGTGACGGTGGTGAGACTTCGACAACGCCCAAGTTGCGCCGTTCGAGGTCGTAGATAGCAAATGTGGAGGAAAAAGCCTCCCGATCTTCCTTGGACCTTGTAAGCTCCCATTTGGGGTGGCGGTCACGGAGGTGTTGCTCCATGTTATATTTCCGGTGTACATCTTGACACAAAATACACCGAATTGGGCTGTTGGTGCATAGATGGGCACCACTAGAAGTCGATGCGGACTTGATCGCAAACTCATATACCTCTGGACAGGTAGAGGTTGCTTTGTTGCCGGACCGGATACCGATGGTGCATCCACCGCTTGTCATAGACCCCCCGCAAAATCCACATGGATAATTGGAGGCCACCTACCTTCAGTTCAGTACGTCTTCTTAAACGATAGAACATACAGCTGGCGCGTACCGGCGAAACTATGTCTTTTTCCTGTACTCCGGAAAGTGCCAAATGGATATGTGTACCGACGTGATTTTGCCGGTCCTGAGCGGCAATATTTTTGGAACAGATGCGGCAGTTCCTGCGACTGTCTTTTGGACTCGGTGCTTGGATCGACGGAAGACAGTAGGAAGCAGCGTCCCCTGTAATAAGATTCAAGGCCAAAAAACTCTGAGAGTGAATCAATTCTTACCGTTGAGCATAGTGGCCTCGTACGGATACCTCCCCTTCCTAATCAGCCCGTGAACCGGAATTTTGAGGCGCACCTCGTTGTTCTGTGCTCGTTCAAGTAACGTCGAGCGCATCTTATCCATTTGGCCATTTGAGAATACCCATGTCTTTTCCGGCGGCTCGGTTGAATCGGCTACGGTCACATTCAGACTTTCCTCGATGGCCACTTGCTGGAAATCTGTGAATGATAATGGGAGGACGAGGCGACCGTTAACGGTAACGGTAAGATGACGCATTCGAGCGACAGAATCTCCAGCAGCCGTCTGTTTCGCTTTGGGAGATTCGAACTCGACAAAATCAGCTGTTCACGCCCACGACGGAGTTTCGGACGAACTTGTGAATGGGACTAGACTTAAGACCTGACCCGTTATTTCGTATCGAGTATCCGGTAGAGCAATCTCCGCAACAGGTGCCGCATCCAGGTAAGTCGACGGGCTTGTGTTGGTGATTTTAATGAGGGTGCACTGAAGCACAGCGAGTGCAACTCTAGATGAATCAAAGGATATCAACGTCGCAAATAACCCATGCAGCTTGAGCAGATGTTCGTCATTGATTTTGCTATGGATTTTGGCAAGGGCTCGGTCCCAACGATCCCCCCCGATGGAGTAATATCGAATTCGGAGGAGCCGGTCATGGCTTTTGGCATTGTCGATATCGAATGTAGGATCCATGAAGGTCCGTATGATCGTCTTCTTATGCGCCATATTTCTCTCGTCGCCGTCAAGCTTGATCCAAATTGAGTGGGCTTTAGGCTGAGCCGCCAATTCAGCATCACGGGCGGCCGTTTCGGTGCTGAGTGCAGCTGCCGCGTCAAAATTCAAGATCTCTTGGACCTCGGATTGCGGAACGTCTGTATCCGCTTCCACTCGGCCGCTATCGTCTACCATTGACCGATCCACCTCTTTTGATACACCCGGATAATTCCCGCCCTTGGGTCGCATTAAATTGACATCCACTGGCGTAAAGAGCGCCTCGAAATCGATGGAGCAACCATAGGACTCAAGGGTAGCGACCGCCTGCGCAACACCAGTTTTGTAGCATGCGTGGATGTCGCAAGAGCCAGCGCTCAGCTCTCCCTCCCATGCGTCAGGGGAAAGATGGTCGACATCACAGCTACGGACCATTCCAAGGCGGCGTTCGCGGCGCTCTAGCCATGGGTATTTACGGAAGATCTCGTCCATGCGCAGCGCGGAGCCGACTCATCAATGGCCATATTCGGTGAATGGCCTCCAATCATTCTCGACCTGCCGAAAAGTGTCTCCAATACGTCGTCGCCAAGAAGGCAGAGGAAGACTTTAAGGTATGGATTCAAGAGCTTCGAGCGCGCTATCTTGAATATGGCATTATTGACCGTGCATTGTAGATCGCCGTACAATTGATTTGAGATGAAGGCGGACTCGTGCTTAATAAACATGGCGCAGATAAGGTGTGCAAATTTGACTAGGTGGATTAGCTTCTCGGAGAGCGACAATGTAGGATTGATGAACGGCTCCACCAGAGCATCGAACATCTCGCCAAGGAGACATAAGGCGCGGTAGGTTTTGAGTTCACCGGGAGTAGTTCGGTGGACTCGACAGTCATTTTCATTTCGGCGACCAGACAGAGGAGCTTGATAGTGCGAGGAACATCTTGAGGGTCTTTCGGATTCAGAAGAGCGTGAATGCTCTCATCTGACCAATCGTGATCTGTCATCCGCTCCAGCCAGCCGGCAATAAGGCTCTTATTGATTGCAACGCCGTTGACGAGGATACCCTCTTTAGAACAAAGTAATTTGCAGAGTCCTATGGGAGTGGAGATCAGTGGGTCTTAGTGATAGGCAGGGAGGATCCGAAAGTTTGAATAGATGCTTGTAATCAAAATCCATGGTCAACCCATTTTCACCGGTCCACAAATTCAGTCCAGCAAGTCCTGTTAAAAGTCGAAACAGCGGGTCATCTCCGCCAAGCTTCTGGTGCATGCAGATGAGGTACAGAGCTGCTCTACGGCCCCCGTCGCCGTCTGAGGCTATGGACTTGAGTTCTCCGTGCATAGCTTCCATCAGGAAATACCTCCTTTACTAATAAGGTCAGATTACCCAGAATTTCACGCTAATCCGGCCAGATAAGTTGCGTTAGTCGTGTTAGCTTTCTAGTGACGTTGAAAGTAAATTAGTGGTAATTTACACCGGTTCTGCCATAACTTTTCTACCATTCAGTTCACCTTATCCGTACTTCAGGCGAGTTTCGTCGTATATTTGTTTGCCTTATTGTCAGATTTTCGCAGCTTATCAGATCCAAAATGCGCAAAAGCGATGTGAACTGAGCAGTAGACTACGAAATATATGTGGTTATAACTATATAATTGACTACGGTAAGAATAGCAGCCATGGGAATGATGGTGGGAGTAGCACCGAGCCGTGGTAACTGGTAAGGGTATATCGAGTAATGACAGTGGGCATGCATACGCAGCAGACAAACGATGGTTCAATGCACTAATCAGAATCAGGGACCTCGACAAGGTTGATGAGAGTGGCGGAGCTGCCTGCCTCGGGTGCAGTGGCTTTGCCGTCGCTGAGATACAGAATTAATATAGATGTATCCATGAATTTAAAAAAACCACGAACGTCACATCATTGAAGAGACCATGAAGGACCTTGTGCAACGCAACGGGAGCCGCATCACGAGTATCAGCCAAGGTCTTCATGTGGTTGCGGTAAGTGTCTTCATAAGCACCCTCAGTGAAAGCAATGACCTGGCGCTCGCCGGTGGTGCGATACTCCAGGAGTGCTGCATACAACTGAGGGTAGATGAGTTCTTGACAGTGAATTCAAATCATCGATCGACTCACGGCGGTGGCCGCTAGCGCAACCATTGCGTCCGGGAGCTCCAGGTGGGTTGGGTGTTTCTTGCTTGTCGAGATGAACAAGTGCATGTTTTTGGCCTTGAAGTTGCGATTAAACACGCCGTCCTTGACGATGGCCTTGAGAGCCGGGTGGTGAAAAGGTTTTTCGGTCATCAAACGTTGCTGTGCAATGGTGAACCAACGGAATAAGGAGATGAATAGAGTACGCACCGTCTGCGAATCAACAGGGAGAAATGTACCGGTGGTCCTTGAGGAGCTTCTCGATGAGCTCCTTGGTCTTGGTCTCGTTCAATCCAGCGAATTGAAAGTAGCCAGGAGCGAGACCGGCAGCACTGCGCTTGATATCGCCGCGCAGAATGTTGATTCGGTCAAGAAGCTGGGAATGCGAGCAAGATCAAAAACGAGGACGGAAGATTGCAAAACGACATACGATGTCAGCCAAAATGGCGGCGTACTTGAGGTCCAGCCCGAGACGTTCCAAAACATATTTCGCCTCGGGCATGGCCTCAGCAGCGGAGACGAGATAGGCCCGAGCAAACCCGGCGCGCGAGATGATGGCAGGGTAAGAATTTTCGAAAAGCACGCCTGTTTTGACCAAAGAAATGGCAGCGCGAAGCACACGCTGTAGTACCTCGGTCTGGCTATTCAGCAGGATGTCCTTCTTCCCCGGCGCCGGATAGATGATCTGCGCCGAGGGGTGCCACTTAGCCTCGTCGCGAAGAGTAGTGGTGCTCGTTTGGGCCTTGACTTGATGTGTGGTGTTGGGCACTGGAACATGGCGCACTTACATTACAGATAATACGGAGCGAAAAACAATCTCGCACCTCCATGTCTTTGGACTCGAACGTCTTGATAGAGGCTGCCTTCTTCGAGACAACACGGGGGACCTGAACGAAAATTAGCTTGGCCAAGAAAGTTGGGTGATGACTTGCCTCAGCCATGAACTCGTCATCATCGGCAGTCTCGTCGTCCGCCATATCGGAGTTGCTGTTGTCACGCTCGCTACCATCCTCATCCGAAGACGTGGCCTCTGCTTCGGACGCAGACTCCGCAACAATCTTAGCATGAGCGGGCACCTTGGAAGAAACTTTGGCTTTAGCCGATTTGCCTTGAAATGATTCAATGTACGTTTACATCCATTGAAGACAGGGATACGTACCAACGTTGGCGACCTTTCTCAAGGCCGTCTTGGCCACAGCCTTGACCTTGCCAACGGCATTTGACTTGACTGTGAACGCAGGGAGGTTAGTAAAGTCGATACGGGCTGGAAAGAAAGAGCACTATAAACAATAAGTCAGAAGAGAAAAAGGGACACACGTAATTTCAAGGACGACTTGGTGGAGGTCATCGAAGCCTTGGTTGAAGTATGGTCGGAGTCGCTGTCGATGGCGATGACGGGCGCAGCATACTCTGCGCGATCACCGTCGTCAGCACCCGTGTGATCACATCAATAATAACTTACTTCTCTTCGCCGACACCGTCGTTTTGGCCTGGGGCTCATCGGCTGGTGCATTTTCCTCGGCGTCGCTCTGGGCTAGGATAGACGTTGATATGGGGCTCTTATTCAAACAGGCAGCACATACCAGCAGCTATGGCCTCGCGAGGCTTCTTGGCCGTCTCAGACACTTTAGCTGTCGATGAAGTCCTCTTGCACGACACAGGTTTATCTACGTTCCAAACTATGGAGCAAAAAATCAGCCTTATATTCTGAGCCTTGTATCTGCACTTACTGGCGTTCTTCTGCGCAACAAGCTTTGCCTGGCGACCTCCGGATGCTTCTGCAGAGAAAAGAATGAGTACCACCTGGGGTCTAGAGAGCGAAATGAGAGGGATAGGTTTACTGGATTGTGCCTCAAATGCCTTTTGCCCTTGACGGGCTTTCTCTTGACACTCCGCAACGGTGAGTTGGCGCTTTTGGGCACGGGTGAGGGTAGTATTGTCTGCAGGCTCGGGCGCCATGGCACGGGAGCGGCTGGTTGAAAGGAGTGTGAGGGAAACTGAGAGCAGGCAGATGGAATGTGTGGAAACAACATGGGGGGAGGGTATAAGATGGTTCGTTTCTTTGCACGTGCCGTTCCCATATTCGACTCATCGCTGATTCCCGGCACTAGTCCAGGTACGAGCGGGCTGAGGCGGGCAGTTACCGCCGCCATATCGATACCATCAATATGCGATATTTCAATACAATTCTACTTTCTACGCACACCATGGTCAATCTGGTTCGCTGTCCTGGATGCCAGACCGAATGCAAAGGCGGCAAGGGATTGATTCTCCACCTCAGACTGACCACCAATGATGCTTGCCGTGCAATTTTCACCGCTGCCGAATCCCATGTTGGCCCAATTCCGCCCAGTCTCGCTTATTACGGAGGCAGTAGCTCCCAGGAACACGACAAGGACTCGGACTCGGATACAGAACAATTTGGAGACCTCCACATGCATGGTCTGCCACATGGCGAGTTTCAGGGTGATATTTTCGGGGAAAATTACCTTGAAAAGGACTTTGGCTACGATCCCGCCGACGACGACCTTGAAAATTCGGATGGAGCCGAGTCCGATGAGGAGGAGGATCAGCGGGATGCATCTCAGACGGGTCTAGACGATGCATACGAGGTACCGCGCCCGGTGCCTGGCATCCGCTCACCTCAGGAGGACATCATCATGCCTGGAGTAGCACCTGAAGGCATTTCGGCGCCGACTCGCGAAATGCGAAAAGCCGCCGAAGATCGATTTCACCATCAGCCAATTGTTGAGAAGTATCCGGGGCACTACGCTGGTATGCCAATCTCCCCGACCCGAGCGCAGGGTTCGGAAGAGGCGTATCAATCTTCCCTCCGCAATCCGAAGGAGATGGGTCCATACGCGCCCTTTACGTCCAAGATGGATTGGGAAATAGCCAAATGGGCGAAGCTTCGTGGTTCGGGATCTACGGCGTTCACGGATCTTCTTAACATTGACGGTGTATGTTTCTATTCTTATTTTTTCTCTCTCTGAATGTAACTGAAATATATTTTTCAGGTTCGCGAGTCTCTAAATCTATCGTACGGAACATCGGTCCAGCTTAATAAAATCATCGACGAGAAACTCCCTGGACGTCCCAAGTTCACGAGATCTGAAGTCGTCGTAAATGGCGAAGTCTTTCATCTGTACTCTCGAGATATTTTGGAATGTGTTCGGGCACTCTGGGGCGACACCGATTTTGCCCCGTACCTGTTTGTTGTTCCAGAGAAGCACTACATCGACAAGGGCAAGAAAATCCGAATGTACCACAATATGCACACTGGGAAGTGGTGGTGGAGCACGCAGGTTGGCAATACTCTCACAATAGCCGCGTTGAAATATAACAATTTTTAGGAAGCAGTTGAACGCGACAATCCGGGTGCCACCATTATTCCCATCATTATTTCCTCCGACAAGACACAACTCACGGTATTCGGCAACAAGACGGCATATCCAGTTTATATGACGATAGGAAACATTCCTAAGGAAATTCGTCGTAAGCCATCTCGCCGCGCATATGTGTTACTTGGCTACCTTCCGACTTCGCGGATGAAAAATATCAAGAACAAGTCGGCCCGAAGGCGCATTTTGGCCAACGTTTTTCACGCGTGCATGGCCCATATCCTAGCTCCCCTCAAGGATGCTGGTATTACAGGAATTCCGATGACGAGCGGCGATGGAGTTACCCGCCGCGGGCATCCGATCTACGCTACGTTTGTCGGTGATTACCCCGAACAGGCCCTAGTCACCGCCGTGAAGACCGGGGAATGCCCGACCTGCGAGGCTCCTCGCGATATGCTTGGCGAGGATTCGGACTTTCCTCTCCGTGATCTTGAGGCCATTCTTACAGCCCTTGAATCTCTCGACGAGGGGCCCACAATTTATGCGCGCGCCTGCGAAGAAGCCGGTATCAAACCCGTTTACCATCCGTTCTGGGAGGGGCTGCCGTACACCAACATATTCCAGGCCATCGGGCCTGATATTCTGCACCAGCTCTATCAGGGCGTCGTCAAGCATCTCATCTCATGGTTGAAAGAATGTTGCGGTGAAGCGGAGATAGACGCCCGGTGTCGCCGTCTCCCTCCAAACCACAATATCCGGCTCTTTATGAGTGGTATATCTAACCTTTCACGCGTTACCGGCAAGGAGCACGACCAAATTTCGCGCTTTTTGCTCAGTCTCGTCATTGATGTCCAGTTGCCGGACGGCCACTCCTCTTCCAAACTCGTCGCTGCCGTCCGCGGCCTCCTTGATTTTGTCTATCTTGCGCAATATCCAATGCATACGAGCGAGACCCTGGACCACCTGGATAACGCACTCCAACGCTTCCACGACAATAAATCCATCTCGGCATCCGAAATGATTTCAACCTCCCCAAACTCCACTTCTGCCGCCATTACATCATGTATATCAAATTATTCGGCACGACAGACAATTACAACACCGAGTACACAGAGCGCCTCCACATCGACCTAGCCAAGGACGCTTACCGTTACACCAACTTCAAGGACGAGTTCCCGCAGATGACCCTGTGGCTCGAACGGAAGGAGAAGATCTACCGTCACGATAAGTACATCCAATGGCAGCTCGATGGCTGCCCAGCACCTCCTGTCATCGCGGACTTGCCTCCGGGTATCGTTTACGAACGCACACTAAAAATGACGAAACATCCCTCTCTCAAATCGGTGCGCTTATCCAAGCTAACCACAGATCACGGTGCCACTTTCTTTAGAGATGCGCTCGCCCGCTTTGTGGTTCATTTGAATCACCCTGAGCTCTCTCGCACGCAGGTCGAGGCGAGATCTCAGGATCTTTCTTTCCCTTTCAACACTGTTCCCTTCTTCCACCGTATCAAATTTACGACGGAGGATCCCTATACTGCGTGTGGTCCCGAGGACACCGTGGTGGATTCTATTCATGTGCAGCCTGCGAAGACATTGAAAAATGGAACGGAACTTGCTGCTCGCTTTGATACAGCTATTGTGAACGACGGTACAGGCAAAATCACGGGTGTTGCTGGTGTGCCACATCTTCTTTGACATTCATGCCAGTCTCTGATATATTTTTTTCTCCCCTTTTTCCACAGGATATCGTGTGGCACAAGTGCGCGTTGTGTTTTCCCTCAATGCTCGCCACATTGCGACCCTCTTCTCCCCCGGTATTGTTCCCCCAAAGCACCTCGCCTATGTTGAGTGGTTCTCGCCGTTCACGGAACCAGAGCCGGATCACCTCATGTACAAGGTGAATCGCTCCTTGAAGGACGGGGATCGACTGTCAAGCATCATACCCGTTGCCAACATTCGCCGTAGCGTTCATTTACTGCCAAAATTTGGTCCAGTCGCACCGGCGGAATGGAAGTCGACCAATGTGTTGGACAGGTGCCGATACTTCTACGTGAATTCGATGAGCGACCGTCATATATATACCACACTATTCTAGCCTTGTGTTCCGCATTTTTGTATTTTGGTATAAGTGCACGTTAGAAAATTAGTTCATATTCCCCGCCTTTACCAAACTTTCAGCCTTCTTGCCGTGAATTTGGGTAACTTTGCCCGATTATTTTTGGGAAAGAAAATTAGTGGTAAAATAGTAAAGGAGGTTTTTTCCTGATGTCGCCATATGGCGACAGCTTCCAGGCCTGTATCATTTTCTGTAAGATTTTCGCGCTGGCTTTCTAGCCACTCTTTTTACAGGTCGGCATTAAAAGGACTGGCTTTGCACCGTAGTCCGACTGCGCATGGCGAGCAAAGGCCGCGACACTGAATTATTTCCCCACATGGACCCTGTCTTTGCGGATAGCTTTCACTGCCGCTTTAATCGACATGAGATCAGAGCCCATTTTTAATGTCTCGAGCTCTACCATTGCATGCTCGCACAGCTCTCCTATCTCGTCGGTATTGGGAAGATAGCAGAGTCTGCCGTCCCCTGCAATCTCGTCTTGAGACAGGGTGATCAAGACACGGCCTCGCTGGCCGACAGGGGTGTCCCGGAATAGCATCTCGATATTCTCCATGAGGTCAGAAATCTTCACATCCCCGACGGTGATTCGGAGCGAGTGATTTCGCCGAATTTCGGCAATTGCATGGCGAGAGGAGAGCATGATTGGAGATTTATTGAGTGCATGTAGGGCAGCCCCACTACCCAGCTCGTAAATCAGGATGGCGAGGTCTTTCTCGAATTCAGTGTAGTTTCAGGGGTGGTATAACCCTTGGAGAGCTTTAAGCGACATTGCAATGGTCTTTTGGATGCTCCAGCCCGCACTTTGAGCGTTGGAAAGAAGACAATAGAGACCCGGAACGATATTCGTGGAAATAATATCGAAAAATTGCTCGTGGTCTTTAACTCTCTTTCGAGCTCGTTTTAAGCTCTTGAAATGGTCGACTTTCTGTGCAAGGTGTTAATAAGAAGTTAAAACTATATTGTGTCTTAAACCAACCTTCAACTGCTCATTTTTCAGTTGTTTGCTAACCGACACCAGTTTTTGCTCCAGTTGATTGCGGCTCAGCCGGGCTGTCGATTTTTTACCAAAGGGCTGCAACGCGCGAGTTCGCACACTGTCGACGGATGGGGCTAGTCCCATGCACGCCCGGCAACTTCCTCCCGAAATTAATGCTGTTCCGTCACAGCGCGTCGCGCGAACGCAGATCACTGCCGCGATGGCATCGACAGACAAAATGGTGTACCCTGGGTCATGCCGGGAACCAGGCCGATGTATACCGAATGGATATGTGTCGAAAATCGAAAATGGTCCCGTCGAGATCCCAGGAGTATTTGGTGCCGAGACACGGATGCGAAGCGGTATTTAGATGATGGGTGGGATGCACATGGGACGATGAAGCGTGGCTTTCAGCCACTGGCACGACATTATTTACATCTGTAAGCCCTTAGAATGAATTTCGGTTTCAATTAATGGTTAACACACTGGTTGGTCGACACTTTGGGCTGTTCCAATGTGACCGCATAGGCCAATTTCCCGCGTCAAAACCGTGTTTTATGTACCTTGAGCATGTAGGACACCGAACCTCGCGTGTCGCTGCCCGTGCATCTCCTCTTTCAAGACTATTGTCGACGTTGCGCGACTCGACGTTACGCGATGCGTGTGGACCAAGATCATGGGCAGTATTTACTTGCGGAGTATGTACAGTATGTACAGGGTTAACACTCCATACTGATTGCAGTGCTTAACGCGTAAGACGCGAGAAGCGTGGGTTTTGGCGCGGCTCTTGTGGAAGCAACGTGTAGTAGGCGGGAGAGGACACGTTGATGCGAGAATTGCCGCAGTGATCGCCGATATTTGCGAGCAGCAAACACTCTCCTTATTTGGGGGGGGGGGAGGCGTGGGAACGTAGGCCATGATCTTCCGATCACTCACCTCTGGCGTCAGTAGCCGATTCGCATACGTTAGGAGACGTTAGGGCAGGCTTTTGCGGCCCTTGGGCAAATGATCATCATCATCATTTTATTGTAAGTCCCTATTGTTTGTTAACTTGACGAGAAGTACGGGAATCAACGTCCCTCGTTCCCGTGGTTCCAATATGAATGGAATCATGGTTTACTTACAACGTTATTCACAGGTCTGTTGAGAAATGTTGAAAAATGTCCATCAAATGTTAACATTTCTTAACAATTTGCGCCATTCCAAAATTGTTAACAAACGGCAACAAAATGCGAACAATTCGCAAAAGGGGTTTTTCCTGATGGTGCACCGCGCTGAGCGCCACCGTGAGTATTCTTGGTGTTGTCAGTGGTCATGAAGCTAGATGGGTGGAGGAAAGAAAGCGCGAGGCATTGGCGAGGCATTTAATCACGGCAATGAGATAAGAATCATTAATCACAGATTCAGCACAGGATGAGTCCGCATCATAAATCACGGCAAAGTAATAAGAATCAGTACAGGATCAGTCCGCATCATCCCGGATCAGAGTATTATGCCTTTTTTGGACATCGGACTCACCTTGCACTATTAATGCGATACCCAGACAGGAGACCATCGCGCCGTCAAAGGGATCAATTGTTGGGCACTTAGCCGAAAATGCGGTACAGCCGTAACTGAAGCTGTTGAGATCATGCTATGATACCACAGTAAGTTGCGCCGTCTTGAAAGTTGAATCTCTCTCTAAATTCTGTCTTTCTGGATTTCTCTCCTGACATAATACATGAGCCTAAGAGGGAAATGGGACCAGATGCCCTCATTCCAGCAGTTAATTCGACGTGGACGTTTGATGCAGTAACATTGCCAGTGTCCATCATTAAAATAAGATACACGCGGAGAACACGCACAAGGGCTGGACGAGCGGCCAATGTGCTGAATGATTCGCTCCACACTTTATATCCTCTGCCTTCTCAGATCCAAAGAGTCTTCTACTAGCCCTGATACTTTCGAGCCAGGCAGCGCGATGCTTCTGTTGTTATTTGTCGTCCACATTCTCTCCCAGAGGTCCAGCCTTTCGCAGGGGCGTCCCCTGGACTCCCGAGCACCAGTCGACTCTTGCGATGATATAAACAGCTGCCGGAGGCTGTTTGACATCGTCTGGGGCTGCTTCGCCACCATCTTCGCGTGTACTTGGGTTTCGGTGCACCCCAATGTGCCTCCGCCCAATCAGAGTCGACTGGCGCTTTTTTGGAGAAGGCTTAAAATAATGCTCGTGGCGGTCATGGCCCCGGAACTGATGGTGGGCTTCGCGGCGAGACAGCTTTGGGCTGCGTGGATCTTTTCAGAGGGTATGTGATGCTTGCTACTTAGCTTGTATATGCCACTCATGGCGCGTAGAATTCGATGTCTCGATAACCCACGGATTCTTCATCTCCATGGGTGGATTTGTCTCCCGTATCGGTCACCACCCCATCACCACCAAAGAACAGCTAAGGAACATCGAGTATATTTCGGGTATACAGCAGGTAGAAGTGGAGGATATCAGGGACAAAAGCAAAGGCGATGTGCTGGCCAAAGGTGTAGCACTCACGCAGGGACTGTGGTTCATCTCAAAGTGCCTGACTCGCGTGCACCAACATCTTCCCGTCGCGGAACTTGAAGTCACCACGCTGGCATTCGCAGTCATCAACATTTTGATCTGGTTGCTTTGGTGGTCGAAGCCTCTTGATATCGAGCAGCCGATCCTGGTTGGATCCGCTCAGCAGCGTGGAAATTCCGAACCTCCAATTCAGCTTCTGGGCTTGGTGGACATGCTGGATGGTGTCATAACTGGAAGATATTCTTACCTTCCAGTAGCATCCACATCAGTGCCCTCATTCTGGGCAATGAACTACGACGAAGCCGGTCGCGAGGGAAATAATATCCCCTTCTGCATCGAGTGTCTCGTCGGCACCGTTTTCGGCGCTATCCACTGTGCAGCCTGGAACGCGGGCTTCCCATCTACCACCGAACTGTGGATGTGGAGGTCCTGCTCGTTATTGGTTGCCGTAATTCCTGCGGTTCTAGGACTTATCGCTGCACTCTATAGCTCATCGCGGGCCGGTGCGGTTCAAAACATCCTTGATGAAATTGGGAGCATGGCTCTTGTGCTTTCGGTTCCATTCTACATCATCGCCCGCCTGTCCCTCATCATCCTTCCCTTAGTATCCCTTCGAGCCCTCCCGCCCGGCGCGTTCATCGACATCGACTGGAGCGTCTATATCCCGCACCTCTAGCTATCACTGTTAAAAAGCAGGTTATGGAGAGCAGGTTCTGGTGGCAATAAGCCAGTAGATAGAGTACGATGGTGGTGGTAAAAGGTAAGATACAGATCGAGTAAATACGCCTGACCAAAACCACATGGCCCGTCGGCATCTCGGCTATCTCGGAGTTGATCCAGTCACATCGAGTCCTAACACCCGCCCTTGACCGGCATCAAGTACGAGTGGATGATGGAGTAGATAATATGTCAAGTAGGAAAAGGAAGCAGAATGTGCTGGGCTCGGCAAGTTGAAATGAGTAAAGACAGCATGGAGAACCCAAGTTCCCTTTTCAGGCATAACCGCACTGTGGCCTCAGGCTCTTGCGGAACTTAGGAGGCAAAACAAGTACTCCTCAGTACCTGCAGTATCATAAACCCACGCTACTGAGTGTGACCTCAGCGCACCAATGTCCGGGAGCCATTACATTTGCTTTTGGAATGGGGGTTGAAAAATTTTAAACAAACGAGTCGATGAAATGATTTGTCCGACTTCGAGAAATGACAATATGTCATTGATCGATGTCGAGAATGAAATCAACACCACTTAGCGGTTATCTGGTGTGAGCAGGATACGGAATTAGTGAAACATGACTGCTCATCAGCAAATAAGATGTTCAGTGGCAGAGCTATGCTCGAAGACAGAGGCATAAGACGCCAAGAGAATATTCAATATGCTCGGTGGCAAGGTGATGCTCGGTGGCAGATGCCTCAAAGGGCAGGAGGATTACGCTCGGTGGCAGGGTTCCACTCGAAGGCAGATTATGCTCAGAGGCAAAGTTACACTCAAAGGCGGATTATGCTTGGAGGCAGTTTTACGCTCTCTGGCGAGCGTGGAATATTGTTCCAGCGCAAATGCGCTCAACCTCGGGACAATAATTTTGTTGAGGTTGTCAGGATCCGTATCTCTTGTGGATCAAAAATCTCCGATGCAAAAGGTTAGTCTGGTGAGATCAAGTGAAGTCTGGGGTACATATATATGTATTGCACCTTGCATGCCAAGAAGTTGAAACTGTTGATCAGCAATCCAGAAGGGGATTGCATCAAAAAAGACGTGTCAGAGAAGACCATCGTGAGGGGAAGAAGACTCGAAGTCCCCAATGCTCGAAGACAAGTCATGCTCGAAGGCATGATTACGCTCAATTGGCAAATGCATCAGCAGGAGAGTTATGCCAGATGGTAATGCACCAGAGCCACTTGTACCGAGTGAGCAGGCGGACACGGCAGGTGCGGTGTGCGATGAGGAGGTCGAAAGCGGGAGGATTCGCAGGGTGTGGCAAAGTGGACGGCAGGGCGTCTGAGATATATACTCGACTGGCAGTGTTTTGCTCGGTCGGGATCGAATAGACTTGATATCAGTTTGATTGAATAGACTTCTGTGGAGTCCATTAGGCCGAAGGTGTAGAAGTCAATCTGGGGACTTAGGATGTCGGTTTAATTAATCTCATCCCCCCCGCATCCGAGGTCCCAGAAAGAGGCTAAGGAATCTAGATAACATGATGATAATACCATCATTGGTATTGAGGAAATATTGATCACTTAGTTTTGGTGTTTGTGGATTGAGTTTGCAGGCACGTTGTCAAATGCTCGCTGGTACATTTCCTGGGCTTGCTGGTAAGTTCCCAAGTAGCAGAGTAGAATTTCATCAGGTCATAGCCGTGGAGCCTCAGACCAGATGGTGGAAAATTTCGAGGCAACTTTCTTGACATCGTCATAATCAGTCTTTGTGGGTGTAACCAGTGCGTCGAAAAGTGGGTGTGAGGGCGACGAGGCTCACAATAGCGCCTGGGCGGGGGACGATGGCAGACCCGGAACATCAATATGAACATTTCTGAATGCCTTGGGATCCCATGGAACATTCTTCGTCTACATGTCGGCTTTCAGCCTCTTCTACTTGGACCTGCTGCGCCGCAACAAACACGATCAGCATGATATTTCTGTATGATGATCATCTACTTCCAGTGGTTCCTCTGGGCCTTCTCGTTGGTGTTCAGCAAGAAGCACAGCGCGTATATTCAAGTACTTTTCCCTGCGCGGCATGCTCAAGCAGCTCCGCGTGCATTCCCAGCATTAGAGAGCTTGCGCAGAGCCCCCTGGAGCCACCTGGTGGCTCTTCGGGCATGCGCTGCCCGGTGGCTCCACAGCCATTTCCGCATTTGGTGGCTCTCCGGTGGCTCAAGTATGACATCATCTGCGCGCCATATGCCCATCCATAAACTCATGAGTAGCCTTCAGAGACACCAAATAAACATATTTCGGGCCATATACACTCTGACCTACTGGGCCTAGCTTGGCAACACAAGAATCAGTGGTATTTCAAAGCCACTGGGCAGCGCATGCCTAAAGAGCCACCAGGTGGCTCCTGGTGGCCCTGCGCAAGCTCTCTATTGTCTAAAAGCTCATTTTTGCTGTCATTGCCTTCATCCTTCCCTCTTTGCCCCTGTCTGGAGCACACTCTTGCTCGTACCTATTTTCCAACCAGGCTGGAGGGGCTGCCCAAATAAAAAAAGTTCAAGATGGGTGCACATATAGATCTTGACGAGAAAATGATATTCTGTCTATAAACTTTGGGTGTGCACCCAACTGTTGACTTACTATGGATGTTTGGATTGCAAACAGGGCCACAATCAGGGCCACAGGCTGGGTGGGGTCAACAGTTGGGAGCACACCCAAAGTGTATAGATGGAATATCATTTTCTCACCAAGATCTAAATGTGCGCCCATTTTCGATTTTTTTCATAGGGGACCCCCCCAAACCTGGTTGGAAAATGGGTAGGGGGACAGAGTCGAATGAGTTACCCAACTATCCCCGAGCAGCACGCAGTTGCTAGACAGACTGAAAGAGAACTCTTCGAGGCAGCCGCTGGTGGTATCAGCAGTCAGTATACGAGGATAGATGAGGGCCCGAATACTTCTAACGACAGACAGCCAAAGACTAGTGACTTTCAGCAGTCAGATGATAGCGAGAAAAGAGAATTTAACCTCATCTTTTAAATTTGATATAACACCAGAAACCGGCCGAGTTTCCGACCCCGAGCTCCTAGTGCTAAATTTTAACTTGACAATCGCCTTGACAATCGTAATGTTAAATTTCGGAACTAATGCTCGCAGCCTCGCACGTAACTCGCGCGATGCTGAATATATCCGGATTTGCTCCCCGCGAACAACGCCTGTGCCTGTGCGTTTCGCAACCTACCTCGACTGTGATGTTTTGACCCAGTGCCCATCCGCCCTTTCCAGTCGTGCCATGTCGCAAGCGAAAAACCCCAGGACATACGCTAATAATGAGCTTGGCTGCCCACAGCCCGATCACTACATCTCCTGGTTTTCGACCTGGTTCTGACTCTAGTGAAGCGCAATCCCGCCGATGGTTTGCTCAACAGCCTCAACCGTCAAGTTTTGCGACCTGCACTCCTCGAACGTCTTTCAAGTTGTCGCCTCGGTTATTTTGCTTGTTCCTGGAAAGTCCGAATAATGCTGCTCGGTCGGAGGCGCACTTCGATAGGGACTTTTCCAGGTCAAAAACGGCTCGATGGCGGTACCTGCACCAGTTAGCTGGCTAATAGTTGGACTTCCGGCAGAAATACCCGTTCCACTCGGGATAGAGCCTGGATGATTGCCTTTTTATTGTTGATTTTTGGAGGACCGGTTCTGGCGAAGGAATTCTTCCGTACTTGCCTCCAACAATCCGCGATTTGAGCTAAAGATGTCCTCGCGGCCAGGTGTGTACAGTCTATGACCATTTAACGCCGCGGAAACAAAATTCGGTGAGCAAGAGTAAGAAAAACATCGCACGAAGTCATCAGTTTAGATTGTTGAGAAGTTGTATAAGCCACGATAACCCTGGTAAATGATGACAACGAGGATTGAAATCAAGATGATACATGTCCGTAAAGAGGATGGAGGGGGACCCGAACTCGTTTAAGCTTTTGTGTTATTCACCCAGGAAATATATCCAGAGTCAGAGATAGTGTTGCCGCGACTCGCGACTCCAGCCCCTCAAGTCGACTTGAGGTCATCGACTTGAGTCGAGTCGAGTCGAGTCATTGGGGTGACTTTGTTCGACTCCGGAGTCTAGGTGAGTCGACTTCCTCGACTCCGAGTCGAATTGAAGCCGTTCAGGTCAGTAGAGATTCAAAGTGGGTCGTGGGCACTCCAGAATAGACCTCCATTGATTCCTAGGATGTAGAAACCCTCAAAAATTAACCCAGGCCAAATTTCCAGTCTTAGACGATATGATTTCAAGAAATTCCGAAAGATCCTGTTGGTCTTTCACCAGCCCATTAATAATTCAAAGAAATCCCAACTTTCAGAGTTTGTTAAATAGAGCCTCTATACATCGCAAGAAGGACCAATATCATACCACCATACTCCCCCAAGGTTAAGCTCAACTTCAATTGACCATTTCTATGTTGCCAGGAGCCTCAAAAATATGTATCCAAAAAAAACCGACTCCATCGACTTGAGTCGACTTCGAGTGACTCAGAGAGACAAAGGGGAGTCGAGTCGAGTCAAATCTTGTCTGAAGTCGACTTAGTGAGTCACGACTCGACTTTTTGAGTCGCGGCAACACTAGGACTCAGAGAATTGAGGGTGGATTATGGAATTGAGCTAATGTCGGCCCCGAATATTTCCAGCGACCCAGAATGCGGAGCCGAAATCAGCAGTACGGGCTGAAACGCGACGAAACAGTTGCAAAAAAAAAAAGTAAGTACTTTCCAATCGCACACCCGTAACGAGGGTGGCCGCGGTGTCCTGGAAACTAAACTCCCTTAACCCTAGGAGATTTTTAGCAATGTCAGGTTGTGTTTTCCCGTATTTGAACTACGGATGCGATTGAAATTTGAGGGAGAGTACAAGCAACAAGGACGACAGGTTCAAAAAAGAGCGGGACTTGTGCTATAAGTGAGATATGATTCGTTGGTTTTTCTTCAACTTTTGAAACATTCAACAGCATGCAATGAATGCTTATAACCTAATCGGCTTTACCTTATTCTACTTAAGTACGCGTCGATCACGTGCTATGGACACAGCTGATCATTGATGCGGTGCTCTTGTGTATTCTTCTCACCACCGCGATCACAAGATGCACGCATCTACGCCCACTCCCCGACCCCTTGACGCAGCACTCACCTTGGCAGCATGTCAAGAAGTCGGGGTTACGTGTTCTCGCCGTTGACGTGCCATTTTCTCCACCATTGCGCCTCCATCACTCACCACACATCCTGCACCAAAACACCAGGGGGGGCGTCTTCGACGCGAATGCCCGCTTCTAGTGCCTTTCTTTCGCAAATGTGTGCAAACCTCGCCTTGCCGCAACATTTTTGCTCACCAATGCTACCAGAGTTATGCATGCCACCTCACTCCCGCCGTACACTCGGCTCGGGAACGCGTCAGAGGATGGCCGGGGATAGACATTTATAACGTTTCTCCAAGGGGGTTCGGATCCGTCAAAAAATGGACTGATGCCGCTTTTCTTGAAAATGACCCTCTCGAGGACCTACCTATCACGTGACATCCAAATCGGGTAATTTTCCGCGTGACTGGTTGCGTTTGGCAAGAAAATGGCCTTGAACTCGGTGAAATACATGTCTGGTAGTGAATCTACAGCTATAAATACTCCAAGGCCTGCCAACTAACTTGGATGACTTCACCCAAATTTAATTGGCCTTTACCTCCTTGTTGTTCGGTGTTTCTTCCCCTTGCATGTTGACGCAGCCCTGCATAGCTTACAGACCCACAAATCAGATGCAATTTCGGGTTCAATGCAGTCTACATGATACCGGTATAAATACACATGTTAAAAGATAAAGAGGCTGGGTACTTACCTGCTAACGGCAAGTTCTGCATGACGCAGCCACATTCTTACCGGTCAATTGCAGTGAGTAAAGTTTAATTGCTGAACAAAAACACTCTGAAAACACATTGGCGCAGGCTCGAAAGATGTTGATTCGAGAAGAGAGGGCCTTGTGAAGTCTCTAGAGCTGTCCGGGCCCATTTCTGACCACCTTAGTTGAGGGTGCACTTTTTCTTTTTTTTGGCCTCACGGCCGACCCTACCTCCCTGCACCCGGTGTCCAGCCTGACCAGCCCGAACCCCCTTGCATTTCTCTTTCATCAGTGTGTTGTGATAATTATGATTCATATTCTTGCCCTGATCGTTGTCTTCTAGTTTTTAGGTGCATTCTCTGGTATGCTGTACAAAGGTATCTCGTGGCCTTTTTCACGTGGAATCTCCTGGCCGTGCATCCATCCGCACGCATATGCCTGCTCCTCTGTGCAGCAGTTGCCCCAGCTCCTCAGGAGCAGGTGTCGTGCGTGCAGCGGTAGCACAATGCCTTGAATTCTGAACGGAACGAGGTCCCGTTTCTTTTTCTTTCTCATCCCTCAACATGGGTTACTTGTAACACACATTATAAGGCTGCTCCCTCGACCATTCACAAGTTGCTTTTTTTTCTTCTCCACTTCAACTACTAAACAGACATCTCCTCAGGTCGTTCCCGGGCGACTCCGGATGAGACAGATGTCGAGGATGTACATAGGCAGGTCATAAATGCTCGAAAGAAAGGTGAGAGCAAACATTTTTTGCATGTGCTGCATTCATAGTGGTCTTCTAGATGCCACAGGCTCAGACCGCTGAATTACGGCTGTTCCACACTTTAATTCCTATCCCATGCCTGCTCAACCAGGCCCAGGTCTTGGTGTGTTCGCTTTTCTTTCTACATTTTTATCTCACCAAAAACAGCAGGGTATCCACAGGTCAATGTTCCCAGCTCATTGAATGGCCAGATGTTGTATCCAATGCTTGCACCTGAACCATCTGGATACAGACTTGCAAATGACTATTATGCAGCCCATATGTTCTACGAGTCTCACCGAGCAGCATGGGCCAAGAAGGCATATCAAGGCAATCCGGCAGAAACTATCGGCATACTTATGCAGGTCCTCCATGAGGTCTCAGGGAAGCCAAAAGGCGTAATTGTTAAGGGTAGCTAAATGCTCTCCCCATCAGTGTCTCTTACATATTCAAACCTTGCAGAATCTCAGTGAGGGAAAAGAGATAACAGCCAATGCCACCCCTGCCTACCTGATGGACCTGGTCATCAAAACTATGGTACCAAAGCTTCTTGAGGCAACACGGTACAATTTCAACCAAGCACAATTTACGATACGAGATGTTGTTCGCTGGGTCAACCTTGCAGATGAAGACCCAAACACTCCTTGGTTTTACAATCGGTGCCTTGTTTCTTCCTTAGCCAAATCTAAGGATAAGACACGGGTTTTCAAACACCCTAAAAATCCATTGACAGTGGCCCTTGTTCTTGGTGCAGAAGAGTGGGAAACATATCTCGAGTGTGCCAACACTACTACAGATGTGTGACTCGTTCTCTCCTTTCTATTCTTTCACTGACAAAAAATTCAACTCACTAGAGCATGTTGAACCAGATGACAGCTGGTTACTCGCAGCAGAGCAAGATTGCTAGCTCAGCACGCTCTGTGGCAGGTAGAAAATGCTCGGCTCTTGGTGTCAGATTGGGATGTGAGTACTGTGTCCTTGTTCAAATTTACTAAGTATCAAGGCTAATTATGTGACCAAGAACCGAAGCAATCAGCAGACTGATATTAATGAAAATAATTCCAAGGTAAGAGTGAAGCTTTGCACCTGTCACCATCCTGACTGCATACAGGGCACTTCTAATAGTCCCAGCACCCCACCCCCATCTAAAAAGCGGAGTCTTCCGGAGTACATCTCCCCTGACCGGTCAAGGTTACGGAAGGCATTAGCTATTGGCGGTGCACCGGATATTCCCAAAGCCAACAGTGAGTTTATGCGGTGGTTGACGGTCCTTCTCATGTTTACCATGTTTCCATAGATATGCATACATCGGAGCGCATTGAGTTCTATCAGCTCAAACAGATCCCTCTCCATGAGCTGCTAGGATCTGAACAGCCACAGGGTGCACAATTTTTCACCTGTGATCCCAGTCTCGCTTTGCAGGGCTCTATGGTTGTTGAGTTCGCCTCAGTTATTGGGATGGGGACATTTAAAACTGCTCATTGGGGCCATTTGAGCCTGATACACCTTCCACTTGAGGGACTTGGAACCACTCAAAATGAGCTGGTTGCTGTGAAGCACATGTATTGCAAGCAGGCCAACAATGCCAGTGGAAACCGGGGGGTCAGCCAATTCCCATATGCAGATGAGTAGTCGAAAACTGTGCAGGAGGCTAATCTCCTCTACTGGGCATCATCACTTATGGACTTTGCATACTCTGCCATTGCCCTTTGTGTCTCCAATGCCGATGAGCCACCTCCTTTCACCATACCAAAGTTGCGCTTTGTGCATGCTGGTGTCACCGTCTCTCATGATCAGGCTTCTGGAACCAATATCAGCAATACATGTTCGATCTGGAGGAGATATTTGGTCGAGGAATTCATTGAAGATGGGTTGGATGGATTCACAAAATTCGTTCATAATGGCAGTGCCAATCCGCTCGTAGATCACAATGATCCCCGGTTCAAGATTGCTGAATTCCTCTGCTTTGTGCAACATATGCAGCATTTCAAGACCGATGGGACAGTGTTTGTGTCCAATTTTCAAGGTATGTGTGTGTGTTCCTTGAGATTTAACCCTTGCTTACCTATGAATAGGGTCTGAGACTCTGCTCACAGATCCACCAATCATGACCTCTCCATATGACTCCTACTTCATCCCACCGAGTCTCTGTCTAACCCATATTCCCAGCAAGATTGCAAAGGGCACTAATATTTTTGGTGAAGGGAATGTGGGGGATGTTTTTGAAAAGTTTCCTGAACAGCATATCTGCAACACCTACTGCAAATGGTTCAAGCTGCCAGTCATGCACCACACCATCTGATGTCTGATCTATTACTTAGGCAGCTCGTGTGATTTTATATGTATAGGAAGTATGAATATGCCTATGTTCTATGTTAATTATGCTCTTTTACTATCTTACTCTAAATAGTTCCTGCTTTGAAGGTGTAACGGTACTGCTGCTGTTGAGCGGGCTAGCTTGAACAACTACCTTCCTATTTGGGACACGGCCATCACGAACTTGACCCGCAATTAGACAGATTATGATGTGGTAATGTGAATCTGCGGGCTCTATTCAGGCACCCCGGGGTCCTGATTACCGGCAGCCATTGGCAATCAGTCATCAAGCCATCGGCAATCTCGCTTATCGGCGTGGTGCTCTCGGTTTCCATAATCGTCGGTGACT
Organism: Mycena albidolilacea; assembly: GCA_029282495.1. NCBI lineage: Eukaryota > Fungi > Basidiomycota > Agaricomycetes > Agaricales > Mycenaceae > Mycena > Mycena albidolilacea. The sequence continues at coordinate 118,581 of JARIHO010000057.1, read as the reverse complement.
TGATCTGTCTTTTGTCAGAACAGTGAAGACAACCTCATCTGCGATGATGGAAGGCCCAGTTCGCCAGATTTGCCCACGTGCTTTCCTCGACGTGGCAGCAACAGGTTCAAAAATACGCTCCATGTCTGTGGTTATATGATTGTTTTCTTGCTGATTGAGACCCTTCGCTCAGGGCCGTACTGGGAAACGGATCAAATGTCTGCATCAGCAAATCATGATGTCTGCCGTATGGAGGTCCCCTTTACGTAGCACTACGTAGCAATACGTGGCAATACATATCCCGCTAAGCGATCCACAGCACTACGTATTTCTACGTATTTAAAGCCGGATACGTATTCCTCCGTATTGCTACGTATTGCTACGTAAAGGGGAGCTTCATACGGCAGACATCAGATTTGCTGATGTGGATGAAATGAAAACCTCAAACCACTGCAGCAGCAACAAATTGAGTGAAATAAATGATAAAATAGCGGTAGATAGTAACAGGGGTGTAAGAATTCGTTAGACAGACAGATACCTGAGGACGTTGCTGCAGTGACAAGTTTTACTTGTCCAGGGCAGAAAAAGGAAAAGCATATCATTCACTGCATTCCGAGCCCCAGTAGGCAAGGCCGGTCTACGTGAGTTGACGTCGGTCTATGTCGGCCGACCCCAGTAGGCAGAATCTGCCTATGGCATGTAGACCAAATTGGGCCTACCTTGACCTACCGTCTGCCTACTCAGGGCCCCTATCTTGGTCCCGGTGCGTTATGTTGCTGTTACTGTGTTCCCACTTCGCTAATATTGCTTCGCACCAGTTGCCATGTTCCCACGTAGTCAATATTACATTAATTGATCGCTCTGCCTTACACCCGGGACATGCCGTGTCAATTGCCGTAAGAGTTACTCCGGACTGGAAATCAGAAATCGGAAATCGTTTTGCGTGATGTAACGGTATGATGCGGTGTGACAGTGCATCCCACGCTTTTTCACTGCGACGCGACACGTCTCTGGGCCTCGTATCTTGTCTCTTCACGCGTCCCTACCCCCAAATGGCTCCCGGTGGCCAGCCCTGTGACTGGACTGCCGATCCCGGCAATAGAACTGCGCTTGTCGCGTACTTCAAGACCATCAAGGACAAGATTGGGCAGGGAGGGAGCTGGGACCAGCCGTCCTTGGAGTCAGCAGCTGCGCACATGGTTTCCCGCGGTCCCCCGGCAAAGGGAGCACCCAAGAATGCGAGCTCAGTGAAGGGAGTCTGGGCTGGGGTGCGTTATTGTACATGCGCTATTTTGTGTCACACTCACCTGCCTTCAGATGAAAAAGATCCATGATGCACTCGTCTTGGTCATGCAAAAACGGTATCCAGGTGCATCCGGGTGGACCTATGACCAGCAGGCCGGGTTCAGCGTCTGTGACGACAACCATGAGGCCTGGAAGGAGTTCAGTAAGCAGCACACGGTCTTCAAGCTGTTCGCTAACAAAGGCTGGGAGCTCTTTGACAATGTCAGAGACATTCTTCCCACACGTGCGCGAGGCATAAATGTCTTCAACCCTGCCGTAGCTACGGCCACGCCGTCTCAGGACTCCGATGGCGGCCCTCAGCTGTACCTTTCCGAGAGCTACAACTTCCCCGAACCATCACAAATCCTCGACAACTCGCAGTCCCAGTCCTTTGCTGGCTACTGGTCCCAGATGCAGTCCCAGCCCTTAACCGACTGGTCTCAGACGCAGTTCCAGCCTTTAACCGACTGGTCTCAAACACAGTCCCAGCCCCTCACCGACTGGTCTCAGGTGCCATTTGGTGCCGGAGATTCCGCCCAGCCCATCGCATCGACTCCATCGACCACATCAAATACCCACCTGCCTACACCAGTACCCGATGTGCGGGGGCCAGCACACACCCTCATTCCTGCGACTTCGACCAATGCTGTGAAGGCTACAGCTCCACCTGTGCCAGGGACGCCATCTAGTGGCGTGAAGCGTTCAGCCTCAGACGAGTTCCAGACACCGTGGACCGCGAAAAGAGGCAAGACAACTGGTGCTGATGTGCTTCTGTCCATGGGCGGATCTGTTGACCGTGTTGGGAATGCAATCCGTGACTGCTTCATGCCGCAGAAGTCGTCTGTGGTGTCCCCAACCAAACAGCTTGAGCGCGCCCGCCAAATGGCTCTCGATGACCAGGAGGCCGGCAACCTCATGTCCCGGGAGCGTGCCATGCTCAACCTCATTTTTACGAGGGACACCAAGGCGGCTGATGCATATGTGGCAGAGAAGACTTTGGAGGGCCGCACTGCTTTGGCTGAGATTCTCATCAAGAAGTTTTAATGTCTGGAATCTCCGTACAGTCTGCGTAAAAAGGATTTCAACTAGTCTAGCTCTGCAGGTTGTATGTCTCCGTGATAATCGTGATCATCGTGATCAATATCCATTTGCTCTCCCAGATACTGCTGATAGCCATCCCACATTGCCTGTGCAATTCCATCGCGAGTGCTTTTTGCATGACGTTTCTCCGCTGCTGACGTATTCAGCGAGGTTGCCAGTCGCCCAAAGTCGATCCCGTCATGGCGCAGACCCATCAGATTGTCCAGTGCATCTGGATTCCCAAGCCAGCGATTGAGGTCAGTCTCATCGTGGTCCAATATGAAGTTGTATAATGCAATGAGTGCAGATGGGATTTTCGCCTGTGCTGCCATGTCGTAGTGCGGTGCGCGAGTTAAAATGGTCCATTGGTGCTTGACCACACCGAAGATGCGCTCCACAACATTCCGAGCTGAAGCGTGTTGAAGGTTATACAACTCTTTGTAATTCTGTGGGCTTTGCTATTGTTAGCTTACAGAAAGATCTGAGCAAGGATAAAAATACCGCTGTGACCAACGAGCCCATTCAGCCAGATGATATCGAACACCACAATACGGAATCAGAAGTGCATCACAGATACCAAACCCTGCATCCGCAAGGTAGGATTTGCCGGGGGGAATCGCGAAACCAGCGAGACGAGCATTGTTGTACATTGTTGCATCTGCTGCACAACCATCCCAACCGCTCACAAAGAACAGGAATTGCATGCTGAAAAACACTGCGGCCAAGCAGTTCTGTGTCACTCCGCCTTTGCGATTCCGTGCCATATGAAGCTCAGCCGCAGACGGGGAGCAGTTGATATGGGTTCCATCAATTGCAACTAGTACATTGCGAAAGTACGGCCACCACTTGGAATTCTGCCGGATCTCTGCAGGGGGGAGGTCATCTGCTGCTGGAAGGTGCACATATCGCGCGTAAAATTCGGCAGAGGAGAGAATATCAAGGATCTTTCGGAAGTGGCTGCAAGCACAAAATTAGCCTGCTTCAACTCAAAGAAATGATGTACAAACTGGGATATTGTGGTATGAGAGTGCTGTAATTGCTCAGCAACATGATCTATAGCAAGTCCAGTGACACAAGTGTACAAGAGGATTGCTAGAGATTCGTCTAGCTCAATGTGTGCTTGCTGAGCTTCCACATATCCCAGAAGACGAATCTGGAGCACAAGAGCCAAGAAGACATGACGGCGCATGCCCATTGCAATATATATGCAGTCCGGATGGCCCACAAGCAACTCGTTGAGCCAGTCTCGCCCGGAGAGTGCTGAAGTGTGTAGATACTCCTTCAGGAACTCACTGCATTCTGGCCCCTGGTAGAAGACACCGTTTCAAGAGGCCTAGCCAGCGCCTAGCCGGAGGCGGTGTCTAGCCACATCTAGCCGGCTAGTCACATCAATGACCAGGCGTGACGAGACGCCTAGACGCACCTCCACATCGAAGACGTAAGCTAGCTCGGGTAGACGGAGAACGTGCCGAGGTATGTGCAGCTGCCTAGACGACTGACATCTAGGAAGCCGTTGCGGCCATCGGTGCGCCTCGCCAAGGCTGTGTGTAGGTAAGTGAGAAAGCGATGTTCTAGATCCGTGATGCCGGCTACAAAAAACTCGCGGCACCTCGGCAACGGTTCCGTGCGCCTCGACATCTCACGCTCTAGCCGAGGGCGGAACGCAGTGACTGTGGTGCAACATCAAGTGCAACATACACCATCACACCGTACACAATGTACTGTATAAGGGAAGCGACAATAGTGACGACCCATCTGGCTCGTTCCCGAGGGTCAGTGGGCGGGGGCATTGCAAGAAACGGCGGGACAGGAGGCAGAGATCATCGAGATCAATCGGCGGCAGCATCGGACCGGTGTGTCACTGTGTTACATCACGCAAAACGATTTCCGATTTCTGATTTCTGATTTCTGATTTCCAGTCCGGAGTAACTCTAAGTTGGCTGAGTGCGCCGAAAATTGACAGCTGTGGGCTGTGGCACTAAATATAACCACAATTCCACGCTCAGTGGTTGCACCGCGGATGTTTTAATGCGTGTTGGACTAGAAACAGAGGTCGAGCCATGGTGAAGTGGTTGATTTGCCAGCGAGCTCGGTCTACCTCTGCCTACAGGGGTAGGCAGACCCTGTGTCTACGACCCCACGGAATGCAGTGATTCGCCGAATTGCGCGGCATCGTTCAAGTTGCTGATGTAAACAAAGGCCGAAAAAAAGGGGAATAGATCCCGAGCATCGATCCCGATTCCTATCTCGCCCGCACCTATGATCCGACTTCGAGTTGTATTACGAGCACTTTGGTAATCATTCATGACAAACCTCTGGTTGAATTTTCAAGGCTCTCCACGAAGTAAGGAACACCTGAGTTTTTGAAATCACCCTAATCCGGTTCTAATCAAAACCATTCATTATGCTTACTGCTGTTTTACAACTACAATCGCTTTCTATCCCCTTTCCTCCTCGTGGACACGGATCGTTGTTCACCACGTTGATGCTTTTCCCGGTTGCCACCTCTCCCCGATCGGACCCCGCAGCGTCGTTCTAGACATCCGCAACACACACCCCGTCGTCGCTAGCTCCACTATCAAACGTACCCGAACACGCATGCTGTCTTGCCTCTCTCCGATTTTAGTCCCTCAACGTCGTTCCAGACATCTGCGAATCGTCCCCGACCGTCGTCCCCTCCGCCATCAAACAAATACGAGCGCGATGTCATGCATTTAAGTCCTCCCCCGGTCGCCCCAGATATTTTTCCATGGGATTTTTTGACACTCCAGCCTCTCGTCTTGGGCTGATTGTTGACCAACACATACGCATGGCAGTCGTAACTTCGTTCCAGAGTTCGTGCAGAAGAATGGATCTCCGAGGACCAGCACAAATGCCGTTGCGGGAAGGCAGCTAGGAAGTCCGTAAAAATTGAACCATGACTTCGTGTTTATTGCCCGCGCCGTTAACCCCAGCCCAGAATATACAATGCCCAACGCCACGCCCAACGGCAAACCGACACACGGGCGGAGAAAGGAAAGATAAGCAGCCGTTGATCAGAAGCTTGAATACTACTATTTTCGTTTACGTTCAACAGTCGCCTCAACCTACTTCTCGTCCAAAGTGTCCCCGACAGTCCCGTATCCCCATGTTAACCTTTGGCCCATCGATGCACTCCGCCCCCGACATTCTCGACTCCGCAATCGTCTTGTCATCCCGCGTGACGGCGTCCAGCGCCATAGGACGGTCCGCTCTCCTACCGTCCTCGCAAACGGCTCGAGATCACGGCCACGAACGAGAGATCGCAGCAGACACAAACACGAATGCTTGCGCATGTGGATGCAAAGATCTCTGCAGAATCTGCGAATCTATACAAAGGCTTATATTGGAAGCGTGGGCTGAGTGGCTTGCCCACAATATCATAGTAACGTTCCCGTCGCTGCCGAATATACGCTTGTCGGAATTAATCTTGTTATCCAAGCCTACAACGAGAGGATTTTTGGTTGTGCCGAAAATATACTCAGTTGCGCTGCAGGGAAATGAGTATGCTCCGCAAAGAAAGGTTCGGCGCAGCTGAGTCTTCCCGATGGCTTTCGCGTCTCCTGGAGATTCAAATTGACTGGTGTGATACCGAACAATGCGACGTTTATAAACATCTGCGAAGCCGCCTCCGCCCGAAGGATCCCTTGAGTCACAGACAACGTTCTCGGCGAGAAAAGAAGTTGGTAAGAGATGGGATTTCTGTGACAGCTTGAGCAAACACGCTTCTGCACGAAAAAGCAGTTGGTCTGTTTTTCCATTGCTGCGCAGAGAATCAATTGTCCGCAAGAGTTTGTCCATGAAAGCCACTGCCTCACTGCCTCGGAGCTTGAAGATTACCTCGCGGTCATCTTCAGAGTAGAAGTTGCTTGAGGTCTTCGAGCTGAAATTGCTCCGACATTGAGTGATAGATGGTGAGTATGGAGTGAGCTGGGCTCTGGAGGTTGTGTTGTCCGCGCTGTGAGAACGCAAATGACTTGAGGGCTCTGTGGAGATGCAGCGTAACAAACCTCGAACGTAGGACCCAGACGAATCTATTCTTGACTTGAGTGCGAAGATCTGGCTCGTAATGTGTTGGGGACGCACCTCGTTTCGAGTTTGTTTTCCTCCGATGTCTTGTGAGGGATTTCTTGGCGGCTAGCGCGAGAGAGCATGCTCCCGGCAAGAGCCGGGCCATGTTCTGGGTGCCTCATGTTATGTGCATCGACTGCACGAGGTAATCTCGGCTCCAGATGTTCGGATGCGCGTCCGGTGTTCCGAAATCAAGAGATAATCAAAGATCAGAGTGATGGGGTAGAAAAATGATGAAAAAGACACCGGACAGCGCACCCAAACATCTGGTGCAGTTCGTATAGGCAACGGGCGATCGAGTCACGCTTTTTGGCCTGGTCACCTCTGTCACAAGGCGTTACTTGAGGTTGATTTTGAGCATGTACCCTCGCCCTTAGCCTCGGAAATTTAAGAATGTGCTCAGATGTCCATATTGGATGATGATACATATGCTGGGGGAAAAAAAAGCATGAAAAAACACTCATGTGTGTATGATTTCAACAAAAATGAGAAAGTGATGGGGATGGCAATAGTACAGAATGAACAGGGCATTTGGTGTGATGGAGGGTGCCATAGTTGAGGGGGGCCTCCAAAGAATACGCTGGTCAAATTTTGAGGGTTATCGGGGGCGGGATGCACAAAATCGAACCAGTCGCCCGTTGCCTATACGAACTGCACCAGACGTTATAGGGCAGTGTCCCGCCATCAAACTTCATCAAAATTCTGCCCCGGAACAATTAGGGCTCCGATCCGTTCCCGTCTGCGACGGGTCGACGGTCCGTCGCGACGGTTTCCGTCCCGTCCGTAGGGCCGCTCTGCTTACTTCGAAAACGGACGGATACAGAACGGGTTCACCCGTTTAAACGGAATCCGTATCCGTCCGTAAACGGGTCGACGGACCATGTAGAGAGCATGCATATCAATGCGCATTTGAGCGAGTTTTTTTATGAGTTATAGAGTATAACAGCACTCACGATTATGAAAAAACTCCGAGTAGGCATACGAGGTCCCAAGGTCCCACAGGCCATTGGGCGCGCGCTGTCTAAGAAACCCGAGTTGCTACATGCCGTGAGGCCGAATCAAGATTGACCTCCCAAACTTAACATTATTGAGCCAGATTCAGGTCCAATATATAGCGATGAGCCAAACACTTCACTTCAAAATACACACAGTGCTCGGAACCGGCGAACTGCCTCAAATAAGCGTTCACCACAAAATTACCAAATTGGGTTACTTGGACTCGCTCCGAGGTATTCGAATACTGGTGTAGGTAAGTAAATGTAGTGGCAGAGAATGCTAACATAACCTTTCAGCACTGAAGTTGCACTATCTGCGCTCCAATCTGGTGACTGGATGAACAACTACCATAATGGTCATCCCCCACCCGTCGAAACGGCCGTCTCACCGTCCGTAAACGGGATCCGTCCGTAGGACGCCCCTGAAGATACCGTATACGGACGGGCAGGCTTGCTTGTTACCAGAAAACGGCCGTTTCCTCGACGGCCGTCTCGGTAAACGGACGGATCGGAGCCCTAGGAACAATCCGTTCGGCTATTCCTTATCTCCGCTACTCTGTCTGGGACACGCCGCCATATAACGTCGGGAACGAGACTATGCACGAGGCTGCTGCCATGTACTTCCTGGCGTACCTCCTGCATCAGACTTTTGACATTTTGATTGTCGCGTTCTCAGGCGTTGTGCAGCATGACAACACCCACCAAAATCGCACAATGCGGCCAAAAAACGCCGAAATGTCGAAATTGGGGCCGACAATGGACAACTCCGGTGAGTGAGGCAATCACTGCATTTTGGGGGTTTCTCGAACCAAGGCTGCGCCGAGGTTCCTCAGCAGACCTGGACACACCTTGGCCTCGGCAGAAAGATGCCTGGTATCAAAAGCTGTTACGGCGCAGCTCTCAAGACTTAGCCATGCAGTGATGGAGGCGGCCATCAGTTTTCGCGGTCTTTAAACCAACCTGTGACAAAATATAAATAGACTGACACGAGAATAGCTGATTTTAGATCAAGTTGCGTGCATCGTATTAATATAATAATACCACCCAAATGTTAATGGGGATTAAATGGTTAACAGTGTCTAGGGACTAGCTAGAAAATAAGAGATTGAGGGAGACTGAGCTGCCTGCGACAGAAGTCCTGTAACCGTCGCGTAACACAGCGGGCCACGACTCCGCCGTGCCTAGCAACCCCCGTTAGCCGACTCTATGTATATCCGACACTTCAAATACACCTCCTGCTGGCTAGGCGGCCTTTTATGGGCTAAGAGGTGAAAGAAACCAGTTTGTTGCGAGGTGGATCGAGGAGACTCCGGGCATCTCGAGACAGTGGTGCGAGGCAGCCTCGCACGCACCTCGGCAAGGCTGGGCACAGCCTTGCCCGGCAGACCCTGCCGAGGCGTCTAGAGCAACCCCGGCTAAGGCTCGCCAAACCTGGACCCACGTGCGTCCAGGAGCCGCCAAAATGCAGTGAATGTTGCCATGACTCGGTGGGTTGTCATGATTGAAAATCCTTCTGACCCCAGGGTGTCCTTCATCCTCCCAACCCATCCCACATACCCTTGTACATCTTCATGTTCAACGTCGAGCTTAACGTTGTCGACAAAATTCACTAACAATGAGACAACGTGTGAAAATGCCGGCAACGTGGCAACAAAAATGTCAAAAGAGTAGTGCTTGTTGGAGTATGAGTTTGCACCCGCATGCACAGCGCCGCAAATTGACGTTACTGTTCCTTGCCCTGGTGCCGACAAGTTAAATTAGTTCCTATTACATACAGTAATTACAGCTTGGTGTTTAAATACTTGTAGATACTGAATGAATTCCCCCCGCGTTTGCCGAGGGTCTATTGCAAAATACTCAGTGTGCGGCTTTAATTCCAACACTGCTCTTCCGGAACCCTCACAGATTTTCCTTCAGTGGCCTTTGCCCGCAGTGTACTGTATGGAGTTGTAGGGGAGCAACCAACCGAGGACCGTGACACGGCCGTTGCCTCTTTTTTAGGCAACGGAGGCCACCGTGATCGTGACGGTTGCCTTGAACCAGCGCTTTGACGCGCAGGCAGCGTGCCATTGGCGCGCCATTGTGCCACTCGGAGTCGCTCAGAGTAGTAAGTTTTGGACAATGGAGGAATAGCGCTTCAGTAAATTCAAGTAGAAAGCTTGTATTTTTTTCGGGATTTTCTAAATGTCACGATTCTTCTACGCAACCGACTCCATTGTTACCGTGGCGCGCCTGAAAAGACGCAACGCAACCAGCCGTCCGTTACCGTGACGGTTGCTCCCCTACAACTCCGTACAGTATATAAAGGCAACTGTGTATGATGTCTCTCTTTGATCCCGTCAGCTAAAGCTTTTCTAGATGCCTTCACTGTGTTGTTGGTCCCCTGTGCTGGCATGGCCGACTGGGAAGCAAGGTTCAGATGAAGATGAAGATTCAAGTTCTGATGGTTGTGACAACTCATTGGATCACTTTGGTATGATTGTGAGCGTATAAGCAAATTCTGGTGACAGGATGAGCAGATTAACGGGATGAATATCAGATAAGGTTGTTATTGATACCGAAAGGCCACCCTGACCGTCCTCAACATCTGCAGAGCTTGGCTGCATCTTTTACAGACAGATATCGGAGATTGGGTGATCTGACTGATCTGGAGGCTGCCCTGCAGAACAATCAAGAAGCATTGGCACTGACACCTGAGGGTCACCCAGATCGTGCAGGACGTCTGCTGTACTTGGCTGTGTCTTTTGCAGACCGATATAGGAGATTGGGAGATCTGACTGATCTTAAGGCTGCCCTGCAGAACAAGCAAGAAGCATTAGCACTGACACCTGAAGGCCACCCCCGTCGTGCAGGACGTCTGTATAGCTTGGCTGTGTCTCTTGCAGACAGATATCAGAGATTGGGCGATCTGACTGATCTTGAGGCTGCCATGCAGAACTATCAAGAAGCATTGGCACTGACACCCAAAGGCCACCTAGATCATGCACAATGTCTGCAGAGCTTGGCTGCATCTTTTACAGACAGATATCGGAGATTAGGAGATCTGACTGATCTGGAGGCTGCCCTGCAGATCAAGCAAGAAGCATTAGCACTGACACCTGAAGGCCACCCCAGTTGTGCAGGACGTCTGCATAACTTGGCTGTGTCTCTTGCAGACAGATATCAGAGATTGGGTGATCTGACTGATCTTGAGGCTGCCCTGCAGAATGATCAAGAAGCATTGGCACTGACACCCAAAGGACACCTAGATCGTGCACGATGTCTGCAGAGCTTGGCTGCATCTTTTGCAGACAGATATCGGAGATTAGGAGATCTGACTGATCTGGAGGCTGCCCTGCAGAACAATCAAGAAGCATTGGCACTGACACCTGAAGGCCACCCCCGTCTTGCACCATGTCTGCAGAGCTTGGCTGCATCTTTTACAGACAGATATTGGAGACTAGGAGATCTGACTGATCTGGAGGCTGCCCTGCAGAAAAATCAAGATGCATTAGCACTGACACCTGAAGGCCACCCCAGTTGTGCAGGATGTCTGCAGGACTTGGCTGTGTATTTCACAGCTAGATATCAGAGATTGCGAAATTCGACTGACCTGGAATCCATATTTTCTAATTATGCTCTTTCTTTTGAAGGAAACACTTTGGACTCTGTTGCATCCTGGAAGGCAGCTCTAACATGGGCATCCATGGCACACGACCACAGGCCCTCAGATTGTCTAAAGGCATATTCAGCTGCATTCCACCTCTTGCCTGACATTCTCTGGGTTGGTAACTCTTTACTGGCTCATCAAGATGTCACCAGGAGAATCAACATCACCCATGCAATCTCTGATGCTGTTGCCACCTGTATCGAGCATTTCAATCTAACCCTTGCAATTGAGCTCCTTGAGCAAGGGCTGGCAACCACATTTAAACTACTTCTGCAGCTGAAACCTAGTGGTGAGGCACTTCTGCCTAAAGCTGATGATGATCAGTTGAAACTGCTTTCCTCCGAGCTCTTCAGTGGAAAGTCTCAAAATCCTCATGGGGTTGCCATCAGAAGAAATGCCTTGATCAAAGATATTCGGACCCATCCTGGCTTTGAACACTTCCTTCTGCCTCACCCTTACCAACATCTCTGTCAAGCATCTCAAAATGGGCCCATCATAATTCTTAATTCTCACAATGATCACTGTGATGGCATTATTCTACTTCATCCAACACTAGACCCACTCAATGTCCCGTTCCCCGGTCTTACATTACATGAGCTGGAACACCAACGAAGAAGCCTTAAGCATTTTATTCTTGGGCAGAACATCAGAGCCAGAGAAGCAGAATCAATACGTCTCCATGGGAGAAGTGAAGGATGGAAGTCGTCCGAGCAATTTTTTGAAGATATGCTAGCATGGCTTTGGAGTCACATTGTTGTTCACCTTTACAAGGCTATGGAATTAGTGAGTTTAATAAATGTTAATCATTGTGCCAAACTAAATTAACTATTTCGCTTCTAGCATGGCATTAATGATGGTCGACTGTGGTGGTGCCCTATGGGTATGTTCACTGGCTTGCCATTGCATGCAGCAGCTCCATCCGATCAGTTTGTCCAGTCATATACATCAACCTTGGAAGCACTTCTTGATGCCAATTCAAAGAAACCTCCCAGCTCCATGCAGACCATCGGTGTAGTTGGAGTAACACATCATGGACCTGCTGGAACAGGAGCACTTCCTGGAGTTCAGCAGGAAATTAACAAAATTGTTTCCATTGTTGGTGGACAGAATGTTCAGAGTCTTCTTGGAAACCAAGCCACTGTGGAAGCTGTGAAACTTCAGCTCCAAGATTGTTCCTGGGTCCACCTAGCTTGTCATGGACAGCAAAACTTGCAGGACCCTCCAAAGAGCTGCCTACAGCTCTATGAAGGCATCCTAGACTTGGAAACCATTCTTCGCATGCCGCTTTCTCATGCTGAATTTGTGTTTCTTGCTGCATGCCAGACTGTTATGGGGGATGCAGAGCTGGCCAATGAGTCATTTCACCTGGGAGGTGGATTCATTGCTGCAGGTTTTCGTGGAGCAATCGGAACCATGTGGTCTATGCTTGATCCAGATGGGCCAGTGCTTGCTGAAGCAATTTATACCCACTTGTTCAGCAATGGCAAAAAGCCTCAAGCAACCGATGCAGCAAAGGCTTTGCAGTTGGCAGTGAGGAAACTGCGTGATTCCGGAGTTTCATATGAGCGCTGGGTACCATTTATTCACATTGGAATCTAATGTTGTAGTTGACTTTATGCAATCTACCCACTTGTTCAGCAATGGCAAAAAGCCACAAGCAACTGATGTAGCAAAGGCTTTGCAGTTGGCAGTGAGAAAGCTGTGTGATTCTGGAGTTTCGTATGAGCGCTGGGTACCGTTTATTCACTTTGGAATTTAATGTTGTAGTGGACTTTATATCACGCTTTTCTGTTATTCCTTGTCATTAATGACTTTTGATCACAAGCAGAGATGCCAGAGTTGGACTCAAGTGTGGGAAAACAGCTGAGATGAATGTATTACTTTCTACTTCACCTTCTGCCGAGCTAAAAGTAATGCTTTCTGATACACTTTCAGCACATGCCGAAACAATAAGATTTGGCAACGACTTCGGCATTGTCGGAACTGTGACTGAATCTATTGTTTTTGGCTGTGTACTGAATGCAATGCTTTCTACAACGTAGAAAGCACAGCTAATTCATTATTTTCGGCAAGATTTTCTTCTAAGCTAACACTACAGTTGTTTGAGGGACCATATTGGACAAAATTAGGTACTTTCAAGGTTTTCACCCAGAAAACATCAAGATAGTTAGAGATCAATATCGAAGACCAACAAAATGTCGAGATCTCGATGGTTCTTGAGATTTCTCTAGAGATCTCGGAAAAAAACCATAAGTATGTTTTGTCCAGGAGGAAATTTTACATGTGAGATTTCTAGTGACCAGTCAAGATCTCGACTTACTTGTTTGAAAACCCGACTTCGTTAACAAAGGATGACACCCGAGATCTCGACTCTGGTGGAATGGATGGTGTCGAGATCTCATTCCAATGGAGGCAAGATCTCGACGGTGCAACCTGAGAAACTGTTGAGATCTCGACACCACCTCTTGGTAATTATTCGAGATCTGCAATAGCGAACACGCGCACGTATCAGCCTGTGATTACCACCTGTCTTTGACACCAGGATCATCTGCTAATTATAACCCTTCCATAGTAGGATCGGCCTCCACAGCCCGTGTTTCAATGGCAACAACCAAGGTCTTCTGATATCATCATTAGAGTGTTTGCGATGGAGCCACCCAGCGCCACCAGGTGGCTCATCCGGCATGCGGTGCCGGGTGGCTACATCAGCTGGTGGCTGTTAGGGTGGCTGCTCATTATAGCATGTATTGAGTGTCTAATGCCATACTGTTTGTCTACCTACATATGCAGGAGGCTTTTCTCAAGTTCCGGCTTCAATTTACTGCCCTTCCAAAGCTATCACTTAAGAAGAGGATGAAAATATCAATAATATGGCTTGTTGTAGTAATTTCCAGTGCTCATGTGTATACGGGCACCCATCTGTATATGCATAGTGCTCTTAGAGGGTTTAAAAATGAGTTCTCCCAAACAGCCACCAACTGATGTAGCCACCCAGCACCACATGCCGGAAGAGCCACCTAGTGGCACCGGGTGGCTTCACCGCAAACACTCTATTGTCGCGCCCACGTGAAGTTCGACTCCTCTTCCTCCTCCCCATGTCTGATCAAGTCTCTGAAGCTCTAGAGAATCTCCGAATCGCATACCAGATTCTCAAGCGCAATGTTATTCGAATGTTGCGAACACAGCGTGGGGCTCAGACTCAGCTTGACTATCAGATCAACGAGGCCTTGCAGTTCTCCAATGCGGTGCGACTCGTGAGCCACTCGACCTATTTCCACTGGCCCTCTTTCAACGACTATTACAGCATCGCGCCATTATCCCACCGCTAGAGCTTGCCACGGTGGAGCAAAGCATCACATATATGGTTGAAGCCCTCAACGCCGCATGCCACGAGTCATTGGATGCCCCCACTGACGCCAACCTCGTCGTGACCTGGCACACCAGCACCAGCGGACGGCCACGGGTGGATATTGATCGCGACATTCTTGCACCGGCGCTCAGTCTTCGAGGGCCAACACATCTGCGGGGGGTTTTTAATGTTGGTTCACGGACGATCCGCAGGCGTGCCCCCGATTATGGGCTTGTTCAGCCTGGACAGCCGGTGTACACCAATACCCCGCAGCCCGACGGCACTGTATCCCGCACGTATACCTCAACTTCAGCACCAGTCTCTACCCTCACTGACGAAGAGCTCGACTCGATCCTCACATCAATCCTTGAGACGTTCCCCAACTTTGGGAGGAAAATGCTCAAAGGGAGGCTACAGTCCATGGGTCACCGGGTCACTCGTGAGCGAATTGCGGCATCATATCTTCGTGTCCACGGCTCCCCAGGGTCATTCGGTGCTCGCTTCATTCACCATACGCCATACAATGCTGCTGGGGCCAACTCACTCTGGCACCACGGTGGCCAGCATGGTTTGTTTTTCATTTACCTGGGGCAAATATCTCGCATGGTGACCATTTTTTCACTTTTCAGGGCTCATCTGATTCAAGATCGTCATCCACTGCTTCATCGATGGCAAATCGCGTCTCGTCACTGGTATCCGCATCAACACCAACAACCGCGCGGAAATCGTTCTTAGTCTCTTCCGTGAGGCAGTCACCCACTATGGCCTCCCCAGTCGAGTTCGTGGTGACCATGGAGCCGAAAATATTCTTGTTGCCCTCATGATGGAGACGGAGCAGGATGGGCTTCGTGGATCTTACATCTGGGGAAGGCGAGCCATGATTCCGCTTGTTGTCATTGTTAACAAACCCCCTTGAAGGAGCGTCAACAACACCCGCATTGAGCGCCTCTGGTACGACATCACCCACGCGTTTGGCTATACTCGTGCTCTCAAAAAGTAGGGCTCCGAGCCGCATGGCCCGTCGATGGGACGGGTCGGAAAACAGCCGTCATATTCAACAAACGGGGTCACCCGTCCGTCGAGGGTTTGACCAGGAGGGGCCGACGGACGGGTCCCGTCCGTCACACCCATTACGGCCGTCGACGGGGAAATTTGCTGAATAAAATAATATTCTCAAATGTTCTTCAGTCTTTCCCACCCTGTATGAATCGGAAACGTGATCGAATAATTTCAACACACAGAATTATGCCACAACTCTTCAATGCCTTCACCTTTGCGTGCTCTTGCTTCTCAGACGCCTCCCGAGCCAAACGTAACTGCCATCATGTTTTAACAGCCAATGACAGCGACCATATTGGCCCCTCTCGATTCCCGTGTCAAGAGCATTCCGATGCTCACCATAGGCTGTCGAGTCAGGGAGTCCTCAACTAGATTAAAAATAGTGACAGACGGATTGCAAACATGAAAATGTTAATCATCGGTTTGCCGCCGTGTTGAAGTTTTTTCAAAACAGAGTGCTTGAGTGATTAATAGACAGTGCAATGTGTACAGAACCATTAGATCTTGACTTGTTGTAAATTTCTCGAGTTTCCCTTGAAGGACTCTGAACTTCCTACATTCTGTCCTTATTTGGTCTGATCTTTTATGCTGCACCTAAACATGTCTGCCAGTGGGACCCGTCACCGTCAACGGCCGGGGACGGGTGTTCCCGTTGACAGGTCTACCCATCCCGTACCCGTCCGTCATGAAATGATATCTCATTGCTTGTTGGACAGGTCCCGTCCCCGTCAGACAGGACCCGTTGCCGTCGCTGACGGCGACGGCTCGGAGCCCTATCAAAAAGTGTTGGCACCTCACTTTGAAAAAGCACTCTTTCAGCTCTTTGCTGATGAAGGAATTGTTTCTTGGCCTGAGGAAACAAATCAGAGGAGTCAGGAAAGTCCAGCAAGTGATATGGGATGATTGATGCCATCAAATATAGGTGATGTATCATCATTTCCAGCCAAATATCGAAAATCTTCAATTTATTCTGTAAAATGTGGAGGTTTGTTCCATTTCTTTTTGACATAGGATATACAATTTACCACCTAGGACTACATTTTGGCCTTCTCTGATTCCCCATTGAGTGGCCAGGGCTG
Source organism: Mycena albidolilacea (assembly GCA_029282495.1). Taxonomy (NCBI): domain Eukaryota; kingdom Fungi; phylum Basidiomycota; class Agaricomycetes; order Agaricales; family Mycenaceae; genus Mycena; species Mycena albidolilacea. The sequence continues at coordinate 102,018 of JARIHO010000057.1, read as the reverse complement.
TAGATAAAAATGTTTCATTTCTGGGGCTAAATTTGATGTGATTCAATGCCTTCTTGATCGCGGATCATGGCACCTTTGATCCGGCTGTCGGGACAATCGTGTTGAGGGAGTCTCTACCATCTTACCCACATTTTGTTTTGCATTAAAATGTGGTTTCATCATCTCAAAAAAGCCAAATTATTCATCTCATGAATATGCCAACACTTATTGTGACCACAAGTAAGTGGAAGAAATTCTTCATCGACCTCAATCATGGCTTGAACCCGACCGTGGCGGAGCACATCTGGCTTCTCCACCATCTCATCCTAGGACTATTCTGCGCGCCAGCTCGACAGCCATTATCAGAAATTTGTGTTCTGCCACACAGCTGTTCCCGCAAAAATGCAGGAACGGAATCGACCTAACATTATACAAAAAGCCAGAAGGTCTGGCCGTAAACGAGATGGCACCGGGCAAATCTTCGGCGGAATGGGTTCACATTTGGATGGTGGGTCAAGGGGGTTGGTATGTACTTGCTTGCTCGAGATTGGGCAGGTAAGGCCATGGTTGTGCTGTCTTTCGCCGCGGCGTTTGGAGGTTCGGAATGGGTGGCAGTGTCCTATAAGCACAGCCCGCACCGACCTGATCTTAAGCAATCAGGTATATACCAACCCCCTCGACCCACCATCTAAATGTCAACCCATTCCGCCCAAGATTTTCCCGGTGCTATCCCATTTATAGCCATATCCTCTGGCCTTTTATATGATGTAAGGGCAAATTCGACGATAGGTGCATTTGCATTCGAGGGCGGATGCATCGTGAAAACTCTTCGTTATTGAAAATTCCTTACTCTAAAGTCATCGCAGGACCAATAGAATGACTGACAAAGTGTAAAGGACAGCGACCTCCGTGAGGTCGTTGTTCAATTGTCCTTTCCTCCTAAATAGCTGCCTACAGTACTCCTACAATCTGTGGCATAAAGATTAAGTTTAAATAACGGATGCTTGGCTGGGTTGCCACCAGATTTGGCGCTGATATTCGGGATCTAGTCAACCTTCAGTCCAAAAAATGTGGTGCATATTTTCAGATATAACGTCCGATATTTGGAGTCAGAACAATGTATTGGAAGACAGGAATGTTGCCTCGACTACATCCGAGGTCAAAAAGGACCGCCGTGAAGGAATATGGACAGCGCGGCACTGCCGTGTCAAAACACAGTCACCGCCGCGTCAATGCGCGGCAGTGCTGCGTCGGTGCGCGTCACTGTCAGTGCCGCGCCGATCGCGTCATTTTCACCCAGCCCCACTGGTGGTTTTAATCGGTATTCCGACGGATTTCCGATCACCCTTGGGGTTGCCTAACGGGTTTTCTTTGTCCAATACAATGATTCCACATCGACAAAAATCAAGCTATTCAGTGTGGAAATTAAGATAAAATTCAAATAAAGAAGCCGTGGAAAGCGTCGCATGAGATGCCTTGGATATTGGGAAGCGCCTGCCGCGCAGCATGAAGAAATTCATTGCCTGTGGGTGTTATTCCTATGAGAGGCTTTCAAAGATATGATGAGGACACACCAGAAGACCGGAAATGAAGGGAAAAATCGATTTCCGTAACCGCAGGGAAGGCGGCAAGCCAAGGGAGCAGCTGGTTTGCCGTCTGCAATGACCACATCTCAATTCTGAGCTTGTGAACATTATGCAAGCGTGCCGCAATCGCTTGAGCGTCGGTGGTACTGGCCCATGCTACTGGCTGCTGCCCAAATGCGTATGCCTGTAGACTGGACCACCAGCTACGCGACTCGGGAAGGCACAAACTCAATTCGACCGATTCTGGACAAGCGCAGAGGAAGGGGATGATTGGATGGACACACGGCTCTGCATTGGCCCGCGCGAAAAGTGTCACAATGTTTGGGTGTGCCAAAGGGGCATCCAGCAACGGGTACAAAATCGCGTTGTCGTTGGAATGCAGCCCAAAGTCCACATGCTCGATCAGTGGATGATGCACAAGAAAGTGGCGTAGTGCAGCGGGATCGATCTCGTCCGTATAAATATCGAGATTGCGGAGGTAGGGCAAAGAAATATGCCATAACATGGAGCTGAAATATGGCACAAATTCCTCTGGGTGGCCACCGAGGACAAGTTGTGTGATGGATGCAAGGTCGAGAGCGAGCAGACTGAACGGCTGCAGGCGTTCCGGTGCAGATTCCCCCACAAGCATCAGTTCCACCGATGTGAGCGAAGTCAGTGTGCGAACCCTAGTGAATTGTCCCTTGTGGATACGGGTTGTCGTGTACATTGGGGGTCTGAAAGTGGTGTAGGACGGCGTCCATCGCGAGGGGGGGGGAGGGCTGTATTCGAACTGGTGGAGCTTCCAGACCGAGATGTCCTCCGGCATGCAACTGAACATGTCGCTGCCCATGAGGACAAACACGGGAGCACTGTTCCGCGCTGCGACCCTGGATAGTAATTCGCATAGTCCAGATAGGACCGCTTCGCAGGCAGGCTGAGAGACCGGGAATAGGTCGCTCCGTAGTGAGATAGACAGAGCATCCATGCTTGTGCATCGCGCGAGTGTTTCGGTGAGCTGTCTGAGCTCCGTGGGCATTTGATCGGGATCGACGTGGCAGCTGACTTGCCGCGCCGGGAATGTGCGAGCGGGCGGGAGTAGGCAGAGGGGACGAGTAATGGTGCCGGAGAGATGCAACACAGATGCTTTGAGATCGTCTGGGGAAACTCCTTGCCGCTCGAGGCAGACACGAATGCAGAGCTCGTTGTAGAGGGTGCACACGCCAGCCAGCCGTGTGAGCAAGTCTTCGGTGCTAGGCACTTGGTGGAAGATACGCTCCCAGAGCTCGACGGGGAGTAGCTCCCGGGCGTCGAGTGCTCTTCTTGCCTGCAGGCGGCGCCCTCGTTTGGAGGCCATAGACGTTGGAAGCAAGCGTGTCACAGCTTCAATTCCACGGCCTGGCGCTTCGAACGGAAGCTCTAACCTCGATCTGATCCCCGGCTCCAGATCGAAATCAAACGGAAAGGACCAAGGCGATTGTGCCGTTCGAAGAGTGGGGGAGTTCCGAAACCAATATTGATAGATGGGGAGGACAGACAGAAGCGGTTGGAAACTTGAGTGCGCAGCTTAGCACACTGCGATACTGAATTTCAAGGCATGAGGTTGCTCTTGGCATGGCATGCATGTATCGCGTGGTGTGCAACGCGGCACGGCATTGACGGCAAGTTGCAATGTTGCTCACACGCGATCAAAACCGTTCCCACAAATTTGCGGGAACGCACCACCACCTAAAAAAAATCCAATTCGCGGGAACGGAATCACTTCCAAAAAATTTCACTTCAGATAAACCGTTCCCGCAAATTTGCAGGAACAGAATTCTCCCAAGAAAATTTAGGTGTTTCGGAGAGGAGCTCTACCCGATCAAACCGGTGCCAACTTCGAAACCATCGCCAACTGCCCTACCAGCACCACTCCCCCTCTACCTTGTTGACGTCGTCGCACTCCGCGCACCCGGATGGTAGGAAGCAAGGAAAGAACTCCTGTATAAATCAACAAACAAATGACTAAATACTCGGTGGATCCCGCAGCCCCCTATTTCTCAACATACCTAGAACCCACTTTGAAGTCAGTTTGAATGCCCTGCAAAACTTCTCCCGCCGGCCTGGACCGTCGTCATCCCGTGATGTCCCGCCACGTCACCTCCCCCGACTCCCGCTTGGAATGCCTGCGCCACCACCTCAAATGCCTGCCCACCCGAGGCTCAAACGCGCATACCTCACAGGCAAGCCCTACTTCGGACACCGCTCCTTGCGCTTCGACCACGGCCTGCCCTCCAAATCCCGCCCTCTTCTCACGCCAGAGCTGACCTACCCCTCCCCCACTACGCCATTCCCATAAAAGGAAATCTCCCCGCCCGCCAGCGATAGCCATACTGGTTCACACCTTTGGAACCGCTACTCTAGTCTAGCTGTTATGTATACCCTTTGGTGAAACGATTGTATCACTAGTACTATGATGTGTCTGCGTTCAATTCTTTTGGGGTGCAGTCCTTTTTTTTCTTACTTTCTTCTGTTCCTTCCCTGCCCCGACTGCCTATATCTGTTGTACATTGCCCAGCAACAGCAGGGTTCGAGTTTAAACCGCATCGTGTTCAACGATGCCCCAGGGTTTAAACCGGTTCGAACCAACATGGTTCGAACCATGAGTACTTCTCCTATAAAAGTTGCCTCTGGCTGTATGATTTGTGGCTCAAACCCAGATTCAAACCCTGATGGTTCGAACCCGGTTTAAACCCTGTTGGTTCGAACCCGGTTTAAACCCTGATGGCTTGAACCAGGTTTAAACCCTGATGGTTCGAACCTGGTTTAAACCCTGTTGGTTCGAACCCGGTTTAAACCCTGTTGGTTCGAACCTGGTTTAAACCCTGATGGCTCGAACCCGGTTCAAACCCTGATGGTTCGAACCCAGTTTAAACCCTGTTGGTTCGAACCCAGTTCAAACCCTGATGATTCAAACTTGTCATTCAGCCCATCATGGCTTGAATTCAGAGTTCTTGTTTTGGAATGTTTTCAAAGAATTCGAAATATCTCGGTCAATTTTGCACCATTTTGCATAAAAACTAGATATACTCAGCCAATCCATCCACAATTAGTGATAAAGAGGTATTTTCAAAAACACAAGTGCTCGCTAGCGCTTTGCGCCGACTCCCACTTCTGCTGGAATGATAGATTAAAAGCGGAGTTTAAAGGCTTCAGACAAACAGACAGACAGACTGGCATAATTGTATAAAGAGGGTAATTAGCTATTAGGTAGTCTGTGTTTTCAGGACATTTTCAGACAAAATGCTGTTTTTGTATTCTTAGAAGATGCCACAGAGTTCTAACATTTTGTAAGGAACAATATTCATACTGACAGGAGGATGTGACTGAGCCAGAACTAGCCTTCTTAGGGCTCTTCTAGCTGCATTGGAGGCATTCACTGCATTCCAGCCTCGGCTAGAGCGTGGGATGTCTAGGTGCATGAAACTGTTGCCGAGGTGCCACGAGTTCTGAGTAGCAGCCATCAAAGATCTCGAACATTGCTTTCTCGCTTAGCTACACACAGCCTTGGTGAGGCACATTGATGGCCGCAACGGCTTCATAGATGTCAGTGGCTGTCTACCCCAGCTAGCTTACGTCTTCATTGTGGTGGTGCATCTAGGCCTCTCATCACACCTCATCATTGATGCGACTAGCCGGCTAGATGCGACTAGACACCACCTCAGGCTAGGCACTGGCTAGGCTTCTCAAAACAGTGTTTATACCAGGGGGTGGAACACAGTGATTCAGCATTTTCTTGCATCTGAAGATCCTGTGAGAATCACACTTATCTGAGCATTTCATGTGGTTTAGCTCTGTCACACAGGTACATATGTTGTTCCACACAGAGTATTGCACCCCTGGGACATATTCTAAGCATACAAAAATAATATTTTGTGTGAAAATGTCCTGAAAACACAGATTATTGAATAACTAATATTTTTGAAGATTCCTCTGTCACTGATTGCGCATGGATTGACTGAGTATATCTATTCAGTTTTTATGCAAATTGCTGCAACACTGACCAATATATTTACAATCCTTCGAAAATGTTCCAAAACAAGAAAATGTCATCTGTGCCCTTGGTTCTGACATGTTTGTACAGCTTTAAACTGTGATGCTTGGAACCATAATGGTTTGAACTTGCCATTCAGCTCATCATGGCTTGAACTCAGAGTGAAAATGTTCAAACTGCAGATCCTTTCTTTGTTACTTCCCTTGAGAGCAGATGTGCTCACAGCTAATGTCAGTGCTGAAGGCGGGGATCAAAAATTTCTGTTTTGGGTGATTTTTCATCCTCTCCAAATAATTGTCTGTATCTCAATCAATTCTGCATGGTTTCACATGACGCTTAGTTAGATCTTCCAGAATAATTCAAATGCAATTAGTGATAGAGTCACTTCCACAATATTATGTGATTTTGTTAACAAAAAATCTGCGGTTTGAACATTTTGACTCAGAGGGAAGTATCGGAATCTGAACGGAGAACTGAACCCGTATATTGGAAGTGAAAGGCTTGGCTTCAGCTCATGCACTGCGCCCTTCTCTACGCCTGATGCCCAATTTCGGATAGAGATTCAGAAGAGGACGGAAGTCCGAGAGGAAGAGTATAGGGCAGACTAAGTCGATATTCAAACTGAAGTCTAACTACCGACATGGCTTGTCTTTATACGAGAGTAAAGTATTAGTGGGGATATAATGTAAGTACCGGAGTTTCGGAGTTCCGAGTGGGTCTGTGATGGATCGAGTCGTTATGAGTCAAGTGAAGTCAAGCTGACTCGGAAATCATTGTGTCTCCGATGGCTTCGTGATGGAGAAGCATAAAGTGTAACCTAGGAGTCAGCGGGAATCATATGTAGTACGAACCAATGGAACAAGGGTGAATACAGAAAAGCAGTGTCGGATATAATCGGGATTGGAGATCTTCGGAATCTGATGGTGTCCGAAAAGGATGTGAAGTGTCGGCACGTGACAGTATCCCCCTCTTAGCGCCGAACCCTATAGGTGCTTTAATGCCGAAGGGAAGATTCGATCTGAGGTTACCGATCCGTCGGCAATCGAGGCCAGCTATATAGCTAGTCACGTGATGTGAAAGTGAAAATTTTCACTCTCATCCACACACTCTGTCCCCAATGACCAGTGAGTTTGTGATCATGTTTGTCGAGTAACACTCTAAGTCGGAGTTTGTCGGACTCCAGAACATAGATGCGTCCATCTTGAATGAGAAGGCCGTCGTGAGTAACCCACCGGCACTTCAGGCTATGTCAAATCAGACCTCAGTAGGGTCAGCCTAACCATGGGGATACTGGCCCTTATAGGGGTCAGATCCATGGTTTCAAACCAAGGGTTTGGTTGCAACCACATGAGTTGGTTGCAACCACCTTACCCTACATGGATGTGTCCATGGTATTGTGACGTGACTACCATGGATGCATCCAAGGCTGCAATGGATACATCCAATGCTGTGCTTGCACAGCTCGTTTTGGGGCTTTTTACACCCCACAGGGCCCTTTTCGCGGGCCCTGGGCTGCTCCCATCCAGCCCCTATCCTCTGGCTTGCCCAGGGGGCATATGGTGGCAACCACATGAGTTGGTTGCAACCACCTTACCCTACATGGATGTGTCCATGGTATTGTGACGTGACTACCATGGATGCATCCAAGGCTGCAATGGATACATCCAATGCTGTGCTTGCACAGCCCGTTTTGGGGCTTTTTACGCCCCACGGGGCCCTTTTCGCAGGCCCTGGGCTGCTCCCATTCAGCCCCTATCCTCTGGCTTGCCCAGGGGGCATATGGTGTTGCCTGGTACTGCGCTCGCGCAGCCTGTTTTGGTGCTTTTTACGCCCCACGGGGCCCTTTTCGCGGGCCCTGGGCTGCTCCCATCCAGCCCCTATCCTCTGGCTTGCCCAGGGGGCATATGGTGTTGCCTGGTACTGCGCTTGCACAGCCCGTTTTGGGGCTTTTTTACACCCACGCAGGGCCCATTTTGCATGGGGGGCCCCCCCATTCCCCACCCTTTTGGGTGCCTGCAGCTTGTTCAGGGTTTTTCTTTCATCCCGCCAAAGCCCATTTTCAGGCTGGGTGCTTGCCCCAGCCACGTGCTGCTCCTAGCCATCCATCAAATCTTTTCCTGCTGATTTACATCCCGTTTTGTTTCCTATACGTGGGTGTACCATATATTGACTTGTCTTACTTACATTCCCCTTCATTTACCCTTGTTGCAAGAGAAATATATTATGCTCAACTAATATACAGATGTGCCTATTTACAGCATCTCTACCTCACACCCAAATATATAAGTCGGACCCACAGCCTGTGCACCCGGTACAGCCAAGTCTAGCTGCACGCACTTACTTCCAAGAACGGTGGTCGCATCCATTATGCACACTGAAAAAACAGGGTGGATGCAACCATGGTTGTTGGTTGCAACCACACTGCTTTTTATTTTGTGACCATGGATGCAACCACCCACGTTGGTTGCATCCATGTCTCCAAAAACGTGAGACGGTGGATGCAACCAAGTGGTTTGGTCACATCCAAGCAGTGGACATGTGGATGCAACCAGACTGCCTGGTTGTATCCAATATGTTTTGTTTTAAACACATGGATGCACCCAGATAATGTGGGTGCATCCACATCGTTTTTTTATTTGACATCTGGTTACAACCATATAAGTTGGTTGCAACCAACGTCTAAGCATGGATACACCCAGATGGAACCAAACAAAGGATGGATGCACCCATGGATGCACCAGATAATGTGGTTGCATCCATACCTCAATTTTTTGACATCTGGTTACAACCATCCAACTTGGTCGCAACCAACATCTGGACTTGGACACACCCAGATGGAACCAAACAAAAGAATGGATACACCCACAGGACTGTGGACGTATCCATTTGTGACCAAACAACTGTTTGGATGCAACCACCCAACTTATGGACTTGGGCTCATTTTTGGCATGCAACATGAATTTTTAACACCGTTTAAACTGTTTATTCACCCTGCTACATGCTGTATTTTAATGTTTCCTTTCACATCAGCACCCCCTCTCACTGTATGCTCATTTTCCACCCCATCCGCATCCGTTCCCAGAGGAATTCCCATATTGGGACGATATGGGTTGTTGTGGCCTGTTTGTCGGCGCCTGTGCGGTGCACCAGTTTCAAGAGGTAGCGGATATCCTTGATAACTCAGCACTCACTCATATGAAACCCTCATGCAGTGCGGCATTCTCCCTTTTTCCCAGCCGCCCCATCCCGCCCATACCCTCCACCACCCTCCCCAACCGAGTTGGCGACATAGCCAGTGCCGCAATGATAGCTACTTGATCGGGCTGATTCTCGGATAGGCGGTCCGTGCTATCCGGCAGCTCCAATTTTTTGCGCGAAGTCAGTTGCGAGTGAGCTCGAATGTTGTAGAGCTTGTATACGAATTGTTAGACCGAACTCGACATCAAATACAACGAGTATTTAATTTTTGGAGTCGGGTTTCCCCCAAGAATCAACTCGCCCGCCCCGCCCTTCTAATTCCTCGAATCAACCTGTATTTTACTCCATAGATGATCAATTTGTCGTAGATGATCAATTTGTCTTGTTTACATGCCCCCGCCCCATCCCGCCCCATCCCGCCCCCATCCAACTCGGCGACATGGTGGTAGAGAAGCAAGAAGGGAAAGTTGTGCTGCCGCCAGTGCCGCACTGATAGCAACACTTGATCGGGCTGATTCTCGGATAGGCGGTCCGGGCTGTCCGGCGACTCCAAATTTTTTCAAAGACGACAAAGAATCATAAGAAATGCATGTAATTTAGATGTCCCTATACATATCTGTTACGGTACAGAAAAATCTACCATACAGATATCCTACAGTACTAAAGAAGACCAATGTTGAGACGGTATACTTCGCAAATCGCCTCGAGATCCAGAGAAATCCGCGGCTCAAATCCCGGTGGCAAGGGGATCCACTTCCCCGTTGCGTCGCTGTACATCAAGATGTTCTGCTGGACGTTGGTCGGGGTACCCGTGTATCTGACCAGCTCGGTGGCAGAGAACACATCCGACATCACCTCGCCGTTCCTGTAGCGAAACTTGATTTGTTTGCGCCCAGCAACAGGTGCGACATCGGAGGTGGCGGCAGCAGGGGCGGGAGTGCCAGCGGCGGTGGGCGCCTTGCTCTTGCCCTTGCCCTTGCCCGACTTGGGCGGCGGCGGTGGCATCTCGTCTTCGTCGTCCGTGTCGTCATCACCGGATGCGTTGGCGGTCGCCCGAGTCTTCTTCTTGCTCGACTTCTTGCTCTTCTTGATCTTGGCGAGAAGGCTTTTGGACGCCGAGGCCCACAACAAGACCGTTCCATCGTCGCAACTGACGATCGGAACGTTGGAGGGATCCTCGAGCTCAATTTCCTCTGCAACTATAAATTAAATCAGCGCCATCGATGCCACTGCAGCAGCGCATACATACCGTCTGTCCACGAAACAATCTTCGTGGATTCGAGCCCGTCATCCGCGTCGGGGCTCTGATATGCGGCTTTCATGGCATTAAACATAGCCTTGACGGCGTCCATCCGCGCGCGCTTCTCCTCCTTCTTGTTGTCCTTCTCCGTGATGACGCCGAGGGAGAATCCAGGGCCGGGGTACGTTTCTTTCAGAGCGGCGGGCCAGTTCTCGATGCGAAGCTGGTGTTTGCAGGCGTCGTTGGCCCACTTCCACGACATCTTCTGGAATGTAGTCTTGATTTTTTCGAGCTCGAGCTCCCCGCATTCGATCATGACGAGACCTGCCAAGAAAATACCCGTGATTAGTCTCTCGTGTGCCCTCCCGAAGCCAAGAAAAAAAAGAATGTGAAACGTACAGATTTGATTAACAAACAAGGCTGTGAGTTGTCGACGTAGAGCATCGCGCTCGCTGGCCTCCGTAGGCAATCGCGTGAAGGTAATGGGAACCGGTTGCATCATGCTGGGGGCTGCCGCCGTTTCTGCTTGGTTCCGCAGATACAGCGAGGTCGTTCTGGAAATTCAGTCAGTCGGTGGTCAAGACGCGCTCTCCAGATCAGGTGGCTTACTGAAACAACCCCTTCATGTCGATCAAAAATTTGCGGATGGGCAGCGGGTGTTGCTTGAAAACTTCTTGAAAGAGGGCGCCTCCGCCCCAGATAATCGCATTGTCGCCGAAGCAGTCGAGCGCCAGCCCGAAGACTTCGATATCGAGGCTGTTGCTTACTGCTGTGCTCTGCGGAAGAAAGGTCAGAAAACGCTCGCCACACCAAGTAGGAGGAGGCCTTACCTGATGGATGAGGGGTGCTACGGCCTTATTCATCAACGCCTTCCCGCCGCCGTCTGCCTTCCTGTTGTCCACTACCTGCATGGTCTTCTCGTGGTGCCACTTCATGAGCGGCGCGACACAGAGGCAATACGATACTTCATCTGGTACGCGTTCCAGGAATTGGTGTCCCAGACGCTTTTTGGGTAGTCGCCAATGGCCTTGAAGATGGTCGACATTTTCTTGCCTGCACGCCGGGCAATATCCTCGAGGGTGGCATGATACGCAGCTCGCGCCGCCCTGGCCTCCTTTAAGTGCGCTGAGGACAGCGCCCCCGGCCCCACCGCCCATGGTGTGATGTGGCCGTTGGGAGTCTCGTCCTCATCCTCGTCCTCGTCATCATCGGAGGCAATGGGGAAGGGGTCCTCCTCGCCGTCGGACGACTCAACGGCCGCGGCCTTGCCCTTTCCCTTGGGCTTCGCAACATCTTGAAGATATTCCTCCTCGAGGTCGAGATCTTCCTCCTCGCGAGTGTCCATGGTGGCAACCCATCCATTGTCTGTTATCGTCCGATTCTTGAGCCTGAGCGCCTCTTCAGTGGCAGCGTGCGTGGTGGAAAAGTTCGATTGGTCGCTGTCGCTGTCGTCGTCGTCGGCGCTGTCGTCGTCGTCGGCGCTGTCGTCGTCGTCGGCGTCGAGTGGCATGATGACATCATTGTCCTGGGAGTCGTGCGCGGCGTCGGTGAAGTTGTCAGGAACGGGAGTCCCTGTGCGGGAGGCGACCTCGGGGTCGTCCTCGTCTGCTTGGTCGTGAGCTCCCTCCCCGCAGGGGGGAACCCACCGACCGTGGTGTGCGTCGGTGTTGGGCTCAAAGCTCGAGGTTCCCTTCAAAGAGATTAAAAGGGGTCAGGAAAGGAGTGCTAGGACACATACCTGCTGCTGCTGGAGCGAGAACACCAGTCCATTTGATACTCGGTATTGATATTTGGAGGTTGCGTTGACGGGGACCTGAGAAATATGTTAAAGGTGTCAGAGGAGTGTATTTGAAACGTACCTGCTGCTGCTGGGGCGGTGGCTGCAGCGACAAGAGCAGCGGATTCTTTGCCAGTTGCTGTAGCTTCTGCTCTTTCACCGACACCGTGCCACCGCTGCCTTCGGACTGATGCTGGTCAGGAAAATCAGTTAACCAAGTCTTCCCCCGCAAAGAACAGAACGTACCGCAGTGCCTGCAGTAGCTTCATCAGCATCCTGGACGTCGCCCTCCTCGTCCTGGATGTCGCCCTGTTAAACAAATGGGCCTAGAATTGAGAAGACAAAACGCATGGTGTCGTGCCTGCTATCCTTGTCGACGTGGGTGTCCTGGGAGTCGCCACCGACTTCGGCCTGAAAAGAACAGACAAGTCAAAAACAATAAAAAAGGGACCCAGACTTGAAAAGACGAAACGCACGGTGTTGCGCAGCGGGGCAGGAGCGGGGCGCTCGTTGTCCGAGTCCGCGGTCTGCCTGGCTTTCTTATTGACGTGGTCGTCCTCGGAGTCGGCCCCGGCTTCCGCCTGTTTGCGCTTCGCAGCTGGCGCTGGCGCTGGAACAATCTTTACCAGTTGTGTTAGCTAGCAGATAAAATAAGCATCTCCCACAGATACGTACCGACAGTGACGCATCATTCTTGGAGCGCGCCGAGCGATCTTTTGGTACAGACGGGCCAGCTGCTCCTTTCTTGGCACCCTTGACGCGGCGCGGCGGGGACGGGGGCGGTGCGTCGGGGTCTGGGCTTCTTTTCTGTTGACGCTTCGAGCGACGGGTGGCCATAGCCATAGTGAAAACAAGTTGGAGTAGAGTTGGTGGACAGTTGAGCGTTTGGAAGAGAGTTCTGAATTTGTTGCCTGGTCAGCGAACTCAACTACCGCATTGCTGGACACACCTTTGCTTAAATCCGTCAGCGCTTTGGACGGCGGAAAATTCTGGAGCCATTGTTCAGGTTCGGGGCCGCGCGCCGCACCTGCTGAGTGGTGTGTTACCCCGGTGCAGCGTCGGCAATTGGTCCACATACCTTTTTTCCATTTCTGGGAGCGCTTTGGACGCTTGCAAATCCGAGCTCTGGCGATTCATTGTTAATTTTCGGGGGCCGCACACCGCAAGATGTGAGTGCAAAGCGCGCGGCATGCGGCAATATTCCTGGAACAATGTGAGCAGGGGAACGGTATAAAAGGGACGGCTCACTTACTGGTAAGGTATCCTCCCCTCTAACGAACCCACCCTTCCCTCTATTCAACGCCTGCCATTGTTGCTGCCCTCCACGTCTTCAAGAATCCTGCCCACCCACTCTCAAAATATCCTGCCCGCCCGCTCCCCAAAAATCCCGCCCTCCTCTCCCACTTGCAGTCAAGCTTCTTCAAGTTGTGTTCTCCCTCAGTACCCCCTTTCAAGCCTCACCGCCCGTACTCGTCTTCAACTTCCCCGCCCTCGCAATTCCTCGAATTCTGGTCTCGTCTTCAAGTTCCCCGCCCGCCCGCCCTCGCAATTCCTTAAACTCTGTTCCATCCCAATTAACCTCATAGAATATATCTTTGTACTATTTACATGACCCCCGCCCCATCCCGACTCATGCCGCCCATGCCCTCGACCCCCTGCCCCAACCGAGTTGGCGACATGGTAGTTGGGAAGCAAGAGGGAAAAGCTGTGCTGCCCTGATTGACACCATGATAGCGATGGTTGATGGGGCTGATTCTCGGGTCGGGTGGTCCGGGCTATCCGAGAATCAGCCCCATCACTGGTCGTTATGTTGGTGCTTCTGGTGACATGTCACACTCTTCGCATCTGCTCTTGACCGCCATGTCGCCAAAGTAAGTCGTCCTTATGCTAGAGTAGTCAGTAGAATATTAGTACAAAACGAAATACAAATGAATTATGACCCTCAGTGGTCTAATGCGCGCCCGAATCCCGCCGCCCGCCCTCTAAAATAAATTAAAATAAATTGGCGCCTCGCCCGTCCAAGTTTTATATCTAACGCGCTGACGCCGCCCACACATAGACTCCGCACGCACGCGCCCACCCTTGACGACATTCTCAGTGAGCTATTCAGCGAACTAATGAAATACCCGTACTTACCTACGATTTCCAGTGGAAGAGGACGCCAGCGACAATGCAGAGGGGACTCCTTCGTGGTCGCAGTACATTGACGACCAAGCGCAAGACGACACGGACTCTGAGAGTACATACGCGTTCCAGCATTCAGTGGAAGCATAAGACTGATATTCTGAAGTGTACGACAGCGGCGAGGACGATGACGACGAAGGAATGGAGGCGCAGGTGCGCCGAGAAGAGGCGGATTTTTTCGCGTGCGAGAATCTCGCCGAGGCGCACGAACAATGGCTGCGAATGGGCGGGCCCCGCCCTCGCATTCCCACCCCGCCGCCTCTCCGAGGCTTTGCTCGCAGTCCCACCCCGTTGGTGCAAGATGTGAGTATGCCTTGTGATTTATTTCTACTAACTTTACTGACTACGGGATACATTAGATCAGGCTCATCCCGCCGGCCCAAGATGTGAGCATGCTTTTTCATTTGTTTCTGCGAACCTTATTGACTGCGAGATTTTTTAGATGGACATCGATGAGGAGGAGGAGGAGGAGGAGGAGGAGGAGGAGGAGGAGACACTGCTCGGCTCTTCAAACTCTGAGGTCTGTTCTATCGAGTCCCACTCTCCTTCACTGACGCATTTCCCAGCTCGCCTCAGAATTGTTCCCGCCAGACAACGATTCAGACCCCGAGGAGGAGCAGCAGCACCTTCCCCCTCCCTCCTCGCTTACCCAAGTCGCCGCCCGAATCCGCGACCACGTCAGCAAGTACCTCGATGACCAGGCCGAGGACTCAGACGAGGAGGCAGAGGAGGAGCATGAGGGGGACGAGCAGGAGATGAAGGAAGACCGGGGTACGCATTGCCAATCTTCATTCTTCTTCAGATATGGGCTTACTGACCGTGGTTTTCAGATTTTGTGGATGACACAGCGGTGCACGACGACTTCGTCCATCGTTTGCCCAGCAACAAAGACGATGCCGGCGAAGTACAAAAGTGGGTAGCCCACTTCCAGAACGCGGACAAGATTGCGCTTTACGAGCGGGACGTGGCCAGAGAGGCGGCGGGGGAAGCGGGTACGCCCCGGGAGATGCTCAGCCCGTGGGAGCTTGCCCTCTACAACAGGGCCAAGCATCTGCGCACCGGTCTGCAGATCTCAAAATTCGAACGCCAGCGACACTTGGAAATGCTGGAAAACGTCGACGTCAAAGTGCACACTTGGGTTCGCGCCCCAAAGGCATTTGACTGTCGCGTCAGGTTTGTCCTAGCGGTGACCGACTTGGCGGTTATCCAAGACGGACGTTGTAAAGTTCGAAAGCAATCGTTTCCCATGTCGCAGAGGTGGTTTCCACGAGTCGACCCCACGTTCGCGGACATTGCGTTGTTTGTGGGGTCCCCATTGTCCGGCTTGGAGCAACACACCCTCGCCAAGCCCTCTCCCGCTCTCGACGCTGGGGATCGCGTTGTGGTGGTGACAGGGGAGTCGCAGGGTTCGGTCGGCACGATAGAGCGCGTGCGCAACATTCGAATAGCGAATGAGCGCGTTTCAATGGCGAGGGTGATCACTCCCGACAACAAGACCATCGACATCGGCCTAGCGCAGCTCAAGCGTCACGGACTGGATTTGTACTACAATTTCCGGATCCACGACCGAGTTCGTGTGGTTTCTGGAGGGTTGTATGTCGGCGCCACGGGCAGGGTGGAGCAAATCGATGGCTGTTTCCTCACAATCGCCGTCCCCAATAATTCTGAGGTCGTTGGTGCGACCCTGCCGAGCACCATGTCCAACGGGAACAAAATTTTCATCATCAGCATTGTCCATGTTACTCGTCAATGGGCCATCGGGGACTCCGTGCGCGTTACGAGAGGGGAGCACGAGAACCGACGTGGTGTCATTTTTCACCCTCACCAAGATGGGTTCTTACAATTATACAACGTAGGTCTTTTGGGTGTACTTGTTGCTTTTCCCACTGATCAGTGTTTTTTTTTTAGACGAACACAACCTTCTCTGACGAGCAATTGCATTCATTCAAAGTTTGCTGCTCGGATGTGGACTTCGACGATCGTTGGACTGATATGGCAACGAAACTGCCCTTTGCCGGCTGGAGTCAAGGCACCGCCACGACAGACCAACCAGTATCGTCGGCCCTGCCTTTCTCCTCGCCGGACAAGAGCCAGCGTGGCTTCCAAGGCATCGAAGTCATGGTTGCGAAACCGGCGGATTTTATAATACCATCAAGGGAAACCAAAGGCTACACTAAAGCTGGCACACAGGGTTTCATCATTATCCCACACAAAGGCTTCATTGGGATCATCATCGGCGACTTCGACAGCCAAGAGCGCAGTGACCGCCTCAAGAAAGCGGCACTGGATTCTTTGGCGCAGGCCAAAGAGGTGAACCACGGCAAGCAGCCGCATCACAAGAGTCAGAGTCGCACGGGGAAGCTCCTCAAACCAGAGAAGCCGACTTACACGTGTTTGCAGGACCCTGATATCGCAGGGATAATGGTTACGATTCGGGGCGACCACTCCCTTGAGACCGTCCGTGTCCCCATCGAGCACGTCAGGCATTTGAGGCAAGTTTCATTTGACCTCGATATGTTTTTCTCACCAATTCTTAGGACGATGAGACCCTTGGAGGAGGCCCGCTTTTTTCCGTATGATATTCTATACAGGACGCGGGAGCTGGAACCACCCTCAAATCCACGCGCGGTCACCTATCGAGGCCCCTTCCGCAGCGACACCGAAAAAGAACCAGCTCCTCCGCGATCTACAACTCCCACCCCGGCGAATGCGGCGGTATGGGCTTCGCAGTGGCAGCCCCCGCTCGAAGGTGCGTTCATTGCAATTTTTTTTGTTAAATCTCTATTCACTCCTCTTCTAGGCGAGGACACAGGCTTATGGCTTTGCCTGCCAGAGCTCGCGTTCCAACGGCTCGACGTGCAAGTGATCGGCATCGCGACTTTGAAGTTGAAGAAAACATCCGCCACTGTGCGAAATTGTGAGGGACGTAAGGGGTGGGTGCTACCCACCTCCGCAATACCTCGAGACGCAAAGAAAGTCGATGTTTGTTCCATTGGCAAGAATGGAACCATGCACCCCATCGATAAGAGCTGCGTCAAACCCCTCCGCACGGATGATGAAGGACATCCGCTTGGGGAGACCGCGCAGCGCGTCGTCGTGATCGGTCCAGATGCGGAGGGCTCGGGAGTACGCGCAGGTTGTGCCCCTCGCTCTCCATGATTATCCCCCGTACGTACTGCGCGTCCGGTTCATAGACGGTTCGTATGGATTTTTCCCCACAAATAGCCTCTGCTTGTCGAACAACCAAACCGTTGCCTTCCATGGACATACATTCAGTAGCAGCACATTCATGTAACTGTACAATAGAATTAACGCAGCGGTAACTTTTCTCCAATACACCAGTTTGGGCCAGCGGAGATAGGGCCATAAGTGGTAATCGTGGAATTCAAGAACAATGGCAGAGATATCCAAAGCGCAAGGACTCGAGGTGAGTAATTGTCCTCTGATTGCCACTTCTCTTACTCACATCTACATGCCAGCCGTTCGCACCAACGACAACAAGTCTCGCTCCCGCCCCTGGTCGGGCTTTGTAGCCGCCTCGACCGCACCTCGGCCTCCCAGCACGTCCGCCCACGACTGGATAGACAATTACGAAACGAAAGCCGCCAGTTTGAGCGCAGAGGTCTCCGAGGCCAAGGCCGTCGCTGGTACGTTTCACCCCCCTCCCCCCCTCAAGGACTTTTCTAACTTGGTGTTTTCAGAGGGCGACCCCACGAACGCTGCGAAAGTACTGAAATACCACCGTCTCGGTAATGCAATGCCACCCATGATTTCCAATACTAACAGTCTACAGCCGCCGACTATACAGAGCGATTCGGGCCGTCGGAGCCCGACGCCGACGTCAGCTCATACATCGCGAGGAGGACTAGGCGCGAGTATCAAATGGACGAGCTCAGGCATCGTGCAAGTGAGTACCTCGGTGTTTTTGCCTCTGTGGGTTTTGTCCTGACGACGTTTCAGTTAGTGATAGCTGCCCATTCACCAACCCCGGGCCCCTCGATGCATACTACGAAGCCGCGGCTGCCTTCGACCGCGACTTTGGCCACAAATACGAGGCCACGGACGAGTACGAAGACCGTCTGAGCACGAAGCGCAAACTCCGGGACATTTACAAGAAGATCCTGGACCTCCCTGAGGACCGTCGCACGCGGCTGGTCGGTCAGCGGGCTTTCAGCACCTCGCTGCAGAACCCGTTCCCGGAACACGACCTGCGTCGCGTCACCTTCGATAACAAGTGTATGTTTTTTTTTTTTGTGTTTTGTCTTAAGCCTTACGACGCGGTGTAGTGCGAGACCGTGTGGCGTTCTATACACGCAGCACTGCGGATTCCTTCGCGCCCACTTTACACCGCACCACGATTCACTTGGTGTTCCGCAACCCCTGGTATGCAGAACCTCTCAGCATCAAGTGTATTCGCCAGTATTGCAAGCGTGCGTTTTTGGCCTTCAGTCTTTGACGAACTCTTTCTCATTGACTCTCATAGACACTATGTGGTTTGAGGAGCTCGAGGCGATGGAGGCTGAGGCCCAGCGCGAGGCTCGTAGAAGGGCGCCACCCTCACCGATCCCCACCCGCACATTCTATGGCGCGGTTGACACCGCTCTTCATTAAAGTACATAAACTACATACATACATAAAATGTACGACTATACGTGTCCCAATGTAATTGATACATACACAAAATGTACGACTATAAGTCTGGGTGCTCGTGCCTGCCATCTCGGGTGCTCAAAAGCTGCAGAGTTTCGGTGGCATCGGCCAAAAAAACACGTTGTTTGGGGTGAGTGGCAAACTTGATCCCGCACATACCTATCTTGACTCTCTTCCACAGAATGCCCCTCCGATTTTCAGACAAGGAGGTGAATCTCCTTCGCGAGGACGCGCTGCCCCGACCCGCCAGAACGCCGTTGCCAGTCCATCGCCCTGCGCACCTGTCAGACAAACGCACAGCGTCCACTAGCCATCCGCCGACAATTTACTGCGCGAATGGACAGACGCTCGGACAGCGCCTGACCTGTTGATAGGGCGTGTACTAAAACACGCATGAAAACACCAGTTTTTATTTCATTTTGAACCTATTAGTGGGCAGAAGTGAGGCATTAGTTTATGAGCGTACACCCTCCCTGGGGTGGTAGGCTACACTATTGATGGCCGAAAGTCAGTGTAACAAACCAATTATGAAGAGTTGAGTAGACTTGACAAGGCAGCCCAAAAAGGCTGTTGCGGCCTGACTATGAGATTCAACACTGAGCTATAGACAGCGGTGGTAAACCACTGTTTTACGTGCTGGAGGTGAAACAACAGGGAACTATATGGGATTATTGGCTTACCGCTTCAAGCGGTCTCTGAATGGTCTGACGACTACTGAAGAAGATTAAAGATGAAGTTGGAGTCAGATAGATGAAGTCGGAGTCAGTGTAATGACTTTAGGGCTGGCTTTGTAATGTTGCCTGGTATCAAGCCGCTGGATGTTTTATCGAGCCGCTGGATACTGGATCGAGCTGCCAGATACTTATAGAGTCATTCCATGACTTTGGTGGTTGGTCTTAAAGGCAATAATGCATCGAGCCGCTGGACAATTTATCGGGCCGCTGGATATCTTGGGCCGCTAGACACATTTATCTAGCCGCTGGATATCTAGTGGCGCCTCAATGGATTAGATTGAGCAGAAGACGTGTTACTGGGTTCAAGCCAGTGTCATAGGATATGACTAGTGCTGCACCGGGCAGATCTAGCCGCTGGAAAGATGCGATCTTCGCATCAAGGCCAGCTGATATGAATGATGAGGTTTAACAGTCCAGTATCGGGCCGCCAGATAGTTACTGGAACACAATATTGGGCTGCTGATATTTTATCAAGCCGCTGGATATTCAGTACCGGTTCTACTGGGCTGGTGAAGTGCGGGACTGATACAGAAGTGGAATAGGACTTAACAGAAATGACTAAGGCTGATTTGCTCAGTCAGAAATGACTAAGGCTGACTCGCTCAGTCAGAAAGATGGAAACCAAGACAACTAAGCACATCTTATGGCGTGCTAGAGAAATACATGTGGACTAGTCCCGGTAGCAGGTCATAATACCCATGGTTGAGAATGCCTTCTACGCCATTGGCCATTCACTACTCGGGCTCCCACCCTTTACTGTTCCTATTCATTCCGTCTATCTCCTTTACTTCTCTCTGAAATGTATAAAAGCCAGCTGTGTACTCTGTATTAGCCAGTAAACTATCCACCCAGATATACGGGCAATATAGTAAACTCTAGATTTGTTTGGAAAGATATCAGAGATTTGAAGACGCACAGATAAAGATTGTAAGACACGGGACATTGACGGGACAATACCATTGCCCAGATATAAGTGTCACGCATTCAACCTTGGTGAAGAGACCCGCTAGACTTAGGTCTCACGCAATTCAATTGTGAAGAGCCAGTTTGGAACGTAAACTCACGCCTCGAACTAGAGTGGCCGCCAGCAGTGTAAGCGTGAGCACACTAGCCCCGCCCTCACCATCTGCGTAACTGCACCTGCTTGTTGATTGTCTCCATTCTCGCAAGAGAGTTACGAGTCAAGTGTCCGTCCGCCGAAAGTCTGCCTACCTATTCTGCTTCTTGGCTAGCTGCCAGTTAGTGCTAGGGTCTGATGCTCACAAGGAAACTGAAGACTTTGGACAAGTCCAGGGTTTACTTGAGTCTTGATATACTGTCGGTGTGAAGTCCCTGCTACCCCAGCATAACCGTGCTCAGACCACATAGTTTGCTATTGAAACAGAGTCTTATAAAACTTTTGCACACCCTCTTGACGGGTGATACGTACCCTACCTCCCCGAACACACACACACGAGCATTAGGACCGGATTAGTGTTTTGTTTTGATTTTGGTTGGATTGTGATTAGTGACTAGCTCGCTTCACTCTCTAGTTGTTTTCATTAGATTACACGGCCGCACCCTAGTGCACCGTTTCACCGTCCCCTGCCCAAAACTCCGCAGACTTCGCAGACTCCCTCGCGGCACCGGGACATGCCAAGCGACGCCAGCCCCTATGTCGCGGAGTATCACCCGTCGCCCAATAAGCAGAAAGCGCGTGCTCAGGGCCCGCCGCTCAGGCAGCAACAGTGGCGGAACTGGACATACAACGTGCTTCCCAAGCTCGTGCCTGTGTTCCTGCGCCTCTGGCATGAAACGGAGTCGCTGCGCACCACCAATGAGCTTGCGCTGCCGCCGACGAGACCATGTGCCTGTAAAACCCGCACCTTGGACATCGCAGTAGTGCGCATGAGCGGTATGTTCGTCCTGTTCACCAGAAAGGAGCCACAGTACTAATGGGATGATAGCGATTGAACATATTCGGATCCGGATCTGTCACTGCCAAACGGCGGGGGAGCAGCTGCTTACTGCTGGCCTCTTCCCCTGCTCCCCGCACCGACCCAGCCTCGCTGTAGACATCGGTGTGCTGGAATTCGTGAGGCGACTCTTCGTGAATCTACCGCCTAACAACACCGCCTTCTGCAATACACTGGAGGGCTTTCTCGCCAGCCGGGGCTACAAATTAACAACAAAGGTGTGTGTATTGATCTTCTGAGCGTGCTCGGTCCCTGACCCTTACCTGGAGGACACGCTGCGCGTCCGTTTCGCAAACGCCTTGGAGTGGTACACGACTTTGCGAACGGTGGTCGGAAACGAGATCGACAAGCTCCTGAACGCCACTCGTCAAATTTTGCGAGGCGACGAGATCTCTGACCCACCAGCCACACCAGCTCAATCCAGCGCTGTCCCATCCGCGCCCGCTGCTCCCCTCGCGGGGGCGCCGTTCCCTCCGTCGTCGCCCACAGCGTCGGTCCCGCCCCCGCCCTCGGGCCAGGCCGGACCGGGCAAGCGCCACAGAGCCCATGTCTCTGAAGAGACCGACAGCGAAGATGAGGGTGCAGGCGATGCGCCCAATCCCTTCCCCGACCCTCCGCCCCGCACCCGCCCCAGCGACTATCTGATTAGCCGCTGTCCCGCGTGCTTTGGCGGTCTCGAGCACGACGCCTCCCAACAAGTGGACATCGAGGTCTGTCTCGATGGATGCTACACACAAAAACGGAAACACACCAAGACAGGCCGAGACCCCCCTCGTATGCATCCCCAAACACGTTTCGTCTCGGAAGCCACTGCACAGAAAATGGATGAACACGTCGAGACCGTCCGTCCTCCAAAACCTGCCAAAGCGAAGCAACCACGGGGGGAGGAGGAAGCTGACGGGTACGAGGGAGAGATGCAGGTTCCACGGTCCGTGCTCAACGAGTGCGAATCGTCTTTCAAGGCCGCCGACGAAAAGCGCCGACGAAAAGCGCAAGGCCGCCAGTACACAGTTCTTTGACGACACTGGCCTGATGGCTATTTTATGTCGCCATGACCGCGTCCTCTGGTTGGTCAACATGCGCACGCCCGGCGAGAAGCAGTATTACGCTCTCGCCCTGCTCGAAATGCTTTTCCAGCACCTGCCCCTCAACATCCGCGTGGGGGTGCTCTACGATATAGCATGTCAGCTACATTGTTCCTGCGCCAAGTTTGGGTTTCTGGGCCGGTACCTCCACTGCATCCTCTTCGCGGTGTCTGTCTTCCACGCCTTCGCGCACCGCTGGGCGTGCCAGCTTATATATCATCCACTCAAGTGTCGTGGTTTTGGTTTCACTAACGGAGAGGGATGCGAGCGCTTTTGGCATTCCATCAGCAAGCTTATTCCTTATCTGCGAGTGGCTGGGGTGCGTGTTTGACATCCCGGATTCATTACCCCTCACTGACCCTTCTTGCAGTATCATAACCGCCTTCACACGATTGACAGTCAGATCGAGCATGCCGACAAGGCGAGCCTCGGGCGACTGGGTAGCTGGCTGGTACGCCGAACCGTTCATTGTGAGGGAAAGCGGCGAGAAGCCGAACGAGACCTCACGGAGTGCGGAATCGAGGAAGATGTGCTTAGGGAGGAATGGAAGAAGCAAGTAGCGGCGCAGACCAAACCAGCCCAAAGTACGTTCGCCTGCATTACTATGGAGCGCGCTGAAGCTAACTCTTGTATTTCCAGGGCGGTCAAAGACACGAGGAAGCGCCGCGGTCGAAGAAGTCATCCTTGCTCGCAAGCGTGTCAATGCGCTTTTCCAAAGCATGACCGTACTCCGAGACGCTCTCGGCGATCTGGATTCGACTGCCCATGTCCTCCTGTACGCGGAGAGCCGGGTCGAAAATGCTGAGGCGGCGTGGAGGAGGGAGCAACAGAAGCTAAAACGCCTGGAGCAGCAGCTTGGCGTTACCGATGCCACCCTGATTGAGAAACTTCGCCACAGCGACTACTACGCGGCACGCATGAACGCGAAGGTAATGAAGGATAGGCTTTGTCAGAGGCTGCGCGAACGCAAGTTCGAACTGGATCTAATCGAGCGGTCGTTCCGCCGCTCGAGAAGTGGTGTGTGGTTTTCACTTGCCGCCGTATGATGTCTCTAATAATCCGTGTCACAGAGAACCAAAAGAACGACCATGCTGGTGCAGCGATCAAGCGCCGGGAGCCGACTATCAGCAACACGGTCAAGGAGTACAACAAACTATGCGCCGACATCGCGTCGCTGATCCGGAGCAAGAAGGCCCCCGCAGGCGCGGTGGCACTGAGTCCCATTCCTGCCAAAGATATTTTCCAGTTGTACGTCGACGACGCGATCTGGCAAGACATGGGCCTAGACGAGGACACAGCGCCTGCAGCATGGCTCGTCGACGACAAAGTGCGGGCTGGAATCCGCGCGATGCTGCAGAAGGACCGCTGCAACGAAGAAGCCCCGCGACTGAAGCGAGAACGCAGACACCTGCAGATTTGGTTCGCCACGGAGTGGGAGGCGGTATCGGAGACGATGAAGATTGCTCAAGGTTTGTCTCTCAGTGCGTGAGGTAGTGGGCTTATTGACTTATATTCATTCTCAGGCGCCGGCGCAGTGCAGTATCAGCTACAACTGAGGCGCGAAGAGTTGCTGGAACTGTGCGTTCTGTGGAAGAAATCGCTGGACTCGCTGACCTACGACGGAGATCTGCCGCCGTGGGGTCTGACACAGGAGGAAATACTCGACTGCCAGATTTCGGGCGTGACGGCTTCGTATGGAAATGGGCAGGACTCGGACGAGGAGGGGAATTCAGATGACGACGAGAGGGCGGGCTCAGACGACGAGGAGGATGAGGGGGGGGACGAGTTGCTGTATGTATTGGAGGCAGTCGAGCACGCGGATAATCACAGGCAGGGCGGGGATGTTGAGGAGGCTCAGTGGGCCTCTGATGATGACGAGGTATTTACTTGACTAGTAGACTTGTACTTGGACACCCTTGGAATAGGACCACCGTTCAGGTGCGATCCAGCGTCTGGCCTCTCCGTGGCCCAAGGGACTAGTACCCTTCGGGGGAAGCAAACAGACGCACTTGTAGATAATTTCTTTAGGTTCAGAGACTGGCCACCGAGGCCACCGAGCAATCAATGGGAACAATATGGTGACGCTGGCCACCCTTGGCGCAACGCTTTGATGGGCGAATACCGAATGTAGCAAATGAAGGTGGACTTGTAGATAATTTCTTTAGGTTCGGAGACTAGCCACCGAGGCCACCGAGCAATCAATGGGAACAATGTGGTGACGCTGGCCACCCTTGGCGCAACGCTTTGATGGACGAATACCGAATGTAGCAAATGAAGGTGGACAATGGGGGGTGAAGCTATAAAGCTGGACCAAAGGTGCGTCGCTCTTCACCCTTCTCCTCGGTACACATGTCTCACCAAACCACTTTGCATCGCTTTTTCACCGCTGTCACCTTTGCCCCCTTGCGCCTCGGCCGTGCACCTCATACCGCACCACCCTCCGGCGCACTTCGGCAGATGGTTCTGACCGACTTCTTCCAACGAGCGGCTGCGGTGGCAGGAGCGTGTGCAGGTGAAGATGTGTACTACATATTGCTCCTACCACTTCTAACTGGCTTGCAGCGAAAATCAAGAACGAGCCTACTGCCACTTCAACTGCTCCTAGTTCACCGGCCGTCCCGACTCCGGGCTTAGAATGTGCGTAATCCGCGCGATATTTATATTCTTTCTGTAACTGATTTTTTTGTTTTTCATCTAGCGCGCGTGCGTGGGTTGCTTGCCAAGCGAAAACGCGACATGGCGAACATAGACGAGACGCGCTACTCGGACCCAGACTTCGGGGACGTGAACTGGGAGTTGGATCAGACGTTTGGGGAGGTGTCGGAGTGGTTGGAGTCCTACTTAGATAAACACGAGGAGGCGAAGAAGACGATGGAGAGGTACCTGCGGGCATACGAGCGAGCGCAGAAGCGGATTCGGATGGAGTAGTCATTGTATTTAATATTGGGTTCAGTCTAACCATTTGTACACAAGCTCTACAGTATTTAATTTTATGCGCAACTGACTTGGCGAAAAAATGGGAGCTGCCGGATAGCCCGGACCGTCGACCCGAGAATCAGCCCCATCAACTATCGCTAGCTCTTTCCTCTTGCTTCTCTACCACCATTTCGCCAACTCGGTTGGGGCGGGGGGTGGGGCGGGGCGGGGTGGGGCGGGATGCAAATAATACAAAGAGATGATCTACGAAGTCAAATAAAGATTGATTCGGGATGGAAACCAGAGAATTGGAAGGACGGGGCGAGCGGGTTGATGAGACGGGGTCTTGGGGGGAAACCCAACTCTAAAAATCAAGTACTCGTTGTATTTAATATCGGGGTCGGTCTAACATCGTGTATACAAGCTCTACAATATTTGAGTTCAAGCGTAAATGACTTTGCGCACGCCGGATAGCCCGGACCGCCTATCCGAGAATCAGCCCGATCAAGCGTTGCTATCATTGCGGCACTAGCGGCAGTACGGCTTTTCCTTCTCGCTTCTCTACCACCATGTCGCCAAGTCGATTAGGGAGAGGGTATGGGTGGGATGGGGCGGCTGGGAAAAAAGAGGTGGTTTCATATGACTTATCAAGGATATCCGCTCCCTCTTGAAACTTTACTGACTGGTGCAGCGCACAGGCGCCGACAAACAGGCCACAACAACCCATATCGTTCCAATATGGGAATTCCTCTGGGAACGGATGCGGATGGGGTGGAAAATGAGCATACAGTGAGAGGGGGTGCTGATGTGAAAGGAAACATTAAAATACAGCATGTAGCAGGGTGAATAAACAGTTTAAACGGTGTTAAAAATTCATGTTGCATGCCAAAAATGAGCCCAAGTCCATAAGTTGGGTGGTTGCATCCAAACAGTTGTTTGGTCACGAATGGATACGTCCACAGTCCTGTGGGTGTATCCATTCTTTTGTTTGGTTCCATCTGGGTGTGTCCAAGTCCAGATGTTGGTTGCAACCAAGTTGGATGGTTGTAACCAGATGTCAAAAACTTGAGGTATGGATGCAACCACATTATCTGGTGCATCCATGGGTGCATCCATCCTTTGTTTGGTTCCATCTGGGTGTATCCATGCTTAGACGTTGGTTGCAACCAACTTATATGGTTGTAACCAGATGTCAAATAAAAAAACGATGTGGATGCACCCACATTATCTGGGTGCATCCATGTGTTTAAAACAAAACATATTGGATACAACCAGGCAGTCTGGTTGCATCCACATGTCCACTGCTTGGATGTGACCAAACCACTTGGTTGCATCCACCGTCTCATGTTTTTGGAGACATGGATGCAACCAACGTGGGTGGTTGCATCCATGGTCACAAAATAAAAAGCAGTGTGGTTGCAACCAACAACCATGGTTGCATCCACCCTGTTTTTTCCGTGTGCATAATGGATGCGACCACCGTTCTTGGAAGTAAGTGCGTGCAGCTAGACTTGGCTGTACCGGGTGCACAGGCTGTGGGTCCAACTTATATATTTGGGTGTGAGGTAGAGATGCTGTAAATAGGCACATCTGTATATTAGTTGAGCATAATATATTTCTCTTGCAACAAGGGTAAATGAAGGGGAATGTAAGTAAGACAAGTCAATATATGGTACACCCACGTATAGGAAACAAAACGGGATGTAAATCAGCAGGAAAAGATTTGATGGATGGCTAGGAGCAGCACGTGGCTGGGGCAAGCACCCAGCCTGAAAATTGGCTTTGGCGGGATGAAAGAAAAACCCTGAACAAGCTGCAGGCACCCAAAAGGGTGGGGAATGGGGGGGCCCCCCATGCAAAATGGGCCCTGCGTGGGTGTAAAAAAGCCCCAAAACGGGCTGTGCAAGCGCAGTACCAGGCAACACCATATGCCCCCTGGGCAAGCCAGAGGATAGGGGCTGAATGGGAGCAGCCCAGGGCCTGCGAAAAGGGCCCCGTGGGGCGTAAAAAGCCCAAAAACGGGCTGCGCAAGCGCAGTACCAGGCAACACCATATGCCCCCTGGGCAAGCCAGAGGATAGGGGCTGGATGGGAGCAGCCCAGGGCCCGCGAAAAGGGCCCTGTGGGGCGTAAAAAGCCCCAAAACGAGCTGTGCAAGCACAGCATTGGATGTATCCATTGCAGCCTTGGATGCATCCATGGTAGTCACGTCACAATACCATGGACACATCCATGTAGGGTAAGGTGGTCGCAACCAACTCATGTGGTTGCAACCAAACCCTTGGTTTGAAACCATGGATCTGACCCCTATAAGGGCCAGTATCCCCATGGTTAGGCTGACCCTACTGAGGTCTGATTTGACATAGCCTGAAGTGCCACCGGGGGGTTGGAGGTATCGTTAAGGTGTCGGGAAGCGACGGGATTCGCGGGGAGTGCAGCTCAGATATCTGCGTGGAGTTGATTAACGTCCATAACATGCGCCGCTCAGAGTACTGGCTCGTATAAGAACGTAGCTTGGAGTGATGCGTTAAGTTGATCTTGAGTGAAGACTGGACGAAAATTATGCGGATTCGCACTGGCATAGCCACTATCCCCCTCTTTAGGATAGACATCCCATTGTCTAGTGAGAGCATCGGGCTTGCCACCGAGCCGTCCCGGCTGGAACCGAAGGACGAAATTGAAGGCGGAAAGAAGCTCAGACCACCAAGCTTGCCGGCAGATAAAGAGCTTGGTCGTAGCAAAATATTCCAAATTTTTGTGATCCGTGACCATGTCGATCGCGGGTACCGCACCCTTGAGGTACTGACGCCAGACACGGAACACCTCGAAAATCGCAAGCAGTTCCTTGTCGTGGGTGTCATAGTTCAGCTTGGCGACCGAGAGGGTCCGAGAGTGGAAGGCCATCGGACGGATTTCTCCGTCGGCCGAAACAATCGAGAGGATAGCTGTGATGGCATAGTTGGAGGCATCAGACTCC
Organism: Mycena albidolilacea; assembly: GCA_029282495.1. NCBI lineage: Eukaryota > Fungi > Basidiomycota > Agaricomycetes > Agaricales > Mycenaceae > Mycena > Mycena albidolilacea. The sequence goes on along the minus strand of JARIHO010000057.1, from coordinate 73,726 downwards.
AGAATTAACTGGGTGCCTGGGATCCAATGGGTCAGAATCAGAGCTGAATTAAACACAAGTTTAAGCGTATCAAACACTTTTTGGCACTCTGGAGACCACACCCAACGTTTGGACTTCTGGGTAAGCCGAGTGAGTGGTACCACAATATCCGAGTAATGGGCGATGAAGCGCCGATAGAAGTTGGCAAAGCCAAGGAATGACTGGACGTCCTTGACCTTTCGGGGTTCTGGCCAATCCCGAATAACCTTGACCTTGGACTCATCCATCGAAAGTCCGTTGGGTGAGAGGATGTAGCCCAGGAATTCCACTGTCTCGATGCTGAATGCACATCTCTTGAGCGAGGCAAAAAGCCCGGCTTTCCGAAGGCGCCGAAGCACTTTGCGTACATGTTGTCGGTGTTCCGATGGATTTTCGGAATAAATGAGGATGTCGTCCAGGTATACAACGACGTTGACGTTGAGGAGGTCTGAAAAGAGGTCATTCATGAATCGCTGGAAAGCAGCAGCAGCGTTAGTCAGGCCCTCAGGCATGACGAGCCACTCGAAAGAGCTGTAGCGAGTTCGGAACGTGGTTTTCCACTCATCGCCGTCGGCAATCCGGACAAGGTGATAGGCGTGCTTGAGGTCTATTTTAGTGAAGACCTTCGCACTCTGACCGGCGTCCAGCAGGTCGGAAATGAGGGAAAGTGGATATTGGTCCTTCTGGGAGATGTGATTTAATGCCCGGAAGTCCACGCAAAGCCGAAGTTTGCCCGATTTCTTTTTGACGAAGAGAATCGGAGCTCCATGGGGTGACAAGGACTGTTGAATGAACCCGTTGTTCAGGTTCTTTTCCAAGAATTCTCGAAGAGCCGCCAGCTCAAGCTGGGAGAGGGAATATATGGGGCCGGGCGGCGGAGACTGCCCATCCTCAAGTTCGATCTTGAGATCATATGGTCGATGGGGGATCAGAGATCTCCGGAATCCGATGGCGTCCGAAAAGGATGTGAAGTCACGGCACGTGACAACACAGCTCAGTGTAGCCTGCACAATAATGGCAAGGCCTTGCCCTACCTTAAAGCTGTGATTTCTTGTTTTTCCAACTGAAACTAAATTTTGGGCTACATACAGTTTACTACCTCTGTGCCAGAACATTCAGCTCCCTTCATCTATTCCAGTAATTTTGTTATAAATGCCCTAGAACATGTATTGAGAGAGGAAAAACAGACTCAAAACATCAAATAATTTATTTGAGATCCTCCATCCCCTCTCAGAGGGCATATATACTGATAGACAGTCCGAGAAGTCCGCAGGGTTCATCCATTCGTTGTTTGATGGCACCTTCCTTTTTGGGAAGGCGTAGTGGGGGAGGCCAAGGACATTTCACTGCGATTGGACCCCCGTGGTAAGCAACAGACTCTATACTGCGAGGTACGAGCTTGGTTAGTATATAGTGTCTGTCTACGAGAGACTATGTCCGCCCCAGCTTCAACCCACATTTCCCTTGCTGACTTCACCCAGTTGCCGGCCCTGAATTGCCCCTTGAGGTACGTTCCTTTTCTCTGGCATCATTCACATCTCCTCAAGTCCACGCAACTCACTCCGACTGTGCCTCGCCCCGATCAGCCCGCAATGCCGTTTCAGCCTCACTCCAACTCTGAGTCGCTACAACTTCCGTTCGTTTTCCTCTTTTTTCAATTGTACTGAGTTCTCGGTAGAAGGCTTGGTTCTCAACATGATACTGGGTCGGCTGGTATTGAAATCCTGTTTGACAGTTGTTTTTTTCTTTCTCTCAGATTCTCACCCTGAACGCATGCTCGGCCTGCATTGGCGCTGCGCTAGGGTACAACGACTCGAACCTAGAGACCATTCTGACGGCTTGTCCACGGGTCGTGAACGTATGGGTCTTCTCCCCTGGTGTCTCCCATCGCACATTCAATCGTCTCGAGCGTCTCCACCACCTCGCGATACAGGTGTTGTCCCTCTCTGCACCACACCCGATCGACTTCGCGGCCGCGTTGTTCCGCTACGTTACGCACCCGCATTTCACCGACAGCAGTCGGACCTTCCCCCCTGATATAGGCGCGCGGCTCGTGCTTGCCCCAGCGCTGATACATATCTCGTGTGACTGTGGATATGGCGTCGGTGTCCTCCCCGCGCGCATTCGCACGGCCGCAGCGCTACAGTGTATCGTGGTGTTCATTTTCGCTCAGCGGGTAGATAGCCCTGATCCACCCCACACGCGTTTTGTCTGCATTGAAGTAATGCAGATGGATAGTCGCACGAACTGGCTCCAAGCTGCAGCAACCGACGACGATTATTGGGCGCTTGCTGACGCATTCATTGCGGCGAAGCGTGCGGGAAGGGTTGAAGGTATGTTTCTGTTCTCGTCATTTCAGCCCGATTTGAACGATATGGCATTCAGATACACAGTACCTTATCTGTCCAAAGGACAAGTTGTTGTGGAGAACGTGACTTGGCACCTTGTCTAATTCCATCTTTGGTTTCTTGTCTCATCCGATCCCTGCTCCTTCGTTTTGCATTTGCATTTGGGAAAGCACTGTTATTCACACACCAACCAAGGACTATTCTTGACATACCAACCGGAACACATGCTTCTCGTGGGCCTGGCGTCTCGTATGAGTGCGGTGCGCCAGGTGCTTCAATTCTCGAAGTGCTGAACAATAGAGTCGAGAGTTAACTAAATTCAAACCTTGGCACAGGAGATCAATGGCTGTCCATCGAATGCCGAAATGAGCCGAAGCCTTTCAGCGAACACAGCGAAAAAAGATCGAAGGGTCATTGACAGTTCCGTTGAGCGCAGTCGTGCCAGTGATGGATGTCTCGTCAGTGGACGACACAATGTTTTAACGATGTTTGAATGTGGTTTAGGTTCTCACAAATTCCGGCGTGATACCGGGACGCAGGGAATATGTGAGTCATGATCATTGTTGTCCTAGACTTTCGCCAGGACGTCTTCCGCGTCCCCATTGCTTATTAGATGGGCCGCAACGCAACCGAAGTCTCCATATATATTGTGCTGGTATCATCTCATTGCGTTGAATGAAGTGGTCCAGCCGTACGCAGTTCCGATGCCTCAGCCGACTGACGTAGCGCGGGGTTTCCAGCAAGTAGTTGATGTCCAGGAGCTCAATTCGAGTCTAGGGGCAGGGTGGACGGAAAAGGACCTGAGCAAGGGCAAGATGCGCGAGGGACGTCAGATAACTCAACGGCGCGGCTGAATAATTCCAGCCTAGTAGGAATAGGCTACATACAACAGGGAGGGTATCGTATGTAGCCTATTCCTAGTGACCAGAGTGCGCCACCGTGTGCACGATGCCAGTGAACACTGAGCAAGCCTACACCAAAGCAGTCTTTACGTCCTCCACTTGTACTCTACGCCCGCACAGCACTATCCCCCTTTTCCACCTGATTTCTATTCCAGGCATATATAGGGCTTCAACCCGTCCGTTAAACGGGACGGCCGTCAAAAAAACGGCCGTCAGGGGGTAGCTGAGGGCTCCGAGACGGGCGGGTCCCACCCGTCCCGTCCGTAACGGCCGTTTTGACGGGTGCTGGAGGACTATTTGTATAAGTAAGTTTGATAAATTATCGATAGTCTGAGACCAAACTGGGAACTTACTAGGACCTCTAAAGTCTCATAAAATGTCTCAAGTGCCCTGATATAAAACCAGACAAGTGTTTGTGTACAGCTAATCGCTCGGAATTTGATCGCATATCAAATATCGGCAAGTCCCGGCAATGCCATCCACAAGCCATCTAGGTGCTTGTGGCGGGCAAGAATTGATTTTTCAGCAAAGAAGTTTCCATGTATGGGTAAGTCTCACCTCAATTCCCGGAAATTGGACGAAATTCATCTAAATTTGATGCATATTTGCATCTAGGAAGGGTGACCCGTCGAACCCGTTAAACGGGCGGGAACGGGTACCCCGTCGACGGGTCAACCCGTCCCGTACCCGTCCCGTCCTGGCGCTGGCTCGAGGGCGCAGACGGGCGGGTCTTTACCCGCCCGTCCCGTCCGTCGACCCGTCAAAAACGGCGACGGGTTGAAGCCCTAGGCATATACGACATTCCCGGGACCATTCGTTCACCTTCTCGTTCACCCGTACACTCCATTTCCGGACGACCGACCCATCATTTCTGTCTACAGGCAGAGAACTCGTTGCTGCGACAGTGTATGGAGTCAAACACCCGCGATGGACAACAAAGGTAATGTTAAATCACCCTGCTAAAACAGGGTGACATCGAAGCGCTAATAAAAGCCACTGAGAGATAAGCGCTGGAGTGAGCGCCTTCGCGCAAGTTTAAAGCTGGTATGGAGTCAAACGCCCGCGATTGACAACAGTATTAAATCACCACACTAAAAGAAGGTGAGATCGCAGCGCTAATCAAACCCACTGAGAGATAAGCGCTGGAATGAGCACCTTCGGAAACTTTAACAGTGAGCAAAAGTAGAGTTTGGCCTTGTGTACACTTTTATAGGCGCGCGCGCGCCCAAAGTTGATCATAGGGCATGAAAGTGCCGTTTATTGAGTGCGGGACCCAGCGCTTCGGGCCCGATCTCCTAGAAGCAGAGTTTAAAAAGGCTTCAGACGGACAGAATGCTTAATTTTACAGGTGTCTGCTCGGCCACTTCGCGGCCTCGCATCCCCTCCCTGATGTGTGAGTTTTGGAGTTGCACGCTCCTTGCTGTGAATCCTTCCGTGGTTTGAAGGTGGTTTGAAGTAAATAAATAAATTGCGGAAGATCTTTGGGCGAAGAAGCTGATTGACGGATGGCGGAGTTTGAAAAGGCTTCAGATATGCTTAATTTTATGAAGAGAGAGATAAAGAGGATGATATCGATGGAAATCCGCGATCAAACCGGAGTCTTTTGGCGAGCAATATCGATAAGAACGTTCTGCATAGAACTTACAGAACTTACAAAAAGTCATAGTCGCGTCCTTGGCCTGTTCAGCTCCTGTCGGCCTTCCAGAGTCGACAGAATTATACCTGACTCTCGAGCATCTCTCACTTTGACAGGGAATGGACGTTTACCTCCGACCGATAACATCCCATACGCCAACTTATCGCTACCAGAACCGAAGCCTGTCTCCGTTTTTTTCAAATATTGAAGACTCGAACTAAATATCATTTCCTAGTGTTGAGGTATTTGCCATGGAAATTTCTCCAGGGCTATTCACAGCCTTCCACGCTTTCATAATTATATGACTTGGCATATTCACCCCAACGAAGGCCGAAAGATTTCCCACCACTTTGGGCTGAATATGCCGAGTGGGACGGCCAGCTGTTGTCCAACGGTCCGTGCGGTCACTCTCCTTGAAAAATAAACTCACCGTGCTCTCAGAACAAATGGGATATCGGGTCCCGACCCCCGCCGAAGTGCCTGCAACCGATGCCCCCACTCCCTAACATCACTCCCCAAAACGTACAGATAAGTACAAGACAAATATCCGTTGGAACCGATGAGTGGCTCTCGCATAGACATCACAGACGCCCCCTCAACCGCGCGCGACGTCTTGACGCACGCACTGCGGGCGCTTAAAAAGAACCCATATGTGGCAATCTTGGGCAGTATCATCTATCCGCTCTTGGATATCATCGATAAAATGCAGGCAAGGCTAGGCACATCAAGTATTTACTCGCGGAATGCCTAATTTGCGCGATCAGATCCTCGGATCTCTCCACGACGTTGAGGCAATGTTGGACCTGGCATGACCCATTCCGTGTCACTCACATCGCTTGAAATTGTAGCAAACCTTAAAAGCTAAAATGGGTTCGAGCATGACAGGTGAGGATATACTTCAACAGCGATTTAATGTCGACGTACAAGACACAAACAGCATCCGCGGCGGGTCGCACTGGCGGTATTGCCGCCCAGGGTGGCGAAGGCGAAGGGTCAAAGTTCGAGATTAACGTCCACGGCTCAGGGCACACTATCAACATTTCCGGTGAGTTTCTGCACTCCGGCACAAGTCCTTGCTGACCACTCGTAGGAGGAACCGGTGGCACCGGTGGCGCGGGGAACGTTGGTGGTCAAGGCGGCACAGGAGGAGGTCCCGTGATAACGGTTCAATCCCATTTGCCACAGAAGTAGGGGGAGGATTCCAATGACCTTGATCCAGCCTTGACGATGGCGGGACCCAGGCAATATGGCAACACGGACAGGACTACCTCGTGGATATTTATGGCGTTCAAAGTACACGTTTAATGGATCTCTATAAACTTCAGTATGCGACTTGTTGCTGACCACTTGTAGGAGGCACCAAAAAATTGGTCATTCCGAGGGCCGGATTTTGTCGGAAACTGCCCCTAGTTGCTCAGTGTTTTGGTACTCGGCATGGCGGCACTCGGCATGGTCGGTTTTAATCGGTCTCCAGCCCGATTTAACACCACCCTGGGAATCGTGGGGCTTTCTCCTGGCCGTCCACATGAACTGGATCTTATCTCATTACATAACACCGGGGGCAAACGACGACGCACTTGGAAGTCGAGTGCGTTACACGCACTCCACCCATAGTGCATCAGTCGACACGACAAAGGTTTGAAAGACCTTTGTCGCATCTTTGTTTTTGGGGGTGAGTCAAAGAAAAAACAAAGATGCCACAAAGGTCTTTCAAACCTTTGTCACATCAACTGACGCACTTGGAAACCGAGTGCGTCGTCATTTGCCCCCGGTGTAAGTGGGGATTGCTGAGTAGCCCCGTGCTTTTAGCACGGCTAAAGTAGGTGGCCGCGTCACGATGAACAGCCTTTTCGTGGCAGCATTGCGACAACGAGGCTGCCCCCAGGTCTGGGTCAGGAGAAAATGACGCGGAGTGGCGTGCACTGACGCGGACTGACACGTAGGGATGGTCACCGTACCCGTCCAGGACGTTTGGACGGACGGACGGACGGACAACCGTCCCGTCCCGTCCCTGGGGAGAGCAGTACCTGAGCATGCCGTCCCATCGCCGGACGGCAGCGAGGACGGCCGTCCCGTCCACCGGAAGACGGAGGACGGACAGAGGATTCTGCTCGTAAGTTTTGTCGTAAGTAATCCGCCTGTGATTCGGGGTTATCCCCCCAGAGAAACATCATAGAAATCGTGGATATTGCCCGATTTCTTCGTCAATGCATCTTGCACTGGGCTTCATTGCGATCCTGCTGCCTGTTGTGTCGTTGCGTCCCTATTGCCGTCCTTGCGCGTACTCATCGACCCTGAAGCCGCCTCACCATATAAATTGGGCACCAAAACAATGAAAAAAAAAAAATTCTGCCAACGCACCACTGCCATGTCGACAAGGGTGGATGAGGTGGCAGACTCATTTGGTCGTTGGTGATGTGTGTTTACTCTCAAGTCGATGCTTAGTTGTCAGGCGGACGTGCTCCGGACCTTAATGCTCGTCAAGGCACGCATGAAACTGGACCGACAGCGTGCCGTGGTTCGCTGAGGCTCAGCGATCACTATATCCTTCTAATGTCCCCAAGCCCCACCCATCCCATGTCATATCCCCATCCCCCACTGACAAATTCGCCGCCGGACGAAGAAATTGCGAACACTCATGATTTCATTGTGACAGCGCGAGAGCGACCTGCCGCTCTGCGCGCCCAGGAGACAGCAACTGCCGCAGCACTGTACGCCAGGCTCCCCAGCTATCAAGGGAGGGCGACTGCAATCATGGCGCAGGGTTCCGCTCTAGGGAGCGGGGATATCGCCAGCTTGCCTGAGCGGTGCGCTGCCCTCGTGACAGAGTTCTCTGCCTTCCGCGAAGGGGCGAGTGTTATGCAAGAAGAGAACTTCGCACTGCAACAAACAATCCATGCCTTGGAAATGAGCATCAACGCCCACAATTCAGCGCTACCAGCTGTACGAGCCTTACCCGAGATTCTCTGCGCAGTCTTTCGCGAGACATCGTGTGAGGTCGCCGAGTTTCTAGAGCTTAGGTTAGTAGCGTAAGAATAACAGCGACACACCAGAGTTTCTAGGGAGAGTCTTGCGAAGCAGATTGCGTAGTAAGAGTCTCAAATTTTAGAAAGCTTAAGTACAGGATGAAAGCTAGCTACTTAAATACTGTACGGCGTCCAAGTATCTACGTAAGGTAGGTTGAGAGAACTATCTAATTACTGAACAAGGCGTGAAGGGTAGATAAAGGGAGTTCTACATACTGAATAAGAATCGTCCAAAAACTGAACAAGAGGGGACGAGTGATGAGTGGCTCTCTGCACGAGCACGCCCGAGACCGCCGAGGGGCGGTGCGATTGATAGGGGTTCAAAGGATCTGATCTAATCTAGGCGAACATAATCTATCCCTTACATTCGCCCTCCGAGACTTACGACATACACTAGTAAGTCTCTAGTTCGCCTGGTCAGCGTTGAACCCGTTATCTTCCTCCTCCTCATACTCCCCTTCCTCGGGAACATCATCAGGGGTAACAACGTTATTCTCAGCTTCCATTTCGACATCGGTCGACCCACTAACATCAGCAGTGTTGGATGTCCACCACGTCCGCCATGGCCGCCGCGGCGTTGGAAGTGGGCGCCATGCCCACCACGACCATAGTGATAGTCGGGTCTATACGACGCCGAGCGGTAATCCGTAATGCGTGGTCCCATGTCGTACGGATAATTCTAATGAGAAACCCGGTCTCTCAAGAAGCAGTTCCAAATAAGGTAATTTTGTGGAAATCCACAGAAAGTTTAATGAGAAACCCACTTACGGCAACCGTCGGATGCAGGCGGAGTTCAAACCCGGAGTTCAAGCCGGATATGCACAACCTGTCCTGAAACTCATTTTTTTCAGCTGAAGAAAGAGTCGGGAGAACTGTTGCGTCGCCGTGCCATCGGTCAGTTTTGTAGACTCCCATTCAAGGCCGAGGTGCCGGGAGATGCGGCGACCTCGGCATGTTGCGATGTCTCTGATGACTTGTAAATTGCAGGGAGTTCACAATGAGATGGTGAGATTAGATATTCACTCAATAGTTTTACTGGCTCTATCAGGTTGCACCAGTAAGATAGCTCAAGACTCGAATTTTCGTACATGATGCCGTTCCCGGCTTGATATAGTCCAAAAAAAATCGGTTCCTCTGAACAGATCACCAATGTATCCCAAAACACGGAGGAATCAGCCAGCTTTTTTAAGAGATTCATAAACTTAAAGGCATTGCCGAATTGTATTGGCGAGAATAATGGTGAGGCAGCGCTCGGCAACTGCTTCGGCAACTGTTCCGGAGCAGTGGGGCTTCTCAAGAAACCCGGTTCCCTAATAAGGCTGCGGAAACCGGGTTTCTCATTAGAATTATCCATGTCGTACCGGTTATAGTATGCCGGGCCGGGGTTCTGCGCGTGAGCGTTGGAGTGGGCAACTTGAATGACAGACAGCATGTTGCCAAATGCCGACTCCGACATAGAGACCTCGCCCAGTCCGGTGCGCTGTGCCGATGCGTGATTCTGACCCGCGAAGAACAGCTGGGGGTAGTGTTCCGGCAACGGAGCGTATTTGTTGCCGAGGCAGAAACTCTGCCGATAGCCGTCCGGAGGAAGTCCGGGGCATGGTCCGAGACCGGCACCAGCGTTGCGAAGAGCGCCAGCGTACTGCTCGAAGCGGAGGTGATCGGCGGCGTTATAGTGAGCGGGATTAGCAGACATAGTAGGATGTGAGTTCGTTTTCTTGATTTCTTGCCCTCCAGCTTGGGAGGAATTTATCCTCAGCTCAACATTTATCTTGCTGCCGAGCACTCTGCAAGAGTGAACAGCGACTTGTTCCGTTTCTGGCGCCGTCTTTCTCTCGCTTGCCGGCAAGTTCCTCGGATGCTTTATCCCCATTGCTTCACAGTAACCGTCCATGGCAACAAGATGTTTTACTTCCGCATATGGAGCCCAGCTAACGTCACCTGTCGCCCATTGTATCTCAAAGGAGGCATCAACTCCTTTTCCCACATGCGAGATGATTCTGTCAACTGCCCACTCCTTTGACGTCTGGCCAAATCCTGGAATTTGATGCATCTGTCTCCCCGGAAAGCACCTGTTGTCATTCGCAATATGGACGCGAAGAAGGGAGGCATCGAAAACGTCGTGAATTTCCCGAACTTTCAATTCTTGTGATAATTCGAGTTTATAGGATGCTCCCGGGGATACCACTTGAATGTTTCGGAATGGCCCGAGATACTTCGGGACCAATTTTCTGGCACGTTTCTTTGGCAACTTTAGGTTTTTCGTTGACAGGTATACCAATTCCCCGAGTGCAAGACCCGATTTGCGCCGTCCCTTGTTCGTCTGGTCCGTCTGGTGCACGCGGGCTTCGATGATTGCATCATGAGCTTTCATCAATGCCTCCTTCATGCGTGCAGCAAATTTACGGACACCAGGGTACTCTGACTCATTGTTCCATATCATTGGTCTGGGAGTACGAGCATAGTTCAGAAAGAATGGTGAGAACCCTGTGGTTTCCGACCTTGCTAAGTTCATTGCGAACTCGATTGCAGGCAATTTCTCTGCTCAATCTTTTTGATCCGGCTGAACACACTGGGGCAACATTTGTGTCATTGTGCGATTTCCCCGCTCGGTCATGCCGTCCGTCTGGGGATGGTATGCTGTTGATAGTTTCAGCTCAACACCCAGTAGTTCATTCAGCCTTCGCCAGAATGTGCTGGTGAATAGCGAATCCCTATCACTGATGATTTTTCCAGGCAATCCGTGTAGCTTGTATACCGTGTCAAAAATCACTTCAGCAATGTGTTTTGCCCCATAATTCTGACGTGTAGGCACCAGATGTACCATCGAAGTGAGATGATCAATAATGACGCATATCATGTCAAACGCGCCGTGCCTGGTTGTCGACTCCGGAAGCGGTCCCACAAAATCAATACCGATATATTGCCAGGGTCTCCGCGGTACGGGCAACGTCTGCAGAAGCTCCATTGGCTTCTGATTATTTGGTTTGCTAGTTGCACATGTAGAGCATGATTTGCAATAGAAATCAACATCATCTACCATGGATTTCCACCAGACTTCTTCCCGCAGGAAAGCAAGGGTTTTTCGTGTCCCCAAGTGAGCTAAAAGCGAGTGCGCGCGCTTGATAATTATCTCACGCACACTCCGCTCAGCTATATATCTGGGGCCGAGATCTTAATTCAGATCCTTGCTGTGCAGTCTGGAGAGAGCAGAGTGGCTGTACAGTTCAAGCGTGGGAAAAAATGAGAGCTAGGTCTGACCTTTTTGAGCATGTCTTACATACAAAGTTTTTTGATCCAATTATTTCCTGTCTTGGAAAATGGAAAATACTGTACTATTTCGACCAAGTGTTTATCAAAATTATGTAATTTCTCATCCGAGAAGGCCGAAAGATTTTCTTTTGAATTAAGGCGATTTTTGCACACATCAAAAAATCTTGGGTGTGACGCGTGACTGAACACTTGGTCGAAATAGTACAGTACTCGAAATTACGCAACACTGTGGATTTCTAACTTTTTTCCCCCCCATGCTTGAACTGCACAGCCACTCTGCTCTCTCTGGACTGCACAGCAAGGATCTGAATTCAGATCTTGGCCCAGAAGAATCGGTCCTGAGTTTGATGAGATGCAGCTTTGAAAGACAGTTGAAGAGGGCATTGTGATAAGGACTGCAGTGTCCCTATTAAAAGGTAATGTGACTCAAATACGACAATGTTCATCCTCTAGTGGGGGAAAGTATAGGTGAATGATAGTGAGGAAGATCAGTGCATGGATCCACTTTGTGTTGGTGGTGTGTGTGTGTGAACAGTAATTCATGGAGACTGTCTGTCTCCTGGGTGAGAGTGAGTGTGGCAGACCTGTTGTCAGCCAAATGGTGCAGAGAGTGTGTATACTAGACCTGGTCCCCTGTACAAGTGTACCGGAACCCTAAATGTGTTGCCCCATCTGCTTTCCTTGCACGCTCTTCCCCTTTAAACTAGCACTGGATGTGTGATGGATGTTGCACAGATGGTAGCACCAATGTTATTTGGATGGCGAGCAAGACAACTGGTCTCGTTTAGATGTGAACAGCAATTTGGATGTGGTGGCTTCTCTCCGGGCCTGTCTTCAACAGAGTGATGCTCATGAAAACAGTTATCCTAATTGAGGAAGCCTGGATAGGTAACACCACATCTGGTAAGGAGGGATTATTCTATTGAGAAACCCCGCTTCCAAGGGAAACCCCACCTTTTTGGGCATCCCCTTGAAATCACTATTGAGGAACCCCTCTGATGTTGGCTGGATGTCTGGATCAGCGATCACACTTTGACACCTTCGCTCATAAGACATACAACCTGCTGTATTCACTGCTCGCTTTTTTTGACATCCTCGGCATGTCGGTCAATGTTGCTTCAGCTCGGAGGTTCCTCGGTCCGAATTTTGTGTTGAATCTGTGGGATGCCACTTCTCTGGTAGTCCTTGTTGTCGCCATTCTGATCTTGTTCCAGTCTAACAGGGGCTGGACCATCTGAAGATACTCGCCCAGTCGCAAAGAAAGCTGTCACTAAGGCACATTATTTCTCCAAGGTAAGCAATGTGCTCCAATTTGGTGTCCATATTTTCACTTACCTCACTAGATTTACATTTTAACAACAACAAAATTGCAGTGGAATCTGCTTGGCGCTCGCACCCTGGTCGCCCATTTATGCATGGCAGATATCATGCCTTTGTCCGAGTTGCAACACTTTTTTGGCTTTGCCAATTTGGTCAAAATACTACGGTATTAATTGGTTTGTTGTGTTTCAATTCATGTTGAACTGTTGCTACAAAATCTCTCTCATGAAAGATTCAACGGCTGCTTGTACAAATCAATGCGAGTCAGGTGATCATGTCCATCAACGGCGCTGGCGGTCTTTCCGGACACCTGCCGGCGAGAAACCCCTGAGAATCCGGGTTTCTAAATAACATTATTTTTCGAGCTGGGGTTTCCAGAGGGTTTTCCTTGGAAGCAGGGCTTCTCAATAGAATAATCTGGTAAGGAGGGACTCTGTAAGTGGAGGTGTGGGAGGTGAGACACCGATGAGCTGGCAAATGTATGAGGTCGCAGGTGTTTCCAGGGGGCAGGGAATGTCATGAGGCATTTTGGGGTTCATATATGGCAGGAGACAAGGTGTCTTTGGTGAGGAGACCAATTGTCTGTGGTTGAGTACAAGAGGTTGCAGATAAATATAACAGCCACAAACTATGCAAAAGTCGGACTGGAATAATTCCTTTACTCAAATAAAGGAGACATGGTATCATGATGCCCAAGAGCACAGACAAGGGTCGGCACATTCATTTTGATTTTGGTTACTGTTGAATCTTTACACTTAGGTGTCTCGAAGAAAATAGCTCTCAACCTTCTTTACGGGTCCCAAGGTTGGCTGGAAAAAATTCTAGGCTCAGTTATCTGGGAGCTCAAAACAGCAATTGAGACCACAGAAGATGCATCAGGATGTTGAAAAAGACTGAAATCTGTGTCCAGGAACCTGTTCTGCCTCTGGACTACCTCTCAGCCCCACAATGGGTCCTGAGCTCAAGCACCAGAGGTGGGCTGGGGAATTTAGGTGGTGGAAAATCAAAGATTTAAGATTTTATAAAGGTAAACAAGTTAACCAATATCCATGCACGAGCTGCAGAGAGGTTGACGGAAGTTGAAGAACCCAAATAGGGGATGACAGCTAAGCTCAGAGCGGATGGCCCGGGGCTAGGGGTGGGAAACACCTTGCCTATATGGAAAGGGAGAGGGGGGTCTGCTGAAGGTTGAAATTTTTTTTTGACCCTATATCCGTTTTACGAATTCTAATTCCCTCTTGGTAATACACACCTGCCCGGTCCCAACCGAGCCACGAGCCGCCGACCCCCAGCCACTGGGTGTCTGATTGGTAATCAATCAGCGATGGCCCCCGTTCTTCGCACACTCTCACAATGTCATCCCTGCTACTTGCCAGTATCGGAGCTTGCACAATTGTTGTCTCAGCTTTCATATGGCTGTGTCATTCATCCACATCACATATCCTTGGAACTCTTCCAGGCCCAAGGTCTCCATCCTAGGTGTATGGCACATCTGCTCTCGTTGCATGGAGTGCTGGCAAACCAATTATTACTCGTATATTAAGCAGATGGTCTGAATCAGATTGTTCGTGTTTTTTCTTTCACACGCCACCAGCGCTCGCAAACTTCCGTATTCAATTGACACTCCACGGGCGTCTCTAACTCTCAAAAGCCTTCTAATTTCCAACCACACATGTTCAGCTGACCTATGCATCAATTTGTCTTCCTCAATGTATTCACCATCATACTCACGATCTCTGACCCGGTCATTGATAGGTGTGTGGTTGACATCATGGTCCGATATGCTGGTGCTCTGCAGTAAGCCCCGGTCTTGAAATGCTTGCGATGATATGTTCAATATCTTCATTCATGCTGCAGGTACATACATCCAATGCTTAGTAATGGCATCTATCTTATGTTGGTCCGGCTTCGGAGCTGTTTCAATTACTGACATGAATATTGCAGCCGACTATTCCTACGCGGCGATGCTACCGCTTTACCCAGGTCCATTCCTATTTTGCTGAGTTCACGTCTATGTCCCCAAACGTGCTTCGCTTGCATTGGATAAGCTCCCCAGTTCAGATAGGTTGCTCTTACTTATTTCGCAAACGGTCTCGCCAATGGGGTTGGGGTTGCACACGGAAATGATTTCATGGCACACCTGCAATGTACGCTTGGCTGAAACAGTCTGAGCCATTGAAGCCCGCACATACCAGTAGAATTTGTATTGAGTAGAATCCGGCAATGATTCATGCAGCGGAATTATTCACTTGAGTTCCATGCAAAAATACTTTACTTTCGCAGGGAGACCATCATGAGCTCCGTATGCCGGAGCGAAGCGAAGGCCTGTCTTGTTTATCTTTCTTCATCAGGCACCATATTACAGCCACTCTGCACGGACAGTTATGGCAAATACAAGTTCCATTGACAGCAGCAATATGGCGCTGTGTATCGGGTGAAAAGGCTGTTTTGGTTTGAGTAGGGCTGGCAGCCATACTGTATATGGTCATGGCTGTAACTAACACAGCCGTGCAGGTGCATGGCAGTCTTTCCACGGTCCGAGGAAGTCATTAGCATGCCGCAGACGGTATGGTGGCCGTGTGTTTACAGCTGTGTATGGTGGTACGACCACACAAAAAAAAAAAAAAGTTTTTGGATAAGTGTATCTAAATTATCTCTAGGGGACCATGAGGTCTACAGATATGGGTATATCCCAGTTCCAATCCAGAGCTCTGCTTCTCATGGGACATAAATATTACCCTCACTAAACTGAGTGCAAAATCATGTTGGGTCAGGATATTGCTTACTATGATGCACCATCCTCTGGTAAAATCCCAGATACATTACATATTCAGGAATTAGCTCAATTGAACCATTATTCATTGTGATACAGCTGTCCTAGTCAAAACCATGATATTTCTGAAGAATTCTATTACATAGCTACATCAGAAAACCCTGTGTTTCATCCTCTGCGGATTCCCAATGCGATTTGAACGTGCCTACTCCCAAGAAAATCCGATCAAAACTCAGCCCGTGGCGGCTGTTCTGGTCAAAACTGTCGAAGATAGAAAAAAAAAAAGAGCCACACCTTATATTCCGCAAAGTGCTGTAAAGCCGTCACTGATGTGATATGGATCGAAAAAGCAATATTGTCCTTATTCATCCGAAACCAAGGCCTGCTAAAGCTGAGTCATTGAGACGATATCCGCTGGCAACATTGACGAACTCTTTATACCTACCCGACTTGTTCGTCGGAGTCAACTTATAAATGCGCTACAAGACACAGTTTACAGCAGGAATGCAGGCACAGCATTTAGATGTTCCTGGCCTCAACAGATGTTCCTGACCTCCAAGAAGGATAACAACAGCTAATTGGAATATGATTTCCTTTTTAGGTGTGGCGTCGAGTCTCGCCGTGGTGGCCATCCTCAAATCTCTCACACAGACACACAATTAGATGGCTGTAGTCCTTAGATTAGATTTTAAGAGTCATTTCGATCTTTTCAAGCTGTGAGGATCTGATCTCGTTCTGACTGCTTTTTGGCATTCAGCCCTGCCCGGCCGAGCCTTGGTGTTTCTATCACAATGTAACAAATACACATGCGACAGTTCAGTTGGAATATATAAAGGCTCGACGGATGAGCGCCTCCAAGCCACTCTTTGAACATCAACTCATCTGCAAACCTCTTCGAAGATGTTCAATCGGTGCGCTAAGCTTCCTGTACAACGGTTCGAGCTGCTGATTTCTGGACCAAAGCCCATCCAACATCATCTTTAACACTCCCCGAGTACCACCCATGCGTTGGGCGCACAATAGATCTCGGAGCCCTGGGGGGTTCAACTATCGAGTCGACGAAGACCACACCTGCAACAGTTAGCCCGGGGTCTGTTCACTCCAACGATTCGAGTACCAGCTCCTCGCATGTAGAAAAGCAGGCTGAAGCCCGGAATATCTCCGATAAGTTGAGAGAGGAAGTTGTGGTTATAGTAGCAGCTATATGCGGGAAAGTTGTGAGGATTTGGGACAAAACGGCTGTAAATTAACGCCATAAATTGACGCCAGGGGTGTTGCTTATGAATATGTTAAAAATTGTGGCAGTAAATGAATTGTATCACACAAATGGCTGGTCTCCGGGTCTCCGACAAGTTTCCACGCTGGGCATTCAACTCTGTTGATTGTGAGTTTCTGAGCCCACTAGTACCAGATCGGGGTTTAAAGACTCAGTCACACGATTTTTTCTATTCATACTTGCTGTAACAAGCTCGCTTCGCCCGCGAGCGTTCCGGTCAAAGCGTAAAGTCGCTCCATCATATTATATAATCGATTACAATATATATATGATGCCTCAATTCTCAATCCATTGCGTGTGACTCTCTATATATAAGTGACAGGATGCTGACTTCGTGGGTGCGGGAAAAAACAAAAAACAAAAAAAGGGAGGGGGAGGGAAGAGAGGGCGTAGTGAGAGAGACTAGGTAGTTTCCACGTCTTCCTCTTGACCATATCCCACGCCCCGCCATCACTCTGAGCTCCAATACATACCAATTTCACGGGCCATCCTAAGCCCTTTCAACGAATTCGTTGACGACTTCAACACAGCAATTCTCCATAAAGTCCCCGGAAATTCCCATTGCTATACAAGCAGCGATTCAATCGAACGTGAAGGCTCTGATGAAGGAGTGTTCTCAGACCCCGAGTTCTTGAACTCCTCACAAGAACCTGGCATTCCCCAACACGAATTGCTTTTAAAAGTTGGATCTATTTGCAGACTCACACGCAATTTCGATATATCTCGTGGCTTAACAAAAAATACCAGAGCTATTGTACGCAATTTATTGTGGCATACAGTGGAAGTGGAAACTATTTCTCCGATTGTGGCCGGACAGGTTGTCGATCCAGTACGAAACCTATTATTTCGGAATCGATGGTTCAGCTAATAATGAACCCAAGGTTCTACTTCACATTCCGCGCATCAACTACCGTTTTCAACCACATGGTTTCGAATTTACAGTCCATCGGAAACAAACACCCTTGGCGCTTTGTTATGTGACTACATTCAACGGATGCCAGGGTCTTACCGTTCACAAACTAGATATTGATCCAGGGAGAGAAGTCTTTTCGCATGGACAGCTCTACTCGGCGATGACTTCCGATGATTCGCGTTCCATGTCGGAAAAATCAAATTTGCCATATCAGATCTGAGACCGTCTGATCGCCATATCAGTCCTGGTATGGTCACCGCAGGCACAATATCAGGTCTGATATTCAGCTATATCACCCAATATTGTTTCCCCCTCTAGATTATTTTTCCTTCCCTCCAAACTTCTTGTAGTCCCGGGGGTTTGAACATTGAACAGTCCCCCAATGTCTACTTTCGACTTGACTGGCTTTCAGCAGCTCCATTTTTTGGGTTTCCCAAGCTGTGGAGCTCGTGTGAAGCCTCAAATCCGTGGCCCAAGCAAGGTACATAACTCAAGCGATGTCGTTCCAATTTTTTTTTACTCGTGTATGCGTGCCTGCTCAACATGACTTGAGATAACTTACCGTTGAGTGACCTTGACTTGTTAACTGATTTACCAACTTGTCTCTAATTAATTACTGACTTACTTACCTTACGGGTCTACAATCGAAAGGACTTCCCTTCAAATGACTTGAAGAGAAGTCCATAGCTTTTGCCGTTTGAAGCAGAGTGACCTTATCAGGCAAAATATGGGACCATATGCACCGTCAGACTGATATTGACCATAAGGTCTGATATAGTCTGATATGACAAAATGGTACACTTCCAAAAAAAAATTGATCCCATTGGTCTGATGGCCTTGTATCACAATATATGGCAATATATTCTCAGATAAGTAAACAAAGATTTTTCCGACACAGATTTAGAAAATGTGCTGATTCTGAAACATGAGGGTGATTCATCGACGTCCACTACCAACATTGTCTGGGAGGAAATTTTATTGTAACTCCCCGACTCATGTCATGGTGTATAGAAAGCTTGAGTTGAATTCCATAAAGGGGGTACTGGCCCGCTTTGCTTGTGAATCTACAAATAGCACCGACTTTGAGAACCAACTCATGCGGAGGAATACCCGGTTCCTGTAGTGAGTCGAGGAAGTCGGGATCCTCGTAAACGGCCTCGTTGGATCCCTGTACATCTTCAATTGAGCAGTGGGAAATTCTGGGAACATTGTTTAGGATCGACATCGTGAATTCATTGACAAAAGCATTGTATGGGCTCAGAATTGCATGGGTGATGCAGACCACCGGATCTGAGACAATGGCGGGCGGGAAGACGAACTGCACAGATCTTGTATAGTGCAATCACCCGAGCTCAACCATTTCATGTTCATAATCGCCACCGATGCTATCCAGAAAAGTCGGGAATACTGGATCATTCTGTTGACAAATAGACATTTCGAGCTGCAAAACCTAGCAGCATTCTGAATCGGTTAGTGGGTCTGCGGCACCCAGTGGCACTCAATCAACGCCGACCCCCGTCGGCTTCCAATGCTATTTCTCAGCACACCTGGCAACTATGTAGATAACAAAAGAACGTCACATCAGACAGCCACTTTTTTTCTCTTTTGCTTTTCGTTTTCAAAATTTTGAAAAAATCACTGGAGCCACCGGCAGCTGAGCCAGCACATAGTCGCACGTCCTGGGCCTCAGAACGGCAAAATACAGCACACACACTCATTTGGAGGGAACTACATACAACCCGCACCGGCCGGATCTCGGGCAAGCAGGCACATACCAACCACCTCAACCCACATTCCAAATGTGAACCCATTTTGCCTAAGATTTGCCCGGTGCCATCCAGTTTATGGCCAGACTCTCTGGCCTTTTTTTATAATGCAAGGTAGCCACGTCTTCCAGAGTTTTTGCAGGCTATGTACTGACTGTCAGTGTAGATCGTCCGCCATGGGCTGTGGTATCAGACTGTTGCCAATGGATGTGCATTTGGTAATGGTGAGATCTTACTTCTCTACATGCTCATACTCCTTGGTCATTATGCACAGGTGTCTGTCTTGCAAAGGACGGGCAGATGTTGATGGGGCACTATGCTGTAGGGTGGCAGGTGTGTCGGCAGAAGAGCAAGCTTGTGTGGAAGTTGAGACAACATAGTTACATCTAGTAGAGTTGTATCGTTGTGGCCTAATATTTCAACCATTTAATGCTTCATCCTCTTTTTGTGTGCTCTATTGTGATTTGAAGGGAATACAATTTTTTTCAGGTTTCGCTGATGTACAGTGAGGTACAGGGCAAATATGGTGAAATACAGTCAACTACATAGAACTACATAGAAAGGGCCAAACTACATAGTGCTACGTAGAATGGGCCAAACTACATAGTTCTATGTAGAGGGTTTCCTTCCTATAGGCACTACAGCTACTACAGCGCTACATAGCTGGCCCAGGTTTTTCTGATGTGTGAATCAACCCATTTCTGAGTGCATGGAAATATCCGATCAATCCACTGGTTGGGAGATCCAAGATTTTCAGCACAATTTATGGTGAAAAATGTTGTCTGTTTTTCAGGCATTTTTCACTGAAAAAAGCGGTGAAAAATTCAAATCTTTTTCACCTCTTTGAACTTCCTTCTGAATTTTTCACCTCCAACTCACAAATAGCGAAAATGTTTTGAGTTTTTCACTACCTTTTTCAGTGAAAAATGTCGGAAAAACAAACAACATTTTTCACCATAAATTGTGCTGAAAATCTTGAATCTTCCAACCAGTGATCTCCATAAATCTTCCTCTTTATAAAATTAAGCCATTCTGTCTGTCTGAAGCTTTTTAACTCGGATTTGAATCTATCATTCTGGCAGCTCGGGCAACATTCTTATTTTAGTTACATGCAGTAAGTGGGAGAGCCGGCACTTCGCGCCGGCGACCATTTGTAAATTTTAAAATTGAAGACTATTTGAACCATGATACATAAATGTCTATATTCATTGAGGGAAGTTAACCTCGAACGTCCACGTTTGTCATACTTAGAGGCGGGTGGTATGACTGTGGGGCTGTCCAACGGCCATATGTGAGTCTACACCGACAGAAGAATATCGCAAGGCTGGCGACCAGAATAACAGCAGTGAAAGCACCAAGGACACCATCCACTATCACGCCAGTGCGTTTGTGCGTGTTTGAAACATGGGTTGAACTTGATGCTGAGGATACCATTGGGGGTATTACGATGGTTTCGTTCGCGACGCTACAAGAGCAGATTAGATCCAGGTTTATTCTGTCTGGAGCAAGGAGCTAGATATCTATGACTGAATTCAGAGCTCTGACTTCTGGATGTGGCTGTGCTCTAGCGTCTTCCGAACCAGTGGCTGTGCTTTTTGGCCCGACCATTTTCCAACCAGGGTGGGGGGCCCCCCTAAAAGAAAATTGAAAATGGATGCATCTATAGATCTGGATGAGAAAATAGAGAGTTTGCGGTAGCCACTGGGAGCCACCCGGTGGCTCATCAGGCATGCGGTGCCAGTGGCTTCAAAACTCAGTAAAAATGAATGCCATATGCATTTTACAACCTCATACATAGTGAGCCACCGGGAGCCACTGGCAGCAAAACATAGTGTAGAGCCACCGGCACCGCATGCCTGATGAGCCACCAGGTGGCTGCCGGTGGCTACCACAAACTCTCTAATGATATTCCATCTATAAGCTTTGGGCCTTGTCAGCAATAGCCTCTGGGTCAGCCAAACAGCGAGTAACCTGATGCGAACCCCAACCAGGATAAACCTGATAGACACTAGTAGCTCATGTGTTCCCTGAGCAGTAAGACCAACCGTATGGTGTCCTCCCTAGGAGACCGTATATTGTAGGTCGGGATGTGAGACCTGTAAAATACTCTCCTTGAACTTGAAGGCTGCACCACCCCACGTGAAACCAAATTCTCAATTTGGCCTTCAAAAGCCCGTGGCTTGGATGCAGCTATCTTTGCCTTTTTCTGTCCACAATTCAATGCAAATTTGCTCTGTTTCTTTGCATCCACCTCAGGTCTGGGGAACCCTTGCTTTGTTTTTGCTGGGTCAAATATATCTCTTGTGTCACAGGCTGACTGGGCCCGGACAAGAAATCGATAAGTCAATTCACATATCCACCAAATCAGCTACCGACCCACGGAAAGCCTATTCATTCGCGGGAAGTAGCCAAGCTTACGATGATCAATCCCCAACATCAATGTCTGGGTGATGAGGATCACATCCTCGCTATGCTATGCTATTTTCAGCACTTGTCAAAATCTGCCCGAGGCAGGTTGGGTGGCGTGAATCTTATGTCTCCCCAATTCGATTTCCTGGGTATGTACCCTTGGCAACATTCACCGTCCAAACTCAGAGCTGCGCCATGTGCAGAGTTTCTATTCATTTAACCCGACCCAAGAATGAATTCTTAATCCACATATGATCTGATGCAACACCCACTGCGACAAACACGGTGCACCCATACACACATACCCGTTTTTG
Source organism: Mycena albidolilacea (assembly GCA_029282495.1). Classification (NCBI taxonomy): domain Eukaryota; kingdom Fungi; phylum Basidiomycota; class Agaricomycetes; order Agaricales; family Mycenaceae; genus Mycena; species Mycena albidolilacea. The sequence continues at coordinate 51,752 of JARIHO010000057.1, read as the reverse complement.
ACTTCCCAGTTGGCTGTTCATTGAATTATTATACAGGTGACGGGGGACTAAATATACACTAGTTCAAATGACGACACAAAGTCGCGATTACCTTTGCCAAGATGCCATGGCACCCACAAACAAAGTTAATCCGATCGATTTGGATCACTCAACAACACATCACCAAACTCGCCATGTCCTCAAGCTTTCGGGTTCTAGGAATTTGCGTCCTGATGAGCAGCCAGTCTCCGCGAACTGCTTAGAGGACACCGGTGACGTCGGAGAGCTCGGTGGGGGTGTATCCATCCAGGTCAAATATTAACCGTTCTTTAAGATTTTGCTCGCTCGGCTGTGCTATATCCCCATGTAACCTTTCTCCTTTTGTCTTTCCTCTGCTCTTCCTCTTACATTAACCCCTTCTAGCTTTAACTTTCTGTGCTTCTTCACCACCGCCTTTTCATTTGCAGCAGAACAGCTGACCAGCGCGCAGTCTCTTTCTGACAGAACGCGGTTGCTGCCGCCTATGGCGCAGCTCGATTATCTACCGTTTCTTTAACGAAATCGACCGCCTTCATTTGCATGTCTTTGGTTCCATTCCCTTCGAGGATATCTCCTTTCTCTCTCCTCTCGCCATACACTCACTTCCAGCCTGGAATGGCCACAGCATTTCTACAGCAAGTGATACTGATCTGACTAGATTTGCAAACCGTTCCCACAGAGTCCGATGATTCTAGATTCCCAGTGATGTAGATTCAAACCCAAATTCAGACTTTGGAGGACTTCAGAGGGACTCAGCAATTGAAGATTCTGTCTAGCCATATGCGTGCAATCAATCCCACCCGACAGAACTCGAGGCGACAAAGATCTGCCCGATTTGGGCCTTCAAGCTGTAGAGGCAGGTCTCGTGAAGCAACCGCCTTCGACATTCCAGACATAGAAGACCTGGCCCTTTGATTTCGCTCTTCCTTCCTCTCCTCATCTATTCGCTAACCCCAGCCCTTCTCAATCTCCCACCCATCTCTCGGTCCCTGTCAAATTCGAGGCATTTCAAGTGAAGTTAGAGCGGTACTCGTCAACGCTGTCAAGAGTGCATAGCAAATCCATGCTCAAGATATCCAGACCTGAGATGCCGGCTGTCTACTTCTGTTATTGCTGTGGTTGCATCCTGTTCCTCGCCAATCTTGGGGATGTGTCAACGACGCCACACCCACACTCAGACTCGTCGGCTAAAGGAGACGACTTGCGCCAGTGTGGCGCGAGTGAAAGGAGGTGCGCCATTCTCGCGTGAACGTGAGAGAATTCATCATCGAGATCACCATGCTGATCTGATCTCACTTTCATTTCTTTCTTCCTCCCGTTTCCTCCCTCCTCCTGCCGACCTACTGGCCGCCACGGACGACACCTAGCTGCCTGCCATCGCTTTCGACAGCGAGTGGGGATCTCGGCTGAGTATTGGGTTGAGACTGTGCTGAAAGGTGTGTGTCCGCTCCTCACTGATTCAATTGCCTACTTATGCCCGGTCCTCCCCCATACCTACACATATGCAGAAAATGTACGTGTTTATGCGCTTACGTCTCGACCGGTCGCCCATTTGATGCAGGCGGTCATGCGTGCCCATCCGAACCTCCTCCGGAAGCGTGGTGGGGAGCGATTTTGCTTGCGACCACACAGAACTATCAGGCTCAACCTGGGCGAAGTGTGCAGGGTGCTCCTACTAGTAGCGAAACTTGCGTGCCGGAATGTGCCGGATGCGAACATGCGCAGAATGCAGGTGCCGCGCGTTCGACACGCGATCATTTCGGGGGCGCCGCAGGGCACGTGAGCGCGTGCATCTGTATTGTGGCCCAGTTGTGCACACCGGCGGGGTGGTGCTATTAACCACTTAACCACATTATATGTACAGTAACAGTACAGTACATCATCTTAATACCACTCGTTTGCACCCAAATTTATCGGGGTCTCCTCGCTGCTCAAGCTTGTAATATCAACTTGTAAACTCTCTGTTCAATTGTTCACTGTGCGTCGTTAATTATTGCTTTTTGTGATGGACCCAAACCTCGGCGTGGGGACCAGCCGACAGTGGCGCAAGTCGCGTTCAAGTGCGCCACAGTGGCGCGAGTTAGTGGATCGACATTGGTGAGTCTGAGTGTGGGTGTGGCGCAGTTGGTTGGTCCCCGCCAATCTTCAAGCCCTAGATGAAGCGCTCTCTTCCTCTGTTGTCCCATATGCTACCAAAATTCACGGGGAGCTAATCTCGCACCAAGCGCTATGATGCTTTTCAAGCTCATGCTGCTCGTCCACCCCGCCTCGATTTGGGGGAGATCACTGTTGTTCAATGTTTGTGAGTTGCCTCAATCCATCCATATCTTATTGTTTCTTAACGCTGTTCTACCGTTGCATCCAAGGCAGAGTATACGTTGATGGAACTGTTGATCAAATCTCTTCCGCAACTCCCGGATTATGCGAGCCTGGCGCCTTATTATAAAGTATTTTGTCTCTATTGAATATTGACGTGGATCCTCGCCTTTGAACTGACCCTGTTTCCCTCTTTCAAGGCTGAGAATATATTTGTAGATTGCTGGTTGCGTTCCCTCGGTGTTCCATCTGTATTGAATTTGTACTCACTAAAATCCTCGGAGATTCAGATCATTATTCATTCCCAGTCTGTGTTTAATGAATGTTCCTTTCAACTAATAAACATTGTGTAAATCCGGCGCCGGAGCGAAGCGCAGGCACTTCTTGTACCACTAATCATTTATTCAAATGAAATCCGTTCATATAGTCCAGATTGACCCGAAGGCGAAGGCATTCGCCCAATTTTTTCCGAGAATTTGAAAGCTAATTAGGTTGGGTTTGTGGCGCAGGCTGAGTAGCCCCAGATCACTTCCATTGGGACTCGGGAGAAAGTCAACCAGCGGAATGTCCAACATAGATAACCAGCACCAGGTGCACCAGGTCCCGTATGAACAGAAGTTGAAGTGCTACAGACCTCCTCAAGAAATTGAACCAACACCCGACAAGGATCGATCCTTGTTGTCGTTCATATCTACGTACGGGAGCAACCGTACATATGTGGTAAATACGCACTGGGATGGGTCCGGTACATAGAATCCGGCACCGCATTCTAAACCCACTTCTCTCCAAGGCAAGGAAAGGCAAGATTTCCCTCGATTTTTACTCAACATGAAGATGCTGAAGTTGCAAGTAGCACGGAAGCCGTGATGATTATTTGTCTTTCGGATGCATAGGCGGGTTCTAGGAATGAGCCAGCCAGCGTCCTTGATGAGTCCCCTTGCACTACTACTGGACACCAGTGATGTCGGAGAGCTCAGTTGAGGTGTCTTCAGCCTGAGGCATATCCATCCGGGTCAAATATACCGTTAATCATTTATTTGAATGAAAGCTGTACATTCGGTCCAGATTGACCCGCATGCGATTGCGTTTGCTCAATTTTTGAAGGCTAATTAGGTTGGGTTTGTGGCGAAGATGTCCTGAGTCACCTCCATCGGGAAAAAGTCAACCAGTGGGTAAGATATGAGCCGAATTACGGCTTGTTGAATCCAGGATCAGTATTACGCACACAGGGCCAATGGGTCCGGCCGCGGGATGAAGTGCCGCAGCAGAACTGCAGAAGAAAATCAACCACAACCGCCAGGACCTTCGCTGTGACTTAGTCACAAACTGCAATATCTGTGGAGGCTATGATCGACTGAAGTCTGACCGACCGTATGTGGTAGAAATGTACTATGGGTGCAGTTCGGCGCCGTATTTCAAGACATTTTCGTTCTCTCCGAGGAAAGGCGAGCTTCTGAGATGAAAATCAGCACCTACGTGTTGAATTTGGAGGTAGGCAGCATGGAAACCCTGTGGAGTACTAAATTATCTTTTGGATGCGTGGGGAAAGCTCTATTCTAATTCAAAACATACATCTTCATCGTCCTCAACTGCGCAGAATCCGTGTCATAAACTAGTAGTACTGGCTTCAGTATCCGGGGGCAAGTCACGGACTATTGTCGTGTTCATTGCAACACAGTTCAGAGATGTGTGAATAGCCTCCCCTCTCTGTTTCTCGACTGTGTTCAGCTTAGCAATTCTCATCCCGGGACCTAATGAATTTATTGAATAGAGCAGCCAATTGGGCCATAAATATAATATTTTGTGCAGGCAGGCTCTCTGTAGGGTAGTGTCGCAACCATTTCAACACGGTAAATAGAGCAGTAAATGGGGCCATGAATCGAATGTTTTGTGCCACCAGGCACTCCTGTCGCAACAGTTGCGACACGGTAAATGGAGCAGTAATTGGGGCCATAAATCGAATATTTTGTGCCAGCAGGTACTCCTGTCGCAATGGTTGCGACACGATAAATGGAGCAGTAAATGGGGCCATAAATTGAATATTTTGTGCCAGCAGGCACTCCTGTCGCAACAGTTGCGACACCGTAAATGGAGCAGTAGATGGAGCCATAAATAGAATATTTTGTGCAGGCAAGTACTTCTGTCGCAATGGTTGCGACACAGTAAATGGAGCAGTAAATGGGGCCATAAATCGAATATTTTGTGCCACCAGGTACTCCTGTCGCAACGGTTGCGACACAGTAAATAGAGCAGTAATTGGGGCCATAAATCGAATATTTTTTGCCAGCAGGTACTCCTGTCGCAACCGTTGCGACACGATGAATGGAGCAGTAAAGGGGGCCATAAATTGAATATTTTGTGCGAGCGGGCACTCCTGTCACAACTGTTGTGATACTGTAAATGGAGCAGTAAATAAGCTGTGGAATAGGGCCCCCTATTCTCGGACAAGACAGACAGTATGCCCATGTGTGTGTAGATATATAGAGAAGCCCCCTATTCTGCCCACTGGCCATCCTACCAAAGAAACCCGGAAAAATGCATGCCCGTCACAATATGTGAAATCAGCGAGGAAGATAGGCACTGTTCTCAACAATTTCCCCTGGTATTGGCCTCAATACTTCTTGTGCATGAAGGTAGTATGCCCATGGATGTATCAGACAAGTATTCCTTGTGCTATACCTGTCCAACTGGAGACCATGATATTTTGGAAGATTTTACACTATGTGATTACATAAAAGAAACCGGCATTTGATCCCCTGTAGATTTCTAGCGCGATTCCAACGCACCTACTTTCAAGGTAATCCGATCAAAATTGACCCCGTGGTGCGTGTTCTAGTCAAAACTGTTCAAAACAGAAAAAAAGCATCCGTGCCTTATGTTCCGCAAACTGCTGTAATGTCAGCTACAGGAATTGAACAGCTGATCTTCTGACTCCCGTACCCCAACCTTGAACAGTGTCAATGCACTGCCATTCTAGAGAAGTAAAGCCATATGCCCTTCTGCACCCATGTATAGACCTGAAGTGGCCAAATAAAAATAGACCAGACTGATTTGAAAAGTTATTGAACAGAGGTTTCCGATAATAATACATCATCCATAAATTGTTTTTAGACCATGGAATTTGGTCGGAGAATTGATGTTGGTTTGTGTTCGCCAAGTGGCATGGAGCATCCAAACAACGAGTGTGGCAGATAAATAGAATTACTGGCTTACCTGCCAAGTGGCTGCAGGCTGAATAAATTACACTTTGTGGATGTATTGAACACTCCAGTAAAAGTGAACCACTGTGTCTCAAGCCTTCTATGGTTGAATTGCGGCATTTGGAGTTCAGACAAATTTTGATGTATTCGAAGCGACAACTGGGAAAAAGAAGGGCCTCTTGAATATTTGCAGTTATTGGGAGTTATGGAGATATGGAGAGATGGCATGTTCAACTCATAAACAGAGCAAACATATTCTTATCCAGCAGGCACAAAAATCATTCCTCTAACCTCCGATCCAAGGTACATTTCTTTTCTTGAATGTTCTTTTATTTTGCTGGTTTGCAAGCAACTAGCATCTTAACCTGATGTCTGTGTTCTGATGCTTCCACATCGCTACTGCACAATCTCTCTGCAGCTTTGTTCCTGCGTAAAATATTTCAGGCTCCAGCCCTAATTGCGGTGTCCACTCTTCGGTGCCTTCAGACTACGACTGTCTCACCTCACCCCATTCAGAATCGGAAAATGTGTGTGTCTTCAATCTCAACTCTGACAAAACAGCTCCTTGCTGGACTGTATCCACTGGCCCAGAGAAATGTGCACAGTCATCAGCTGGTTGGAGCCCCACTCATTGAACCGAGTCTGAATGTAAGAATCCTGATCCATTTCATTTTCTTCCACATTACCTTCTGAGTCTCTCCTGCATGTATTGAGGACACGTGTATGTGTTGAATGGCCTGCAGAATGACAGAATATATGTCTCTTCCTTCTATCTTTTCGCATCCCACTTTCTGACCGCAATTGTCTGTCTCCTATGTTCCTGCACCAGAAATATCGAGGCCAATACCAGAGGAAACAGTTGAGAACAGTGCAGTTCTCTCTTACTGATTTCACATATCATGATGGACATGCATTTTTTTCAACATCCAGTGGCCAGAATGGGGGCTTTTCTATACATACAAATACTCTTGGACATGTCGCCTTATAGCACCAGAAATACTTAGGTCAGTGTCCTGCTCCGCAGAAAATCCTTGGTGCTGGAGTGCCGTGTCCTGCTCTGTGGAAAATACTTGGTGCTGGAGTGCCTTGTTCTGCTCCATAGAAAATACTTGGTGCTGAAGTGCTGTGTCCGCTCCGCGGATAATAATTGGTGAAGTCCTGCTTGGTAGGAAAGACTTGGTGGGTCCCCAAAGCACGACATGGCACATCAGCACCAAGTTTTTTCTGCAAAGCAGGACACAGCACTTCAGCATAGAGAGTTTGCGCAGAGCCACCAGATCAACTGGTGGCTATTTTTTCTCTGCAGCCAGCATGTAATTGACCGCCAACAGTCTCTCAAGAAGCATTCCAAGCCATTTCCAGAATTTGTAAGTTGAATACAGTGAAATGGCCCATCAATGTGGTTGATTTGGCGAGTACAATGTTTCCCAAAATGGACAGATATTGATATTTTGAAAATTTTCCCTGGTGAAGCAACGGTGACTGCCACCAACATGCTTCAACAATGGAATATGGTTTTCTAAGCTATCTGCACCTGTGTGTCCATTTTTGATTTTGATTTTTTTTTTGGTGTGGGGCAGGGCTGGCTTATTGTGGCCCTGGTTGCGATCAAAAGGTCTCTAGCAAATCAGCCATTGGGAGGACACCCCAAGTTTGTAGATGGAATATGGTTTTATCATCAAGATCTATACATGCTCCAATTTTGAGTTTTTTTTTCGGGGGGCCCCCCCACCCTGGGGAGAAAATAGATAGAGGCCCAAGCGCTCAAAGGCTATGCAGGAAGCAGGAATTGAATATTAAATGGTTTTGTAGGTTGAGACTCGTCTTTCATCTACAGGCTGGTTTCGAGCCTACACTTGACACCTTCTGCGCAGTTACTAGTATGCCCAAATGCTCCGTCATCCATGATTCCACGCTACAAATCCCGATATTTAGAGGCATTTCTGTCCCTGGACGGAGTTCCTACAATATTGGTTTCTATGGTGTTAATAGGGCCGAAGCCTCAAAGATGCTTATCCACGGAGTTGGACACAGATCAAGTTGTACTCCCAGTGTTGACTACGCTGGTACCATCTCCTCGCCTGACTGTTGGCACTTGCACCCCTACACATCGGTGTCAGAATTCGCGAGCAAATCTCATAAATCCTCTTCGTCAGCTTCAAATCTCTTCCTGCTGGCCGTAAATCCTTCTTTCTGAATTCCTGTTCCGAGACGTCGCTACTTATGCTTTCAATGAGCCCAACACTCGTGCTATTTATCTCAAGGCTAACCGTGCATCAAAATCGGCTGCCTTCACACGCGCGTTACATACACTAACTCCATGTCAACAGGGCACTTGTTGAAATTGCTCCCTCCCTCGCGTCTTTGAACACGCTCTGCGACGCAACATGCCTAGAAACTGTCGACTCTTCCTTCGCTCCGATTGCTGCTTCGATTTCGATTTATCCTCATTCTCTGGATGGCAAGGCCGTCGCAGCACTTGGGAGTGTTGACGCGATGCGTTGGACAAATATCCACGTTCTCTGTCCCTGACCAACATGGAGGCTCCACCTGCGGAAGATTTCGGTGAAACCAAATGTTACAGCAATGGCGAAGAATTCCATTCTGTTGTCGACCCTCTTCACGTAGCCTGCTTTTATGCGTCAAGACACCCCACGGTCCCCACCACTCCGGCTGATCCCACGTCCTTTACGAATGGGCACCTCTCTGAAAAAAAGCCTCTCTGACAGAATCTTACCTATATAATCCTCGATCTATGGCGCACATGACCAGGTTCCCGTCTATGGGCCTATTTTCCTATGCACAATAATCTCTCGTCCGCTCTGCTTCTAATTCGGCTGTGTCATTCGAAGGAAAATTTCCTTCTATATCGTTTTAAGCGCAAGATCGATGAACATATTTCTTGTGAATAAGACCCGCCATCTAGCTCAAATACATTCATTTAGAGCACCAAATCTATGACGCTTTGGAGCACAAAACTATCCTGACACCGAACGAACTAGAACTATTACGAATGATCTTATGAAGAACATCTCTCTTACAAACTTTGCCTCGCATCCCTCAAAATAACTTGAGCAGCTTTTTCCGCAATCTATGGACGGTGGAACTCAATTACATCGAATCTCGGGATGAAGACAAGGCTCACCATATAGGTAGGGGACGTCGGGAAGTATCCCGGAATCTCGGGCCAAGAGCTTGCGTCCACCACCCGCAAGTTTTTAACCCCACGGACGTTGAAGTCTCCGTCCAAGACTGCTTGAGGATCTATCCAGAATATTTAGACAAAGCATGATTAACTTGGGATACCTACCATCATCGGTTCCAATGGCATTCGTACAGCATGCATGGTGACCTGGGAATATCGAATATATATCCAGTCTTCGGCGAAATACTGTAGGTCTCACCAAAAACGCTCTCCAAAACATAGTTATCCAAATCCTCATCCGTTGTCACATTCGCTCCGGGATTTACCTCCTTCTCCACGTATTGTTTGACCTCTGGAGTTTTCATTACCTCTCTCCAGCGCTTGACTCCTTCTCGCAAGGCAACAATGTCTTGCTGCCCACCGGGAGCTTGGAATCGAAGCTTATTGATGTCCAACAGATCTTGAGGGTGGGATCCAGTGAGACGGACGTAACCCTTGGACGACGATAGAGCTTTGAGATTGACGATCGTGAAGAAATTCGGTGTATCTGCGATAATTGTGCTGAGTCCTAGAGCCGGTTATTAGTAAAATTTTATACAAACTGTCTCAGTAATTATTCGTACCATGCACAAATCCATGGAAGTCGGCGGGAACAAAGTACGCGAGGATATCAGGCTCAGTAGTTGCCGACTGTGCCGAAGTAGAGAAGACTTCTCCGAATCCCACGGGGTCTGTGGAATTCTGCTTGAGCTCCCAGAGTGCGGGAACTTCGTCGTTATCTAGAAAAGGAGTAAGCGGACGTCAAGGAACCGGTATGTCATTACCTTGCAAGTTAGACCCGACCCCAGGAAGGTGAACGATAGACGGGATGTCGAATTTGTCGAGTTGGGCAGAATCGCCGATACCAGAGAGCTGACAGGTTGAAGAGTTAATACCTCGAAAGAGTTGAGCACAAGATCATAGAATACCATGAGCTGCGGACGGATAAGCAAAATGTACATTATTTCGAGGACAAGAGGAACTCACCAATTGCGGGCTTTGGAACACGCCAGCACTGATTATCACTTCCCGCTTGGCGACGATGCGCGTCTCATTCAAATCCTGCTTCCCCGAGAAGCCCTGAGCGATGGGCAACTTCGCTCCAGGCGCGACAGATAACCCATAAGCAACGACGTCACCCCCAGACCTGCACAGCAGAACTTTCGTCGCGAGGGTGTTGGTCATAATTGTAAGCTTGTCGGTCGAGTTGGCGGTAACTACATCCAGTCTATCACGAATAGATGACCGGTGACCAGTCGTGTCACTCGTCGACGACGAGAGACCGCGGCCGAAGTGCGGAAGGGGGAGATGGGAATTGATATCTTCGATGACCGGCCCGGAGGCATTGATAACGGCGGTGCCTACCGCCTCCCATTGAGGGTCTGTAAATATGTAATGAGTTGTGAGGCCACAGAAAAAACATTCAGGCCCACCTGTCGAGCTAAAGTTCACGGGTACCCGAATGGTGCTCAACCACCCATCGAACCCATGATCCGGGTTCGGAGGCGTCAAATAAAGATTTCGCTCGATCAATGCGTAGAAGCTTTGCATGTTATCTCGGGTCCAGGTGCTATCGTTGAACGTCCGTGCCAAGGTATCCAATGTTTGATGAAGGCCGCCGATGTTGTTCTCTATGGCATTGTGGATCTGCGCGAGTATTAAGTTCGAAGGTAAGTGTCGGGAGAAGATGACCTACCGTACAGCCTCCGATTGCTGATGCTCGAGGGTACCTATTCCAATAAATGCATGCAGGGGTCGATAATGAACCCAAGCTATTTACCAGAGGTCGTTCCTCTGAATAGGAAACTCAGAAGGATATTCATCGACAGTGTAATTGAGATCGATTTTCGGATCTAATGGATGCGTTAGCACCACTCATCTGATCGCTACGCTAACTAACCATCGATTGCGGCAAAGGCCAGTGACGCAAGGGTGGTGTTCATGTTGTTGCTTTGATCAAGACCAGTTTCGACATCAGGAAAACCCCCCCTCGGTAATTTTCCATAATTACCAACAAATACTGGAAACTTGCCGGTAAGTTTGGTAAATTACCATCTTTACCTGATTACCGCTTTTACACAAGGTTCGATTTTCTCACCGGTAAATTACCGGTCATTTACCATGATTACCACCGAATTACCTGAGTTAACACTGGTTTTCAGCCATTATCGTGAAAATACCCTTACATTGCGCTCAGGTCTTTCAAAAGCAATGAGGTCATAAAATGCTATAACATTATGTTTGCTATCTAAGAAGTACAAATATCTAAACTACTCAGAATCTGGAACTAAAGTCTAGGGCTAATCCAACCCCCCACTGCACGCCATGCGCCACATCCGCGAAGAAAAAGAGGCACTACCTGCTGTATGAACTCGCCCACGATCAAGACGCCGAAATCGGAACAGCTAGAACATCACGTCAACAATTAAAGAGAGAAGACACACCTATTATTCAACAACGCCCCCTCCCCCCCGACGAATACCCGCCCGCATCAGTAGGGTCCTCACTGGTCGCGATGGCGTGGATTATGTTGTGCGCTTCGAGGTAGCTGCAAGCATCATTAGTGAGGATGAGATTGATGATGGGGAAGAATGGACGCACAAAGCGGTAAGCCTGATCGACTTCAATAACTCGGAGATAACTGTGTGACAACTCATCAGTATTTTTCACCCTCAGTTCAAGATAAATTCCCAACCTACATCAGCGATCCCAAACATCTGCACCAAATCCCTATACCCGGGCTGCGAGATGAATTCCGGACCCAGTTGAGCCCAGCTCCAGCGATTTGAGCAGTCTTGTTCCATCTGCGGAGATAGAGAACGTTAGCAAGGGAATTGAGTAATGATCGACACTTGGAATGAAGACGAAACCTAATTGGATGACGCCACGCAGGGACGCTGTGACGGAAGAAATGAAATAGAAGACGGAGAACTCACAGAAAACGTAACGCCGTTGAGATACGGTCAACGCTCCTTGTCCAGCTCGTTCAACGCAGGTGTCCTGCTGATCGGTGCTGGATGCAAAGGATCTTCCACGTCTGTGAGCCCTGTGTGAGATGTGAGTTGGGTGAGAGGGAAGAAAAAAAAAATAGGGAATACATAGGGAGGATCGCGAGGAGGACAACAATCAGCGCTGAAGCGGATCCAGCCTTGTTTATTTGCAGGGTTGCTACCTGAAGGGTAGGTTGTGCCATAGGAATGATCAGCGGTAGCGTTTGGCACAGAAGATGGTGTGGCCAATGTGGTGGGGGGGGGGGGGGGGGGTGGTCGAGTTATTGGGCAGGGGGGTGGATAGGCATTGAAGTCATCACATCAGGGATCCACCTACGAACTGTGGGTTGAGGCCATAGGTGTACTGTGGCTCCCAACGATGGAAGAGTGGGGAAGAGAGGAGGAAGGATGGAGGGAAAGGAAGAGACGCATGTGCCGTTGTTGCGACGTGATCAAAAAACGAACCACATTTCGCGTAGACGTGCAACGTCAGCAATTTGTTGACGTGCGAGATTTACGGAACCTGTCGTGGACTTAGCAAAAAAAAGTTGGCTTTCACGCCAAGGCCACTTCAGCTCTTACTTACATCGCAACTGAGTCAAGAGACTTTGGAGAATCATTTAAAATACAAACCACCGAGCAAACAAGGGTCTTTTGTGCTTTAACAGAAGATCTTACATCAATTATCCAAGATTGGGGTAGGTTTGGGTCAGAGAATATCCGGTAAGCCAGGGAAGATAATGGCAATTATATAGCGCAACAGAGGAAATGTGGTAACTTACCGGTAACTGGCTGGTAATCCTGGTAATTGAGCGACAGTACCGGTAATCACATCAGGGGTTTGGTAATCGGTAGGTAAGCGGAGCAAATTACCGAAGGAGGTTTTTCCTGATGGACGACAAGAACTGCGGGAAATGCGGTCAAATATCATAATCAGAGGCAATAAGACGCACCTGAGAATCCATTCTCTGAGAGTCTCGCAGCAACTGGTCCGCCTCCAGCTCCCGAGCCAACCACGATGTAATCATAGACGCTGCTCTCCGTGTCTGGGCATTCCTCTAGTGCGTCGAGTCCTTGTGCCGTACTGCCAAACGCGAGTCGAGAGAAGATTAGAGCCAGAAGCACCGCTCGAAGAAAGAGAAAGATAGCCATTACAATGATTTCGATGCGTTGAGCGACGCATCCTGAGCGAACGGTATTTATGAGAGGGATAAATAAGTACTACTGTAGCGTTTCGACCGAATGTTCAGGTGACGGGTGACGGAGGGCCGTGAACTGAACATTTTTGGTATGGGTGACGGTGACTTTTCAATTTTGTCGCTCAAATAAGCCGAAAAATGCCAAAATTTTTAGTTCGGCACCCGTCGGAATACCATATAGAGTAATTTTCCACTGATTGCCGAGAAATGAACACCAAGTTCAGTGAACATTTGAGGTGACGGGTGACATGGTGTGAACATTCGGTCGAAACGCTACAGTAGTCGGAATGCGGAAAGTATACGGTAAACAATGTTACCAATCGGCTTTCTACTGGGGTCCGTCGGCCTCCACCCAAGTCAATGTTTTCGGGGCCGTCCCGGACTCCCTGGGCGTGCCGTGCCGCCTGAGCGCTGACGAAACTCACGGCAGAATCATTGATTGCTCCACAAAAGTCTGTTAAACATCCCGAATGGGGTGAAGTGAAACGCGCCTTGTTCTCATGATGCAAATGGGCACAAGAAAATGTTATGGAATACATAATGCATCCACACGCTACTGTTGAGCTTGGGTGTATTCGCACGGTCGTCCTGCCCATGGAGATTCCTGCCGGATTATTCAGTGGAGCGAGACTAGAAAGAATGTGCAGCGGCGCTGTTTCGCTGACCGAAGGAGGAAGTATTGTAGCATCGTTTACGATATATGCCCCTGGTCCAGCGCAGTCCAGCCCCGAAATATTCAGTGCGGTGCCAGTTCCTGGTACCGTGTTAGGTTCCAGGTTTCAGGAATTTCGGGAATTGGCGAAACCGGCAAAACCACCGGCGGCATGACCGGCAGCATCCGCCGGAGTTTGAATTAATGTACAACGACATTCTCCTATAACTGTCGCGCTCACACTCCTGGGCCCGCTCGCTGAGATTTGCTCATCGACAGGCCCGCGCTTGGAGCCCACTCAGCGCCCGATCAAGGGAAATGGAACCTTAACGAACTCCTGGCGCGCACGGTATGCGCCAGATGTCGCTGGCGTGGAACAACCCCAACCACTGGGCATCTACGTAGAAATTCATGGGCAATGCCTTTTGGAGTCCTGCCTAGTCGCGCGCTACGCGTGCTACAGTGTGAGCGCGGCGAGACGCCACCTGCCTAGCTCTCTCTCGTCGCTCGCCCGTGCGCTCTTGCTCTCGCCGGCTCCTCACCCACACGCAGACACGACGAATTGAAAGCTGCGCTCCGAGTCGCCGGTGCTGGCTTCAGGTACTTATGCGCCTTTAGGGCAGCAGCGGAACAGGGCGCGAAATCGGAAGTTTGAGCACTACTGCGGACTTGAGAGTGACGTTCTCAATCGTAATTATGCGCGCGAGACACCGCCGACGTGCGCTCATCGCGCGCGCACTTTTCACGGTGTTTCAAGCTTGTGTGTTCAGGGGCTTAATTGGAACTCCGCTGTGACGCAAGCACACCGCCGGCCAACCGCCGGTCACTTTTGATGCCAGTTTCACCAATTCCCAAAAGCCCTCCCAGGTCTTACCTCTGTAAATCGGAATCCTGAAACCTGCTACTAGATCATGGATTATGAAACTAGAGGGGTTATCTGACGCTCTGGACTCGTCTAAATTCCTTATAGCTGCGGATCGGGACTGTACCGTATACGGTATGGCCCGTAAAAATATGGTTTTGAGGGCCTTACGGAGCAGTTACGGTACGGCTCTGGAAGCCGTATCAAGCAGTATTACGAGGTCAAGAGCAGCGTCAGCACAAGGTGTGTGGGATTCAAATGCTGGATCATACATTTCTTTACCTCCCTGTGTATATCTTTAACCTCCATTATCCCCCCTACCAGCCTACGAGGCAAGATAAAGAACAAGCCGTACCGTCCCGTAAAATTACGGGGCCTCTCGAGAGCGTATACGGTACGGTACGGGACACCATAAAAGCCGTAACCGTAACCGTATTTTAGGGTTACGGCCCCGATCCCTACTTACTACATAGCATTTGGTGGCTGAAAAAACGTTAAACCGGAAAGAGCCTCGCCGCTCTCCTCTGGCTTAGTAATCGGCGGAGGTGACTGAAGAAACGTTAAACATGCGCCCATCCGACAAGAGCAAGAGGAATAAGATACAATAAAATAAAGGGTAAAATAAAAGAAAGAAAGAGACAGAGCGGTATTTACTATGCCCGCCCTGAGATTTGCGTATTGACCTAGCGCAGGTCCATCGGAGCGCTACCCGCCAGCGCTCTTCCGCTGGGCGGGCGCTTCGCTCAGTGGGAGCGCCGTGCCGCCTCTTGATCACCGTATTGATCCCCGGCGTCAATGTACTCGTATGCCCGGTGCACCCCAGCGCAGTCCGACGGAGTTACGTAAAAGGGCCTCTTATTGCTGAACCTTTAGGTTTGGACCGTTTGGCTACCCAGGAGAAGATGCATTTTGGCCCGTTTTGCTACGAGTATAAGCAACATTTAGTCATCCAATATTGGTCATCGGAGGAAAATTGGTAAAGAGATGAGGAAATACCAAACATTAAGGAATTAAAGATGCGATTTTTGCTCTGCCTTGTTACTGAAATACCGCGTGCTATCCCATTTCATTCGCAGAAGGTAAAGGACTCTCTCTAAGTTCGATTCGGTTGTTAGTCATTTCTGCTTTGTGTTCGGGCTGATATCCGCTGATGTTCGGGGAATATCACTCCGGGTCTCCGAGATCAATCACCACGTCTTGATTTCGAATAGCACACACGACTCTTTGCTTTCTCCTTCATGTCCTCCCTTGGTACCTTCTGCGATGTGCCTGTGTCTACCGGATTTGATGGCCATGCTCCAAGTTCCTGTGTTTCTCTGGACTGAGTGATGAATTCTGGGCTCCGTACACGCGCCTCCCAATTGTCTGGGCTTCTGACGCTTTCATGTAATGTCGGTGTCAGCTGTATGTCGTTGAAAAATGTTTCTGTAACTGCCTCTCTGGCCGCCGACTTGAAACGTGGCTTGGACTGCTTCCACTTTGTTCGGGACTCTGCACCGGACCTTGTTGTGTATTTCAGTCGTGGCGTCCCTCTTGACTTTCGAACTGTTGGCTCGGGATTTTTACCTTCATCATCCACAGGTGCGTAGTGATCTCTGTATCACACTTACACATTCTTATTCATTCATTCTCAGGTTCTACGCCGGTGTTCCGAGGAAACGTCGGTGCGCAGGTCTCCTCGTCAGTGTCCATGGGTGGACCTGGTGCAGTACCCACCCCCTCATTGATGCCAAGTACGTGAGGTATCAATGTTGTAGCCGATACGTTCGCAGCCCGGACACCTCGTACGCGAGATGGAACGTCCCGTACGCGAGGCACTCAAAAGTTCGATCATGATTTGATTGATGATTCTTTTGTTCGTATCTGCGTGCAGGATAAAGGTACTGTTGTACATTTTCTTATTGGTAATCGAAGACTTGCGCTTCATGCTTTGAGGAAGATGACTACTGGTCATCAGCATATGTGTGCAAGAGAGCCGGGTGAAAAGCGGAAAAGTGCTGATACTTTACGCTCGGAATTTCTTGTTCATCATTGTACAGAAGCTTGTCTTATTTTGAAGTCTGAAGCTATGTCGGCTCGATTAAGTCTGCCCTCGCTTTCATCCAGAGAAATTCAACAGTGTATGTTGCATCTTGAGTCCAGGAAACGAAAAGCTGTCCCCTTGCTTAACAGTTCACGTAGTAAAGTTCCCCGTCTGTCCTTTGAGACTTGGGGGGAGGCCGATGCTGCGCACGGCATAACTCATACTTTAGTTTTTTTTTGTTCTCGGGGATCACGGTTAGCGCGCTTCTTACGTTGTGGCTGTGCTTGTCCTGCGTACGCAAGACTTCGGATAATACCGAGGATTTGATCTTCGGCTTGATCGCCGGTCAACCATTGAATATGAGCCGGAATAAGGCACCCTCTCTTTCTTCTCTGCTGTACATCCCCGATAACCTGAGAAGGTAGGTCATCATGCTCTACAAAATTCCACGAGTCTCTGGTATGCTGTTGCAGCCTCTCCATCACCTTCACTTTGTCTAACCATTTTCTGGACTTCACGCGTTGCAACCCTTCAGATTAAAATTCTCGCACTCCCGCGGGGCGGCTGGTGGGTGGTTCTAGGAGGTTTGACTGATCAGCCATCAATCAAGTTTTGCAAGTTGGGAGGCGAATCGGTGGGAAGCACAGATCTTGGGCTGTTAAATGAACAAAACTTCATATGTAGGTTGTATTCCACAGACCAGAAGAAGGAGCCCAAGTTGAAAAGTAAGTGTGCCCTGTCGGAAAAAACATCAAAGATTCAAACGGAAAAATGTTGACACGATGACAGAAAGGGGACGCTCAATCATTGTGAACAGGTGGGAGATACGACAGGCAGACAATGTCGAGGATGGAAACGATAGGCTGGAGGTTGAGCAAGTGTAAATTCAAGGGTTGAAAAAATTGTACTGAAGTTGAGTGGAAGGCAGGAAGCGGGTGAATGAACGGACTCAAACGTCATCGGGAGGAAGTGATTGACAGCAATTTCAAAATCTCAAGAGATAGAACTTGCACTCTCCGATAAAGGAAATAAAAAAACGCCAAGAGATACTGGTAAGGGTTAAGAGATTTCAAATCTCGATCGCTGGAGTGCGGGCCGGACTCCGGGTTTCACCTCTATATATACTGTTGCACAGCCGGTTGTCCTCTTTCTCTTCGCCCCCCATTACCCATACCATGCGCCTCTCCAAAATCTGCGTCTTCTTGCCTCTATTGCTGCTGTTTGCATGGATTTCTTGTGATGCTATGTCGAAATTCCCCCCGCTGCTCTGTAGCAACTACCTTTGTGCCGATAAGACAGGGCTCCTATCCTACTGCCCACAATATTAGGGGGTGCTCTCCCACCACCTTCGGGCCAAATCAGAATACTCGGGAGTGCTCTCCTGTCGTCGTTTGGGGAATCCGGCTCTGGTAGCCACGGTTGAATTTCGACATTTTCACGGAGCAGGCCAGCGATCCCGTGCTTGGACCTCAATTCGCGGCTGAACCTTCGTCTCCCCAGCTACCACCGCTACCCATGCCGTCGCCACCTTCCCCACACCTGTTCCAGCGCCCATCCCTGGTTCCACGAAGCCGACAAGGAAGCGTAAGTCGAACGAGGTTGATCCCGCCAATGTGATACACACCGCGCGGCCTCGTAAAGCCCCAAGCGCGATGATGAGATCTAGAAAATTAGGTACGCTTTTACTCGTCAGTTTTTCGAGTCTCATTTATAGACTATCAACGCAGAATACCAATCATCTTTTCTTTTCTGTGTTTGTCAGCTCGTAATGTCATATAGTATTCTATCAATGTGCTCGAAAAATGCTAGAAATAATGTCAGTTGGCCAAGATATTCAAATGACTTGAACACAGAAGACATCTACTTCAGGCTTAGGTATTGGGAGTTGCCGAGCATGTGCCGCATGCCGCAATTGATCATGTGTGCCCAAGCGCCGCACTTGGTGTGCCGTATTTTGCGGCAATGTGCCGCACTTGCTGCTAATGTGCCATGCATTCAGCCCGTGTGCCGCGCTTGTGATGTGCCGTGTGCGCCGCATCTGAACAATCCCGTTCATATTACTATACACAGAGATTTCACTTGTGAGTACCGCCCACTCTGTTTCCCCAACCCCGTAATGTGCGGGAGTCTGAAATTCATGCTGTTACATGCCCTATAATATCCAGTCGCCATCCGCACTGCCCGTGATCCGGCATGCCCAGCCTGACGACCCCCGCGCCTCACGCGCGTAAGTAGCCCCGGGCAAATCGCATGCGCTGATACAAAGTGTGTCATCTTACTTGGTTCGACGGTCAGTAATTAGAAACTCGAGATAAACAATATCACCTTGGGTGGAACATGCTATTTCAAATGAAGCAACACTTCGAGTCGCTCCCCTCTATAAAATTGCGAGTCAACTGAGTTGAACTGTTCCACTGCTACCGACATTTCTATCAGAACACAAAAAAACACTAATGCCGGTTGCTGGGAGACCACAGCTTTCTACAGCAGTGATGTTCGCGGATTGGAGCAACAAGGAGCACTATTGGAGTAAACCAACATATAACGGCCGGCATTTCCGAAACTGCCGATCACTGTGTCATTCTCTTGGCTGCTGCTTCATACCACGATCATCAAGTCCAACTCAAACGCTCTTTTGAAGTTGAGGCGATGCTTTCATTTTCATCTCCTCATTGGGTGCCTCCAAAGCAGTGGACTTGGGTTCAACAACGGCGGCAACTGTTCTGCGGATTCCTGGTGCCAGCACATGACGCTGGCATGTGGAATGCCGCTGTTTCAATTGATCACAGTCATTCTGCATTGCCTCTAGTGGCTATCTGAACAGCAATGACGTTACAATGCACAGTATAAATGCTCCGAGGCGCAACATCCCCTCCGTCAACTCTTGTCGAAGACTCACTCATGCTCGTGCCACTTCTCAGTTCGCCGCGCCGTACATCTTCGTCGCTGTTGTCTCGGAAGAGAACATCAGGGAGTTCAACTGGCGTCTCCAGTGATGGTTTCCTTGCCGAGGTCGAGCATTTGAAAGATCAGAGCTGGCGAGAGCGGGGGTGGTGAAAGCGGGGGTGGTGAGAGCAGTGGTGGCAAGAGCTCTGGTGGCGGTGAGAGCGAGGGCGGCGGCGGCGGGAGCGAAGGAGGTGGAAGTGAGGGCGAGGGTGAGGGCAGGAGTGGTTCGAGTGGCCAGGAGGGCGAGAGCTCCTCTATCTCAAGCGGAGGAACCACCAAGTCCATTACCACTTACAACAAGGGAGGTGGAAAGGCGACCTCCATCTCGTCTGGGTTGTTTGCGGTGTGAATGCAAGGTACGTATATTCATAAGAGTTGCAGCAACAAGAAGCTGAGACGCATTTGTAGGTGGCGGGACAAGGGATGAAATTTGGGGAAGCTGGTGAGTTGATGGCCTCGATTCAAAAGTATATAGCCCTGAATATTGAGTGAAGGATGTACGGGAGCGGCTACCCTGGATCATTTGCGCGAGGGGTCGACAACAAAGGATTCCCCTTTTACTTCTGGCCCATATCTTGGGGGAACGGGACAGCATACGGTTCGAATGCATTGGACATGTATACAGGCGAGGTACATCACATGTTACTCCACAGTCCCAGTAGTCTCTAACAAATTACAGTACGGACAGCCAGATAATAGTTCCTATGTACTTATCGAGCTACTGCCGGGCGAAAAATACGAAGAAGGAAAATATAATAAAATGAAAAACGGTTCGAACCGGCAGATTCGAACCAGCCCCGTCCGCCTTGTTTACGTCACCACTAAATTCATTAGATCGAGGTCTTAAAAAGACTTCAAAAAGCTAATGAACACAGCCACTATTTCTTTACATCGTCAAAACGCACTGATAAAGTTTCGCGAACTCAAACACCTGGTCTCGATTATGAAAAGAACGATCCCTTTACTACGTAAAGTACTCGTAATATCGGCATCCAGTATTGCTTTCCCTATCATACTGTCTCAGAGCGAGAAGGACGAGATTGTTCATGAATTTTGTGCAACCACTAACAATGCTTCGCTGAAGCGATATGAGTGTTCTTTCTGTGGTAAATTTGAATCTACGGACCGTACCAAAATGAGGGCGATAAATGAACTTGATATTTCACTTCTCGACAGAGCTATTGTTGAACTTCGCGAAAGATCCCGTCAACCACGGATTGAATCGTTCCATCAATCCTCTCATGAATGGTTCATATGTACTTTGTCATCTATGCAATTCCGCTGTCAATAAAAGATGTTTTCATTCAATTTCTTTGCGCAGCTACGCCAATGGTTTTTGGATTGGGAAAGTTCCGGAGGAGCTTCAGAAGTTAACATTCTTGGAAGAACAATGTATTGCTCGAGCCCGTGCGACAAGATGTATGTACAAGCTCACCTTAGGTCCCACAGATCAGCTTGCTGCTCGCGGAAATGTGTGTATATTGCCCCAAGATACAGCCTCTGTTTTGTCCGCCATGCCTGTTCCATTATTTCAATTACAAGACGAAATCTGTGTTATTCTCGTTGGCTCACCCGATACCGAGGCCACTCATGATATGCTGAAGCGGTCACCCCTCCTAGTCCGTCGACATTAAGATCAGGACAGCTCCATTCTGGTTGATTGATAACAACCCGCTGTACATGGACCTCGATAAAAATGCAATAGTTGAGAATTTGGAGGAATATCCGGTGCACGACGATCCACTTGCGGTTACAGATTTTCTACGCGCAAATTCTGCAAATAACCAAGGCTCCTCATATACCTCATATTCAGCTCAAGCAAATGCCGAGTTATTCGAGGGAACTGATAATTTTGAACTAACCTCGACGATACTTGTAGACGTGGAAAGTATCACGTCAACTTACCAGCAGAGAAAGCTTGAGGCACTGCGTCGGTTGAAGAAACAAGAAGCTGGGTTGGTGAAGTTCCCTTCGGGGTCTGCGCCATTATCAACATCTAAAAATCCTCGAGTATTTGGCTGGTTGTGGCCAACTCTTTTTCCGCACGGTGTCGGGATGGTTGATAACAGCAACGTCAGAATTTCAACGGACATTCCATTCCATCAAGTTGCTACTTTGCCCCATGTGCAGCATTTACTAAGTATTGCGGATCCACGTTTCCAAGTCCACAAGTCCTTCATCTCTGTTATGAGTAATATCATACAGCGGCGCCAGTCTTCTTTCAAGCTCGTCTTGCTACAAATCGATCCTGGTTCCCAGTAGTACAAGATTTAATGCAGAAGATTGACACCCAGTCTATGGACATGTATCAGTCCAAGCTTGGGAAAAACCCTTTCGTAAAACCTGAAACTGTAGGCGAAAAAGCAGCAGCAAAGGTAATGAAGTACCTCAATTATGTTTCGGATCATATTCCTGGTTCGGTGGGCGACGTGAACAACATGAAGCAGCAGATTCACAGCAAAATCATATGTGAAGGCTTACCACACTTTTTTGCCACAGTGAATCCAGCTGATTCTCATAATCCCATAGCTCAGGTTTTAGCAGGACGAGAAGTTGACTTGGACAAACTTTTTGATGCAATGGATGATGTAAACGAGGAACCAAGTGTCCGCGCAAAGACGATGGCCGAAAATCAAGTGGCTGGTGCAGAGTTCTTCCACTTGACGATAACGAAGTTCTTCGATATAATTCTGGATGCAAAAAGGGCTTCGAAAATTGGTATTCTTGGGAAGGTTAAGGGGTGGTATGCAGTCGTCGAAGCCCGAGTACGTGGATCACTTTGTCTTCATCTGGTGATATGGGTTGAGGGAGCGCCTGCTTCACCGTTGGATATGAAAGAGCGAATGAACTCTGATCCTGAGTTCAAGCAGAAACTCACAGCGTGGTACGATGTCATTATTTACCAGAGTTTCCGACAAAATTCTGTTCCGTATGTTGTTGCTGAAGGTACTCCAAAGCAGCTCCCTGTTCTCAGTCGTCCATTGGATCCTGCTTCCCCAAACTGTGACGAGAAAAGGGAACAACACCACCGAGATTTGTGTGAGAATACGGGATTGGTTCATGGACATAATGCAATCTCCCTATTTATAAAATTAAGCTCGTCTGTCCGAAGCTTTTGAAACTCCGCCATCAGCTGTCCGGCATTTTCCGACCTTGCTTAGATTCAACCGAAGTGGTGGGCTTCGCACCCCACCGCGCTCTTGTATGCTTTAAGCATGTCCCGCGTCGCATTCATTCTCTTGTTGACCCTGACAGTGATTGTCGATTTGAACTTCCTCGACCTCTTGCTGCAGAGACGCATTTCGATGATGATGGCGATCTGGTTATACATTGTGATTGTGAAAACGGACATCTAAATGATCACAATCCAACCGCAACCCTTTGCCTCGGATGTGACACTGACCTACCTTTGATTATATAAAAGACCAGAGGGTCTGGCCGTAAACGGGATGGCACCAGGCGAATCTTAGGCAGACTGGGTTCAGATTTGGAGGGTGGGTTGGGGTGGTTAGTATGTGCCCGCTTGCCTGAGATCGGGCCGGTGCGGGTCGTAGTTCCCTCCAAATGAGTGTGTGTGCCGTTTTTTTCCGTTCTGAGGCCCAGGACGTGCGACTATGTCCTGGCTCAGCTGCCGGTGGCTCCAGTGATTTTTTCAAAAATTTTGAAAACGAAAAGCAAAAGAGAAAAAAAAGTAAGATTTCTATACACCATGACATGAGCCCAGAACGTGTGGCTCCAGCGATTTTGAAAATTTTGGAAAATGAAAAGCAAAAGAGAAAAAAAAAATAGCTGTCTGATGTCACATTCTTTTATTATCTACCTCGTTGCAAGGTGCGCTGAGAAATATGCTGGAAGGCGGCGGGGATTGGCATTGATTGAGTGGCACTGGGTGCCGCAGACCCCCTCGACGATTTAAAATGCTGCTAGGATTGTCGTCTGTCTGAAATCGTATTAAACAGCTTGACGTCCTGCGGTGGCTCAAAACTTGACATCCTGTTGTATTGCTACCGAGCCTTCAGGAATCTTGCGCATCAGATTTAGTCTTGAGATCTTGAACGCCTGCAGTGTTGTTAGAATAGAGCGGTTACACTATTCAGAAGCTTGCGGTCCAAGCTGAGGCTTTGAGCACCTGTAGACACCACCTACCGCCTGATATACCAGGCAAGACTATACACAACACTTGCCTGGTATTTCAGGGAAAATCAAGTTCCATGGAAACACCTCCACGACATCCATCTGCGCCAAATTTTGGCAGAAACACCACTTTCCACTGTTTCCACCACCCTTATCGACCCTTCATTAGCAGGTCAGTAAATTTGTTACCCTTATAAAAACTTCCACCACATCCACCAAACAGATTTTTTGACTGGGAATGCCTCCACCACATCCACCAAAATGGGGTCAGTGCAATTTTGTGACCCGGAATGCTTCCACCATATCCACCAAAACAGGTCAGTAAATTTTGTGACCCCTGTAAATTCCACCACATCCACCAAAACAGGTCAGTAAATTTTGTGACCCCTGTAAATTCCATCGCATCCACCAACAAAGGGTCAGTAAATTTTGTGGCCCATACAAATTCCACCGCATCCATCAAGCAGGGAGTCACTATATCTGAGTCACACATCCACGTGGTATCTCCACCACGTGATACTTCCACCCCATCCACCACCTGGGCAGTCCTGGGGGTATTTCAGCATACCAATGCACGTGACTTCTGGTGATCCTTCCACCACATCCATCTCCTCGCCGAGGACCTATTCTGGTATATCTGTGCACATGACACTTCCACCGCATCCACCACTTCTGGCAGTGTAGTAGGGTATTCCAGCATACATGTGCATGTGACTCCGGTCAATCCTTCCACTGCATCCACCTGCTCACCAGCGACCTGTTTTGGGATATTTATGCACGTGACACTTCCACCCCATCCACCAGGTGGGCGTATTCCAGAACACTGATCTTCCACCTCATCCACCAGTTGCGAGGTGCATTGCACATGCACGTGACATGTATCTTTCCCTCCACCTATATTTTTGTATATCCATATACATGATGCTTCCACCAGCTAAGGTAGCAGACAAGCCTTATTAACCAGATAGCCTTGAATTGACCTTTCATTAAACCAAAATAAAAATCCTGACTCAATGATGTTCAGGCCCACCCACCCATAGTCAAAGTTTGTATAAATACAACGAGCTGCGAGACTAGTTCTGAAATGCTTAGACTTGTTTCTCAACCTAAATCCTTCGAAATTTTTGAGAACATTCTTCAAATACATTGACAGAAGACTATGGTAACCATGCTTGTCTGTCCACTACCTTATTTCGATGTGGCTTCCACCGCATCCACCATCTGGCCCTTCCATGACATCCACCATCGAACACTATATTTTCATGTTTCCATCACATCCACAAGGCTTATTCACATCCATCAGACCAAGAAATTCAATCCCATTGTATGAATATCGGTGTTACAGCGTATGTAGTTGTGAGTAATTTTTTTTTTTCAAACTGGGTGGCGGCAGCAGCAGAGCGTATGAGGATCCCCAGGGCAAGCCAATGGATGCAGCAGGGTAGGCGAAGGGAGCGGGAGGGACTACTCAGATTCAGAGTCCAACCCGACCCCAAACCCCCGTCGAACTCGTCGGTGTCCTCACCCTCCACCTCAGTAAGGGTCTTGGACGGCTTGGGGGGCTTGGAGGGGCCAGCGGTGCCTGTGTTGGCAGCAGCCATCCATTTGGCTGCCTTCCTAGCCTGCCTGGCCTCGTACTCCACAGACCCCAACCTCGCTCTCTCATCACAACCATGCTGTTCCATTTTCCGGCGTCAGATATACCACTGCCTGTTCTGGTAAGACAGCACAGGGCCGTCGAGGTCAGGGGTCAGGGTGCACTCGTGGCCAGGTGGGGCGGGGTCTATGACATCGATGGGGACAATGGTTTTGCCCTGCCCAACATTCTTGGAGGCAGGCTTCGGCTGGGGATGTGGGGGAGGGGTGGAGGAGGTAAGGTGTCGGAACGGCGCATGCTTGACCTTCTTCAACTTGGAGGCCTCAGACTCTTCCTCTTGTGCTTCCTCTTGCCATCAGTCGTCGTCTTCTCCACCACCTCCTTCTCCTTCTCCTTCTCCTTCTCCTTCTCCTTCTCCTTCTCCTTCTCCTTCTCCTTCTCCTTCTCCTTCTCCTTCTCCTTCTCCTTCTCCTTCTCCTTCTCCTTCTCCTTCTCCTTCTCCTTCTCCTTCTCCTTCTCCTTCTCCTTCTCCTTCTCCTTCTCCTTCTCCTTCTCCTTCTCCTTCTCCTTCTCCTTCTCCTTCTCCTTCTCCTTCTCCTTCCCGGCCGTCCCCGCCTTGAGTCTCTCCCACATAGTGTTGATAGCGTCTGCCTCACCTGTGCCAAGGTTGGATGTGGCGACCCAGGGCATGTTCTCGATCCATCCAAAGAGCTGCACCCCCATCCCACCCTCGATCTTCTCGTGCACGTTCTTGTACTCCACTGGAACAGTTGTTGTCCCAAACATCTCGTCTGCTCAATCATCAGCTGCATTCACTGTTTTATCAAGGCGAAACGAAGACTCACTCAAGCCCGACCGGATCATTTTGGCTACTTGGGCCCTTTTATTCTGCCCCTTTGGCTTCACCGCCTTGTCCAATGATGCCCAGCGCTGGAACGTCAGCGGAAGTGCTGTTGTGGGCATCTTGAGGATCTCGGGAACGAACTGGCCTGTGGCGGAATTGCAGTAGAGGCCGGGGGTAATCGTGTCGTTGACACTTGCACCGGCGACGACAAAGACGGACCGCACGCCCGTGCGTTGCTCCAGGGATTGCATCTATTCCACAGTTAGCTTCCACCACATCCACCTTCCACTGCATTCACTCACCTCCTCGAAGATCTTGTTGCACGTAAACATCACGTCCTGTGCAGCGGCACATTTGGTGACATGCTTCCCGCTCTCACGCTGCTCATTGAACACAATGAAGTCGGCCTTGAGGGCCTTGAGCTCATCCCCAGTGAAAACGCGGTATCGGCTGATATCGCCGGGTATCGGTTGGCTCCGCTGGGCTCGCCGTGTATCGTCTTTGTATTGTGAGGGCTCGAAAGTGGAGCTAGCGACATGTCCAAGTTATCTATGATGTCATGGAATCTAGCCAATTTTTAACATATTTCTAGGTCTCGACTTTCGACGCCGCCGATTTGAAGTTTTAACTTGACTTGTCGATTTGAAGTCGTACTTGAGTCGAACCGGACTTGGCGGAGCTGGTCCGTGCACTGAATGACATCACGGCCGTGACGTGGTGTGTCGACACTTCTCTTTCGACTACCACCACATCCTCTACGTCTTTGGTACCCTCCGCTGTTTCCTGGTCGTCTGGCTGTCTCTGGGTCTGTCTTCGCATCTATGTTTTCCCTATCTTGTCTGCGGTGGTCAACTTGTATGGCTTTCGGTTCTTGACGCATCAAGGCAGAGCGCGTATCGGATGTCTCGGGCAAAGGCTTCCCGGTGGCACAGCGGCGAGCGGGAGCGTAGAGCAGTGAGGCGAGCAGGAGCGTGTGCGTGGGAGGGAGCGGTGGGGGTCAGCGAGGATGCAAGGTGCGTGCCTGCCTCGGTCAACGTGCACTGCATCTGACATAGCTACAGTGCTTGTCTGAGCAAGTAGAATCTGCGAGGTACGTGTGCAGCCCATGTCCTAGAAATTCACAAACTAATTCCACTACCTGCAGAACAGGTCTGGCTGGATATTCCGAACCAACAAGGGACTGGGCAGCAGGCTGGCGCCGAAGGAACAGGGTGCAGGTGGGTGGAGGCTGGAGGCGGTCGGGACAAATGAGCGGGGAGAACAGGACCAGGCAGCAGTGTGGGCGGGGGCGGGTGCTGGTGCAGGTGCCGGTGCAGGGCAGGTGCAGGGCAGGTGCAGGTGCAGGGATAGCGGGGGCGGGCAGGAGCGTGGGTCAAGCAGGAGCGCAGGGGAGCAGGAGCGCAGGGGAGCAGGAGCGCGTAGTATCACACAGTATCGTGTATTTTGTACACTGCAATACCAGACGATATTTGACGATAAAAAGTATCTATGGAGTCCCATTTTAGCACCGTCCAGCACTGTCTGGCATCGCGTAGTATCGTCCAGTATCGGAAGAGTGGATTTTTGCTATTCCGATGCTCCACGATACTAGGCGCTGCCTAGCCGATACCCGATGATACCAGCCGATACCGCGTTTTCACTGGGGCTCATCCTCGGTCCAGGCATCTACTGGCTCGTACCTGATGATTGCCTTGACCTGGTGCATGTCAAGGCGCTCGCCTGGTGGCTTGCCTTTTTCAATGTCAGTCAAGAGGTGAATGAAAAAAGCAATTAAAAAACAAACCCTCGTTCAGCTCGGCCGTTTGCCGCCAAATCTTCGCCTTGAACTCATTGTACCCCCACTTTTTCTTCAACTTCCCCGAGCTCCCCATCATGGCCTTGACATCCTCGAGGGGCACGCCATGCGCAGTCGACAGCTCCGCCGCCTTTGCAGCTGGGTCGGCAAGCCAAGCCTCCAAGGCCTTGGCCACAGCACCGTGTGCATCCTTCCACTGCTTCCTTCGTAGCTGGAGGGTGTTTGCCATGGCAGCCACCTTTCCCCTCTCCAACTTGGCGGCACCCACGTCGTTGTCATCGCTGCCGTTTTCGAGGTCGAGGAGGTCTTCATCGCTATCATCTGCCCTGTCCTCCTCTGCAATCTTCTTGGGGGGTGGAGGCGGGACAGGCTCCTCTGCAGGTGCCTTGGGAGGCGGGGCAGGACTCTCCTCCCCCTCCTTCCCCACCTTCTTGGGAGGTGGGAGCAGGATGGATGGCGGGTCTGGCAAACGAGTGGCGCGCTCCTCCTCCAGAGGCATCTGGGGAGGCGGGGTGGGACTCTTCTCCCCCTCCACTGGCTTCTTGGGAGGCAGGGGCGGGACGGGCAGTGGGCCTGGCGAGCCGTTGGGGCACTCCTCCATGGGTGCCTTGGGAGGCAGGACAGGACTCTTCTCCCCCTCCTCCACTGACTTCTTGGGAGGTGGGGGCGGGACGGAAGTCTGCGGGGGTGGGACGGAAGTCTGCGGGAGCGGGACGGGCAGCGGATCTGGCGAACCATTGGGGTCCTCCTCCTCCGTGGGTGCTTTGGGAGGCGGGGAAGGACTCTCCTCCCCCTCCTCCACCGGCTTCTTGGGAGGCAGGGGTAGGACAAGGGGCGGGACAGGCAGGCTTTGCGCACCACCAGGACGGTCCTCTTCCACAGGCTGTTCGGAGGGCTGCTCGGCAAGCTTCTAGCCACGTGGGGGTGACTTGTCACGCTCCTCGTCCTCGGGGACGCTCTTGGTGCACTCCTCGCGCTCTGTAGTTGACACATCAGTAAAATGATTTTCATGTACAAAAAAAAATAACCTTTGTCCTCTTCATCCAGCTCATCGGGCTCATCATCCTCCTGTGCTTCGGTGTCGTCCTCATCCTCCGATTCCACGGCCGCCGGCAATTCAACCGGTGGGACCAAGTGTTCGTGTTTCCTTCAGGATGCCGTTTTGGGTTTGGGCGCTTTTGGGGCAGGCTTCGGTGCACCCTTGCTGCTGGATTTGTTGTGTTTGGACTGGGAGCGGGTCGTGTGTGCAGGTGAGTGGTCAGGGGACTCCCCACCCCAGCGAGATTGGGTTGGGGGCGCATTGGGCTTTCGGCCACAGGCTGCGGCACGTGGTGGCATTTTCTAGGATGGATTTTATTATCTTAATATAAGAAATGACTAAAAAACACGTACCTTGGTGGGATTAAATTGAGTGGCGTGGATGTGATGGAGGGAAAGAGAGAAATTTGTCTAAGGCCACTTTCCCATCACATGTATCAAGCACCGGCATCCCAGCGCCAGCTTCCACCACATCCACCTTCCACCACATCTACCCCATACTTGCAAAGCAACTTTCACATCTTGGACTTCCACCGCATCCATGGCTGCCAAAATTCGATATATTTGTTGTTGGTATACTTTATACATATATTACTGCCAAGAAAAAAAGTAGCACGAACATGAGACAGGTGGTGGCGTACAGAAAGTTCAATTGTCCTCATCTGACTCAACCTCATACACCAACCACCCATCCTAGAATTCCTCAGCATCTGAATCCTCTGCCAACCCATCCAAAATACACAAGACTTTACGGGGCTCGAGGAGGAGATGGTCTCGGCGGCAATGCCGCGCCATATCAGAGAGGTGGGTCCAATCGGGAGGGTCGTGACCGAGCCACATGTCGGAGGCACGCTCTGCCTGCGATGTGAGTGCAGCTTCGGCACAAGGGAATCCAGAAGCAAAATGGGTGGCCTGTCGAGCATCCTCCGTTGTCAGAAGCTCTGCAGGCCCCCTCGAGGACATAGCGGTGAGCTGGGCGAGTGCCGAAGTGAGGTCACTGTGGACAATGGCCCCGCCTCCAACAGCATAGTAGACAGTGGATGCGGGGGGGTGAGACGAGGTACCATGCCCGATCATGGGGATGGGTGAAGCCTGGCGAAAGGATGGTGTGCTGGGTGTGCTGGGTGCAGCCTGGCGACGGGATGGTGTGCTGGGTGCTCCAGTCGTGTAGGCAGGGGGAGCAGCACTTGGCGCAGGACAGGGGCGATTGGGTGTTGATGGGGTTGCCAGATGTGAGTAATAGTATGAGGGAGCCGACATCGATGTGCCCGAGAATGATCAACACCGTCATGTGATTACGGTTGCACACAAACTCATGTGATTACCCGGCAGTATTTCCACCGTGTCCACAGACACCAGACTACACTCAGCTAAGCAGATCTCAAGGTCCTCCTCAATAAGGAGAATGCGGTTCTAATCAGGACTACCATTGATGAGCTCATTCGGCATCATCCTTCTCTGAAAGCTCCTGTTTTTGATGCCTTGAAAGCGAATTTGAGCAAGATTGAGGTTCTCGGGCTACAGGTAAATGTACCGCTGGGTACCATCCCGGCGAGTGACTGGGACCTCATCCGGCTTTGATACATACAGTGCTTCAGCAACACACCCCCTTTTCTCATCCTCTTTCATCTGCTGGTAAAGCGCCCACTCAACCTTGTAGTCCACTGGTGTGCAGTTCTTCTTGCGAGACCCCTCGCTGTGGTAGCTGGCCTCAAGACATCTGAATCTCTTCTTCCAAGCACGATGGACACGGTTGCTGGAAGAGATTGGGTATAAGTGGTCAACCAGATTATGTATAATTTATTCACCGTTCCTCATATTGGGCACACACCTCTTGAGCAAACTCTGCACGCAATTTAGCCGCAGAATGGTCACTCTTGGTCTCTTCTTGGAGGCTGTAGCACATACAGTTGTGGACAATCAAACTTAACAACTGTAATTCTGCTTTTCTGAGTGAAATTTTGGCAAATATGAGTCCAGAATCAGATTCAGAGGGATGAAATACCCCCAAAACCTATTTTTCAGAATTTTCCCATGAAAAATAAGGGGTGGCGAAATTTTGGACGGGTTTGAACAAAATTGTGTGTACCTCTGTAGCCATATGGGATGACGGCAACATGAATTATATATCATGTAGACATGCAAAAGCACTATTTACGCATCCCAGCCTCCTCCAAATCCTTCAATGTGGTTGCTGAAACCTGTCTGTGGGACTTCTGCCTTCGAACAACCCATGCTGCCAGTCTGCCAGTCAGCCCAATTCGGTAAGCACTCATGAAACACCAAGAGTGTTGAATAAAGCGACAAATAACCTCTGGGGGTATGCATCTACGTACTGAAATGCATGATCTTAGCCTCTTGAAAGCTGGTCTTGGGTGATTGCCAATAGCGATACTTGCACCAACCCCAGTACTACAAAATGATTTCGCTATTTGATTCATAGCAAGAGAAGCCACTTGCCATTTTAATGGGGTTCAATTCACAGTGAAACTTTGAGAGGAAAATTACAACCGGGCAGTGCAGGCAGTGCAGGAGATGGAGAAGAAGATGGATATCTTAGTCCGGTGGACAGTGGACGACGAGGAATACGAGAATGCAGAAGCGCTGGTGGCCTCTAGACACTACCGTCTGGCCCTCAACAAGCTAGAGGAGCTGGCAATCAAGAGACTGTTCGAGCTCACCAAGATGAATATGTCTGGAACAGGTATGTGGTGTTCGATGATTTTTACTTCACACTAATATGTCTCCAAGGGTATAAACTTCGGAAGCACATTGCAAAAGCTCTGCAGACCCGGTCCAAGACCATCAGGACTGCCCTGGGTCGATACAATGCTGCTGGTACCTCGCTGGATCCTCCTCGCCGCACCTTGAAGTGGGAAGAGGTGGTGGAGTTCACTTTTCTCTCTGATTTTGACCTCCTTCGAGATCCGGAGGGGAATGCTGCCATCTGTCCCTGGGCCACCCCTGCTGCCAGAGCTCTCATGGACACTCACTTCAAAATCCTCAGAGCCAAGGAGGAGATCCAACGCCTGAATATTGAGATCAGGAGGCTGGTAACCTATATTAGAGACGAACGGGACTTTTTGGTGGCAAAAGAGGAGGAGATTAGGGAGACAGACCCAGATCTTGCCTTTTTTGTCCACAGGTATCGTATGGAGCGAGGGCGCTTTGACGATACCCACATGAAGAGGCTCAGGAAGCTACAAGCCACTTACAAGGAGCGGTTCACAGGCACACTCAAACCAGGGGTTCGTCGCAAGGAGCCTGAAATTCCAACACCAATGGTGGTTGATGATCAGCAGGCCCAGAGGAAGGTGTTGGAGGCAGAAATGCACAGGGTTCTGGCCGGTGGAGGCGGGGAAGACGATGGATAGGAGACAGATGATGGGGACGAGGAGGAGGAGGACGAGGAGCTTGCCAGGGCAATTGAGACAGTGGTTGTATTGGCTACTGACAAGGATGAAACAGACTAGTGTCCTTTCACAATGATAATTGATGGAGATGGTGGAAAAGGGGGCAGAGAGTCTCTAAAACCGGGTGATGGCTGCGGTGGAAGTGTCACGTGTACCAGGCTGGAATACGCTACCCAGCTGGTGGTGGATAACAGTGGACGTGTCACGTGCACAGCTATACCGGAATAGGTTCTCGGCGAGGAGATGGATGTGGTGGAAGGATCACCAGAAGTCACATGCATTGGTATGCCAAAATACCCCCAGGACTGCCCAGGTGGTGGATGGGGTGGAAGTATCACGTGGTGGAGATACCACATGGATGTGGTGGAATTTGTATGGGCCACAAAATTTACTGACCCTTCGTTGGTGGATGCGATGGAATTTACAGGGGTCACAAAATTTACTGACCCGTTTTGGTGGATGTGGTGGAATTTACAGGGGTCACAAAATTTACTGACCTGTTTTGGTGGATATGGTAGAAGCATTCCGGATCACAAAATTGCACTGACCCCATTTTGGTGGATGTGGTGGAGGCATTCCCAGTCAAAAAATCTGTTTGGTGGATGTGGTGGAAGTTTTTAGAAGGGTAACAAAATTACTGACCTGCTAATGAAGGGTCGATAAGGGTGGTGGAAACAGTGGAAAGTGGTATTTCTGCCAAAATTTGGTGCGGATGGATGTCGTGGAGGTGTTTCCATGGAACTTGATTTTCCCTGAAATACCAGGCAAGTGTTGTGTATAGTCTTGCCTGGTATATCAGGCGGTGGGTGGTGTCTACAGGTGGCTTCGAGCCCGAAGGGAAGTTGATACACATAGCTGCAGCGCTGGAGCTATCTTGACGCACTCCAGATTTCATGACGCCTGATACAGAAAAGCACCGGCCATTCGATACAGGTACGCTGTGAAATACACCTAGCAATGCAAAGGGACAGTTGATGATGGGGGGAGGAACAAAGGAAGGTCAGACAGCTATCTTCTTTCTGAGTGGGCCTTGAGCGCTGAAAAGTAGGCCCCATGAATGGAGTGGCACACAGGAAGTGCAGCCAGGCAGAATTAAATCGTGATTGGAGTGTTGTCTGTAAATAAGCATGGGAATACAACAGACCGAATTGGGTGGGTGAATGGGGGTTGAGAAGATCGAGGGATGGTGGTGAGCTGTGAGAAGGAATGAAGCAAAGGAGATCCTGTCTTTGAGCGGGTGTGGAACGGCTGATCGGCGAGGTCGAAAATGATTTGAACCCTACTTCTCCGGAGTCAGCCGGGAAACTGCGACAACGAACGGAAAGGGTGAGGCCACAGAACTGTCGGTGGGAGAAATATCGTAAATAAGGAAGGATATAAACAGGCGCAATCTGATTCAAGGCGTCTGCTCAATACATGAGGTATGTTTAAAAAATAGCCTGCCTCGAGGCGACCAGAACAGTGGAACATCAGCACAAACACGTACAATGTGATTCAGGCCATCTGCTTGATATCCAAGCGGCTGCTCGGCCGCTTTGCGGCCTCGCATCTCCTTCCTTCAGTCACGGCGCAGATTCAACCTAGTTGAATGTCAATTTCCAGTTGAGAATTGAGCAAAGGTGCCTGTAATTCACAATGAAATAAATTCCGAGCTTCAAGTGTTGAACTGGTTACTGAGCATTCAAGACAGAGATTTGCTGTGTTCCATAGATATGCTGCGAAGCCGGATCCGGACAGGCACGGTATGAGAGCCTGGAGGGAGATCGACGAAAGCGGTTAGATCATTAGAAGCTGATGGACAGGCTGCGGAGATGGCGGAGTTTGAGAAGGCTTCAGACGGACAGGCTTAATTTTTCAAAGAGAGTGTCCCAAGTGGCTAGACTCGCAGGCCAGTCGACGTCCACTCAGATACAAGACAGAGCGGGCGAAACCACAAATTAGGAAGTAGAGCAAATACACACAACATCAGAGAAAACAATGATGGGAACGACAACAAAGGGTTACCTTGTGGACGGACTGGGCCGACACGTCGCATGTCTCAGTGATGAGTGTTTCCTCCGCCATTTAAGAGGGCCAAACTTGAGTACGAGGCGGGATGGTCGAGGTTCAATTTGACTTTTGACATTTCGATACGACGATTCCGTAACTGGTCTCGCAATTTAACTCATGTAAATTGGCTGGTTACGCTCTCCATACTGCTCATCAATCGTCAAAATACACTGGGGATTCGGAAATATCTTGTCTGTACCTCAACTGTTGCGTACAAGATATGAAAAATGTGGGAAGTTTGCGTGGAGCTGCCGTGATGGCTAGAAATGTTCCTTCCCACAACCGTGCACCCAACTGATACAGATTTATGTGCATACAATACACTTTTTCAGGGATGGAGGACCCTATTTAACTCACCCTGGCCCAAAGACAAACCCGTTAAATCCAGGGAATTTTGCGCAATGGCCGAAAGCCGCATGCGGCTCATGCGGCTTTTGCGCAAGGTCTCTAATGCGGCATGATACATCTGATCGCACCTCTACCGCCGAACCCAACAAATAGATTCGCTGAACCACATAACTTTCACTGTGAGTGATACTTTGTCTGTAAAGAAGGTACATATGTCATCTGGAGTTGACCTGTTGACTAACATATGACACCTTTGCAAAGCTCATGCTCCCAAGAAAGACTTTGTAATTTCACGCCTCGGGCCAACCTCGGCATCCAACTACATATCTCGCAAACTTTCCGTAAGCTTCTGCTGTGCGCATCAAAGCTAGTACAGGCTGGTAGGACAATATTACATAGCATAGGTGGTCTATAGGCGGTCTGCCCATCCTTTCGGCGAGTACCGTAATACTAATGTCAAATGTCATATTGAACCTCGACCATCCCGCCTACCATAACTTGAGAAAACAACGAAATCTGAAAAAATCGGTTTTTAGGTGCCTTAGTGAAGGTGGGACAACTTGGAATTCTCTTTCCAATGAGCCCAACATATTTTTTGGGGCCAGAAAAAAACAAGTGAGGCTCATGTCATAGAGAATGAAAAACTATACATCCTCAGCTTGCACTTGCAGAGATGAATATTTCAAGATTTTTGCATTTCTCGAAGTCGTACTCTCTCATTTGACGGGGAGAATGATCGTCACCAAAACACGCAACGGGGGAGCCCAGCCGGTCCCGTAGAGTTCCGCAATGGCATCAAAATTCACCGGGCCGGCTGGTCCACGAGCCTAACAAGCGGCGGCTCGGCCACTTTGCGGCCTCGCATCCCCTTCCTAAGCTCCTAAGAGCAAAATTTCTCCATGAAAGACTAACGAAGCGAGGTAAGTGTTTAATGAGCGTTCATGAAGGGTCCGGAAACTTGACCTGCCGGATGATAGATTAAACGGGGAGTTTAAAACGGCATGGTGGTCCGCCGCTTCGATTGAGCCTTGAGGCTTGGAAATTAAATACATAAATGCTGGATTGAGGGCGGAGATAAAAACGACCCACATGAGCGGGTGGAAAATCATCGGGGGAATGTTGGCGCTCATTTGCGCGCGCCTCCAAAGATTAGGAGCAGATGGGCCAAAAACGGAGTTTAAAAGGCTTCGGACAGACGGACACACGCTATTTTATAAAGAGAGTGAAGTGAAGTGAGGTGAAGTAACAGCTGCGAGTCAAACTTTTCAGCACATTCATCGACCTCCTTGCACCCGAATGATAAACCTCAATATTTGCTCCACAACTTCGGAATAGCCAAAAACCGGGACACAGTCATAAGAGCCGTCCCGACGAGCAGCATTCCACCTATCCCAACATTGATTTGAACTGAAGGATCCCGGCGCAACTATTCACTCACCGCCGAAATACCCAACCGCAGCGTAGCCGTGGCGTGTGTCATTCAACAGGCCCCCAAGGGGTGGCCCGCACAGGGTGCCGAGACCGAGGAATGTGCTGAGGATGCCGATGCGGAAACCGAGGTCCGATGGGCTGCCCATCGCTGCCGCGGGGACTTGAGTGAGGGGTGAGTAGGAGGCGTTGGTGAAGCTGTAACGGGGAAGATATTCAAGAGTATGTCAAGTCGATCGGATTCCGCGGCGGATTAGAATTAAATTGGCACGCACCCGAAGAAAACTGAAAGCACAGTGAGCGACGCGACGGAGCGGCAGTGGGGCCAGATCATCGTGAGCGCTGACACAAATACGCCCACAATGATCATAACATTCATGGCGCCTGAAAGAAAATCAATGTCAGCCTAATTTAAAAGCTCGCCATACTCCAGGTTGAGGTGAGACCCACCGAAACGATCGCCCAGGAAGCCGAACAGAATACGACCCGCGCTCGTACTCCCGTTGATGATTGCTACAAGGTAGAACGCAAAAGTGCGCGAGATTCCGGCTGAGACGGCACTGCTGCTGATGTAGGTGGGGACTGGAGATTTCACAGTAAAGATCGGTCATGGTTGAATCATGAGTTGAGAGGAGCGAGACACACCAATGTAAGATCCGAGCGAGACCACGAATTGGGCGGCGCAGTATACAAAAAAAGCAGAGTTGCGGAATACGCTCCAGTTGAAGATGCGGCCGGCGGGCTTGATGGGGGGTAGACGGCGCGCGACACACTGCAGTCACAACACGCATGAGTAACTCAGACTCTCAGGTACGCAGAAGTACAGAAAAAACGAACCATGTTTGCGACGCCCAGCGTAAAGGTCAACATGAACCCGATGATGCGCAGTGTCCAGGCAAATCTATAGTACCGTACAAGGGATGTGAGTCGTGCAGAGACCAGTACAACTGGGAAGCGACTTACCCGACGACCTCAAGCAGTCGCCGCACGACGATTGGGATGATGGTCCCGCTTAATGCTGAGCCGCACGTCATTACGCCCAGCGCAAAGGCCCGCCGGCGTTTCCACCAGTGACAGACAACTGCGATAGTCGGTGGGATGACCAGCGCGCATCCGAGCTGCGAATCGAAAGAAATCCAGCTAAGTGAATTGGATCTCGATATACAGGAGCACATACCCCGGTAGCGAGGCCTTGACAGAGGAGGAATGCTGTGAAGGTCCGACAGAGTGGAACAAGGAACGTCGCCAGCACGATAAGTACGCTTCCGGCAGCGAAAGGAATACGGAACAGGCCGACGTCGAACAGTCGCCCGACGATGAGACCAGGAAGAAAAATGATGCTGTGCTACTAGTCTTGAGTGCGGGCGTATGTGCGCTGAGAGAGGCTCACATACTTGGAGGGATCCAATCCAGGCGCTGGTTCTGTCAGTAAAAATAGATCGGAGATCGGAGAGCGATAAGGGGAGACATACATTTCGGATGGCGACGAGCCCCGCAATATTGACTGCTGGTAGTACGCCTGGAAGACCTGCAAGGGCCGACATCAACATCATACTTATCGTCCCATAAATCAGACGACTTACGCCCCAGGAAGTGACGTAGCCCCACCTTCAATTCGACATTCAAGCCTTCAGTTATTTGTGGAATTAACAGGCGAGGGGATACGGACGTCGAGAAAAAGATGCAGAAGCCCTGAAGAGAGTTTAATGGTTAGGTTGCAAAGGAGATGGGGTCGGGACAGACAAACCCCGAATAGAACTAGCCAAGCGCGGAACCCGCCGTCCGGAAAGTCGTCGAGCGTCTCCTCCATTGGTACGCACGGTAAGACTTGGAGAAGCTCCTCAGGTTTCTTGGAGTCGTCGTCGCAGGCGGAGATCCCGATCTCCGATTTTTCAGAGTCATTGATCCTGGTGTGTGTGGGGGAGTCCATGGTGAGTCGTGGCAGAACGGCAGTCCTGGACGACCTGCTAGATATTCTGATAACGGCGTTCTAAGAAAGTACTGTTGTGTCAGATGCTATTGGATTCTGAGAGGACTTTCACATGTGAAGACCAAAACGCCACAGCACCAGGAGTTAGCATTTATAGCGCTTTATACGTCGTCTCCGACTGGTCAAGAACGGCATAGAACCAGCGGATGCATACCGTTAACGCATTCCAAAATATTAGGAACCGGCCAAGGTCTCCTCAAGAGTCGTTTTTAAAGGACTTTTAGAGTGCCACTGACTCTGCGATCTCTTGGCATTTTTTCGGTCACCGACCGTTGGGCTGGCCAAGGATCGCGAAGATGCTGCCACAGCACCACCTTTAGGTTGTGGAGCACAGTGACAGGGAACCAGAAGGAAGAAGCAGAGGCACCCTGATGGCAGCCGGCAAATGAAGCCTTGAATCAGCCGAACTACCGATTGGCTTTCGCACGGCCTAAGTTTACGTGGGCAGTTCAGTTGCCTTTGCTCATGTGACTCTCCTAGAAGCGCGGAATACGTCCCGTTGCCGGATTTATCTAGACAACAATACCCGAAGACATTATTTTGTGGAGTTTCAGGCTAAACAGTATAAATAGGCTTTGGGGATCTCGCCTTTCTGTTTCGTCCATCACCCCGAGCAACAATGCTATCCCCAGATTAAGCTACACTACCAGTTTTCCCGTGCTACGCTATGACTTCAAACAAAAACATCCTGAATCGATGAAGACTCAGACGCCGCTCGTTGCGACTCCTCGTGGCCTCATGGACAGTCACCATATTCTTTTGCACGTTACCCTCCCAAGCCAAAGCTACAATACTGTATGCTGGCTTCATAACATCTACAGAGCAATTTCCGCACCGGAATCTGACTGTACTGCGCGAGCTAGAGCGGATCACTCCTGTGCCTCCCAGATTTTGCTTTGCCGAGGAAGCTGCCGATCACTGTATCAAACAGCCAAGAAATTTAATCTGACTGAATCAGACCATCACAAATGCCCTGATGAGTTTACCTGGGCTCTGCGGTTTGTCTCGTTTAAATTCTCAGAACCAACCATGCAAATAAACACCAAATTTCACCCGGCTCAGTCTGCCATTTCTCTAGTTATGAGTTGCTGTGGGGTTACACAGCCCGCAAATGCCACGACCGTGGCTTCATGGCATTTGAACGGCATCTATCTTATGTTGGTCCGGCTTCGGAGCTGTTTCAATTACTGACATGAATATTGCAGCCGACTATTCGTACGCGGCGATGCTACCGCTTTACCCAGGTCCATTCCTATTTTGCCGAGTTCACGTCTATGTCCCCAAACGTGCTTCGCTTGTGTTGGATAAGCTCCCCAGTTCAGATAGGTTGCTCTTACTTATTTCGCAAACGGTCTCGCCAATGGGGTTGGGGTTGCACACAGAAATGATTTCATGGCACACCTGCAATGTACACTTGGCTGAAACGGTCTGAGCCGTTCAAGCCCGCACAGACCTGTAGAATTTGTATTGAGTAGTATCCGGCAATGATTCATGCAGCGGAATTATTCGCTTGAGTTCCATGCAAAAATACTTTATTTCCGCAGGAAGACCATCATGAGCTCCATATGCCGGAGCGAAGCGAAGGCCTGTCTTGTTTATCTTTCTTCATAAGGCATCATATTACAGCCAATCTGCGCGGACAGTTACGGAAAATACGAGTTCCGTTGACAGCAGCAATATGGCGCTGTGTATCGGGTGAAAAGGCTGTTTTGGTTTGAGTAGGGCTGGCAGCTGTACTGTATACGGTAACGGCTGCAACTAACACGGCCGTGCAGGTGCACGGCAGTCTTTCCACGGTCCGAGGAAGTCATTAGCATGCCGCAGACGGTACAGTGGCCGTGCGTTTACAGCCGTGTATGGTGGTGCGGCTGCACAAAAAAAAAAAAAAAGTTTTTGGATATGTCATGTATCTAATTTATCTCTAGAGGACCACGACTCGGAGGTCTACAGATATGGGTATATCCCAGTTCCAATCCAGAGCTCTGCTTCTCATTGGGTCAGGATATTGCTTACTATGATGCACCATCCTCTGGTAAAATCCCAGATACATTACATATCCAGGAATTAGCTCAATTGAACCATTATTCATTGTGATACAGCTGTCCTAGTCAAAACCATGATATTTCTGAAGAAATTCTATTACATAGTTACATCAGAAAAGCCTGTATTTCATCCTCTGCGGATTCTCAATGCGATTTGAATGTGCCTAGAGTACTCCCAAGAAAATCCGATCAAAACTCAGCCCGTGGCGGCTGTTCTGGTCAAAACTGTCGAAAATAGAAAAAAAAAAAAAGAGCCACACCTTATATTCCGCAAAGTGCTGTAAAGCCGTCACTGATGTGATATGGATCGAAAAAGCAATATTGTCCTTATTCATCCGAAACCAAGGCCTGCTAAAGCTGAGTCATTGAGACCATATCCGCTGGCGACATTGACGAACTCTTTATACCTACCCGACTTGTTCGTCGGAGTCACCTTATAAATGCACTACAAGACACAGTTTACAGCAGGGATGCAGGCACAGCATTTAGATGTTCCTGGCCTCAACAGATGTTCCTGACCTCGAAGAAGGGTAACAATTGGAATATCATTTCCTTTTTAGGTGTGGCGTCGAGTCTCGCCGTGGTGGCAATCCTCAAATCTTTCACACAAACACACAATTAGATGGCTGTGGTCCTTAGATTAGATTTTAAGAGTCATTTCGATCTTTTCAAGCTGTGAGGATCTGATCTCGTTCTGACTGCTGTCTGGCATTCAGCCCTGCCCGGCCGAGCCTTGGTGTTTCTATCACAATGTAACAAATACACATGCGACAGTTCAGTTGGAATATATAAAGGCTCGACGGATGAGCGCCTCCAAGCCACTCTTTGAACATCAACTCATCTGCAAACCTCTTCGAAGATGTTCAATCGGTGCGCTAAGCTTCCTGTACAACGGTTCGAGCTGCTGATTCCTGGACCAAAGCCCATCCGACATCATCTTTAACACTCCCGAGTACCACCCACGCGTTTGGCGCACAATAGATTTCGGAGCCCTGGGGGGTTCAACTATCGAGTCGACGAAGACCACACCTGCAACAGTTAGCCCGGGGTCTGTTCACTCCAGCGATTCGAGTACCAGCTCCTTGCATGTAGAAAAGCAGGCTGAAGCCCGGAATACCTCCGATAAGTTGAGAGAGGAAGTTATGGTTATAGTAGCAGCCATATGCGGGAAAGTTGTGAGAATTTGGGACAAAACGGCTGTAAATTAACACCATAAATTAACGCCAGGGGTGTTGCTTATGAATATGTTAAAAATTGTGGCAGTAAATGAATCGTATCACACAAATGGCTGGTCTCCGGGTCTCCGACAAGTTTCCACGCTGGGCATTCAACTCTGTTGATTGTGAGTTTCTGAGCCCACTGATACCAGATCGGGGTTTAAAGACTCAGTCACACGATTTTTTCTATTCATACTTGCTGTAACAAGCTCGCTTCGCCCGCGAGCGTTCCGGTCAAAGCGTAAAGTCGCTCCATCATATTATATAATCGATTAAAATATAAGTATATATGATGCTGACAAACCTACCGACCACTCAAGCGCGAGCTGAACCACAAATACTAGGGATCAAAGCAAGAGGGGCAGGGGGAAAATCAAAGAACGAGTTTTCAACAAGCCGAGGTGCCATGACAAGTCACCACGCGGCCAATTGAAGAAGCGGAGGTATGGGGTACGAGAACGGGGGTGTAGGCGTGGTGCGAAGGCGAATACGAGGACGTAGACAAGAGCGAGGGCGCGAGTATTTCGAGCAGTTGACTTGGGGGCAAAGCCGAAGTGTATTTTGTGAAAAGAATCCTAAGTATTTATACAGTCTACGGAGATGGATGAATGGAGCATAAATAAATAAATATAATACTTATCAGTGCCAAGGAAGACAGCGAGGACACGGGGCCGATAAAATGAACAATGTGATATGCAGATATATGGAAAATGGTTGAGAAATGGAGGTTTGGCGAGTACCGGGATTGTTGCGGGAGTATAAAATACAAGCAATGATTAGGCATGTGGTTTGAGACCATGCGATCGTTGCCAGATGGGAAAGGCGCATGGTACGGATGTGCGGGGTGAAGAGACGTGTTGAATAACTGAAAGTACAATAACGTCGGCAGCGCGATGGTTGACGCTGTTTCCGGGCCGATGGTGATCCGATGGGCGCTTGTGGGCGCTTAGCGTGTTGGCCTGCGCGTCAATGCCTCAATTCTCTTTTTTTTTTTTTTCGGTGGTACATCGCCAGTAGCAACTAACAATTGGTTAGCCCATCTGGTTTGCAAAGTTTGGAATGTAAGTCCCATAGGGAGTGGTTTCCACCACCCAGAGAAATATGTTTCGCAAGCCCAAGGGGAGTGTGGGACTACCATGCTACCCGATTCTATGATTTTGTCGTCGGATCAAGGCTTGTGGGAATGCGCGGCTACCCATTCTCAATCTATTGCGTGTGATTCTCTATATATAAGTGACAGGATGCTGACTTCGTGGGTGCGGGAAAACAAAAAACGAAAAAAAGGGAGGGGGGAGGGAAGAGAGGGTGTAGAGAGAGAGACTAGGTAGTTTCCACGTCTTCCTCTTGACCATATCCCCTGCCCTGCCATAACCCTGAGCTCCAATACATACCAATTTCACGGGCCATCCTAAGCCCTTTCAACGAATTCGTTGACGATTTCAACACAGCAATTCTCCATACAGTCCCCGGAAATTCTCATTGCTATACGACCAGTGATTCAATCGAAGGTGAAGGCTCTGATGAAGGAGTGTTCTCACACCCCGAGTTCTTGAACTCCTTACAAGAACCTGGCATTCCCCACCATGAATTGCTTTTAAAAGTTGGATCTATTTGCAGACTCACGCGCAATTTCGATACATCTCGTGGCTTAACAAAAAATACCAGAGTTATTGTACGCAATTTATTGTGGCATACAGTGGAAGTGGAAACTATTTCTCCGCTTTTGGCCAGACAGGTTGTCGATCCAGTACGGTGACAGATCTGGTATTGGGGCACCCGGGCATTTATTCAAATCTGCTCGAGTTGCAACATACTATAATGTACTTCATTACATTCCAACGTCATCTCACAAGGGCAATTGCTGGCCTGAGCAGTTAGCTAAAAGGGATATAATGTGTCTCAAACCATTAGCAAGGCGCTGGACAACAATTCTGGTAAAGGGTTGGTGTGGGAAGTCACTAATGGAGCAATCACGGAAAGTGCCTTACCATCCTAGAAACAGATTGGGGCTACTGCACATCCCTGCCCAAAGGTGTATTACAAGGGATTATCCTTCTGAACCAGAGGGATCATTGTTGGGCATCATCTGACGTCTTCAGAACTGCCAAGAGAAGCTGGACTTAGTCGATCAACCAGTTGACTAAGAAACCATACTCGGGTACTGGGAAGCGACGGTGATAAGCACGGGATTTGTCCACCCATGAAATCTTCGCTTTTTCGTGTTTTCATGACAAGACATGTGCCGGGCTACGTTCCAGAAACGTCAGTACTGAAGTTCCCAAGTAGCTGGCTGGGCAGGAACCACTGAGTAACAGATGGGAACAGGAAGGAACACTCTGGAACCATTGGCATGTGCTCGCTCCAAACCTGTAGGAGATGTGTAGCCCACTGAACAAGTAGAACGTGAAGTCTACTCTATTCCCGTTCATAGAACTAGACGGGGACAGACTGGGATCCTGTTGTGGTGTGTTGGACATAGGACGCGTGACGTGTTCTGATCATATGATCACTGGAAGGGGCTGGGAACATCACATCTTGATGGTTCCACGCCGTCCCGGGCATTCCGGATAGGGATGGTCACTAGGCGGGGGTCTGATCACTTGGACCTATACTCGTCGGCTCTTGGAACAAGTACCCATACTGGGAAGTACTTCGAATGTGGTATCCCTGAAAAGCTATGGACTGGGAGCTTCTGTTCCAGACATTCCAGTAGACGGGAAGGCACGGGCATTAAGAGGGACAGCATATACAGTTGGGATCGGCATAGGGGATCGGTTGTGATGGCTCTGGCACAGTCTGACCGATCGCACATGTGCACAGGATCGCACCAGGATGGCGTGCTCGATATGGGCAGCCAATAGAAGGACTCAGATACCCATTCTTACGACGGATACACAGAAGTCGAACGGATAAACGGACTATTTTTACTCATACTTACTTATTCTTGGACGTTTCCATGTGTTTCAGGGCTTTGTATTTAGTAGCAGGGGCATCTTGGGTGACTACACGGAATCATCCCACGGCTAGTAGGCGGAAACACTTGCGAATTGGGCAGATACTGGGGAGTTCGAACAAGGCGTCTCTTGGAATTCATCTTGGCTTGGAATCTTTTATTTTGTGATTGGTACCCTTGGGATCCGACTTGCCGTTTGTCTGGAATAGTCTGAAAGTAACTGGAACTGTTGGGGTTGTGCTGAGTCCGCACTTGGTTGTTTGGGTTTTGTGTGAAGAGTTTGGGAACCGAACCCACTACTGTTGAACAGCTTGGGAACCGAACCCACCATCGTCTTTCGTGCTTGGGAACGGAGCCCACTGCTGTTGTT
Source organism: Mycena albidolilacea (assembly GCA_029282495.1). Classification (NCBI taxonomy): domain Eukaryota; kingdom Fungi; phylum Basidiomycota; class Agaricomycetes; order Agaricales; family Mycenaceae; genus Mycena; species Mycena albidolilacea. The sequence goes on along the minus strand of JARIHO010000057.1, from coordinate 7,144 downwards.
ATTGTCTACGCTTGGAAACGGCATCCACCTCACTTTGGGAAACCTCAGCAACTTGTTCTTGTTTGTACTTGTCTTGTTCTCATAGCTGCGAAGCTTTACATCACCGCGCTCTGTGCTTCCTGTTTGTTCAGGTCTATCCTCGTTCAATCAGATCTAGCCTGAACACTTGCACAGCAAGGGTTCCATTCGCATTGAACACACTTGCTGTGTTCACAAGCTTTCCTGTCTGTTCCGGTTCCATTCTGGTTCACTCAGAACAAGGCTCCAGTACTTGGACTTCGTTCCAAGGGCTTCTATAAACAACAAAACACTCTCCTCATTTTCGAGGTCTATTCCATTCCCTGCAACCTTTTATAAGGCCCTGTACCAGGGTCTGATACTTGTCTGCGCGTGTCTCGAGCACTTCCGTTCTGTTCCGATGCACTTCTGTGTGTAGGTTTGGTTTTGGTTGGTGTTTTCTTGATAGGTTCAGAGCACATTGATCAACGGCTATCACGGTTTTCAGACAAATCACTTGAGAGGGTCAAAGCAGGACCAATTAGGCGGAGGGTTACCAAGGAGGGTAACAGAGTGCTGACAAGAACATCGGCTAAAAGTTGACATATCAACAATATCCCATCACGGCCGTTCTAAGCGATGTGGATCTTGACTCATCACTAAGCTCGGCTCATTGATGTTTCTTACAAATCTCTCTCAATTTTACTAATTGCTTGATATCCGTCAGGAGTTCATCGGCTAGCTGCCATACCACTAGTCATATACCCTGAACCCTGTTGCACATTTGTATCTGTCTTGTTTATATTTAGAATCCTGTAATGTATTTAAGTGGATAGGTTATGGGAGGGACACCAGTGAATCTCATCCCACCTGTTGGATGCAAAGCTACTAGGCTTCTCGCTTAACAGGTAGAGTAGGCATTCATTCGGAGACACCCAGAAGCTATACCAAGTTTCGTTTGTTTTCCCTGTTTGAATATTATCTGTGTTGGATTTGGATCTTTATAACAACGTGTGGACATATTGGATAAACGGAACAGATGCGTGGAATATAAGGAAACAGATCGGACTTGACAATTGGTTGTAATCTCACAAGGATTAACAATCGCGGATACTATTGGAATTGGGATTTCATAAGAAATCACTTGCGTTACGCATCGGAGTACTAGCTCCAAACCTAGACCCACATCACACAAACCTGTTGCACATAAAATCTTGTCTGTCTGTCCGCGATTGCGCCTAGAACGGATTCGAGCAGTTTTATCTATACAATTTGTAGACCTATAAAGTCCCCAAAGAGAACTAGAGTTCAAATTGCCACAATCTATGCTGGATTGGAACCCCGAACTTGCACGAGGACTATAGTGTTTGAGTTGTTGTAGTTTCATATTGAACCGCGTATTCATTTACAAGGTTTGGTTTGTGGTTATTTCACTGCTTGCCCCATAGTCAGTGTTTTAACGGTAAAACCTATTATTTCGGAATCAATGGTTCAGCTAATAATGAACCCAAGGTTCTACTTCCCATTCCGCGCATCCAACTGCCATTTTCAACCACGTGGTTTCGAATTTACAGTCCATCGGAAACAAACACCCTTGGCACTTTGTTATGTGACTACATTCAACAGATGCCAGGGTTTCACTATTCACAAACTAGGTCTTGATCTGCGAAGAGAAGTCTTTTCGCATGGACAGCTCTACTCGGTGATGACTTCCAATGATTCGCGTTCCATGTCGGAAAAATCAAATTTGCCATATCAGATCTGAGACTGTCTGATCGCCATATCAGTCCTGGTATGGTCGCTGCAGGCACAATATCAGGTCTGATATTCAGCTATATCACCCAATATTGTTTCCCCCTCTAGATTATTTTTCCTTCCCTTCAAACTTCTTGTAGTCCGGGGGGTTTGAACATTGAACAGTCCCCCAATGTCTACTTTCGACTTGACTGGCTTTCAACAGCTCCATTTTCTGGGTTTCCCAAGCTGTGGAGCTCGTGTGAAGCCTCAAATCCGTGGCCCGAGCAAGGTACATAACTCATGCGATGTCGTTCCAATTTTTTTTCACTTGTGTATGTGTGCCTGCTCAACATGACTTGAGATGTCTACACTTACTGCTGAGTGACCTTGACTTGTCAACTGATTTACCAACTTGTCTCTAATTAATTACTGACTTACTTACCTTATGGGTCTACAATTGAAAGGACCTCCCTTCAAATGACTTGAAGAGAAGTCCATAGCTTTCGCTGTTTGAAGCAGAGTGACCTTATCAGGCAAAATATGGGACAATATGCACCGTCAGACTGATATTGACCATAAGATCTGATATAGTCTGATATGACAAAATGGTACACTTCCAAAGAAAATATTGACCCCATTGGTCTGATGGCCTTGTATCACAACATATGGCAATATATTCTCAGATAAGTAAGCAAAGATTTTTCTGACATACAAACCAGATCCTGCAGCCACACAGGTGCTTTGGAAGGCTGAACTCGATGCAAATGAACGTGAAGCAGCCTCACCCCCCGGGATATATCACGGTGAGCCGAACTCATGCCTTCATTTTTTCAACGTGATCTAGTTGGACCGTAAGCTTACTCTCTGCTCAAGTTTCTACAATCAGATCATGACGTCTAAGTGCAAAGTTCAGTGCGACGGGATCCCAGTATTCAAACGCCTGTCAGGGGTACGAGTTCCCCCCCTCTATTCAACTTCATTTGTTGATCAAACTCATGCAGGGAGCGTCATATGGAAAGCAGTTCTTTATCAGTTGTTCCAAATGGACTAGCGCTCAAAAATTTGAGCATCACTATCTCTCCATTCCCAACAATGTGGACGAAGACATTTTGAGAATTGCCATGGACAACAGTGGCCGGTTGCCGACTGCACCAACAGTTAATGAAATGTGTGCTCTCACGGTTTACCCACGAATCGGAAAGCACCTGAAAACGTGCCGTGGGTGGATTGATCATCGGTTATAATCAAACATGAGACCTGTAAATTCACAGCCTACATGCATATTATCAATGGTCAAATAAAGTCCGGTCGACTGGTTCAGTGTAAATGCGAAGCCATGATGATCATCTTTACTCCAGTTAACCCACCTCCTGCTGCCCCTCACAAAGCACTCGTAATTGTGCGAGGGCCACACAATCATCCAGCTCACCCGAAAGCAAAACCTAGCACAAGTGCACAGTATCTCCTCGGGCAGGCCATTGATGCGGCTGGTAGCCTTGGATTGACAGTCAACAAATTGTTGAATGGTGGGTTCATCTACCGTTTTCACTGTATGGTGCTGAGAGTCTATTTAGCCCCTTCAACAACTCTCATCTACGGTGGAGAGCGTGTATCTACCAGCAGTCCTGCGGATATGAACACCCGGAAAGTCATGGACCTCATCAACAAAAAAAAAGAAGATGGATCCTCCTCAGGGAATGGGTTGGGCCGGTATTTAGGTCTCCATCCTGATTTCCTGTCGAGACATTAACTGTCTACAGGTTTAGTTCACCACTTCACAAAAGAAGCCTCACTTCTTCCGGTGGATCAATATCTCCACACAACTATGGCCAAAAATGGCTTCCGGCTCGCCATCACAATGCACCCTCAAATTGTGTTGTTAATCCACCAAGTTCTCTCAATCAATATCGATTTTACCTTCGAGCGTGTCGAGGGCAATATAGACGGGTGGGAGGTGGCCTCAATGTCCGACCGCTTTAAACAGTGTTCGTCTGAGGATCTTGACTTTTTATCCCTGCCAAGGTTGATTGAACTTACCAGGACTTACTTTTGCGAGTTTGTTCTGCGACACGAAAACAGCCGAAGCATTACAGCTATTTGCGGTACATGAGGCGCGGTCCGTTTTTTTTTTTTGGCAACATTTTGCTTAGAACACACACCATGATCTCAATTCTCGTCAGAATCCTTCGGGAGTAGGCGCGTTCGACTCGCACTGAAAATCCGCAGGGGATCGAGTACCGGCTTTTTTGATGCAATTATGTAATGAAATTTCTCCCGAAAAATCGTAGTTTCCATTAGAACAGCTGCACCACAATGAATACTGGGCCAATTGACTTGAATCTTGGATATGTCATGTATCAGAACTATCACCAGGGGACTATCAGGTTACAGATATAAATCCACTCAAATCTGCATGGTAGGTTCTACTTATGTTAGTACACAAATATGGTGTTTGGTAGAGTGAGTGCCAAATCACAATGAGTTGGGATAACACCCAAAAAAGATATACCATCCCCTGGCACTAGTTTTGATACATAACATATCCAAGAACTAAGTCAATTGGCCCAGTATTCATTGTGGAGCAGCTGTTCTAAAGGAAACTACAATCTTTTGGGAGAAATTTCATTACATAATTACATCGAAAAAGCCGGTACTCGATCCCCTGCGGATTTTCAGTGCGAGTCGAACGCGCCTACTCCCGAAGGATTCTGAGGAGAATTGAGGTCATGGTGAGTGTTCTAAGCAAAATGTTGCAAAAAAAAAAAAAAAACAGTCCGCGCCTTATGTACCGCAAATAGCTGTAACTCAACTCTTTACTGAGCTATTTGACACCATCGCTCGAGTCACCGGCAAGCCACTGAAGCTTGCCCCGTTTTTCCCAGATGCAAAGTGCCGCATTGTTATGCTGGATAGGGAAGTTCCGCAGGCGTTAGGATTAGGAAATTTCCTAGTGGGATACAATGACCCGGAGGTCAGCGGTATCAATTCACGGAATCCCATCCAGCTGCTGGAATATTGCCTGAGAACTTGTTCCATTCATTTCGAACGGTATTTGGACAATAAGCTTTTTTTGACCTGGAATTTTATTGAATCACTGGCAGTCATATAGATGAACTCCCTCGCAATATCCCGAGAACTGTGATCATGCGGCTCAAATCGATCATGAGCTTGGATGCACAGCATGAAATCGACGCCTGGCATGACTTTTGTGCTGCCCAGGTACACAATGATATTAAAAGTATGTCTCCTCAATCCTCTGTAAACAAAAGGATTTGATATCTCGAAGATTGGTATGCGCACAAGCGTGCAAACCCGTGGATTCTACCTTCGGTAAACAAATTTCTATCTGCGATCACCAATGAAAGTTGGGACATCACCCCCAACCATTCCAACCTCGTTGAAACTGCACATGCCAGCCGTAATGCAGAGACGTCGATTGGTGTTGGCCTACTTACCGCGATCCTTCAGTACATTTGTTTGATGGATTTCTTTGCAATATCTGATCCTTTTCAGATCGCAGTTGCGTGATAATGCAAAGGCCGCTGAGCTGCTGCAAATCGAGCAGAAGGGGGTGATGCGGAAGCGATGGAATGGTGTTGGCGAACGTGAGAAGCTTTCAGCCCAACGGAAGGTTTGGAGAATGCGGAAATCCGCAATTAGAACGGACCAGTTGACAAGCTTTGAGTCTCTTAAAGCAGAACGATCGTCCAGTATTGAAGAGAACAAGGCTTCTGTTCAACGAGAGAAGATCTTTCAATCCGAGATAAAATCACTTCAGGACGACATGAAGCTCGACACCCATCGCTCCGATCTTCAAGAGCAGATAAATATATTGAGCCGAGAGATTGATGAGGAGAAGGATGCGAGGCGAGCTTGGAGGCTGCGTCAGACCGAAATTGACTTAGAGCTGGAGAGGTTTCGAAAGGGACCATTGGCTGGTGTAAGGATCAGTGGACGACGACCTACCGGGCGCCCACTCGAGGACGAAACTGCCATTTATATCGGTGTTTTGGAGATGCTGCTAATTTCTCACCAGATACTGTAAACGAACCTCCTTGAATTTCAGTTCCACTTCATGACGCGTCCAGCAACAAAGGTCAGTTCGGCTCTCAGAAAATAAACACGCTGTTCTGAAATGAACTAGATAATAGACAGGTTGCGCAAAGCCGCATGCGGCTTTTTTGTGCGCAAACTCGTCGCTTAGCGGCTTTTTTTTTTTCGTTCTGGGGGTCTGGGGAATTTTATATAGCAGTCATGGTGATGTTCAAGAGCAAAAGAGCACAACCCCGCAGGCGGCTTTGAAAGCCGCATGCGGCTGTGGTGCAACCTGTCTAATGAGATCCAGGACGGAGCATCCGCGGCTCCGGATCATGTTCACTTTCTTAAATTCCAAGCGGTCAAGATTTGACTGGAAGCAGAACTTTCCATCAATTCCCATGTTTCAAGTCAAGATGTCCAAACGACTTTTGAAGCGGCGGATTTCAGTCTACCCTATGCCCCAGAACACGAAGGTTAGGTCAATTTATCGAGACAGAAACAAATATTGACCGATGATCAGGGCTGGCCAGTGGGTTCTATGATTCAATTGGAGGGCTGGGTTCTTCGACCGGATGGGATGACACTCTCCCTGGTGAGCTCCAAGTTCCAACGATAGTCATTCGAAGCTCAAACCAAGCCATCAGCCAATTACGATTGAACTCTTACATTCCCACCTTACCTCTTGGACAGTACCGGATCCCTTGGTTTGATTTATTCATTTCGGAGTAGACTCGGCCTCTGAATCACAAACAGATGACTCGAATCTCTTCAGATCAACCTATCCAACGTACAACACTCGCATTTTTGACACCTCACTCCATGCACCCGAGTTCCCTGGCGATTCCACTATTAGATGGATTCGGCCCGGGAGCAGCTGATGATGACTTTGGCAACTTACCCGCACTGCCAATGCTGTCTTCTCCGTTCCGCCCTGAGTCACCCACAATTTCCGCAGAAATCCAGGTCCCGAAGAAGAAGCGGCCGAGGGCACCCGAAGTCAATGAAGCCCTGATCATTGAGGGTTCTCGGCCACGAACCAGATCACGCCGAGCTCTGGGGGAGTAATGGATAATATATATATGTCAAGACAATAATTTAATATGAGTGCTGTTCACGGTGACTCTCCCTCTTAAGTATTGCACGTGACCGTGTCAAGGATGCGTGTTGATTATTGCCGAGTGACCTAGCTGACAGTTCGGCATCATCAACCGGCAGGTACAATGCCGTGTTACGATCAAACGGCCAGTTGCACTTCGTTAAAAATGACTCCCACACACGGCACACACAAATTAGTGGGACTGAACAGTGATGAGTGGGACTGGATGAGTCCCACTCCCACTAAAGTAGTATATACTCGGAGGCGGTGTCTAAT